>OY755249.1:18918985-20118985 GCA_963576725.1 Azorinus chamasolen
GTAGTTATACTGTAGATATACTGTAGATATACTGTAGATATACCACTATTATACTGTAGTTATACTGTAGATATACTGTAGATATGATGTAGATATAATGTAGATATAATGTAGATGATATAATGTAGATATAATGTAGATATACTGTAGATATACTGTAGTTATACTGTAGATATACTGTAGATATACTGTAATTATACTGTCTGATTCCTTAACCCATTCCCTCCTACCGAAGCCTTTTGACGCCTCTGTAGATATCACCCTTTGAAACGATCAAATCAAATCAAATAAATTTTATTTTGAGTCGGCAAAACATATAACAATAAACATAAGCTGCAAAGCTTTTTAACCGACTAAAATAATAATAAAGACTTTATTTAACGAGAGTACTCATTTGGTTATAACCCATCCTCCATGAGGCACTCAACGGAGAGAAAACATATATATAATGTGTACTAAAGTAGCAATACTATCATAACAATTTTGCATAAGCACCAACCTTGCACTGGTGATAGAGAGATCTAAGTTAACCCATAAAGTGCTAAGCACGATAATTGGTTTTTTTTGTGTGTGTGTTTTTCACACACAGTGTAGACCCAGATAAGTGAGCTCCTGAAGGAGCCCTCTAATCAGGGTCTGCACTGCTTGCAATGGGAAATTGAAATTTAAAAATCGTTGGCTCTGGTGCAAAAGGGCTGTATGTGGAATTCATAGGTACATGCAACCCCATTTCACCGAGTTGACGATTTAGATCGATTAGAACTAAAAACTGTCGGTGAATAACATTTTCCTCCATAGCTTGTTGTAGTATTGAAGACAGATGGTTGCTTAAAACAGACTGAAAGTAAAGCAGAATACTCCTTTAGAAGCATTCTGCTTTAATAATTCCAGTCTGCTTTAAGCTTAGTTTGCTACCGTCAGCTAGGATATAGGAAATATTTCTTATGATGCATATTCCAGCGTTTAGCTGAATTTTATTTCGAAGCTGTTGCAACCTGACTTGTAATAATAACCGGAATTGTAATAAAATTTATTACAAAACTGGTTATGATGCGAAAACGTTATTACAATTGGTGGTCAACCTGAATTGTAATAACAACCTGTAGTAAAACAAAGTGTAATAAAATATTTTTGTGCCTGTATTTTTGTGTCTATGTGTGTATGAATGTGCGCAAGTGCTAGTATGTGTATGCGTGTAATTTACAGGGGAGGAGCGCATGCTTGTGCGCGCATGTGTACATGTATGAAGTAATACATGAGTTATTCTAGATGATAGTACAACGACTTAGAAATATTTATTACAAAACCGGTTATGACGCGAAAACGTTATTACAATTGGTGGTCAACCCGAATTGTAATAACAACATGAAGTGTAATAAAATAATTTTGTGTCTGTATTTGTGTGTATGTGTATGTGTATGAATGTGCGCACGTGTTAGTATGTGTATGCGTGTAGTTTGTAGGGGAGGAGCGCATGCGTGTGCGTGCATGTGTATATGTACATGTATGAAGTAATACTTGAGTTATTCTAGATGATAGTACAACGACTTAGATTTTTTTATTACAAAACTGGTTATGATGCGAAAACATTACAATTGGTGGTCATCCTTAATTGTAATATCAACCTGAAGTGTAATAAAATAATTTTGTGTCTGTATTTGTGTGTCTGTGCGTATGAATGTGCGCAAGTGCTAGTATTTGTATGCGTGTAGTGTGTAGGTGATGGGCGCATGCATGTGCGCGCATGTGTACATGTATGAAGTAATACATGAATTATTCTAGATGATAGTACAAAGACTTAGAAATATTTATTACAATACTGGTTATGATGCGAAAACATTATTACAATTGGTGGTCAACCTGAATTGTAATAACAACCTGAAGTGTAATAAAATAATGTTTGTGTCTGTATTTGTGTGTCTGTGTGTGTATGAATGTGCGCATGTGCTAGTTTGTTTATGGGTGTAGTTTGTAGGAGATTCGTGCATGTGTACATGTATGAAGTAATACATGAGTTATTCTAGATGATAGTACAAAGACTTAGAAATATTTATTACAAAACCGGTTATGACGCGAAAACGTTATTATAATTGATGGTCAACCCGAATTGTAATAACAACCTGAAGTGTAATAAAATAATTTTGTGTCTGTATTTGTGTGTCTGTGTGTGTGTATGAATGTGCGCACGTGTTAGTATGTGTATGCGTGTAGTTTGTAGGGGAGGAGCGCATGCGTGTGCGTGCATGTGTATATGTACATGTATGAAGTAATACTTGAGTTATTCTAGATGATAGTACAACGACTTAGATTTTTTTATTACAAAACTGGTTATGATGCGAAAACATTATTACAATTGGTGGTCATCCTTAATTGTAATATCAACCTGAAGTGTAATAAAATAATTTTGTGTCTGTATTTGTGTGTCGTTGCGTATGAATGTGCGCAAGTGCTAGTATTTGTATGCGTGTAGTGTGTAGGTGATGGGCGCATGCATGTGCGCGCATGTGTACATGTATGAAGTAATACATGAATTATTCTAGATGATAGTACAAAGACTTAGAAATATTTATTACAATACTGGTTATGATGCGAAAACATTATTACAATTGGTGGTCAACCTGAATTGTAATAACAACCTGAAGTGTAATAAAATAATGTTTGTGTCTGTATTTGTGTGTCTGTGTGTGTATGAATGTGCGCATGTGCTAGTTTGTTTATGGGTGTAGTTTGTAGGAGAGGGGCGCATGCGTGTTCGTGCATGTGTACATGTATGAAGTAATACATGAGTTATTCTAGATGATAGTACAAAGACTTAGAAATATTTATTACAAAACCGGTTATGACGCGAAAACGTTATTACAATTGATGGTCAACCCGAATTGTAATAACAACCTGAAGTGTAATAAAATAATTTTGTGTCTGTATTTGTGTGTCTGTGTGTGTGTATGAATGTGCGCACGTGTTAGTATGTGTATGCGTGTAGTTTGTAGGGGAGGGGCACATGCGTGTGATGCGCGCATGTGTAGGCCTACATGTATGAAATAATACATCAGATATTCTAGATGATAGTACAACGACTTAGAATTTTTTATTACAAAACTGGTTATGATGCGAAAACATTATTACAAATGGTGGTCAACCCGAATTGTAATAACAACCTGAAGTGTAATAAAATAATTTTGTGTCTGTATTTGTGTGTCTGTGTGTGTATATGAATGTGCGCACGTGCTAGTATGTGTACAGGGGCGTAGCTAGCCCTCTATTCATGTGGATTCATAATTTTGTCAGCCTCCCCCGCCATCACATCCACCCACACATCCCCCGCCCTACCGACCCTTTCCAGAAAAAATGAAAAATGTGTTGTATTCTGGACATTCTGAGGCGTTTTATTTAGTACAGAAATTCAACAAATAAACCATTTACTTGACATATTTTGTTTCTGAAGGAAGGCTTAATTTCAAAGAAATACGAGCCCAGTTTTTCGAACAAAGGTCTTTTTCAGTCATTTTTTCCATGTATGAATACATTTCTAATGTTCATATACATGTATGTGACATAAAACATTGCTAGTCCAAACTGACATTTAGTGACATTGTATATCTCATGCAGTTCTTCACCCTCCTCATAATACTGAACTGCCTCTCAGCTGAGGTTGTTGAGACCAGCATAGTGATAAGCACCAAACATATGAAAATGTCAGTCCAGAGTTCTGTTTGTGTCTTTTGATGTTGCACTCAGGTCAGAAGGTTATGTTTCTTTCGAATACCAACTCGCAGTGTTAAGTGCTTGTGTGGCGTCAGTAAAACGTCGCCCCGTACTTCACTCTCAGTGTTGTTATACCTTCTGATCCTTCGAGATCATGAATTTCAGTACATCTTGTTCTGAAAATTGAATACCGCTTAAGCCGGTGCTAGGGGGCGTGAGCAGTGTTGCACTTTCAATTACTGCTCATGAACAGACTCAATAAAACCGAGTCTGCAATTTTCTCTTTTTGTGTTGCAATTTTTGCTTTCGGGGGATCACCTCCCTTCAGAATTTTCTCTCCAGCGGACAACGTCTTAAGCTTTCACGATATCCAATGAAGTCGTGACAAAATGCACCAAATTGGTATCTTTCGGAGCAGGCGTCAGTTCATGGACAATACTTGGAATCAGATATAATGTACTTTGCTTTGAATCTGTCTTTGGATATTACATGCGATCTTCCATTCTACAACCAGGCGGTCAAGAAACGGGTAGTATATTGCCCGTTTCCAGTATTTCGATACGAAATTCGTAGGCACTTTGCCAGGGTAACGTTCATGGCAAGCTACTCTTGGCTTTGAAGGCTCTGCTTCCTGCGTTCGTCCATGGCCACTGTTTTGCAGTACAGCTCATCACACAAAACAGAAGGTTGCTTTAAGAACCTGGCTCTCCCTGACAGCCTGCAAAATCTATAGCTGCGCACATTGGCGTCTCCTCGCTCTAGCACGTTGAGGACAGTGGCGTATGCGTCTTTAAACTTGTTATCGAGTCTGCAATTTTCTCTTTTTGCATTTCTACTTTTGCTTTCGAGGGATCACCCATTTTCAGAATATTTGTAGATGGAGTTTGCATGACTTGTTAGAGAGAGAATGGCCAGATACTCTTCAAGCGGATTCGCTTGTTCATTTCTTCTCTAGCAACAGCGCTGACTTTATCCAGCAAGTTTCTAACAAGTGCTATCTTTGCAGACATGCACAATGGAAAGATTCAAGCTATGCAATTCGCACATGGTTTGTGGAACTAGTTGATGTACCCGAGTTTGTACTCCACAATGACACCCGGAACATTACTGACTCTAGATATCGTAATTCACGCATCTTAGCCAACATTCCCCTGGCCCTCAATAAAATAATCGAACAGAGCTTCTCCAGCAGTTGACTCCTGAATCATCACGAATGTCATTTTCTGACCAAGAATATTATCTCGCACACATTGGTATACATGTGATAAATAGTAAACCCCTTCTCGATTGTTATTTCGGTGGAGTACACACAGGCTATTTAATAAAGAAGAGGATAGGAACGTTTTACACCAGTACGTTGGCTGATTTTTCATATATTTTATTAAACAAAATTTTGGTCAGAATTATGTGGATTCAGCTGCGTACTCGCGTATAGGCGGCTACGCGCCTGGTGTATGCGTGTAGTTTGTAGGGGAGGAGCGCATGCGTGTGCGCGCATGTGTACATGTACATGTATGAAGTAATACTTGAGTGATTCTAGATATTAGTACAAAGACTTAGAATGTTTTATTACAAAACTGGTTATGATGCGAAAACATTATTACGATTACTTCATACATGTACACATGCGCGCACACGCATGCGCCCCTCCCATACAAACTACTCGCATACACATACTATCAACATACTAGCACGTGCGCACATTCATACACACATAGACACACAAATTATACACAGACACAAAATTATTTTATTACACTTCAGGTTGTTATTACAATTCTGGTTGACCACCAATTGTAATAACGTTTTCGCATCATAACCAGTTTTGTAATAAATTTTATTACAATTCCGGTTGTTATTACAATTCAGGTTGCAACAAAGCATTTTATTGCATTTGCTTTCTTTTAAGAGCACAGCGCTGGAAACATCGAGAATGACTCAATGAAATTATCTTACCTAATTCGGAGTTGAACAACTTTTGGGTCTGCACATTTAACAGTTGTTAGAGACTGCTATCTTTAAATGCATCGTCCGTAATTAAAAACATGTCATGGTCCCAAAGAAGGTCGAACATCGGCTACCTTTCTGAGTCGGAAATTCTGACATCTTTCTCAACGACTGACACATTTTTGCAACACACGGCGTATGCTGTTGCCCCTAGTAACACACGCGACCAATTCCAGCTTCACTCCGCCCACTTTACATCCTGTCCAAAAAATAGGCTAAACACTATATCAGTTAGTGTCTATTAAGTGCGAATTTAATGACTTTAAATGCCTTGCTCGCTCGCTAACGCTCGCTGCGCTTCGGCATTTAAAATAATTAACTCCACACTTAATAGACACTAACTAATACTTAGTGACAAACTGCATCATGTACATAGACTGTGTCAGCAAAAGATGACATGCGTAAATGACGTCATGAATTTTCAGACGGCTGAGACCTAACTTAGTATTATCCTGAATTTTATGGTGATGTAATTTATAAACTTCGTAAAATTATTGGACATACCCATTTTCTCACTTTGTTCATCAAAAAAATTCATTAAAAAGGGATATGATCCTATAGTTCTACAACGTTGTCAACCCTTTTACAGTTGGCAATCACGCTGGCCTCTTTGCATTTACGCCGACAAGAAATGTTTAGTACTCTATTAATGCGACCTCTTAAATCCAGAAACGGATAGAGAACGTCAGATAATCTGTACTATTTCGTTTTTGTCGTACCCTTTATTACTTTTCTACAGTTACTCTGTTTGCAGCTCAATCATTGAGTACACTAGCGATAGGTGGATACAGTTTGTTCACTTAAATGTTTTCTTTACCACTGTATTTGCTATTGCGGTTGTTGTAGATTAGTCGGAGAGGGGATACGTTCATTTACACTGTTTGTCTTTTAGGGTGGGGATGGAATAAATGTGAGGTTGGGCTCCCAAAAACCGGTTTAACCCCCCCCCCCCCCCAAGTGACTTTTGTCGCTGACCGTTCCAAGGCGGTACTTCCATCTTCCCCCTATTGTAAGTTTGTTTTGTCTTAGTGTGCCACTTTGTGTCTTTTATAAACATGTACATTTGTTTGTCGTCGTGGTGTTGTTTGGGCGGCTGTGTGTTTTGTATGCTATCAAAATATTTCTGAGAAAGGTATTATGTGTTCGAAAAAGTACTAATCTTGATGGTTTGTATGGAGAGCTAGGTAGATATCCGCCGAAAAATCTTAACCCTTCGCTTGCTATACACGTCAATATACATACCAGTAAATAGTGAAGACCCAGATGAGACCGCTCCTGCAGGAGCTGTCTCTTCAGGGTCTGCACTATTTACAAGTTGATTGTGCAACCAATGCACTCCACAGCAGTGATTGCACAGCGAAATACTTGTACACAGTGAATATGTATGTAATTATATAACAGGGCATGGGTAAAGAAGGAGAAATGTGTTTTAAAATTCAGCAAGCGAAGGGTTAATAATAAAATTTTGGATAAAAATGATTCAATCTGAAAATAATACACTTGTAAAGATAATATACAATATGTTAAAAGCAAGACGCAAATAATAACAACACATATGGCGGTACAAATTGGGCATCACATGCAAAACAAATTCTTGATGAAATAGGAATGTCAGATGTATGGATAATGCAAGAGAATACCACGATAAAATTTAATGTCATTAAACAACGACTCATAGATTCCTACAAGCAAAACTGGCATAATAGTATCAACAATTCAAGTCGACTAATGTCATACTGTAAGTACAAAGAAAATCTCGAAATAGAAAACTACCTTAGCTGCATAAATATTAAGAGTTACAGAATTGCCCTTACCAAATTTAGACTCTCTTCACATGATTTAGCTATTGAGAAAGGCAGACATTTAAATATACCAAGAACAGAAAGAATCTGTAAAAATTGCAACATGAACATGATAGAAGACGAATACCACTTCCTTTTAGTATGCCCGAAATTCAATGAATTACGACGAAACTATTTTTCTCATAACTTCTGTCGGTGGCCAAATACTCACAAATTTAAAAACTTGGTGTCATCTAAATCACCCAGAATTATCCGTAATCTCTCGAAATTTATTTACAACGCATCCAAACTTAGGGGTGAAAATTAGAAAATTAAAATAAATAAATAAAAAATTAAATATTAAAAAATTCACAATTTCTGCCACATCATTCATATACCTAAATTAAGAACATACATTTATTAACTTACCATAACTCTGATCAGTCTATACTTCTCTGTAAACTTTACTGAATGAAGAATATAACTTTCCATGTCATTGCTCTTTACGTATGTAGATATTTAATTGTTAATATAAATTGATGGGTATGAATATGCTTATGCTATTTTATGTCGAATAAAGATTTGTATCTTGTATCTTGTATCTATGCGGTGTTTCCTGCATGACTCTTACATGTACTTTTATGACTATTTTTAAACACTGGGAATTCTATTAATTAATAATACCATAATCAAGTGCTTATGGCGCGAATGCATACGTCATCCAATGACGCGAATATTATACGTCATCAAATGACGCAAATCAGACGCCATCGAAAAGATGTTTATACCCAAGGTAGTCCATCCATAATTTATTTCGCCAAACTCTGCAACTACACGAAGCCAGTGCCCGGGCCGACCCCGGACGTCCTCGGACATTCTCGCGACCGCGAAAATTCCACGAAAACAATCGAACACGACCCGAACACCGACCCCAAACACCCGCGGAAATCGGCGGAAATCCAAAAACCAATCATGGACGAAACTCCGGTTAAAAACCGGTTTAACACCCCCCAGTGACTTTTGTCACTGACCGTTCCAAGGCGGTACTTCCGTCTTCCCCCTATTGTATGTTTGTTTTGTCTTTGTGCGTCTCTTGATGTTTTTACAGTTATGTACATTTGCTGTTTCCTTGTGTTGCTGTTCGGGCGACTGTTTGTTCTGTATGTGGTGTTTCCTGCTTGACTCATTTTTGAACTTTCCTTAAATACTAGATCCATGCGTAGAATGCTGTACAGATACACGGATTTATCTTGCCTCCTACTAAATTCTAGTCATTCCATTGGTCAGTTGAGGTCACGTGCAAACCCCATAGATCCCTTATGTGGTTACTAAAATTCTTATCATGGCTTTACAAGAGTTAGTTCCTTTGCTTGGTAGCCTGGTGCATTTATGTCTATTCTAACAGTTTTAAAAATGCATAGATCTACATATAATTTATGCTTTATTGGCATTGAAATATAAATATTAGCTAGTTTTAGAATGATAAAATGCAAAAAAGAAAATATATAAACGACATTTGAGTAAAAAAAACAAACAATTATTTTCTTTTGTTCTATTAAAGGGAGGTAATTTACAAGAAAAATGATGTTTGTCATATCAAGGTTGCAAGAGATCTATGGCAGAAAATTATACGAAATGATACGTGTATAAGATTATAGATTTGATGTACTGTTTAAATATGGTGTGAGACAGCAATTATTCTATAGCATTTTGTGGTTATTTCTAAGAAGGAAATACGCCCGCTCAAAGCCATACATGTAGGCCTATGATGCAATCAGGCGTGTAAATGCTTGAAATTAAAGGTAGTCGGTATTCGTTATGCAGTGCTTAGTGTCCCTAATATGGAATATACACTGCCAGCAAATATTCGGCTACACTAAGCACTGCATAGCTTGATAATGTAAGACAATTGATAGCCAACTACAGATCGAACGTTGCACTAAAATCAGTTTGTTTCTCATCCTCTGTATATACAAGAATTTGGCTAGTAAATATTCGTCGGAGGAGAAGCAATATAAACTTATGCCTCCAGCTACTTTGCCGAGTTTACGAATTAACATAATCTTTATAGAATTTTTCGATAATAAAAGAGTACAAGATTGGTACATTTGCACAATCGTATATAGATATACATAAATGAAATCAACAACAAACTCATAGTACGATTGAACTGTTCTTATAACGGTATAATGGACATGTTTCTTTACATAAAAAAATGGCAACGAGACCATTAACAACAATAGAATACATATACAGCAAACACTGTAGGCCCTGCTAATAGGACCCAGATAGGAGTCCTCCGGTCAGAAACCACACAGTTTGCTACAATAACAAACGGTGTCATATCTCACACGAAACAGGCAATCTGTTATCACATCAAGGGAGGCTATTAAAAATCAGAAGAGGTGCCACAAACAGTAAAGACCCTGACTATAAATATTTGGCAGACACTCCTCTAATCAGGATCCACACCTTTTGCAGAAATAGGACAAAGACAAACAGTGCAGAGCCTGATCAGAGGAACTTCTGATCTGGGGCTACACTGTTTGTAAATAGCAGTTAACTTGTGAATAAATGTCAAGAATAGGGGTGAAATTGAAACACATGTCTGTTTCGTGAAAAAACTGTAATACTGAAGATGTATTAATCGCTTTGCTTTGTCGACTGTAAATACAATTTTTATGCCCCCGTCTTTAGGCGACGGTGGCCATTAAGTTTTACGCTTGTCCGTCCGCCCGTCTCTCCTTACGTACGTACGTCCGAAATTTTCGTCAAGGAAATCTTGGCTTGTGTAAGGTGGAATGATTTGATATTTGGTCTGAAGCATTATCATAGTGAGTTGTAACGTGACTCCCATTTTCAGGTCTGTGGTCCATCTACTTCCTGTTTGCCGACACTTTGATTGCATTTTGGTGATTGTTTAATGACAAAACTTTTCGTAAAAGATTTCTTCGCTTGTGTAAGCTGCAATGATTTGATATTTGGTCTGAAGCATAGTCATTGTGAGCTGTACCGTGTCTCCACTTTTCAGGTCTGTCGTTCATCTACTTCCTGTTTGTCGGCAGGGGCATCCGTGTCCCATGGACACATTTTCTTTTATTTGAATTGAATAACCGAACTGGCATTTTTCACATGATAAGGCAGGCTGTTCCAAATGGATGATCCGGGATAAATAAACGATTTTCTAAACAGTTCAGTTTTAGGTCTAGGTGAGTAGAGTTGGAAGTTAGAAGATGATCTCAGCGTTCTATGATGGATGTTAGAAGTATTCATGAGTGAACATATTTCTCAGGTAATCTAGAGCAAGGTCATTGAATATTTTATATAATAAAACAGCTTTTTGAAATTTTACTCTTTCAGGAAATGTTAACCAGTTAAGTTATTGAATATATCTAGATCTTTAGAGGGTGTGGACAAGTCTTTGTCAAGTATAAGTCGTGCGGCTCTTTTCTGAAATCTTATGAGTTTTTCCACTTGTGAATTGTTAGTTTCCCCATGTAATCAAGATGGGGTAAGATATATAATTCTGTTGAAAATAATTTTCGTATTGGAATAGAAATAAATGATTTAATTCTATATATCAAATATAACAAGGAATTGCATTTTTTAGAACAACATCGACTTGTTTGTCCCAAGCAAGAGTTTCGTCAATTACAATTTTTAACAACTTTTCCTCGCAACTATAATTTATTATTTCATTGCTAAATTCTATACATGGCAACCAGTTTTAAATGCGTTTAACATTGGATTTAGATGCTATTATCATCGTTTTGGTTTTTGCTACATTGATAGACATGCAATTCGAAACAGACCAGGAGTTAACATTAAATAGACATTGAGTTAGAGATATACCATCTTGATTAACAGATGAACTATGAAAAGAAAGTGTGGTGTCATCAGCAAAGATATCGGGTATAGAATGAGTGGTTGCAAGTGGTAGATCATTTATGAAGATCAAAATAACAATGGCCCTAAAATAGAGTCTTGAGGCACTCCTGTTACAACGGGTTTTGGTCTGAGCTCACCCCAGATACTCGGGTTTGTTGGAGTCTATTTTCCAAATAAGAAGAAAACCAAGAATAAGCATCCCGGTCTACTTTATATTACTTTAATTTTTTTAATAGTATACCATGATCAACCAAATCAAGCGCTTTCGAAAGATCCAGAAATATTGTACCTACAATTTCATTTTTGTCAATGGCAACAATCCAGTCGTCTAATAGTTTGACTAGAGCAGTTTGACATGAGTGGTTTGTTCTAAATCCGGACTGCCAACAAACTATTAGTTTCAAAATATTCTTTTAAATGAACACTCACGTGTCGTTCAAAAATTAAATAAATTTTTGGTAAAATAGAGATTGGCCAACCAATGTGATAAATAGAGCATTTGCTCTATAGGAGCAAATGATCATTTATCACAACGGTTTCAAAACTACACAATTCCCAAATGATTCCTTTTTATCTAATAATGGTATTTTTTGGTAGATAAATTCAAAGAGGTTGGGTTTGAAAATAGTCTAAGGGGGAAGGGGGTGGGTAATGCAGCGACAAATAGCAAATGAATGTTTGGGCGACGAACAGCTTGGATCCAGATGAGACGGCGTCTGGATCTTTATTCTTCGCCAATGTGACTGGCAGGGTGACTGCGTTTGGCAGGGTTAGAGTAATAGCAGTTTTATAATAAGACATATACACATGGATACAATGTGTTTTGGCTTAGCCAGAAAGTACAGATAATTCCATAAGTAAACAGAGAGAACCTCAATCGTTATTAGTCTATAAACATACTTAGAAGACCTCGTTTAAAAGGCGCTCATATATGACTCGTTTGATCTGGGTCAAGTCTGTTTTCAAAGTCGTGAAAAGGGTGTCTGAAAGCAGAATGGCCAAAAGGTCAAAACGATTAGAAAACCCGGATGTCCTTGAGGATCCACGGAGGTGCATAAGACTCCCGCAGGTATAATTTTCATCTGCATCCGTTAATTGAAACTCAAACAATAATTCCTGAAAATTTCGTTGGGATTAAGCCACATTGGTGAAAGATACGAAGTACCAAAGTAGTGTAGTGAATACATTGAGCCCTATGGGAAACCGACCAGTGGCCCGTAAATTATTTTGTTGAGTATATTTTAGGCAGGTATCCTAAAACACATTTCAAGCATGTACATGTACATTATATCTTTAAAATGTGCTGTTAAGGTTGTGAAACGTTGAGACATGACCCTCTAGGAAATACAGTAACATATACAATGATAATCTTATTACTATTAACTAATTGTGAACATTGCATAGGAACTCAACCTGTTACATATGTGATTCTAATGTCAACCCCCATGTTGGACACTCACATGTGTAACACATTTTATGTTACGAATGTTATCACATTCGTAAAATATCTATTACAAATGTGATCCGTTACGATTCATGCGATTGTGGTCTAACAATGCTCAAATGAATTTTTAAATCATTTGCTTAGATAACAGATTCGTTCACTCTGATAGAAGCTGGGAATCATGCTCGATGTTATAACACTGTTTGATTGAGTATGGGGTCATTCTCAAGCATCTGATCGGTCAGATTCTGAGCTTGTTCAGAACCTGACCAATCAGATACATGACAATGACTCAGACTCAGAAAATGTATACCCCTGGGCCCATGTCTTGTTATAAGGATCTGAAATTGGGTTCATGGCTTTAAGCCCTGTTTCCGAGGTTATGTATATACACGTTCCGAGGTTTTCGAACATCAGATTGGTAAATCAGATCACTGAGAATGATATGATATCAGACTAAAAAGTATGGGGCAAGATGATAAAACGACAGCCTTTTCTTTTTCAGGGAAAAGTGTGGCAGGGTGTGACTACTCCAACTGGTGTGGTCTGGGCCGGGGGCCGCAGATCGAGTTCTATAACTGCGCTGATGTCATCATCGGAGCTGTCGGACAATCGAAGCCAACGGACCAGAGCGAGCTATGGGAGCCTACATACGACACTGTAGACTATGGAAGCGCCTATGACGTAGCGACGACGCTAACGACGTCAGGGGGTAAGTTACAATGGACCTTTAAATCATAATGTGCATAAAGCAACCTATAGAATAAAATAATTGTCGACCTTTAGAACAGCTACATGCAGGACAACGGCAATGCAGAAATCCTCCAAATGTAGCTTATTAAAATATCTAGCAAGGACGGTCGCTCATACACATATGGTTGTCCAAGCTCCGAGGTAATACAACAGTTTTGTTTGAGTTTCGGTAAACTCGAAATGTACAAGATACTTGCGAATGAAATCGGGATCTATAACACGGAACAGTCGTAATATGATGTTCACTATGGTAGACGTCTTACAATTGAGTTAACTTGTCATATTTTCGTCCACTCAAATATTTGCCTGCTTCATCTGTTAAAGGAATAAGCTATATTGTACTGTTTTTCTACGAAGTCTGAGAGTCGAGTCATTTGACGAGATCAGGTCCCGATTTTACTAAACTTTTTGCTTGAGTCTAAGTTCTGTGTCAATGATGTAACTGGTCTGAATTTGGGTAAACCCAAAAACTGACCAAATCAGAATGAAAGCAAGTGAGTGAAATCAGACTCAAACTCGGAACAAGTGATCCGCCTTCCATTCAACAGGTCGGCAGATCGAAATGCAGTGGATGATCATACATTCCCATTGTGTATTTTAGGTAATATATCGGTTGATTGTCAGAATTGCGGAATTGTCAGAGTGGTTGCCGTGTTTAACTGTAGATGATAAAGAGACGTGTTTCAAATATAAACCCTTTCAACACTAAATTATCATAGTGGAATAGCCAGTCAGTGTTCAACTATAGAGACCACTCGTATGAAAGATCTAAACTTAGAAGATCCTGAATGATCAGATCCTGATCAGAGGGCTCCTCTTGAAGGAGTCGTGTGGTCTCGTTCAACACTGCCTGCAAATTACCCTTTTTATCATTTTTACAGTGTGAATTGAACACAAGTGCATTTGGCCATGGCAAAAACTGTAGAATAATATCTACATGTATATTATTTCATAAGCAAACAGAGCAAACCCAGATCAGACGGTTCCAATATCAACCGTCTGATCTGGGTATACACTGTTTGCATTTAGCATTGAAAGTCGTACTTATGGAGTAACGGGTTAACACATTTATTTTCATGTTGAGGAGACACAACGAGCAGCATATTTACTTGTTATAAACTGCTAACACCATTTTGTCCAGCAAACAGCGCATATGCCCTCTTCATGAGCTCTTTGGTTTAAACATCCTTTATTTCAGCAATATAAATGCATAACTGTACATGCATAAATGTACATAACTTCTAAGAAAGATTGGAATGAAAGCTGTGAGCTAATTAAATTCCTCTCCTTGGCATATAGCGTTTCACAAAAGCAGTTGTTCATAAAAAATTACAAATTCCAATATATAATGAACTGTTGAAATATCTGTTGAATCGGGAAAGATTAGAGAAATGAATACGAAACAAAATAGAATAGTATGCTTGGAACAGAAACTCTGAAACGGTATACTGTCAATAAAAAGTTACATTGTCCATCTGAGTAGATACAGATCTATATAAGTATAAATGGCGTTCTAGCTCATAATAGTTAAATTAAGTCATGAACCTTTTGGGTTTTACAATGGATTGCTGAACTGCAGAAAAGATTTGAGTATTCCTTACAACTGGAAGCCTAAGATCTCCGAATAACATAATTTTGGAGTCTGGTCTACAAACAGGGTTGATGCTATTAAACAGTCCAACCGATCTTCGTTATACAGTGGAAAGCAGGTAATGTTCAGTACTTTCAACAGAACCGCAACGGCAAAGAGGAGAATCTACTAGGTTTTTCTGGAATAACACAAGGTTGAGAGAACTGCAGCTTGTTCTCAAGCGGGTGTGTAATACTTGCCCTTTTCGACTTCCACAGTTGTAAAATGAAGGGATTTTTTTGCGTTGGTTAAGTGAATTTTTGAAGTTGTTCACGGATCCAAAGTTTTTAATATCTAGAGGCAAAAAGTTCCACAGGTTTATTGCAGAGGGAAGAAATGGCTCGGCACAGAGTTTAGTTCGAGAGAAAGGGATTCGGATATTATTAGAATTTCGTAAACTGTACTGTGAGAATTCCCTGACTTGAGGTGGAACCAACGACGACACATATGTTGGAGTAAGATGGCGTATCCTTTTGTAAAAAAGAACCAACTTATGTTTTTGCCGTCTGGACTTGAGAGACTCCCATCAAGTTTCAGTATATAATTCTTTTAGTGATATAAGTTTGGTCGTTCCTGTCACAATTTTAGCTGCTTCTTGTTGGATTTTTTCGAGTTCCTCTGTTTGGTAAATTGTGCAGTTGTCCCACATGACATCGGCGTATTCGTGAATCGGCCTAATGAAACAAACATATACACTTTCTAATGATTCCCTCTCAAGAACAAATTTGAATTAGCGCATAATATTTATACGTGGCCATGCTTTCGACTTTATATATTCGATGTGAGAGTGCCAGCTTCCATTGTTCATTCGCAGTGTTGTTATACCTTCTGATCCTTCGAGATCATGAATTTCAGTACATCTTGTTCTGAAAATTGAATACCGCTTAAGCCGGTGCTAGGGGGAGTGAGCAGTGTTGCACTTTCAATTACTGCTCATGAACAGACTCAATAAAACCGAGTCTGCAATTTTCTCTTTTTGTGTTGCAATTTTTGCTTTCGGGGGATCACCTCCCTTCAGAATTTGAAAAAAGAACGCCTAAATGCCTGTGAGACTGAACTTCAGATATATCTTGATTCAACATTGATAGAGAAGGATGGGGGATATTGTTTTGTTTACGTGAAATAAGAAGAGACTGTTGTATTAGGGTTGAATGATACAATCCCTTTCAGTTATTGTTTTGATGTCATTGTTGAGAATATCGGCAGAGATGTTAGCGTGTTCAACAAAAATATAAAGGCTGATATCGTCAGCGAAAAGACGAATATTAAATTGAATGACTGAGACAATGTCGTTGATATAAACAAGGAACAAAAGAGGATCCAAAATAGACCCTTGTGGTACTCCGGCCTTGACTTCGGCCCAGTTATATTTTACAAGAAGACCCTTATGCCAAACCCTGTCAAAGGCTTTACTTATATAAAAGAAAACTGTCCTTATTTCTTTGCCTTCGTCCAAGGCTTTGCAGAAAGCATTATAAATATAAGTTAGTTGGTTTACTGTCGAGTCACCAGGTATAAACCCAGACTGAAACGACGAGAAGAAGTTGGCTACGATAAGGTTGTAGACGTGCTTGAATAATAATCGCTCTAGCATCTTATCAATAGTACTTAACAGTGATATAGGCCGATAATTGCTAACAAGTCCTGGATCACCATTTTTAAAAATTGCACACACATCAGCTTTTTTCCAAGATGAGGGAAACGCACCAGTGTTTATTGAATTGTTAAAAATATCACACAAGGGAGTACTCAGTTCGCTTGCTAATTCTTTCAGCACCTTATTACTATTAATATCATTAATAAAGGTTTGCTTTTTCATTGTCAGCAGTAACTATTATATTGTTATTGGCCAAAGCAGGAATTGACGGTTTATCGTTATCAATGATAAAGTTTTCATGGTTTTCCACCAATCGCGTGAAGAAAGGTTTCCAGATGCAAGTTTGTTGGATAATGTCTTATAATATTCTCTCTTTTATTGTGCTACAAATGAGAGAAACAAACTGCATTGCGTAGTTTCTTAAATGTATCCCTTTGTCTTTTGTTAACTGATTTCTTTGCTTTTTTATATGCCCTTTTCCTCGACCTTATTTTACGTTTAATGAATGATGTTATCCAAGGATATCCATGCTTTAACAGTAATATTTTCAAATCTTTTATTCGTCGTCAATTAAATCCGTCCATTGTGCGGTACTTGCAATTATGCCTAAGTAGACTGAACTCGCATTTATCAGATTGCCAAATAGTTCGTTTAGAGGATATTGGTTTGTTTTTCTTGAATTTATAAATTCCGTAAATGGGACAATGGTATCTAGTTTGTTGATTTAGAAAAGGATCTGAGACAACACTGGATATGAGTGTGTGCGCATTATTAACCCTTTCGGTGCCAGCATTGTCGTCTGCTGGGCTAAGTTAACCCTTTCGGTGCCAGCATTGTCGTCTGCTGGGCGTAGTTAACCCTTTCGGTGCCAGCATTGTCGTCTGCTGTGCTAAGTTAACCCTTTCGGTGCCAACATTGTCGTCTGCTGGGCGTAGTTAACCCTTTCGGTGCCAGCATTGTCGTCTGGGCGTAGTTAACCCTTTCGGTGCCATCATTGTCGTCTGCTGGGCGTAGTTAACCCTTTCGGTGCCAGCATTGTCGTCAGCTGGGCGTAGTTAACCCTTTCGGTGCCAGCATTGTCGTCTGCTGGGCTAAGTTGACTCTTTCGGTGCCAGCATTGTCGTCTGCTGGGCATAGTTAACCCTTTCGGTGCCAGCATTGTCGTCTGCTGGGCTAAGTTAACCCTTTCGGTGCCAGCATTGTCGTCTGCTCAGCTAAGTTAACCCTTTCGGTGCCAGCATTGTCGTCTGCTGGGCATAGTTAACCCTTTCGGTGCCAGCATTGTCGTCTGCTGGGCATAGTTAACCCTTTCGGTGCCAGCATTGTCGTCTGCTGGGCATAGTTAACCCTTTCGGCGCCAGCATTGTCGTCTGCTGGGCTAAGTTTCGTTTATTTTTAGTGTAAGTGTTTGCACTTCTTCCATTTTCTTTATTAAACAGTTAACAAGGTGTCAAAAAGTTTGGATCCTGATGAGACGCCGAGTTACTCGGCGTCTCATCTGGATCCAAACTGTTTGCATGTGATATCATAAACCCGTCATTGTGGCACGGACGGGCTTAACAAGCATTATATCAATTAGAGATGATGAATTTTCAGTGAAGTGTGTTGGTTCTTCTATTAATTGTGAGAGACAAATTTGTTGAGAGAGCGAATTCATTTTCTGCGCTGTTTGCTTATTCAACATATTTAGATTAAAGTCGCCAACGATTATTAAGTCATTGCACGAGAGTCTACAGCTAAGTGTGTTGAGTCTTCAATTTTGCTTAAACAATGGATTCCGGAATTAGGGGGTCTGTAGAACACGCATATGAATAGTCGCAATTGTCTGAGAGTTATTTCAACCCAAATACATTATATATCAGGAAGTTCAAATTCAGTTTTTCTTTTGCATGTTATTGTATTCTTTATATAGACACAAATTCCCCCATATCCGTCGTATCTGTCTTTCCTTTCAGGCTTAAAATAAGTTGGGATATTGAGATCATCAGGATTAATAGAATCGTTTAGCCAAGTTTCCGTAATTGACAAAATGAGCTCTTTGACCTGAGTCTGCAGTGTTTGCCAATGTCCCATTTATGGAACATCGGGAGTAAATGGGGTAATGGCTAATCATTCGTTGACGTGTGTGACAACCAGTGTAGAGCCTCTTCAGATGATGTGTTTTAAACGCTGTGGCCGATCTGGTTCAGCACTGTTTTCAAAGTCTTAAAGTAAGGTTTGGGTAAAGAGGTATTAATTGTAATAAAACCTATCGAAAGCGAGCACCAGAAGACGTATACCGCATGTATATATTTCTAGATCTTAAATAGTAGGTGGTAAGGGTGTATGCTATGTAAAAAGCTTCTGTACATGCTATCTGCATGTTTTCATATTGCATTAAACAGCCACATGGTTTAAAACATCTATATTTATTCATAAAGCATTGGAGGACTTTTACTGTAATTAAATGAAAATGAACCATATCTCTTACATATTAATTAACAAATTTCAAGATGATTATTTAGATTTTATCTTCATGATTTTCCAGGTGGCACCACCCATCAACACACAACGGCTTCACCGACAGCGAGTACAACGTCACGTTTCAACGTGATAACTATTCCGACGGCCTTTCCGCCTACAGGGACCACCCAGTCATCAGGTGGTACAGCTGAATCTGAGAGACTCATCTCAGGACTTCTTAATGGAGGAGGACCGCAGGTTGTTCCAATAAACGGGGCGAATTCAAGAACAAATAACGCTCCTTTGTTGTTACTACTTGGCCTGTTGCCATTACTAGGAGCCGCAAGTCTGCGAGACTATAAACCGTTTCCAGTGCCTCCCATTGCACCGAGCGGATTCTGGGTTCAAACTCCACCATTGACAGAATACTATCTTGGGGCAAACATTGGCTTTGGGAACTTCGGTAGCAATGGCATTCGGTCTGGTGACAACAAAGGGTCCGGATACACAAGTTTCCAAGGAAACCAACATATTATTGGAAACCCAGGTCTTGGCACAGTTCCTCGATTGGCTGATGCCGATTTTGTGAACACAAACGTTCAGCTTCGCGAGATGGTTCAAAATAACGCCAATATAATAAAGAGCGGGTCCAACCAATACAACAGCGGTACATTTTCACGCTCAAACAACGTTGTTTGGAACAACAACAACAACAATAACGGGCTTAGTAACCATGCGTATTCTTCAACAAATGGGTTTCATCCTCAGACAAATCACGGGCCATACCAGCCCACACCTGAAGTGTACGGACCGCAGAGATTCCCTAACACAGGACATCAACCTCAGCCTATTCGACCTATGCAGCAAAACAATGTATGGAATGGCAACGACGGCGGCATACAAAATACCAACTCTATGAACATCAACAACAACATCAATGGTATTTCCGGGACAAGTCAAAGGTTTCCTACACAGGGAACTCTTCCGCGTCAAGCTCTCCCGGTGTCATCGGATTCGCAAACCTCGGTCCAACGTCGAAATGTTGATCTCCCCGGCATCGCACCGGCAAGTCGTCTACTCCAGTCGCAACGCACAGTCACGCTCACTTCCGACTCGGAAAACAGAAGTGGATTTGCCCAGAGGAACAATGGTCTCATAGGACCAGTCAGTTCATTGCCTAATGAAAGACAACGCATGGTTCATGATTGGTACAATCAGTTAATGGGCTACGTCCCTTCGACATCCTTCTTGTCGCGTTAGTGGTGTTCACAACATGAGTGGGATATATATACTTCCTTAATAGTTATTTATTGATGCTTTCACTTTCTAAACCTGTGGACGGTTTAAAAACTCCTGAGACTGTATTTATTCTCAAGCATCTGATTGGTCAGATTTTGAGCTTAGGAATGCTCTCAGGTTCAAGCAAAATGTTTTATAACTTTGGGGCCTGGACTCTTTAGCTGTTAATACCATAGTAATACCCCCCCCCCCCCCTTCATCTCCACTCTCCACATTTTATTCAATCTGACCCCATTCCGATAACTTAAAATTTAGAATAACATATAGTATATATCCTGATCAAACGACTTCAAGAGCCGTTTGATCTAGGTCTGCACTATTTGCCTCTCTGTTTATCTGTCCAAATATTAAGGACAATTACAAAGGTTCGTCACATCGACAACCAAGTTATAGGACACTCTGAATTCGATTTTTTAGCAGAAGGCATTTTATGGCAGACGACAGCTATTTAGCGGCTAGAGGGATAAATCTAAATGCACTATGGACAAATTCTTCACAATCTTTGCAAACAGGTTGGATCCAGATACGATGCCGAATAACTCTCACCAGGTCCCGAAAACATTTTGCTCGAGTCTGAGATCATTCTCAAGCATCTCATTTGTCATATTCTGAGCTTGCCCAATAAGATATTAGAGAATGGTCTCAGACTCAGACTCAGAAGTTTTATAACCGTGGACCCTTGTTTCAGTTTTGAAAAACAGTTTAACCTTTCAACACAAATTTCCAATGGGTTATTCAAAAACAGGTCGAGCTTACTCGGGTTGTTTTTAAAAGAAAGATGTAACATGACAAACAGTGCAGACCCTGATGAGAGGGTTGCTGTAGGAGACTTCTCATCAGGGTCTACACTGTTTGCAAAGGACATTAGTAACTCGTGCCCCCACACTGAATGGGTTAAGAGGACTGAAACAAATGACACTTTGTGCAGATGGTAGATACTTAACGGGCCTTAAACATTTTAAACATTTAAACAGCGACTTTATACATATCAATTAGTTGAAGGTGTATAATCAATTGAAACAGTGGAATTGTAGTCATGCCAGAAACTGTAGAATTATATCCATACTACTCCATAAGCATGCAGAGCAGACCCTGACCAAACAACTCTTACGTAAGTTGTCTGACCGGATCTAACCCACTGGTGCCCTTCGTATGCTATGTCTCAATAACAACAACAACTCCATCACAAATACAATATTTTTTTAATCACATGTCATAAGTATCTAAAACATGCCAAAAGATAGTTTTCTGACCCAACCAAAAAATAACAAGTTCGCGAACACCCCTGCTCTATATAATAAGTAAAAGGTATTCAACTCCGGTCGAAATCTGCTCAAAAATCGATGGGATATTGATATCGGTGAAAGTCACTACTTTCGGTTTTAAACCGAAAGTAAAGCCTTACATACCGAAAGTAGTGACTTTCGTCGATATCAATATCAAGCTTGGAGAGATTTTTAGAAAATATATTATTTGAGGAAATTGTGAATATACGATATCCATTCATGCTATCAGACCGGAGCAATGCCTTATAGGCCAGTTATATGGTGTTTCGACTTGAATTATAGCGTATTTTTTATTTCGAACCTCTAAGTCAACCTGTGTCCTAGAGAGGTTGGTTGTCACTTTGGCAGCTCGTTGTAAAAGAGTGTTAATATTCTGAGAAACAATAGATGACTTCTCATCAAGAGTGATGATTTCCTTGATAGATAAGACACAGTTTGTGGAAATCGGTGGTCAAATAAGCTTTCAAGGACGATCGCAGTGAATGAACCCGTCTATTTTTGAGCAGATTTCGGTCAGAGTTGAATACCTTTTACTTATTATATAGAGCAGGGGTGTTCGCGAAATTGTGTTTTTTTTTGGTTTGGTCAGAAAACTATCTTTTGGTATGTTTTAGATACTTATGACATGTGATTAAAAAAATAATGTATTCATGATGGAGTTGTTGGCGTTGTTGAGCTATTGAGACATAGCATGTGAAGGGCACCTGTTGTCTAATCAAACAGTTACTACATGACTTGTCTGACCGGGTCTAATCATACAGTTACTACATGACTTGTCTGACCGGTCTAATCAAACAGTTACTACATGCCTTGTCTGACCTGGTCTAATCAAACAGTTCCTACATGACTTGTCTGACCGGGTCTAATCAAACAGTTCCTAAATGACTTGTCTGACCGGGTCTAATCAAACAGTTACTACATGACTTGTCTGACCGGGTCTAATCAAACAGTTACTACATGACTTGTCTGACTGGGTCTAATCAAACAGTCTGACCGGGTCTAATCAAACAGTTCCTACATGACTGTCTGACCGGTCTAATCAAACAGTTACTACATGACTTGTCTGACCGGGTCTAATCAATCAGTTCCTACATGACTTGTCTGACCGGGTCTAATCAAACAGTTACTACATGACTTGTCTGACCGGGTCTAATCAAACAGTTACTACATGACTTGTCTGACCAGGTCTAATCAAACAGTTACTTCATGACTTGTCTGACCGGACTAATCAAACAGTTACTACATGACTTGTCTGACCGGGTTAATCAAACAGTTCCTAAATGACTTGTCTGACCGGTCTAATCAAACAGTTACTAAATGACTTGTCTGACCGGGTCTAATCAAACAGTTCCTAAATGACTTGTCTGACCGGTCTAATCAAACAGTTACTACATGACTTGTCTGACCGGTCTAATCAAACAGTTCCTAAATGGCTTGTCTGACCGGTCTAATCAAACAGTTCCTAAATGACTTGTCTGACCGGGTCTAATCAAACAGTTCCTACATGACTTGTCTGACCGGGTCTAATCAAACAGTTCCTAAATGACTTGTCTGACCGGGTCTAATCAAACAGTTACTACATGACTTGTCTGGCCGGGTCTAATCAAACAGTCTGACCGGGTCTAATCAAACAGTTCCTACATGACTTGTCTGACCGGTCTAATCAAACAGTTACTACATGACTTGTCTGACCGGGTCTAAATCAAACAGTTACTACATGACTTGTCTGACCGGTCTAATCAAACAGTTACTACATGACTTGTCTGACCGGGTCTAATCAAACAGTTCCTTCATGAGTTGTCTGGCCTTGACCTACCCAAACAATTCCTACATGAGTTGTCTGACCTGGATCTAGCAAAATAGTTCCTATACGAGTTGTCGTGCCTGGGTTTAGTCTATTTTAAGATTAGTTAATATGTGTATTTAACAGTTATATTGTAAACAATACAGTTCAGTCTTGCTAATACCACGACTTAAGAATAACTCTTCACACTTTATAAAGGTAAACACAATATGTGCAGAAATCTCCTATAGGAGTTTTCTGTATTACTTTTGCCCTGCATTAAGCAACCTTCTGCTTTACATACTTATAATTGCTAATAAATGGTGTAGTGGCATTAGCGATACTTTACTGTACAAGTTGCTTCGAGAAGACAATTTTGTACTCACAGATAATCCCAAGTGTATCCTTAATCACATAAATGTCGTGATTCTACAAACGTTGCCTGATTAGGATCAACACTGCTAATTTTATCATTAGATCCATTATTATATATGTTACCCAGTCTTGAAATCTGTAAACCTACAATATGCGCTGATTGATTTAAGTATTAACCATTTTACTCCATAAATACGCCTTTCTACACCTATCCAAACAGAGTAATTCCACATCAGACGGCTCATGTAGGTGCAGCTGATCAGGATCTGCCCAGTTTGCTTATGCTAGAATATAAAACACGATTCTACAGTTTTTTCTATGGCCAAATATCCGATGCCCTTGTGTAATTATAACAATTAATATAATTACTATCCATGATGTTAATTTTACTTTACACAATGACATAGGCAAACAACGTAGACCCAGATCAGAGTCTGAACTGTTTGTTTAGCCCATAATTGTACATGTATATGGCTTATTTCAGCAAATAGTCCCTACATACGAAAAATGGACGGGTTCCAAAGTAAAATTTGGACGGATTTTCCTTAAATAGTACTGGAATAAATGAGTTAAGTGTGTCTATTTCATCATTCGGTGGCACATATATTGAATGGCATGAAGTATTTTATTATTAGAACGTACATGTGAATAAATTTATAAAATAAGTATGTGGAAAGTATTCTTGGACGTCATTATTGGACTGTAGTCTAGACCTTAAGCGATCAAACATCATTCACTTCCGTTCCAAGTATCCGTGGCAAAACACAACAAATACAAAACGCATTGCTGTAAACATCAAAGGGCGCGTTTAAAAAGAACAACCATACTGATCTTTTAAATAAAAAAAGAAGTAAAGTACCTAGTTATAGTCTACTTTCAGTCCGATTGACCGCTCAGCCGACTGTACATTTACTCCCCTGGTCAGTGAGTCATTGACCTACAATATTGAGCACTGCTAACATATGGCGCACTCATGCAGCCGCAGTACCGACGAGTGACCCTCACAGGTACCCATTTTAATCCCTGGGTGGAGAGTATGTGCGGGTGGGAGACACGAAAAAGCGTCTCTGAAATTTCCGGGTGGGACCGGGACGGGAGAAACTAATGCACTTGGAAGATCCCTTTCTATCCATAAATATAATGAGGTGGTTATTATACACGATGAACTAGGGTCGCAGGTGATATAAGCCCTTATGAGGCCCCCGAGGGGAAGCAAAATGACGCCTACATTATCAACGCTAATTAACTGCTACAAATATTAAACTTTGCAGTATAATAAAATCGTTATACAGATCATTGGCGGGATATCAGACTTTTTATTCCCTGCTGAGGAAAATACATGTAGGCGAGAACATGGTTTTCCTCAGCAGGAAACAAAAAGACAGATACCCCGCCAATGATCTGTATAACTAATATTATACTGTTTATGTACTGCACCAATACGTTGAATAATGATATTTGTCTGCTATTGAAGCAATGCAAAAAATAAACGAAGACATGTGGATATACACTGATGGTAATTATCTTAATCCAATCATTCAGTTATTAGTATAATCATATTTCATTGTAAATTGTCAACAATATACAAACGTTCATGAAGACAACATACAATGTATAATTAGATCATATAGATTATACTTTATGTATGTAATACAAATGACAATACAAAAGGGTTGGACCACATGTTTTACAAACATTAGAAATCGATCCGTCCCTAGTTTATCAGATTAAACCAACCGGCGGATTCTTGTCATCGACAGAAAGAAGAAAAAGGACATTAGTAAAAAGAAGACATCAGTTATGCTCAACTCAAACTGACTACATACCTGGACCCCACACCCATCACTCCCTCAAGCTCAGCGCCCAATTCGGACCCCATCTTAATTTAGTTATATAAATCATGCACATTGATTTATTTATTGAACCGTGTGTTTTATATACGCTTGCACCTTTAAAATAAAGATTTGTTCTCCTGTTCAGATAATGTATCAATTCCATGTTATAATGTATATGTACTTATAGGATGGAAAGTACAAGTATTAGTAAATCAATCAATCAAACATTTATTGCATCCAGCATAATAAAATGCTCATAGCAAATATAATGTATACACAGTAGAAAATACATAACTCATACATCTATCACTTTACCGAGGAACTAACGTATTGTCAGGTCCATGAACAGAACATATAAAACGGTCTAAACTTAGGATGACATACATGTATATGAAGATATACATACACATAAGCCAAAACTGTTATTCTACTAATCTATTTTTCATAGCAAAATATACGTGCTTAGCAATATTTAAGACGACTCGTTTTGATTTTTCTGAAAATAATGTTTGCAATTTTTGTATAGTTGGCCATTGGCAATAATATCTTTTTAAATATTTATTTCTTAAATGTCGAAATTTGGGACATACTAACATAAAATGGAATTCGTTTTCTATAACACTCATATTACATTTTATCATGCAACGTCACCAAATACAGTCACTTCCTACTAGCATAATATTTTCCACGTCGACGCTGTATTTTGTGAGGTATAGTGCATATGTACTGATCCCACTGGAATGCAAGTTTTGTTCAGCCAATAGGAGGAAAACAGAAGGACGAAAAAGGCATAATTAAACATAAACATCAAATTAACACATTTGCTCACCTTTGTCTCAACTATTTGTCCATATAAAAGGATTAAATCAAGTTTGTTTATGTTGTAAAAGTCGAAGACGTCACTGCATGCCAACATGACGTCAAGTAATTCGTACTTGCATGTATTTTCATTCTGGGGACGAAACCGCTTTAGCAATCTTTCTTTTTTCTTCATTTTCTCCATTTTTCTTGGAGTTGCATGATAAAAGAATTACTATGCTAGTAGTTTGGAAGTTCAGCTGTATTTTGGCTCGTCAGAAAAGTACAGCTGAACTTCCAAACTACTAGCATAGTAATTCTTATGCATACATTTTCTTTCGTCTCTATTAGTCTTAGTGTATCGGCCAGTTTCGATCGCTAAATGATGTGAGGAAGTCTAACTTTTGTAAGTGAAATTCTAAACCTTTTCTCCTTTATGAAGTCCAAGTAAGGTTCTAAGAATAAATCATGTTTAAACAAACAGTATGTTGGTTCACCCAAATATTTGTCATGCCGATAGAGTCTAAAATCGTTTTTATCTGGTGAGCCCAGTTCGAACTGCTGTAGCTGTTATTATTATCTGCATTACGCTTAAGCGATGAGTATATTTTAAATAACAGTGATGAATGTACAGAGGCCCATTAGGGACTTACGTTTTATTTGTTATGTATTACGCCTTGCGTATAATGACTTACATTTTAAGTATTATGTATTATGTTTTGCGTATAATGACTTACGTTTTACGTGTTATGTATTACGTCTTGCGTATAATGACTTACGTTTTACGTGTTATGTATTATGACTTACGTTTTACGTGTTATGTATTACGTCTTGCGTATAATGACTTTATTTGTTATGTATTACGTCTTGCGTATAATGACTTACGTTTTACGTGTTACGTATTATGTCTTGCGTATAATGACTTACGTTTTACGTGTTATGCATTATGTCTTGCGTATAATGACTTACGTTTTACGTGTTATGTATTATGTCTTGCGTATAATGACTTACGTTTTACGTGTTATGTATTACGTGTTGCGTATAATGACTTTATTTGTTATGTATTACGTCTTGCGTATAATGACTTACGTTTTACGTGTTACGTATTATGTCTTGCGTATAATGACTTACGTTTTACGTGTTATGTATTATGTCTTGCGTATAATGACTTACGTTTTACGTGTTATGTATTATGTCTTGCGTAATATATAAAAGAAGAGGGAAAATAACCAGCGTCCATTTTGAACGGCAACAGGCGCTCATTTTGCGAGTAATTTCAAAGCGACATGAAAACTGCAGTAAGTAAATATTTTTTGTATTATTTCAAGTCATTCCGTCAGCCGACGGTTCTCATTTTGGCTGTAACTTTCGCACACCCTACTATTTCACTACGGTGTTGCTTAGCATACCACCACTTTATGTTTGAAATTTACATATAAACAAGTATTAGATAAGCATGTTTGTAACGAAAATAGTGTATTTACTTGAAGTAGGCCTTTTACTGGAGCTTTGACGAAAGTGCTGCTATCGGAGAAGATACAGTTTCTTCATCGCTAAACCTTCGTTTATTTTACATAAACTGGAAGGGCACGCTTTATTTTGCGTTTGAGTATTCATTAAATAGATCCTGAACTTCATCCGCATATGTCTTATGTTTCCAGATTATCATACTCCAGTGGTCACCAATGACAGCAGTTGTGTCTTCAAATATCCTATATATATCTTTATTTCCTCCAAAAAGGAGAGTCAAATAAAATACATCATACAAACATGAAAAACAGCACACACATTACACAATACAAGGGCACATTACAATTATATATATTATACATTTATATCATATACAAAAAGTGAGAAAACAAACAGAATACTATATGTATAGTAAAGATAAGCCTATATACAAGGCAAACATTATGCTCACACTTACATGTGGACAATAACGAATAAATTGTGATAATCCACACGTCAACCATTTAATGAAAAAGACCATACCTGCATATATATTACATATGCAGATTAGGCCCCTTACAACTAAGATTGCTATTAACAACTAAATAGCGTTACAATAAATGTTTTTTGAGATGCAATATTGTCATTTATTTAGGTGCACGTTTGACAAGTGATCACCAAATGCAGGCAAAAAGCAATACAGGAGAACCAGTTAAGAGCCTGCTGCACAGCTTCTGACATGCACCTGCGGTCGTCTGAGCAAAGTCAAAGCTGTTTGCTATTGATGTCCATTACAAAGGGCATCATTGCATAGTATACAACGTTCTCTAAGAAATCCCTAATATGATAACTCTACCGAAACGAAACAACAGTAGTATCGTTAGGAGATCAAAACATGTGCAGAAAATACTTAAATATCGCAAAATCTCTATAGAGATACCCTTCATGGCGCAGATGTAGATTCTTAGCTCTCACACCAACCTGCACATTTTTTAACCGTCAATTATTGCACCAATATGTTTAGTGAAAGCTAAGAAAAACACCATTTACCCAGAAAGGTCAAAGTACTTTAGAGACTACTATATATTGTTATATGTATTATGCTGCAGGTGCTAGGCTGGACTAAACTAAAGATAGTGAATCCACAAGTAATGGAGATAACGATTCACCACTTGTTGATATTTCTCTTGTAAATCAAAGTTATCTATGAAATCAAGAGAACCCAAAATGACATTTACAAATACAGGTTTCTCTAACTGTAGTAAATAGTTAAAACATACGTTTCCCAGGATATCTAAGACTTTATCGTACAGAACACGTCTTGCAGTTTCAACTACAGAACACTCACATATAACATGATCTGTGAAACAGGTATATGACAAGTCTGTGTTTCACCTACGGCAGATTACATCATCACGGGCTGTGCCCGAGATGAGTTGTGCAATAGATTTAAAGTAGTTGACTTCAGTTGGAAAGCATGCCGCTTGCTCCCAAATGAATGACAATTCATAGTTATGTTGTATTGATCTGAATCTACTAAAGTTCGGGGATCCCACGTCATAGTATAAAACGTATTGATTCTGAAATTAACTAGTTTTTTCCAATAATACTTACTAGGAAACACACCAGTTTCTTTATAATTGTCTAAGACAAATCGTAAACTGTACTTCTCTAAAATACTGATTATACCAAGGGTACATCCTGATTTACACTCAACAAGATAGAATGACGACAGTCTAAGTAAAAGCAGTTTCTTTCTAGTCTACATGCTTGACCTAGAAAGTTCATTTTTCTTTTGTGTATTTCTGCCTCCAAGGGCATAACATTCAGCATACTTAAGGCAACGTCAATTCTAGTCCTAATACTCAGGCCCTGGATATACTTTACACACAAACGATGCACGCGCTCTAACGATAACAGGTCACTGTGTAAAATCTACACCATAAAGAGCTTTTGGTAAAACAACCGAAAAGTAAATTTTCCGATTTGTTTTAGTACACCAACCATTACCAAAAATTATACTGAAAAAAGTACCCCTCAGTTTGCTGCATATTTCTTTAACGTCTACAGAATGCTTCCACAACTTGTCACATGTCACTCCTAGATGAGAACATTTACTAATATTGTAATTTGCATATACGTTGAAAATGCATACACGATGTATCTAGCGTTAGCGTCAGAAAACAAACACATGTTTTAACTACATTTAATTTCTTCTGTACTGCTATTTACGTAATCTACTAAATGATTATCTTTCCATGATCGACACATCTTGTCATAATGTAAGTTGCATGATAGACAACTGTCGGACACTATGCAAGGGATCATGAATATAACTTAATGTAGAAAGCTGTCTACACAGTGTGAACATGATAACGCAGCTACGTCACTGTTTATCTCATTTCATAGAAGAGGGATAAGGACTTGCATAACTTCTGATATTTTGTGACACGCTCTTTCAACAATGCGTTAAGTGCGTCTGTCCCATATCTATCATAGTCGTAAAATGAAAAGAAATTCAAAAATCTTTAGAATGCGTAAAATATAGACTCTAGCAACATCTACACTCCATCCGATGCACTTAAAATTGTTTCTTGTCGATAAAACGATAGTTTCTATTTTTGCAATGGCCCCACCCTCTTCCACCCACTACCCATTTCTGCTATTCTAGTGCCACGGCGGGTTATATTATACTCGGTATCTATCTGTCTCTTCGAAAGTCGCGGATATAGAGTTGTATGGTATGGATCAGACCCGTCTCATTTTATTTTGCATTTTGCGTCTTCCCACCCCTCCCCCTTGCCACGGCCCTTGTGTCCAAATGGATTTACTCTTCTTCCGGTGTATATTTATATTTGCTCGTCGAGGCAACAAAAATTTCGAACTTCGACCCGTCCCCCCTCCTTATCCCTTCCTCGGTGCCAGTGGTGAGATAGTTTTTGCATGTATTATAGTTGTATATCAATTTTCTCTTCGAAAGTTACGAACATTAAGTTGTATGGTATGAACCAGGCCCACCTCAAAATTTATTACATTTTGCGTTGTTATTACATTTTGCGTTGGTTAGAAATAAGCATATCAACGCAAAATGTAATAACGCAAAATGTAATAATTTCCCTTATATATAGAACATCTTTAGAATAAGTATAACATATTGACTCTAGCAAGATCTGCATGTACACTTCACCCAGTACACTCTGATATGTCTTTTTGTCGATGAAACCCTCCACTACACTTATCTCCGGCTCTTGTGGTCAGGCAGGTTATATTATCGTTATATATTCATTTTCTCTTCGAAAGTCGTGGATATATAGTTGTATGGTATGAATCAGGCCCACCTCAAAGTTTATTACATTTTGCGTCGTTATTACATTTTGCGTTGGTTAACATCTACACCTCATCCAGTGCACTATGATAAGTTTCATGTCGATAAAATGAAAGTTTCGACTTTTGACCCGTCGCTCTCTACTACTCTCCGCAAAACAGTAAATCACAGATATATATACGCACAAGAAATCAATGTTCAGATATAAACTCATTGCTCGCTAAGTAGTGATGTGTCTGTATAATTAAAAATTGTTGTCTGCTTCAATTTGTAGATCTATTCTTCAAAGACACGCATTTGGATCCTTATAAAACGTCGAGTATCTTGGTGTCTTATCTGGATCCAATCTGTTTTCAAAGTTTTGATTTGCCACTAGCATATCCAAATAGTTAATATAAAGCTGGATTTAGCTTAACTGTTGCACAAATGAAATACGTAAATGCCATTTGACTCCGATTCAGGTGGATGAATGCACGCGCTATTAAACCACATATTTGTGACGTCATTTACCCACGCTGTCAATACTATAAAACGAAAAATATTTTTGCTTAGTTTTAGTTAAAATAAAATGTTATCTGCTTCAAAGTTAGAAAAATGCAGTTAATTCAAACTATATGCACAAGGTTTATGACGAATTGAATGAATGAATTTAAAGGCTTGAGAGTAACCCAATTAATCTAAATTAATGAATGCATGCTAAAATACTTCATTTAATGAGGGTAGCTCATTAGGTACTCCGAGGCCTTGTTAATCAGTACATTTCATACATTTATATGCAAAAATAACAATCACAGATCATAATAAACAATGTGTCCAGTGCAGACATTACGCTAAACCATTTCAATAACGCAAAATGAAATCAGCATAATTATACAAACTACATAAACAAAGTTTCAAATAGAACTGAACCAAGCGAGAAACTTCTGTGGAACGTTTCCTACATGGATCCGTTCCATTTGCGCCCTGTGTCAATGAATGAATGAAACAGTTTATTTTACGAGGGTAGCTCGGTTAGTCAAAAGACTACCCCGAGGCGAGGCCCTCAAAATAACATTTAATACAATATGACAACTCTAAACAAATAAAGAACATATTAAAAAGGCATATTAAATAATAGTGTATTAATTATATGTGTACAGTACTCTTTTCTAAATTATATTTTTACACAAAATGAGAAGTCCCTAATCAGAAACTCCTGCATGAAGTGTCTGATATGGGTTTGCTCTAATTGTTATTAATAGAAGAAAAAAGGTTGTTTTTTTCGATGAAAGACAATTAGTTTTCATGAATATTAAAACTACAACACCAAGTCATACTGATATTTCCATGAATAATTAGTGTAATAAGAAGAGTAATGAGCATATATAATACAAATAAGATCTGGAACAGTTTTATATATATTTCAACGTCGCCTTGACGTCGAGTATGATGACGAGATGACCTAGCGAAATCACTCGTAGCGAAAAAATGAACTCGAATAGGTATTGATTTTTTTACTTGTTCCTGTTAAGAAATGAACAGAGTATGACATATAATTTTTTTATGAACTTTCACCGTCTAGTTTTTTTGGAATTCCACGAAAATGGAGAAAAAAATTCAATATCAGAATGCGGTAAAATGGGTTTCCCAAATTTCAACTCCCGACGTAACAAAAGTGTTACGTTTGTAAAACATATATCGCATATCATATTGAAGAACTATTCTTCTTCTTCAAACCAGTTTTCGAATCATTGAAATACGCAACGGCATTTGTAAATAAATAAAGAAACACGCAAGCACTCGTGAATTGCTTAGATGACACCAGAGGGCGCTTTTAACGTCATGTATTGCTAAGCAACCGACGTCAAATTTAAAATGAACGTCGTAGTCGTGTCGGCGGTAACTTTCTGTATACCTGGACCAAATATAATAATAATTGGATAAACTTCGATTTTTGCCGAGCAACAGCGCGAACTACCGCATACTTTTGCGGATTGTATTGAAACCGCCAACGTCGAGCATAGGCATATCATTCATTTAACATAGTCTGTAAGCCATGATTTGACAGACTCAAAAGATACATATCATTTGCAAAACTTGGTGAGCATACATTGACATCACCAATGCATACACCTATTTGAGTGGCCACAAGTTTTTCAAGCAGCTCATTGATATAGCATAGGTACAGAAAGGGTGACCACCCCCCCCCCCCCCCCCTGTCTCGTGCCTTGTAGAACAGGAAACCAAGATGATGTCAGGCCTTTGTGAAGAACACAACTAAACATATCCCTATGCAAATATAGTTACATTTAGCCAGAGTTTATGCGGAATACCGAGCTCATGCAGTTTGAAAAATAAACCATGATGCCACACGCGGTCAAAGGCCTGACGTGCATCTAGGAAACCATAATTGTAAACCGTGCTACCGTTTTCCCTGCAATACTCTACACTTTCACGCAAAACCATAGATGTCATTGAGCTCCCCATACCTTCATAAAACCCGCCTTGAAGTGGACTGAGGGATTTACTGATGCTCAACTTAATACGTTTAAGTAGCACTCGTTCATAGAGCTTTAAAATGGCCGAAGAAAGCGTAATCACCCTGTAGCTGTTTGGGTTATCTTTTCGCTTCCCTGAACCTTTGTATAAAGTTATAATAATCCCTTCCTTCAATTTCTTCGGGACATAATTGAGACTATACATGAGCCGAAAAACGTGTGTCAGCATTTCTAACAGCAAGGGACCTCCATGCATGATATGTTCGTTATAAACACCGTCATTTCCGCAGACTTTCCCTCCCTTAAGATCTAATACAGCAGATCTACTATATCGTTAGCTACATCGGTGTCTTGACAAGCATACAATTTATTGACCGTATCATCTATTTCTGAGTGAAATTGCTCGTCGTATGGTCATGGTCAGTATCAGAGTACAGCTGTGAGAAATAGCCCCCCCCCCCCCCCCCCAAAAAAAAAAAAAAAAAGCCGCGCATATTTCCGACGTGCCCCTTAAAGTTCGGCTACCAAATTTCATCTCACCCCCAACGAATCTACTATCAACTTTTAATTTCGAGTTATATAATCTCCAAAATAAGCCGTTATCAACTTCAGCCGCTTTATCAATTTTTCTATGCTCGCTACATATAAAACCATTCGAGGCTTTGCGATGATTTCTGCGAAATATGCATTTTGCCTCTTTGTAAGAAATTGAAATTAGTGACCAGTGCATCGGTTACCGATCCACGTACAGACGTTTGGTAAAAGGGGCCCAAGGAGTGTTGATGGATACGATAAGCTCAAACTTTACGGCTTTTGTGTGCATGATGCTATTGATGGTTACAGCAGGAGAATAATTTGGTTAGAGGTTTCGCAGAGTAACAATGACTCCGCTGTTATTGCTAGGTATTATCTAGAAGCATTGAGAACACCTCGAAAATACTCCGTTGTGACAGAGGAACTGAAAACTCAAATCTAGCAATACGCCGATCGTTCTTCCGGTACAATGAGAATGGTCGTATGGTTGGTCTCAAGACTTTTGTATATGTAAAAAGGTGCTTCTTCTCAAAGAATAGAAACTTATTGGGGGACATTAAGATGCCAGGGTACACAATTGTGGACTTCTTATTTTAAAGATAGAAAGGGACCGTAACGAATATGAAGAAGTTGATCCACTGCATGTCAAATGTTTACAGTTTCACAACTTTGGCAAGAAGGTCGACCTACAAGATGTGAACATATGCTGTGAAATGTATGCACCGCCAAGGAAAATATATTACCAAGACTTTGAAGACCTTGCAAGGCTTCTGAAACCGGACCTACAAACGCCATCTATGCACAAGGGGATTTGTAGTTATATAGAGAGCAGCTAGAACTCATCGGAAAAAACTTGCAATTAGTTCACTTGTTTCGAAATGATAATTTTCACTCTTCAATTACGACAATGTGAAGTTTTCAAATATGCAACTACACTGTATTCGAATATTTTAATACTTCAGTTTTATAAGATAAGTCAATTTATTAAGTTATATATATATATACCTTTTTGGTAAGAAACTGTATAAACCTTGGGTCATCTGTTCTCTCATGAACAGGTTAATCTGAATCTACACTGTTCTGCCAAATATAGTTTTTCGGATTTAACATTGTTTAAAACGCTTATATTAAATCACAATGTCAGTTTAATTAGATTAACAGATATTCGAACACTCAACTTGTATATTCGAATATTCAAAAGAAACGTACATACCATTCGAATACACATTGCAATCTCTATTTGTATGCCCCCGTTGACGATAGTCAGGGGGCATTATGTTTTGCACATGTCCGTCCCTCTGTCTGTCCGTCCGTCCGTCCGTCTATCCGTGTGTCACGCTTTTAGGTGCAGTTGGATGTCAGTTTTTCAAGTGTTATAAGTCAGTAATTTCTACACTTATACACATGAAACTTCATATATACATCAATTACCATCTGTGCTATCATTTGGCACCCCACCCATGCTGCCGGCAAGCCCAAGGTCGAGGTCAAATGACTTGGAAAGTTTACGTGCAGTTGTCACATTTACGTGCAGCTTTTTGTCACAGTTTTTTCAATGTCTTATATCTCCCTAACCACTGTAGCTATTGCCATTGAATTGCATATACAAATTAAACACCATCCATACTTTCATTGCACACCCAGACCCTACTGCCCGCAAGCCCAAGGTCAAGGTCAAATGACTTAGGAATTTTACGTGCAGTTGGTTGTCACAGTTTTTTCATAGTCTTATATCTCCCTAACCACTGTAGCTATTGCCATGGAATTGCATATACATATTAAACACCATCCATACTTTCATTACGCACCCGACCCATGCTGCCCGCAAGCCCAAGGTCAATGTCAAATGACTTAGGAATTTTAAGGTCTGTCCGTGTGTCACGCTTTTAGGTGCAGTTGGTTGTCACAGTTTTTCAAGTGTTATAAGTCAGTAATTTCTACACTTATACACATGAAACTTCACATACACATCAATTACCATCTGTGCTATCATTTGGCACCCACCCATGCTGCCGGCAAGCCCAAGGTCGAGGTTAAATGACTTGGAAAGTTTACGTGCAGTTGGTTGTCACATTTACGTGCAGTTTTTTGTCACAGTTTTTTTTATTGTCTTATATCTCCCTAACCACTGTAACTATTGCCATGGAATTGCATCTACACATTAAACACCATCCATTCTTTCATTGCACACCCAGCCCATGCTGCCCGCAAGCCCAATGTCAAGGTCAGGGTCAAATGACTTAGGACTTTTACGTGCAGTTGGTTGTCACAGTTTTTTCATTGTCTTATATCTCCCTAACCACTGTAGCTATTGCCATGGAATTGCATATACATATTAAACACCATCCATACTTTCATTACAAACCCGACCCATGCTGCCCGCAAGTCCAAGGTCAAGGTCAAATGACTTAGGAATTTTAAGGTCTGTCCGTGTGTCACGCTTTTAGGTGCAGTTGGATGTCAGAGTTTTTCAAGTGTTATAAGTCAGTAATTTCTACACTTATACACATGAAACTTCATATATACATCAATTACCATGGCACCCCACTCATGCTGCCGGCAAGCCCAAGGTCGAGGTCAAATGACTTGGAAAGTTTACGTGCAGTTGGTTGTCACATCTACGTGCAGTTTTTTGGCACAGTTTTTTCATTGTCTTATATCTCCCTAACCACTGTAGCTATTGCTATGGAATTGCATATACACATTAAACACCATCCATACTTTCATTGCACACCCAGCCCATTCTGCCCGCAAGCCCAAGGTCAAGGTCAAATGACTTATGAGTTTTACGTGCAGTTGGTTGTCACAGTTTTTTCATAGTCTTATATCTCCCTAACCACTGTAGCTATTTGCATGGAATTGCATATACATATTAAATACTATCCATACTTTCATTACGCACCCGACCCATGCTGCCCGCAAGCCCAAGGTTAAGGTCAAATGACATAGGAATTTTACGTGCAGTTGGTTGTCACAGTTTTTTCATAGTCTTATATCTCACTAACTGCTATAGCTATTGGCATGGAATTGCATATACACATTCAACACCATCCATACTTTCATTACGAACCCGGGCCTTGGTGCCCGCAAGCCCAAGGTCAAGGTCAAATAACTAAGGAATTTTAAGTGCAGTTTGTTGTCTCAGTTTTTTCACCATCTTATGTCTCACTAGCCGCTAAAGCTATTGGGATGGAATTTCATATACAAATTCAACACCATCCATACTTTCATTATGCACCCGCCCAGATAAAATTTCTTTCAAATAACCCATCGCATGGAAAGTATTGCTTACACTGTCCAGTATAATCACTGACTGTCACAACCTCTTAACCATTTCCCTCATAGTTTCCCATATTGGCAAACAAATCAAATAACTCCTATAGGAGCTGTCTAACCAGGTCTACTATATTTGCTTATGGAATTTGATAGATGCTTCCCCCTGGTTTCTAAAATGGGCAAAATGTTCCACCCTGTGTGTTTCCTTTAATGTTTTGTCCATGAGTATCCAGTACATGTAGGTAATGGAATGTGGAATAAATATAGAGCAACAAATCGGTTAATGCCCTGGTCTCATTGAGGAGAATGCAATAAGAACCACCACGCATCACTATGAAACACTAAAAGGGTCGGATCTAAAGAATGGGCTCGAGCTGTAGTTAGATACAGCTTGGGCTGTTATTTGCAGCCTCAGCTGTAACATGAAGCTTGAGTTGTATATTGATACAGCTTGGACTGTACATGTAACTATAAATTTGCAAACGACCAATATAATTGATCTTTGCAAACCGCTATCAATAGTTCCCTTTCAATGTGGGAACATGTGGCATTGTGAGGGAAATGGTCAAAACGGGCTTTTCATATTCTATATTTATTTTATATTTCAATGCCTCATGAATATTCATTTTGGCAATCGATATAATAGAGCATAGACATGCATAAAATGCGTTTATATGAGGGAAATGGTTAATTCGACAATTAGGTTGCTGAAGCCTGCCATCGATGAAATAAATTATCTGATTTCAATAATGCAGTGAAAATTATAAACGGTTAAAAGAAAGAATTAGAATTTATTCCCTTTTCTTAGTTCTCCACATGACTTATTCACCGTTTCATCACACTTCTGACAGTGTAGAACCTGATTGTGTGTCCATTTGTATTTTTAAATGTGATGATTAGATTGTTAAAGTGTTATTACTAACGCAGTACCAATCACTACAAATACAAGTTACGAGCACAGTGCATCAGGCCAAGACGAATCTTATATAGATATTCATTGAGTCAATGGTTAAACTCTATATTCTGGATTGGATCAGTGTCTCTCCATGTAAAATGATTACAACCTTTAAATTGCTTCGTTTCAGTCGCTGAAACCCCATGTTCACTAATAGATATAGTAACAATTTTTATCAGGATCTGAACACTGATATTTACTTTTTGAATATTTGTTGAAGCAAACTGCATTTTAGCGAATGGTCATTTTACCAGCATAGGTATCTTATCGAATGTAGGAATCTAAAATCATTTTGACTTTCATTGAATTTTATTCAATATGTAGCATAGTGCAAAATTCTGCAAATACAGAGGTGTTGAATCTAAAATGAAATCGGTATTGTGAATCGTTTAAAGTATGTGCTAGATCTAGTTGAAATAATTTCGGTCTGCGTGAACTCATTTTAAATTTCGAGAGCCAACGCGGTTCTAACTATGAAAAGGCAGATGTCTGAATAAGAATGAAATCAGTGCTGTGTTTGTATTGTGAAATGTTGAACTTTGTGCGACTTATATTGAAAGTATTTTGTCTGTATTATGCCGACTTTAGCCACCCTTCTAAAAAGAGACTCGCGCTTAGCAAAAATCTCAAGTTAGAAAATCTCCACTACGTTAAAGTGTGTGGGAGACGAACTCATGAATCATAATCTAGGCAAGATATAGCATTATGCTATTTCTAACCAGGAAAATATTTGATGAGCCTAAATTCAACCGGTTTTCCGTTTACAATATAACATATCTAGATATGTCTATACTAGATTTACTATACTATACTATACTATACTATACTATACTGTACTGTGCTGTGCTGTGCTGTGCTGTGCTGTACTGTGCTGTACAGTAGTGCTGTGCTGTGCTGTACTGTGCTGTACTGTACTGTGCTGTGCTGTACAGTACTGTACTGTGCTGTGCTGTGCTGTACTGTGCTGTGCTGTACTGTGCTGTACAGTAGTGCTGTGCTGTGCTGTGCTGTACAGTAGTGCTGTGCTGTGCTGTGCTGTACTGTACTGTGCTGTACTGTGCTGTGCTGTACTGTGCTGTACAGTAGTGCTGTGCTGTGCTGTGCTGTACAGTAGTGCTGTGCTGTGCTGTGCTGTACTGTGCTGTACTGTGCTGTGCTGTACTGTGCTGTACAGTAGTGCTGTGTTGTGCTGTGCTGTGCTGTACTGTGCTGTACTGTGCTGTACAGTAGTGCTGTGCTGTACTGTGCTGTGCTGTGCTGTGCTGTGCTGTGCTATACTGTACTGTACTATACTATACTATACTATACTTTACTATACTATATTATACTTTACTGTACTGTACTGTACTGTACTGTACTGTGCCGTGCCGTGCCGTGCCGTGCCGTGCCGTACCGTGCCGGAACGTACCGTACCGTACCGTACCGTACCGTACCGTACCGTACCGTACCATACCATACCATACCATACCATACCATACCATACCATGCCATGCCATGCCATGCCATGCCATGCCATGCCATGCCATACCATACCATACCATACCATACCATACCATACCATACCATACATACCATACCATACCATACCATACCATACCATACTATACTAAGGTTGTCACTATTGACTCATGGCTTATGAGTTATGAGTTATGATTTAAATTGGCACAAAGAAGATGTCATGCCGGACAACAACGTTTGAAGGCGTATACTGGAATCACCCTTGTCAGTCGGTTGGATGGTCGGTCCGTTGGTTGGTCACTCTGTCCACATTTGAACGTTGGTTGCATGTGTTAAGCACCAGGCATTGTAGAATTATCTCCACTTGAACTTGTAGTATTTTTATCCCTAGCCGATGCGGGGATATAGTTTTCACATTGGCATTGTGTCTGTATGTGGCTGGAAGTTTTCTTTGACACTTGGTGCAAATGTTAAGTACCATGAGACATTGGCATTTGAACACCAGAGTTATGATCTTGTGTTTTGTGACCTTAAAGATGTATGCTGGGCAATTTTCCGCAATTTTTACCTTTCGAACTGACTTTGGAATCCGGACCAAGTCCTTCGGACGAGACTATAAACCAAGGTCCGATGTATCAGTGCTTTGCACTGGGCATCTAAAAGAACCACAGAAACTTAGTCATCGCGCCCGGGTTTCTCTGTATCCTCTCCCCTCTCTCTGGGGCTTCCAATTAGACCAAAGTGAGCAGAAACGGACGTTAATCAACACAAACAAACAATACCTTTACACTTATTTAACGCTAAACAACACGGTCAGTAAATGGATGTTTGTGTCGAAAAAACTAGAAAAATGGATTGCCTTATTTTCCTGAATAAAATATTTAGCTGAACAAATATATCCATTCGGAAAATGGGCTGTAAGCATTATTTTCATTGTATGTATACCTGTACAGCATCTGGTGTTGATTGATTAATACGAAAAATACACAATACATCTTATCTTAGTTTAACTTAGATGTGATGATTTACTTTTGTATAGGGGTAAAACCACGAAGTTTGTCATACAGACTACTTCTACAGTTTTCTTCAGTTTTCTCTTTGAAGTGTGGACATAATTCTTTTAAATTTCTAACAATTTATACCGGAGTTTTCGGTCTCTAGACTTGTACCAAATGTCAATGGACTTTGAAAGGTATGGCTGTCGGAGAGAAGTTGGATAAGCAGGGAATGCAGACCTTGAGGGATAGTAAAGAAATCCACTTATCTGGGTCTGCATTGCATGCAAACACCAGTGACTAAAGTATTTTAGGAAATGAATTATTTAAAATTCCATAGAAATGTCCCAGTATATATCTTACATATGTACTTAGAACTGAACAGATAGTTTTCTGTTATTGTTATATATATATATATGACTCTTTCAATGCCCAAATGCAAAGAGGCAAATGTAGAAGTGTTATTAATTAATTAATGTTACCCAGTTGAGAACAGTACATACTTATTAGATCCAGGTGAATGCACAAATAGATTGTGTTTTTAAAATTAAGAATTGTATGGGGTTTATCTACATTAAATGTCTTAACGTCACATTAATTTCAGTTTTATTAATCTTTAAACTACATGTATGCTTATTACAGCCATTGTATGTTAACTCTTTCCTTCATATAAGTGCATCTTCACACATTCTGCAGACAGACTAGACCCATTCTTGTATGAGTCATCTGATTGGGTCTGTTCTGAATGCTTATGGAATTTGATAGATCTGTTTGCTAACTTCCTTAAAGGGCTGTGCACATTGTTCCACCTTCCTTATTTCATTGTAACTATTTTGACCATAGGTAATCATTCGTAATGAAGTTTGGAATAAATTTTGAATAGAGAAATGGTTAAAGGAAATAATCTGCTGGAAAACGCTGGCTATTCAATGTTTTATTCGGCACATTTGTAAAATGGAATATGCACAAATGCACTCAGGTCGTCTGAAGACAATGTTATGATATTTTTACAGTGGTTCTATATAAACAGTGTCTAATTTATAATCTGAGTGATTGATAGCAGATTTTTTTACTTTTCCGGTGATCGTATTATTATGTTTCATATTTTTATCTGTGTTTTATGCTTCTCATTTATGTGGGGTTTACATGCATTCATGGGACCCTGTGGGTTTTGTTTTCTTCACAGACAGTTGCTAAATATGGTGATTGCAGTGGGTGCTTGCGGTGGGACTTGTGGTGGTGCTTGGGGAGGTGGACGAGTCAGGGAAAAGTCTTGGTGGTCTCCAGTTACTGACACTGCAGATACTTCTTTAACATGATGGGAATTGGCTTGTGTGCCTGCTTGTATAATGGACGCTCTGTACTGGTATACAAAAATAATCTCTGTCAGTGTAACAATCAACCCTTTAGGACTTGTATTAATGTTACTTTCTCAATGTCTTGTTGTCAATGTGTGAAGTGTGAAGACACAATGTTAGTGTGAGGATAGTTTTTCTGCCATATAGTTAAAATAATGAAACTGATTTAAGTAAAAATAGGATAATCTTGTAGTGAATGTTATAGTGACACGTTTGTGAAAAAATGATTGGAAAATATTGATTAGCAAAGAACATATTTGGATAACTTTAGTAAACAATAGGTAAACAAAAGGAAGGATTTCACCTGGATCCACCTGGAATTTTGCTGACAGATTAGTTTTGACAGGTGAAGGGCTAAAGTGTTTTTGAGAAGACCCCTAGGTACTGTTATTAGCTCACAATGAGCCACAGGGATGTTATAAAACCTGCAAAGATGAGTGCGTGCACAAAAGGCAGTAATACAACAAAGCCTCCACCACAAAAGAGAGCGATTTCTGAGGTCTCGCCAAACTCAAGTGTGGGGGAAATCATGGTTATTAACCACCACCTGGATGGCCTTACAGAAGACATACAGAAAATGAGGGGTGATCTCAAACAGGTGCTCAAAAAAGAAGAGATGAAAGACTTTATTCAGAAAACAGTGATGGAGGCGATAAATGATTTAAATAGAAATATAGAAATGACAATAAGCATCCAAGTGGAAAAAATTGCGGATTCTCTCAAAGACAGAGTCAAAGGCTTAGAAGATGAGAACTCAGCCCTGGGAAAGGAAATGGAGTCTCTGAGATGGTCAGTGTCAGAGGCTGATAAGAGGTCAAAAGTGGCGCTTGCACGGGCCAACTATAACGAACAGTATTCGAGAAAGAATAATGTTAAGATAATGGACATACCAGAGAGTCAGGGGGAAAAGGAAGTGGAGTTGATGGACAGTGTCTCGAGCATCCTGGCGAAAGAGGTGGACAAAGCCAGAGTGGTGGCCATCCACAGGATACCTGGCAAAGAGGGCAAACCAAGACCTGTGCTTGTAAAATTCGTCAACAATACTGATAAAGCCAGTGTAATGACCCACAGAAGGGGGATGAAAGCCCGGGGTCACCGTCTTGTGGATGATGTGACAAAGACGAATGTTGAACTGATGAAGCGCCTTACTGCGAACCCTGGGATAGAATCGGCATGGTTTTTCAATGGCAGTGTTTACGGCAAGACGAAGCAGGGTGCACGCCATCGGTTTGATGTTTTTGACATAGTAAGTGATATCATAAGTGCACCGAAAGACAAGGGTACGGCCAGTGTGCATTAGAGACTGTGTGTTGTTTTCCGAGTATGACCTTTAGAATGCTGATTTTTCCAAACCGGCTTCTTTTTACGTACAGGTAACGTTAAAATTTTATTGTGAGAGATTGTTGCAAGGCAGACAGTGTGAACCCCGATGAGGGTTCTATTCAAAGAGCCCTAATATGGATCTACACTGTTTGTTTTTATGCCCCCCAGATCTGATCTGGGGGGCATATTGTTTTTGCCCTGTCTGTCTGTCTGTCTGTTTGTCTGTTTGTCTGTTTGTCTGTTTGTTTGTCAGCAACTTTAACATTGGTCATAACTTTTGAGCCAGTACAGATAGAGACTTGATATTTGGTATGCATATGTATCTCATAAAGCCGCACATTTTGAGGGGTAACATATCAAGGTCAAGGTCATCCTTCAAGGTCAAAGGTCAAATATATGGGTCAAATCACCGACTTTAACATTGGCCATAACTTTTGGACCAGTAGAGATAGAGACTTGATATTTGGCATGCTTGTGTATCTCATGAAGCCGCACATTTTGAGGGGTGACATGTCAAGGTCAAGGTCATCCTTCAGGGTCAAAGGTCAAATTGTCTGTTTTTTGTCTGTAACTTTAACGCAACTTTAACATTGGTCATAACTTTTGAGCCAGTACAGATAGGGACTTGATATTTGGCATGCATATGTATCTTGTAAAGCCGCACATTTTAAAGGGTGACATGTCAAGGTCAAGGTCATCCTTCAAGGTCAGAGGTCAAATATATGGGTCAAATCACCGACTTTAACATTTGCCATATCTTTTGGACCAGTAGAGATAGAGACTTGATATTTGGCATGTGTGTGTATCTCATATAGCTGCACATTTGGAGGGGTGACTGGTCAAGGTCAAGGTCATTCTTTCAGGGTCAAATGTCAAATTGTCTGTTTCTTGGTTTGTAACTTTAATATTGGTCATAACTTTTGAGACAGTACAGCTAGTGACTTGATATTTGGCATGCATATGTATCTCATAAAGCTGCACATTTTGAGGGGGTGACATGTCAAGGTCAAGGTCATCTTCAAAGGTCAGAGGTCAAACACATGGGTCAAATCACCGACTTTAACATTGGTCATAACTTTTGAGCAAGTACAGATAGAGACTTGATATTTGGCATGCATATGTATCTCATAAAGCCGCACATTTTGAGGGGTGACATGTCAAGGTCAAGGTCATCCTTAAAGGTCAGAGGTCAAACATATGGGTCAAATCACTGACTTTAACATTGGCCATAACTTTTGAACCAGTACAGATAGAGACTTGATATGTGGCATGCTTGTGTATCTCATGAAGCTGCACAGTGTGAGGGGTGAAATGTCAAGGTCATCCTTCAGGGTCAGAGGTCATTAACTTCAAATTGGCCATAACTTTTGAACCAATAGAGATAAAGTCTTGATATTTGGTATGCATGTGTATCTCATGAAGCTGCACATTTTTTTGGGGGGGGTTGACATTTCAAGGTCAAGGTCATATTTCAGGGTCAAAGTTCACCAACTTTAACATTGGCCATAACTTTTGAACCAGTAGAGATACAGACTTGATAGTTGGTATACGTGTGTTTCTTATTTGGCTGCACAGTTTGAGGGGTAACATGTTAAGGTCAAGGTCATCCTTCATGGTCAAAGGTCACCAACTTTAACATTGGCCATAACTTTTGAACCAGTAGAGATACAGACTTGATATGTGGTATGCATGTGCACCCCATGAAGCTGCACAGTTTGAGGGGTGACATGTCAAGATCAAGGTCATCCTTTAGGGTCAAATATCATATCTAGGGGGCATAGTGTTTCACAAACACATCTTGTTATGCTTTCAGTTAACTTCCAATTTCTTGCTTACTGGTTCTAATTCTTCTTGTTTAGTCTAGCCTTTTAACGGTCAGAAAGGGTTGTGAAAATCCGAAATCCCTGTGACGCTGGGAATTAAATGCTTGCACTGACTTTCTGTAAGACTGAGTCCTCGACCACAATTAACGTGCAGCAGTGTTTGAGAAACTCTGTGTTTATCAGTTTTGATTTTCATTAGATACGGCAGGCTAAAGATTGTGATACAAACTGCTGACTTGCCTCTCTGTGTTGCTGTACAGAACAGAAAAGAACAGAGCAGACTCTTTATTATCAACTTGTACATAAAGTACCTCATTGCGACACAAATGAATATGCAATAGTTTCATAGTATAATATGCTGCAGTACATATTGTCATTTTTTTCTGTTTGCAGAAGTTGAGCGTAAGTGACGAACAGTTTTTTGTCCCTCAGTTTAGGTCCCACATTTTGTGGGGCCTAATCTGGTTCAAAACTGTTTGAATAGTTAATAAATGAAAAACATCTGTCAGCTTTCATCTTGGATAAAAAAAAGCCGTTTCAGATCCTGATCAGAGCATCCCTCTAACAGCCTAAGGATCTGGGTCTGCACCGTTCTTGCAAATTCAAAAGAATGTGTTTACATGTATACTGCATATATAGGGTCTGTCCTTTTCATAGCCAAGCTATTATACAATAATGTATGTGGGAAATGTTGTCTGCTATTTTCATTGTTGGCTATATGCATCCAACATTAATTGGCATCGGTTTTTACTGGTCCTCTACTGTTTCAGTTATCGTCTGCAGAAATGTTTGTGCATCTGAGCTTTTGATTTAAAAATGTCAAGCCTAAATGACAACTAGTTTTGCTCCCCGGATCTGGTCCTACCTTTTGTGGGGCCTGATCTGGATTCAAGCTATTTACGTCAGTAAAAAATGCGAGACCCATCGCTATCATGCAAGGAGTTAAGAATGAAATGTTTGTCAGACAATGTCAACCGTTGAGACCCGTAATATATAGACGGTGCCCCTTTGTGATGTTAATGAGTCTGGTCTACTGAACACCACAGTTAAAATGTATGCAAGGGAACATACGTAAACCCTTCGGCTTTCAGTTTAAATAAAAACAGTTCAAATCCTGATCAGACACCTCCTACAGGAGTCATTCTGTCTGGCCCTGCTCCGTTTGCAAATGCGTAAAAAGTGATTTTTGTATGAGGGAAGGGGTAAACCAGAATTTTAATAATGAATAATTTAGGTCTCCATAAGCAGGTGGCTGCTGAGTGTGGAGAGCAGGGCGGGCATGGAATTCAAAAAGGATTTTCTGCACGATTTTTTCAAACCTGCAATCCGCTGCCACCTGTCTTGAATAATAATATATAGAGGATCTTACATGAGTATTCATTACGCATTGTTTTTGTGGGACGAGTTTGCTATAGTAGTGTGACACGATGGTTTCATAGATGCAGTGTGTGGTGGGCACGAGTGTAAGATTCTTTATCACATAATCCTTAAAATGCTTTAGAAAATAAAACGGACTAGCTGACGGCTGTTTCTGCCATTGCTTTACAAACAGCGTAGTAATACAAAAGACGACCCACATGAAGTGCTATGATTGGCTAACGCTTTTTAAATGAGAGGTTTGATTAGCTATCTTGCTGATTTGCATAAAAACGCTCTGTGCAATTCTGCGAAATATGGCACCCTGTTACGACACTCCCACATGGTAGATTATGTGATAAACAGTGATACTAAGAAGAGTATCCAGTTTCAGAGGGGTTTTAGATATATGTCATTACTGTATATACATGTATAAGAACAGTCACTTGCTGATTATTGTTGTTGTTTCACTCTTTGTATGTAATGTAATCTTATTGTCTGGATCTGCATCTGGATCCAAGCTGCTTACATAGGTCATAAATGACAGAACAGAGAGTAGGAAAAAGTGGATAGATCTGGTCCACCAAATGAAACATGAATGTATGCCAAATAAATACAGTAATCCGTTCAGTGGATATTGCTTGTACGGCATAAAAATGGCTAACCCTTTCATAGTTAACCCTTCCCTTGCTGAATTTTAAAATACATTTCTCCTTCTTTACCCATGCACTGTTGTATAATAACATATATCTTTACTGTGCACAAGTATTTTGCTGTGCGGTCCCTGCTGTGGAATGCACTGGTTGCACAATCAATTTGTAAATAGTGCAGACCCTGGTGAGACAGATCCTGCAGGAGCTGTCTGATCTGGGTCTTCACTATTTACAGGTACGTAAATTGACGTGAATAGCAAGCGAAGGGTTCAGTAAATTTTATTGTATATCTGTATCACAGTTGCCAAAAAAGGTATACTTTGTGAGAAAATTTTGAATGGGTGGCAGTGCAATGTTCCAGGTTGACCCTTAGGGCTAGGTTACCAGGTACCAGCTGGATCTAAAATGTCTGCAAACATCTGGACTCATGATGATACAAGAAATAAGTGATTTGAATGAGGTATTGCTGTAATGTTAAATTGTGTATGTAGCTGTTAAAAAACTACATGCATATATTTAATCTAGTATACCTGGTTCCCGAGTGTGCACGAAAGGGTTGGTGTGTAATCGTTTGCTAAATATATGTACATGTACTGTAAACATGTTATATACATGTATAGCCTCTGCAGCCCTAACCCTTTCCCTCAAACGTTTTTGTATGCCTTTGCAAACGGTGTGATCTCGGATTAGATTGTTGTCTGATCGGGGCCTACTCGGGTTTTTGCGTAAAATAGGTCTGACTTTCTAAATGTTACTGCCGGCACTGGGATGCCTTGTGTGCACATACCATTATAGAATTTTCTGCGAGTAAATGATCATGATGAAATCATTACATGAATATTCAACAGGGAAAAGGTTGACTGGTCAGTGTATAGGAAATGGCTGTTGTCTGTTTTAGTTTTGAAGCCTGCTTATTGTAGGTAATTCACAGTGACTGTCAAATTGCCTTTGGTGTAGATTTTTTTGGAAGCTGAGTGTATTGGCAGTATGATACTCATCGAGTGCTAAGGAAGTACATTTTGTTGGTTTTTTTTCTTTTTATACTTGCATTACCGGTAATTTATACTGGACATATGGGTTAATAGAGTTTTGATGCAAAATTACAGCTGTTCCTTATTCATCTTATCTAAATGTTGTATGGAAAATATAGTAACTTTAACTTTGGCAGAATATTACTATTTCTAGTGGTAAATGTTTTTGTTTAGTTGTCATTTTTATGTCTTGATAGGGGTTCTCTCAAAACTGATAAATTGTATATGTAAGTATAAAATGACGATGCTAGATGGAGACTAGAATTCTTTCGGTAAATTGTCAGAAAAAAGAAGAGATGTTTTTGACTACCTTAAATCAAAGAAATATAATATTTATTGCTTACAAGACGTACACTCTACAGCTAACACTGAAAATCTTATAAGAATGCAATGGGGTTGTGAAGGAATTTTTAGCTCTGGTAACTCTAAATCAAGGGGTGTGGCAATACTTTTTCAAAAGGGGACTGATTATAAGATACATGACTATATAATGGACGCAGATGGAAACTATATTGTTGCTGATATATCAGTAGATAATAACCGATTTACACTAGTGAATCTCTATGGACCAAACAATGATGTCCCAATATTTTATGAGTTAATAATGAAACAAGTTGACAGATACAATAATGAAGGGCTCATAATGTGTGGTGATTTTAACTTGGTCCAAGAGCCTGAGCTAGATTATAATAATTACAAACATATTAATAATAAGAATGCTAGATTAAAAGTTTTAGAAATCATAGAAATGTACAATTTACTTGACCCATTCAGAGAAATGTACTCACAACTCAAGAGATTCACATGGAGAGAAAAAACGCCCTTTAAAACAAGCACGCCTTGACTTCTTCTTAATTTCTGAAAATTTATTAAGTTCAGTTGATAAATGCAACATTGAAAATAGTTATAGGTCAGATCATTCCATGATCACTTTAAATCACATCTTCAATCCTTTTCAGAAAGGAAAGCTATTATGGAAGCACAACAATTCACTTCTTAAGGATATAAAATACATAGAAACCATAAATGAAAAAATTGAGTACATTAAACAACAATATGCAATTCCTGTTTATCATATGGATAATCTAAAAAACATACCAAATGAACAAATACAGTTCACAATAAATGACCAACTTTTTCTAGAAACATTACTAATGGAATTAAGGGGGCAAATTATATCATACTCTAGCTACAAAATAAAACAGAGAAACACTTTGGAGAAAGAAACTGTTGAAAAAATTAAAAGCCTTGAAAGTAACCTTACATCGGACAAAATAATAGAATTAGATGAACTCAATAAGCTGCTGTTAGATATAAGAAAGGAGAAAATGAAAGGTCATATCATAAGATCAAGAGTTAATATAATTGAAGATGATGAAAAACCAACTTCATACTTTTGCAAACTTGAATCTCATAATTGTGCCAGCAAAATAATTCCTAAAATTGAAAAAGAAGATAGAACTGTGATATCAAATCAGCATGAAATATTAGAAGAAGCAAAATCCTATTATGAGAAACTATACAGTCAAGATTTCTCTGAGGATACAGATTTAGACTTAGAAATGGAACTTCAAAAATTGCACTTTCAATAAACTTAGTCAAGATGAGTCAGTTTCCCTAGATGTTTTTCTCTCATATGAAGAAATTACGAAGTCACTAAAAGGCATGTCAAATAATCGTAGTCCTGGGTCAGATGGATTTACCCCTGAATTTTTCAAAGTATTTTGGAAGAAAATAGGGCAATTTGTTTTACGATCTATAAACTATGGGTATAAAATGGGCGAATTATCTATTACACAAAGAGAGGGAATTATTACTTGCATACCAAAAGAAAATAAACCAAGGCAATTCTTAAAAAACTATCGACCTATATCGTTGCTGAACTGTATATACAAGATAGCGTCTGGTGCAATTGCAAACAGACTTAAACAAGTTTTAGATAAATTAATTCATGAAGACCAAACAGGATTTATGTCAGGGAGATTCTTGGGTCAAAATACAAGGCAGGTTTATGATATTATGCAATATACAGAAGAACATAATATACCTGGATTAATTTTACTGGTAGACTTTGAAAAAGCTTTCGATTCTATATCTTGGAATTTTATACGGAATGTATTAAGGTTTTTTAACTTTGGTGACTCCTTCATTAAATGGTTTACTCTGTTGTATAAGAATGCTAGGCTATCGGTCAACCAGGGTGGTCATCTCTCAAATTTCTTCACAATCAGTCGTGGCTGCAGACAAGGGGATCCGATATCAGCTTATATATTTTTATTATGTGCAGAAATACTAGCTATTAAGTTACGAAATAACACAAATATTAAAGGTATTACAATCAATGGAACAGAATACAAATTATCCCAATATGCAGATGATTTATCTGCTATATTAGATGGATCTAGTTTGTCTCTAAATGAAACATTAAATGAATTGCACAGATTTTCAAAATATTCTGGTTTAAAAGTCAACTTTGAAAAAACACATGTAATATGGATAGGATGCAAAAAGTACAGTACTGATTCAATTAAAACAAAGTGGAAACTTTCATGGGGAGTAAATAGGTTTAAATTGTTAGGGATTATATTTGATGTGGACCTTTAAAACATGGTTATGCTCAACTATACTGAAAAAATACAAAAATTAAAAGCTCTGATATCAAATTGGAATCGACGGTATTTAACACCTATGGGGAAAATCACAGTAATTAAAACACTACTTCTCCCCCTACTTAATCACCTCATTATGTCACTTCCAAATCCTCCTAATGAAATCTTAAAGGAAATAAATTCATTGTTCTTTGACTTCATTTGGCAAGGGAGTGCGAAAATAAAAAAAGCAGTGTTAGTTAAACAATACTTTGAAGGGGGTCTTAAGATGATAAATTTAAAATGTTTTATAGAAGGTTTAAAATCAACTTGGTTGAGAAGATTAATAACAAACTACGGTAAATGGAACAAAATTCTAGAATGTAATATTGATTATAGTAAAATTTTCTCTTTAGGATCCGAGTATCTACAAAAATGTGAGAAAGAAATATCAAACCAATTTTGGCAAGATGTCATTAAAGCTTTCCATAAAATACAAACATCATATACTCATGAAAACATAGCAGAATTAATGGCTACACCATTATTCTATAACAAAGACATTCAAATAGGTAAAATGTACGTGTTTTACAAACCTTATTTTAGAAAAGGGATTTCACAAATAAATGATCTACTTACCTCTGAAGGAAACTTCTACAGTTATCAGTCTTTTTGTGAAATCTATGATATGCATATTGACTTTGTAAAATATTATGGTCTTATAGATGTTATAAAAAGATTTTTAAATAAGTTTAGCTTTACAGTAACACTGCAAAAATTGCAAAATCCATTACTCCCTTTAAATGCATTAATACTACTGAAACAGTCAAAAGGTTCAGCTCATTTATATAACATACTGAATAAAAATAATGAAAAACCTACTGCAGTGACAAGATGGAACCAAATTTTTCAGATAGACGATAATGATTGGAAAGAAATCTACAATACTATATTCAAATATAATTTCAGCACAGAAATAAGGTGGTTTCAGTATCGAATAAACCATAGAATTCTTGCAACACAAAAATACCTTTTAACATCAAAATCTCAAACAATCCTAATTGCAGTGTTTGTGGTGAAATAGAAACAATTCAACATCTGCTTTGGTCATGTCCAGAAACAGAATTATTTTTAACAAAAGTCCAGCGGTGGATGCAATTAGCAAACATTAATAATTTTATAAATGAGAAGATATATCTCTTCAATTTAAACACTTCCTATTCAATGGCTGATTTGACTATTTTGCTAGAAACAAAGTACTATATATATCTGACCAGAAAAAGAAAAGGAAAACTCTCAATAATATCATTGAGAAACAAAATAATTGCTAAATATAAAGCTCTGAGATACATAGCAGCAAGGGATAATTATCTTGAACAGTTTGATCAGACATGGTCAAAATATTGTGATCTAATTAAGGAATAGATTCATCCATATATATTACTATATCTAAATCGTAAAAAAGGCCTTGACAATAATCTTGTCCTGCACAGATTAAAACATTGATATATGAAAAAACGTGAAATAGTAATACATGTATTATTGAAATGAGAGAACCCCATCAAGCATTTTTCCATTATTTTTTTTTTATATCTATCAGGATACTCTAGATGTGATTTATTAAATATAATTATAATTATTGTCTATGTAATTTTTTCATTTTTTTTCTTATTTTGTTATCAATTTCATAGAAACTCCCCGTCAAAATGATAGTTGGATAAAATATAAATCAACAATACTTTTTTGTTGAAACAGCATTGTTTAAAATTAATTAAATGTACCATTGATTGTATCTGTTTGTTAACTTATGTAACTTATCATAAACATGAATCAGTGCTACTAACCTACCAAATGATTGTAAGGTATGATGAGGGATGGTCCTCCCCGACCCTCACATACCTATGACGGGGAGAATAAAGCATAATATAAAAAAAAAAAAAAAAAAAAAAAAAAAAAATGTTACTTTCTCTGACTGTTTTACTTTCAAATTCATTGTATAATCCAGGACCCAATGTATCAGCTGACAACCGTTTGTCTATATTATATTGAAGAAAATATTCCAAAATAAGGAATTAATATAATACATAAATACTTGAACTGCTCTGATCTAATATTTCGACCACTAAGGGCCTTTTTCAAAGATGAAAGACAGATCCATGAAACTGATTGGATATGGAGGCTGAGAACGTACAGACCATTTGGCTGTAACATCAAATAGGATAATGCGCTAATGCATGCATGACGTCGTTGCAGCCATGACGTCATTTGATGACGTCATTTTGATGACGTCATGACATTTTAAAAAACAACCCAATGTCACCATGACGCTGGATCAACAATATTCTCTTTGATTTTATGGCTGAATGCATTTAACAAAAATGTGACGTGTATTTTGACATGATAATCTTTGAAAAAGGCCCTTAGTGGTCGAAATATTAGATCAGAGCAGTTCAAGTATTTATGTACATGTATTATATTATATTGTAATATCAGAAGTATCAGAAATAAAATTGATTTCATCTATGACAATTTCCTGGAAAATGACATATTATACTTTACTTAAACTCACCTTGATAATACATTTAAGATGGTATTTTACTTTCTGATAAATTTGATATACCTTATCGTAGGAATCGAACTAATCATGGAGGTGGAATATTAGTCTACATGTCACAAAATGTAATACATAAAAGAATAGAAGAGCTTGAATCTGTTTGGATAAGTGTCAAGACCAATTTATGAAAATATTTTAATTGGTGTGTTTTATAGTCCAAAAACTTCAGACTGATAAACTAAATTCTAATATTGAAGCAGCATACAATATATCACAAAAATATCGTAATTTTTGGCGATCTTAATGAAGGTTTGTTTAATCAATCTTTTCATAACTTGAAGGATTTTCTGCTTGTAAATTCAATGATAAACCTTTGTAAATGAACACGTCTGGATGCATTATTAGATCCAATAATTATACCCATAGACATGAATGTCTGATAATTAACAATTTTAAAATTAAAATCTTCTCTTTTATCGTATATTTTGGACGAAACTTTATCATTTGTAATTGAAAGATTCAAATCTAAAAATGAAGCTATAATGTCAGATTGATTCGCTTTGTTTAAAGACAGTTCTCTTGGATAAATTGAAGAAATCATAGTTTCAAAATAAGGATTATCTAAATTCAAAATATCGTCTAAATACCTTGAAGTTGCTGTGGGAAACTTTTTGAATTTATTGTTTTTAAACATGTATATAACTTTTTACTTGATAACAAATTACAATACAAATGCCAGTATCGTCTAAATACCTTGAAGTTGCTGTGGGAAACTTTTTGAATTTATTGTTTTTAAACATGTATATAACTTTTTGCTTGATAACAAATTACTATACAAATGACAGTCTGGCTTTCTAACTAATCACTCTACAGGCTTTCAGCTGATAGATATATCATCACATTTGTCAGACAATTGACAACAGACAGCTTCCTTGTATGTTTTTTGTGATATTTCGAAAGCATTTGATAGAGAGGGTTTATGGTTTAAATTATCTATCAATGGTATATAAGTGGAAACTTAATAAAATGACCTACGAGTTATCTTGAAAAAAAGATTACAGAGGGTTGTTTTCAATTCATCTGAATCAAAATTTCGGAAGATAAATACGGGTTCTCGGGCCACGTTTATTTCTCATATATGTTAATGATATTGCAGACAATCTGCTTAGCCTAACTCGCCTTCAAATGATGTTTTAACAAAACTTGAAAATGAACAGTATAACATTTCTTTACTGAGCTCTTATGATTTCTCTACACTCTATACTACTCTACCTCACCATCTTATAAAGGATAAACTTATTAAATTAATAGAAAAAACCTTTGCCAGAGAAAACAAAATGTTCATTGCTTGTAATGTTCAACGTTCATTCTTTTCGAATTCAGAAGTTGAACATTACACAATGTGGACTTGCCTTGATGTTTGTAGATCTCTTACCTTTCTTTTAGATAATATATTTGTGCGTTATGGGGATACCATATATCGTCAAGTTGTTGGTATACCCATGGGTACAAATTGTGCCCCTCTTGTTGCAGATTTGTTTTTGTATTGCTACGAGAGGGATTTTATGCTTAGCTTAAAACCTGATACACAGACAGATATTGTTAATGCTTTTAATAAAACTTCAAGGTATTTAGACGATATTTTGAATTTAGATAATCCTTATTTTGATACTATGGTTTCTTCAATCTACCCAAAAGAACTGTCTTTAAACAAAGCTAATCAATCTGACATTAATGCTTCATTTTTAGATTTGAATCTTTCAATTACAAATGATAAAGTTTCGTCCAAAGTATACGATAAAAGAGAAGATTTTAATTTTAAAATTGTTAATTATCCTTTTCTAGATGGGGATGTGCCACGTTCTACATCTTATGGGGTTTATATTTCTCAACTTATTAGGTTTGCCCGAGCCTGTTCTTTGCTTGAAGATTTTAACAGACGTAATTTAGTTATAACTGATAAACTTCTTAAGCAAGGTTACAGATATCACAAACTTCGGAAAACCTTTTCTAAATTTTATTATCGAAATTTACCTCTCATTAGTAAATATAGTTGCAATCTACGGACGTTACTGCGACAAGGCATTTCTCAACCAGAATTTTATGGGGATGTTATCTACAAACTTAGGAAAATTCGGGGTCATATCCATTTTCATGATTTGTTTATAAAACGCATTAAAACATTTAAAAAGAAAGGTTATGATCCTATTATATTGCAACATACTGCATGTTTGGTTATCGACCCTTTTACAGTCGGTAGCTACGCTTCCCTCTTTGCTTGCGCGATGACAGGCCGAGGGTAGTACTCTATGATGGTATACTCTTAAACTTGGATACAGGAGGAGCTTACCAGACTCATGTATTACTTTTTCCCTGTCGTGCCCTTAACGGCTTACCTGCAGGTGCTCTGACTTCAGCAAAGTCATTGAGTACATATTTGACGGTTTGTCACAGTTATTATGCTATGTTTTACATTTTGTCCTGTGTTCACCGTCGTCTATGTTGTGGGTAAGTCCAGCGGGGATACCTTTATTTACAATATTTGTAAAGCTAGGGTGACTTTGAGAGAAGTGTGAGGTTAAGACGTCCGTAAACCGGTTTAAACCCCCAGTGGTGTTTTTGCTGCTGACCGTGCCAAGGCGGTACTCTCTTTGTCACCCTTCCTTTTGTTTGCCTTGCGTCTTTGTGCTTGTGGTTTGTTCATGTTGTGGAACGTTTGTCCCTGTTTCTTGTGTGTCTTTTGGTGTTTTCTGTGTTCATTTCGTGTGTGTGTGTGTGCGTTTGGGTGTGTGGTTGTGTGTGTGTGTGTGTGCCATGCTGTCTATCGGTGTTTTGGTGGTGGTTGCGTCTTGCATGTGGCTTTGCCTGCTTGACTTTACTACTTTTCCATTTACGCAGACGATAGGTCTCTTTACTGTTCTGCTTCAAATATTCAGGATGTAGAGGGTATTGTAAATCATGACTTAGCAATGCTATCGCATTGAGCTAAAACTTGGCTGGTGAAATTTAACCCGATGAAGACTGAAGTTTCGTTTTTCAATATTTAACAACAAAATAAGCTGATCAAAAGTTTATTTTGATGTAGAGCTAGATTTTGTTGATTATCACAAGCTTTAACAACATAATTATTCACCATAACAAAACCTACTATTGGCATCCCCTGCAACCATTCAACTCTATTTCATTATTTTTCTGTTTGTTTGTTGGGGTTTGTTGGGGTTTTCGTTTGGTTTTATGTTTGTTTGTTTGTTTGTTTTTTTGTTTTGTTGTTGTTGGTTTTTTTGGGGGGGTTTTCTTTTTTTTGGGGGGGGGGGGGCACTGCTGGAATATACTGATAGCTGTCTTTGACATTGCATCCACCAGGTTTGACAGTATATTCCAGCAGTGTTGCAATGACATTATGGCGCCAAATGACATCTTAACGCCAAATGACGTTGTTACGCCAAGTTACGTCATAACGTCATAATGACGTCACGTAATATAAGCAATTTTATTGTGGTGCCTAAATGCTAAACATTTAGTGAAGTTTTAATTACGTATTATTTCTTGAAAAAGGCTACGGCCGAAATATTGAAAACCGAGTTATTGTGTATAATGTTATCAAATTAATATTCCCTGTGGAATAAAATAAACATAGTTTTGTTGTATATTTTATGGTATTTCGTTAAATCAATGGATAAAAGAGACTAGTGTCTATTCATTAATGCAACAAATATATAAAATGATTATTTTTTTTGTTGCTAACATACTGTGGCACCTTAAACCTATGCAAACTTACTTGATCCTAGCGAGCTATTCATTAACTTAGTGCTTTATCTGGATCCCAGTTGGACACTTTAAAATATCTTCAGGATATTCTGCTAGACTTTGTAGCAGACAACAGCTTTTGGCAGTTTACAATTACTTCGCATACTAAGTTCGCCCTTTACTCCTTAAATATTTATGCAAGAGTTAATGATATAATAAGCTGATTTTAGCTAATTAGCTGTATCAATACGAAAGTTAGATTTCACATCATGAGAGAAACAAAAGACAAACAGCAAACCCTGATCAGAGCACCTATAGAAGCCATCTGATCTGGGTCTACTGTCAAAAGATTTTGTAGATCCGATTCGAGTTGGTCATGGCACACATTTCCTATGTTTAGTCTGTTTACATGTCCTTATATAAAAACAATAATTCAATTAATATTCCTGATTGCATCATTTCTTACATGATTTTTCATGGAGTAAAAGGTTAAGCAAAATGTAATCGGCAGAAAGTACCCCCAGAGTCATGGTAGTTTCCAGAGCAACAGATAAAGCACTTTTGAACGCACATATCCTGTGTGAAAAGAGCGCTATATAAATGTGGTATAATAATAATACATGTAATAATAATAAAGGACTTTAGGTGCTTACTCAGTTACTCAATAGCCATCTCTCCTGTGTTATCACCACTCTTTAGAATCGTCTCCTTGAGACAATTTTAAAAACTGGTCACAACATAGTGTTTGATGAAGAAATAATGAAGTTATTCTTGAAAATATTTCAATTCAGGCATCTTAACAGGCCGAATTGACCCGTCCGAAAACAGGCCGAGTTGACCCGGGCCGACTTGACCAAGGCAAAGTTGACCCGGATTCGTGGTTAGGCAACAATATAGACATTTATTACTGCCGGTCAGAGTAAATCCTTGGAATTTGATTGGACAGTTTGCCAAAAACTGCCGGGGTGTACAGAACCGTATTCGGTGAAGAATACAGAATTCAAATTTGACGCGTGAAGTCATTCGTTTTGTTTTTGTTTTTAGCGTCGATTCGAAATTTCATATCGTCCTTACTCCATTAATTCTGGACGGATTGCGATATTCTCGCTTCTGAGACGTGCTAGATAAGCTGAGTTACTAAAAATAGCCGTACTAGAAATCCTTTTCTCGCTTCTCAAACGTGCTAGATAAACTGAGTTACTAAAAATAGCCGTACTAGAAATCCTTATCTGGAACACCCCTTGTCTGGTGTATTCATACGCGCGATTGGGTAAAATCAATACAATGGAAGGAGCTCTGACAGAATTATATCAGCATTTCTATAGTCAGCGAGTTCATAAATTAAAATTGATATAAGTAACTAGCCCGGGTATGAAATTCTATTTATCATATAAACATTTTATAAAAGGCTAGTTCAATTAACCGAACACGTTGTTTTGTAGTCCCTCGGTCATTTATATTTAACGCTAAAACGCAACGTGTATACCGATAACAAATGACGTCATTTAATGTCACAAAATCCATTAATTTAGTTGTTTTAGGTGGTATTTAAGCGAGAAAAATAATCAAGCAGGGGTTTGGTCAAAGCCGGGGGGGGGGTCTATACCCTCGGTTTGTCTGTTTCTGTCGGAAACAAGCTTTAGAACATACCAACCTCGGGTATAGAAATCCCCGTCTTTAACAAAACCCATGCTTGATTCTATTATCTGGAACACCCCCTGTCTGGTGTATTCATACGCGCAATTAGGTAAAATCAATACAATGGAAGGAGCTCTTACAGAATTATACCAGCATTTCTATAGTCAACGAGTTCATAAATTAGTAATTAACCGAACACGTTGTTTTGTAGTCCCTCAGTCATTTATATTTAACGCTAAAACGCAACGTGTATACCGGTAACAAATGACGTCATTTAATGTCACCTGTAGTTTGTTGCAATTAGATACGGAAGTCGTATTACGCAATGAAAAGTAGTACCTCACAAAATCCATTAATTAACTTGTTTTTTTGGGTGTATTTAGGCGAGAAAAATAATCAAGCATGGGTTTTGTTAAAGCCGGGGGGTTTGTATACCCGAGGTTGGTCTGTTCCAGGAACAGACCAACCTCGGGTATAGACCCCCCCCCCCCGTGCTTGATTCTATTAATAAACGTAAAAACTGTTCCTCGTATGTTCCTCAATTTGACACTATCAACTTCTCAGTACAACTTGTAACCGTTTTAACTCAAATGTTTACAAGTGAAGTTTGAATTCCTCTTTCGAAATTGCTCTGAGACGACGTCATATTTGCTCTGTGATGACGTCATGTTTTCCTTGTCATGTCGTAATATAATTAGAGATCTAATGTCAGCAAAAATAAGAGTTGTTCGTTTCTTAATTAGGTAAATCGGATCTCTGACTGGTAATAAATTTACCCGGTCATACCAGCCCGTACACCCTGCCAAATAACCGTGTAATTAATAGTGTCAATTGTACTAAGAAGCTGTATTGTCAACACAATATAACTGCTATATACACGTTTTGGAACTACAAATGTACATAACATAAAGGTTTTTTCTTTAAAAGACATAAATAATGTAGTGCAGGTGCAAAATCATCCGTTGCATCATGACGAAACAGCTGCTTTACAGCGGTCTGAGCGTGGAGTCTGTAGAAGCACTTATAATGATATAGTGCACACATATATCAGTAGTACCAGGAGATTTGACTGAGAAAGTTGACTACTCGATTGACGGGTTTTCTTTGTTAAAAAAAGAAAAGCATGGCTATTTGATTGATGAAACGTTCAACTACATATTCATTACAAATCAATTACTTTACATTGAACTATATAATGATTAAGGTAATTAATCTGTATTACCGGACCCGGTTTTAAAGTCACTAATCTTTTATTTTAAGTTGGAAAACTATGTATTATAGATTGCATCATAATCGTATATACTGTGTATATGTATATACAATCCTAAACAGCCGCTGTGCTAAGTTAATTAGAATGATCGATTCATAATTGAAATTTGTTCCAAATAACGTTGGGGAAATGGATTGATCTAATTCATGATTGTGCAGTCGGACCCAGGTAATACTGACTAATTGTTATTTAATAACACCATTGCATATGTATATATGAACGATGTAATTACTTACATGTTAATCGCTGTATATATTTATATATTTCTAGCATGTACGACATGTAATTACCTTGTACCACTGGAGAGGACTTACATAGGCTATGCCTGTTGTCCAATCCGTTTCTTTATTGAATAAAATATTGTTGAAATCAAACATAAGTGTTTTCAGTGCCAGCATCACAACGCAGGAGACGAGCTGTTTCTGTAAAGACTCTAGGTAGTACCTTGCAATCAGTTTTGGATCGGTGTTCGTATACGACACCTCTAACTAGATTAGTTTTCTGTTGAAACCATATATTGCTCCATGTATGCAAAATCCAATAACCGTCTAAATTGCCAAATATAAGTTGGCCCTTTTGCACAGTAAACATGTCTTTTAAGACGGCGCGCTTTTCTCAGTTATATACCGTTCAGGTCTAAGTGCACGCATAATATATGCATTACATCATTAAGCTTTACATTTATGGTGTATTCGAAGACGGTGCCAGATCGACCTGTAACCGATTGATTGTCCACTTCTTTGCAATTTTCCTGTCCATTTCACATCAACGACGGTTTCAGCCGGGGTATATAAGTCCATGGCGTTTCAACTTCAGCTTTGGTAGCATCTTTTCAGCTGACGCATGCACAAAAGAACCCCATAAGAAATCCAAGAATTTCTGAGTATTTGAAACATTGTTTGAAATACTCAATGAGATAGCACAACAGCTGATGTCGTTCCTATCAGAATGAACAGAAGTAAAAAAAAAAACCCATCTCATTCTTCCTCCTTTCCCATACATATTGAAGCTGAAAATAGAAGTTTGTATCACATAGGTACAAAGTAAATATAAAGTACAGCCGCTGTTTATGCGACGAAAATGGTTTGATACAGCTTTAAATCATGATGTCGATAGAATACAGTATCCATGTGTGCAAATCATGAATAATATACGCTATAGGAAAAATCATAGATGTCACGTTCATGCTTTCTATTTGTTTGAAGCACTATGGACAAATTCATTTGACCATAGAGATGTGTCATGCAGTATCTTCCTGAAATCCGAATTGATAACAGTTCAAGAACATCGAACATTGACAAAACTGTATATCGAGCAATACCTAGATATATATGTTTCGATGAACACCTTTCATTTTATTCAATAGATATACTGAAACAAATACACTGCGAAATGCACAACTGTTTTTTTAGTAAATGCATTTTGCAATAAGGAGCACAACCTGGTATTCTTTCGCAACTGTTTATAATAGTTTAGTGATTCAAATTCTACGAAAGAAAATCATGAAATCAAAAGCATTTAGACAGTACAAGTCATTGCTATGCACACAACGCATCACAAACATCGTACTTGATAACGAATGTGACACAATTGACAAAATCTTTAGGAGAATCTACATAAGAGATTACTTGAAGTCAAATGATAAAGATGATATTTTAGTAGATTTGTACGCTATGAGTATTGGACCGCTAGTTACTCTTATGTCACTGGCTCAAAGAGAAAGGTTAACTTACCATACATGTCCATTTATATAACTGTATTTGTAATGTTCAATTACAAATCCTGTGGTTGCTTTTCAGTAAATGCATTTTGCAATAAGGAGCACAACCTGGTATTCTTTCGCATTTTTTATAATAGTTTAGTATTGCATATAACATGAAAACTTGAATTGCTCTGATCTAATATTTCGACCACTAAGGGCCTTTTTGAAAGATTATCATGTCAAAATACACGTCACATTTTTGTTACATGCATTCAGCCATAAAATCAAAGAGAATAATGTTGATCCAACTGGATGAAGAACTCAGTGTTGTTATACTTTCTGATCCTTCGAGATCATGAATTTCAGTACTTCTTGTTCTGAAAATTGAATACCGCTTAAGCCGGTGCTAGGGGGCGTGAGCAGTGTTGCACTTTCAATTACTGCTCATGAACAGACTCAATAAAACCGAGTCTGCAATTTTCTCTTTTTGTGTTGCAATTTTTGCTTTCGGGGGATCACCTCCCTTCAGAATTTACTCTGCATGATGAAAACGCTTTCAAAGACTTATTTTGCCATAAATTACATTACCATGCATTTTGCAGTGAAACATGGGGATATGTGACGCCAAAGTGACATCATGACTAACTTTTAACTTTTACGGGTAATAAAAAATTGAAATTGAACGGTTTTTGTTGTAAAATATGCATTTTACGTAAGTCAATGACGTCATGTGACGCCGACTTGACGCCACGAGTCCAAAGACACTCCACGAGTCTTGCTTTTTGTTTGATCGTTTTCTGTTGAGAAACAACAATAAAACAGGGTCAAAAAAGTATGACAGTTCTTTGGAACGGTCAGTGGCAAAAAAGTCACGGGGGGTGTTAAACCGGTTTTTGGTAAAATCTCTAGCCATCTGGCGATCTTCCCGTTTGGTTCCTTCAAGCTGAACAGCCACACTAACGCTTGGTGATCTGTCCTGACTGTAAACTTCCGCCCAAGTAGGTACTGCCGTTAGTACCGTACACAGAATACAACGGCCAAAAGCTCTCTCGGTTATGCAGTAGTTCCTCTCTGCCTTATTCATTGCCCTGCTCCCATATGCAATTTTTCTCTTCATTGCTGCATCTGTTGGAGCACACATCCGATGCCCTCGCCCGAAGCATCTACATCTAACACAAACTCTCCTGCATCCTTGAGTGGATAGCCCATGACTTCAGGGCTAATCAATGCCTCTTTGCCCATTCACATTCTTTGCTCCAAATGAATTCAGCGTCCTTCTTTGTGTGTGTGTGTGTGTGTGTGTGTGTGTGTGTGTGTGTGTGTGTGTGTGTGTGTGTGTGTGTGTGTGTGTGTGTGTGCCTGGCTGTTTTTGCAAAGTTTTTCACGAATCTCCTGTAGTAGGACCCAGTGGCCACAAATTGCTTCACATGTTTTGAGTTCGTTGGTGTTGGCCACTGCAATATTTTTGACACATTGGTTGGGTCTGGTTTGACCCCTCTCTTGATACAACGTGCCCAAGGAAGATCACCTCTGTTTGTAGTAGTTTGTATTTCTCTGGCTTAAGCTTAAGACCTGCTTGCTTTACTCGTTCTAGCACCTCACCGACTCTCTCCGCATGTTGTTCGAAGGTTTCACCAAAACATGATATCATATAGCGAATAAGTTGAGAAATGTTAACCCCATAAGATGTAGACCGGGAAACATCTCCTTCTAGAGAAGGATAATTAACAATTTTGAAATCGAAATCTTCCCTTTTATCGTATATTTTAGACGAAACTTTATCATTAGTGATGGAAAGATTCAAATCTAAAAAGTAAGCCTGACTGTTAGATCGGTTCGCTTTGTTTAAAGTGAGTTCTTTTGGGTAAATAGAAGAAACCATATTTTCAAAATAAGGATTATCCAAATTCAAAATATCGTCTAAATACCTAGACGTTTTATTAAAAGCCCTAACAATGTCAGACTGTGTATCAGGTTTTAAACTAAGCATAAAATCCCTCTCATAGCAATATAAAAACAAATCTGCAACGAGGGGCACAATTTGTTCCCAATAACTTGACGATATACGGTATCCCCATAGCGCACAAATATGTTATCTAAAAGATCTACAAACATCAAGGCAAGTCCACATTGTGTAATTTTCAACTTCAGAATTCGAAAAGAATGAACGTTGAACATTACAAGCAAGGAGCATTTTATTTTCTCTGGCAAAGGTTTTTTCTATCAATTTAATCAGTTTATCCTTTATAAGATGGCGAGGTAGAGTAGTATAGAGTGTAGAGAAATCGTAAGAGCTCAATGAAGAAATGTGGTACTGTTCATTTTCAAGTTTAGTTAAAATATCATTTGAATTTTTTATGGACCAGAAAACATTAATACCAGAATTGTCATATATTTTATCACAGTAACGTTTAACATGTTCTTTGATAGTAGTAAGACACGACGTTAAAAGCTTAGATAGTTTAGTAGTAGTACAACAGATAGAGTTAGCAATAAAACGCGCCTTATACAGATTTTATGTAGCTTAGGAATCCAGTACATAGTGTCACGATTTTCCCTAAGGGATATAAGAAAAAACGTGTTTCCGGATTCTTTTCATATCTTTTGATAGCAAACTGGAATAGGTTCAACAACTGACAACCACCTTCTATCACCAGTATATATTTACATGTATTGCACAAGTAGCGAAATGACTATTTATATATCTAACACACAGACTTCTTAATCGCTCAACCACACAGGTGAAAGCGAATGTCTTAAATTGTCCACACATGAATAAAGTTCTGTGACCACACAGGCATCTGTTCACACAGGACGGCAAAGTTATAATTAGGCCACACAGGCAAGTGTCAATGTCACTATCCACACAGGTCACTATTTTATAAACCACACAGGCAAATGTTTATTCCACACAGGACGATTTATATCTATAGTCATTTCACTGTCTATGAATAAAACACCCATATATAGGTTAATGCTCTGAATTTCTAGAGCTATTTATAGCATCACGTACTACCATGCTGTAACTAGTCAAATGCAACCATATCAAGCTATTCAAAACAACTATCCGCACTGTAGCATAACACTATTTCGGAAATATACAAATAAACCAAGTATGATAAAAGGGTTTAAATATCTGCGAAGACTATACAAATATTGTAAGTGCTATAACCATAGTAATGGTTATATAATTGTCTATACCAAAGCACATATACGAAATCAGTTCTTATAAATAAACCCTTCTGCTGACTATAAAACATCTGTGCGCACATCCAACGCTGATAAATGGCTAGCTTGCAGACCAGTCACATAGCGCAAATTGCATGCAGGAAAACAGCATTCCTTTAGCGGAAAAGGGTAGGATAATGACGTTGTCAATAAATGGTCATGGTCATTGCTACTCTATATACAAGCCACCTAAAAGGAGAATGAGGGCCTATACAAGCAACTGTTTGCAAAAACATTCCACGCGAAATAGAAATGCATTTCAGGACGGGGCAGGGATGGGGATTAACTTACAGTGTCTGTCTTTCTCAGGTCGCAACAATGAAACCAGCTCCAAAGCTATCTACCATGCCAAGCTCCAAAACCTAACATCATCCGAACAGCTTGGCCATCTGAGTCGCACTGAGCAAAATGACACAATGCATGCATTCCAAAAATAACCACTGGTCAAGCAACTTAGCTGCTTTTGCTAGCTTAAAATAGATTTAACACACCTGTCCGCAGTACTGACAAGATACCCCGATTAGCCACTATACTCTATCAGAAATCAATAATTTTCACTGACCAGCAAAGGACGATACCTAAACGGATTAAAACAACAGTCTGCTACTAATTTGTGACACATAGTAGAAAGTGTATGTTGTTTTACGTTAGGATTAGACTTAAAGTATTGCACATTTTTACATGTTCCGTGACTATATCTTTTTCTGGGGTTTGCACTGTAATATATGTTTGTGAACCAGTTAATTCCTTCTTCAAAACATGAACATAATACAATCTTCACATAATACTTACATTATTTGATGCCTTGTCAGCAGGAGCAAAAACATAATAAGAATGAAAATTCGAAATGTTTTTCTTCAGATACCGAAATGGTCGATGTGGTTATAGATGGTAATTAGATTTGTAAAAAGCAATACTTGTATCAATAATGTCAAAAACATGTTTGTTTTTTCAATCCGAAAGGGCATTAACATCAGTATGTTCTCGTCGACACCATTTGATGCAGAATGCTTGAATAGCGTCAGCAATATGAGTACGATGAGTATAATTTTTATTTTAGTTAAAAACAACGTTCCTTATTAGTTTATTGTATTTATAACAGATGATAGGTGATTCAGAATTTATGAAATATTTAGGAATAGTATCGATTACATTCTTATCACGAAATAGACTTTGAATATCAATAAAATCGATACCTTTATTTATGAATTGAAGTTTAAGAAAATGTCTTTTATGTTCAGATTCTTTATCAATATGAGGACGAAGAACATGCTGTCTGTAACTTTGTATAATTGAGGCAGTTTTGATCAGTGGGTCTGTACGCATAAATTTTTTATCAGCCTCCTCGTCAATGGACCGAATACAAGAAAATGGCAAAGATGATAAACAAGAAAGCATAGCATATTTGACATTTGTTTATATGCTAAAAGGTGGTATATCGCAAGAAAACCTATCAAATAAACGTTAAAAATGGCAAAACATCAATGTATTTGATATCGATGATCCCGATCGTTTCAGTTTTATTCGGGTTGGGTTTTAGTTTCGTATCTGTTCGCTCTTTCCGAGTCTCTCCGACCACTTCCGAGAAAAGCTGTTACGTAAACAATGGTGGGATCGGGTGATCATCGGCAATTCGCGGAAAATTTTACGGCCACATGAAATCAAAGAGAACAATGTTGATCCAGCGTCATGGTGACGTTGGGTTGTTACTTAAAAATGACGCCTTGAGCGCGTCTTTCTTTGATAACATTGAAACTTCGTCAAGTAACATAACATCCGTTCCCAAAACATTCTGGCGGACATGGCCCAATTGCATCATCTTCCCTCACTAGCCTCGTCATAGTGACCGGTAACCACAAGGTTGTTGCCTTCTAAGATGGTTTTATTGCCAAGATTTGCATTCTAAAATTAAATGTTTGACATATCGCGGGAACAACAAACGCTTGACACACCTTTCTGATTTGTCCAATGAAAACGTCCGTTTCAACCGAGACAGTCGAAGGTCGCTCAAACCGGAAATTGACTAGGAATGCAAACGGCTACAAAATAAAACATCATTTTCTCCTCGAAATATTATCAAATATTTTCGATAGAGGCTTGTTTATGGACAAGAACTTACCGTTTCTAGGGAGATAAATGTCTTTCCTTCCCGACCGCTAATTAGTAGATTTCGCGTTGATCTGCGTTTTATATCGGAAATTTCCAACGGAACGGAACAGGGGTTTTACTGTACAAAAAATGAAAATAATAAAATTTACATCTACAGTTGAAACAAAATATATTATCACATTTTTTTGGTGTATCATAATGTTATCACAATACTCGTATATTATAAAAGACGTAAATATTATAAAGCTAAAAAGGTATAATTCTAATTTCTTTTCCGGTGGCGAGTCAGTATAATTGGTAGCTAAATGCAGGACGAAAGTTATGCAGAAAGCTCCCATTGGAGCTTTCTGCATTACTTTAGTCCTGCATTAAGCAATAACGTGCTTGAAAAGATACGCACGCTTATTTATGACGTGGTCACTTTATAAAAGATGGTCCAGAGGCATATAGAGCGATATACATACTTCAAAATAGTTTATCCTACAATAACCATAAATACATACAAATTACAACAAAATCGATACACGTTATAAAGTGTGTTTTTATTTCCATTGAGTATTTTCTTTCCATTTCTCCAGTGGCGCAATGGACTTTTCTTCAGTAAATACTCGATTGTACAGTTGTAAATGGACAAATCAAAGACCTATGATAACACATCATAGGTCTATATCATAGGTCTTTGGACAAATGGAGTTTAACTCGGACTGATACAGTAGAATTCATCAGAAAATAATCATTGAGACTGAAAAATGAATATAAACAACATATAAACGGATTTTTTTCAGCGGCTAGCTGTCTATATTCACTTTTGTTCTAGTTTACCACCAATCAGAAACTATGTTATATTGTAATTTGCAAATGACCTACTAGTATATTGTAGTAAACTGTATTTTTATTAGTTAATACCTTGACTGGCATACAGCCTTTTTATAATGCCTCTAACACATGGTCAAGCTATTTACAATCCAGATATACTGTCTGCTAACGTGTCGAAATACCTCCTTACGATCTAGTAGTTATTTCAAAACACCATATTTATGATAATTAGCTAATTGGAATCAATCCAATCGATCCATATTAACTTAACACACAAAATGTATACATTCTGTTATACAGACATTTTCTATAAACTTCTCAGAGTTCAATCAGAACGCCATATAATACAGAAAGTCATTATTTACCGGTATGACTAAACACCGGATATGACTCTCATCCGCGGATATGAGATGTACTGATGGTGATTGTATTAAATTTGGATTTAAAGAATTAGACAAACGAAACTGTTATGGTAGTGAAAATTTAACAATTGTTGTTAACGATAACTGGTGATGATATAACTAGAAGTAATAAACTTCAACAGGATGAAATATATGAGTATAATGTAGTAAGAAACAATATGTAGACAAAATATAAACAACAGGATCAGTATTAATTATCTTCAAATACAGTTTTATAAATTTATTTGTCTGAATGTAGTAAATATTTGTTTATTACAAATGTAAACAGGTCCATGAATTTGAAGTCACTACTAAATCATATACTGGATTGAGAATAGTTCTAACAAATTATCAAATATTCTTATTAAGTTGATACAGATGAGTATCATGGCAAATCCAACAATCTAAAAATAGAAAATATCTCCCAAACAGTCGTGTTCTAGTTTATGGACTCTTGAAGATGAATGAATGAACTTATTTGTAAACAATATATTCATACGCTCGAAAAGATATCAGTTGATTGTTAAATGCTTTCACATTGCTTAACCCTTTCCCTCATATAAACGTGTTTTCACGCATTTGCTAACAGAGTAGACCCAGATCAGACGGCTCCTAGAGGAGCCGTCTGATCAGGGTCTGCTCTGTTTGCTAATGGAATTTGATAAATCTGTTTCTTTACTTTCTGAAATGGCAACAAGATACCACTTTCCATATTTTATTATAACTTTTTTTCTTATGAATATTCAGTAGGTATTGCAATTTGAAATAAATATAGAACAGGGAAAGGGTTAAAGCAGTGGTCGTACTTAGAGGAGTTTTACTGTATTACCGTTGACTCGCTTCGTTCAACATATACGCTACTACCTGACCGTATTTAAAAGTTTCAATAAACTTTCTTTAGGAAAATCTACCCTTTTATGGGACCGTTTCACGAAATGTGGTCGGTTTGACCATACATAGCATAGGACCAGTGTACTCAATAGTGTACTCTATATAGGTATACATACTTATTTTAATTAACGTATAGATAAGCGTTACTAGAGTTTAAAGGGTTAAATAGCCTTTCCAATAGTTCAGGTTTTAGGCATCATCATTTCAAATAACAATAATAATAATAATATCTTCATCATCTTCATCCTATTAACCTATAGCATGTTATCATAGGTCTTTGCTTCATCATTTAAGAATTGAATGAAAAAGGTATAAATAAAATCTTTTTAATAATAGTATCAATCAAAGTACTGACAGTACTGACGGTTTCGGACATACTATATATTTATTATATTGACTGTTTGCTGTGGATTTTTCTGAAAATCATGTCAGTAAGTAGTTTGGAAGACATTTAAAGTATTTTTTTTATGAACATGTCACACACAGTGCGATTCCAATAGCTCAACTTGCTACTTTGTGCCATTACTCTGGTAAAATGGTCAGAGCAATAATTACATTATTTAAGAAAATCTTCACATTAAGGTTGACAGCTTATCATGGGTGAAAATTTGAAGTAAAACCTCCCATTGGTATATGGGTTGTTAGACACATAATATTGTTTCACTTTATATTATATAGTGAAGACGATTTCAGGGTTCCATATCGGGTACAATTTGTCTGAGCAAAATAAGCCTTTCTGTGCTTTTGCAAACAGAAAAGACCCTTTATAGTTTATCCATGCCTATACCTTGTCTTTTTGTGAGATTGTGTTGTATTTTCTTACTTCTTCCTGAGGAGACTGCGAGTGTGAGTCTGTTCAGGGTCAATTTGTGAGTCTGTGCTGCAAACAATACATACCCCGATCAGTTACCACAACTGGCCAGGGTCTTTGCTATTTGCAGCATCATACATGTAACAAGTATATCAATAAATTATATAATTAAAAATAAATTATAGTCATACATGCAAATTACAGTTAGTGCTGTAGAAAACACTACAGACCCTGATCAGTAACCGGCGTCATAGAAATAAATGATATGAATTAGAAATAAATTACATACATTACTATAAGATACTATAAGACACTATAAGATACTATAAGCCTGACACGTAAATCAATAAATGATGAAATGTATATAAATTAAAAGATAAGAAAGTGCTTTGTCTCATTTTGTTTGCCTTTCTCCTTTTTTTCATTTTAATGATTTTGTAATAATATAAAGGATACAAAAACCCTTGTTTCCTTTTAATAGTAATTGTTAATACTACCATCCAAGCTACTTAAACAATACAGGTTGGCAAAGTGGGACACCCTGTTTGGATTCAGATCTAATACCAAGTAACTGTATGACCAAAATCTAAACTGTTTACAACTTGTGACAATTTTTGCCTTAGGTCAAAATGCCTAAAACTGATCTTTTAGAAATTCAAATGATGACAAACCTGAAGCAGACGATATTACAGATCTCTACAGCTTGCTTAATCCTTATAATGCTGAGTGATGTTTCGTTTGCAACAATTGACATCTGCTTCAATTCTTCAATAAACTTTCTTTCATTTTATGCAAAAATATGATCAAGATGACAAACAGTTTGGATCCTGATGAGACGCAGAATTATGTGGCCTCTCATCTGGATCCAAACTGTTTGAATAGGTAATCACAATTTCGCCGCTAGCGTGCAAAGAGTTAAGCGTATGACCTCTAGAGATTTTAGCATGATGTAACAGTTGCCCTGCACTACTGACCACCAGTGCGCTATAACCTTTATACTGTAAAGGACGTAAAGAACAGAAGAAGTCTATTTAACCCTTAATTTCCCCATATAAACTTGTTTTCATGCATCTGCAAATAGATTCGACCCAGATCAGACAGCTCGCTCCCATAGATTCAGGGTCTGCTCTGTTTGCTAATGGATCCACCTTCCATATTTCATTATAATTATTTTGTAAGATTCCGGAACCGGATTGTAAGCCAAGCACTGCACATGCGCGTATTCTCTTAGGGGAGATTCCCGCTAGGTAGCGCTCGTGCAATAGGGTTTTCCGCCATAGTTTGAGTCGCAATCCATTTTATAAGGATTTCGGCAAAAGCCGAAACCCTAAAAACCATTAAATATACGTATGATAAATTCTCATAAATAAATGTTATAATTACATGCATGTATTATTCATAAATAAGTAATAATTATTAAAATACCAACAAACTGGTGCCACAATTTATACAAATTCATAACCAATTATCTTTCTTATCACCTCATGGTTATAATTGGTCAGCATTATTACCAGTTTGACGAAACCACTACCAAACTTTAAAACTTTTATTATCTATTTGCTATCCATTTTAATACCACATTTGATCATAAAATCGAGTTTGACGAACCGGTAGTTTGACGAAACCACCATAATCCACTGGCAATAATCATTGGAAATAAAGAAGAAAGGTTGTTTAATATATTAAATTTGTGGCATTACTGCCTTTACTGGTATTAATAACTATCCCCGATCACAGCACCGAGGCTCGGGGTTATTGGCTCTCTTTGATATAAATCTACTTACTGAAGGTGATTGCTATGGCTCTATCACCTGGGACTTTGGATCGTGGAAGTAGGTTGAGGTTGCTAAGTTTATATTGTTTTATAAATAGATTCGGTTAATGATGTAACTAATGATTATGCACACAAATCGATCAATGTGTTGATCTAGGCTAGATAAATACCGTTATGTAAGTCATTACAGACTCTGCACAAACAAAAACAAAATTCTATGTGCTTTGAAGTACATTCAATTTGTTATCTTCATATTAGTATAAATATACACGCTTCAAAATAGGAATTAATTCTTACGCGCAATAATTTATTCATAGTACTCCGAACCTGCTTCAGACATCCAAAGACATCTTTGCAGTGCTGTTGTGGTTGTTTTGCATTTCACGTACGTTTTAATAGTGATTTCCTATAAAAGTTACTTGAAAATGTTCAATAATTGTTTTTTTCTATTCCACATTCACTTATTCTTTTCAAACATTATAATCGCCTAAAAACAAAATATGCAGACAGACCAAGGCTCCAACTCATTGCAGTATATTTAACCAGCATCTCCTCCGAATTCACTAACAAAACGACACAACCATATAGTATATTGAATGATATTGTTTAAGTCATTTCCATTGCACGCGTGTCAATTTGTGAGTCTGTGCTGCAAACAATACATACCCCGATCAGTTACCACAACTGGCCAGGGTCTTTGCTATTTGCAGCATCATACATGTAACAAGTATATCAATAAATTATATAATTAAAAATAAATTATAGTCATACATGCAAATTACAGTTAGTGCTGTAGAAAACACTACAGACCCTGATCAGTAACCGGCGTCATAGAAATAAATGATATGAATTAGAAATAAATTACATACATTACTATAAGATACTATAAGACACTATAAGATACTATAAGCCTGACACGTAAATCAATAAATGATGAAATGTATATAAATTAAAAGATAAGAAAGTGCTTTGTCTCATTTTGTTTGCCTTTCTCCTTTTTTTCATTTTAATGATTTTGTAATAATATAAAGGATACAAAAACCCTTGTTTCCTTTTAATAGTAATTGTTAATACTACCATCCAAGCTACTTAAACAATACAGGTTGGCAAAGTGGGACACCCTGTTTGGATTCAGATCTATTACCAAGTAACTGTATGACCAAAATCTAAACTGTTTACAACTTGTGACAATTTTGCCTTAGGTCAAAATGCCTAAAACTGATCTTTTAGAAATTCAAATGATGACAAACCTGAAGCAGACGATATTACAGATCTCTACAGCTTGCTTAATCCTTATAATGCTGAGTGATGTTTCGTTTGCAACAATTGACATCTGCTTCAATTCTTCAATAAACTTTCTTTCATTTTATGCAAAAATATGATCAAGATGACAAACAGTTTGGATCCTGATGAGACGCAGAATTATGTGGCCTCTCATCTGGATCCAAACTGTTTGAATAGGTAATCACAATTTCGCCGCTAGCGTGCAAAGAGTTAAGCGTATGACCTCTAGAGATTTTAGCATGATGTAACAGTTGCCCTGCACTACTGACCACCAGTGCGCTATAACCTTTATACTGTAAAGGACGTAAAGAACAGAAGAAGTCTATTTAACCCTTAATTTCCCCATATAAACTTGTTTTCATGCATCTGCAAATAGATTCGACCCAGATCAGACAGCTCGCTCCCATAGATTCAGGGTCTGCTCTGTTTGCTAATGGATCCACCTTCCATATTTCATTATAATTATTTTGTAAGATTCCGGAACCGGATTGTAAGCCAAGCACTGCACATGCGCGTATTCTCTTAGGGGAGATTCCCGCTAGGTAGCGCTCGTGCAATAGGGTTTTCCGCCATAGTTTGAGTCGCAATCCATTTTATAAGGATTTCGGCAAAAGCCGAAACCCTAAAAACCATTAAATATACGTATGATAAATTCTCATAAATAAATAATGTTATAATTACATGCATGTATTATTCATAAATAAGTAATAATTATTAAAATACCAACAAACCAATTTATACAAATTCATAACCAATTATCTTTCTTATCACCTCATGGTTATAATTGGTCAGCATTATTACCAGTTTGACGAAACCACTACCAAACTTTAAAACTTTTATTATCTATTTGCTATCCATTTTAATACCACATTTGATCATAAAATCGAGTTTGACGAACCGGTAGTTTGACGAAACCACCATAATCCACTGGCAATAATCATTGGAAATAAAGAAGAAAGGTTGTTTAATATATTAAATTTGTGGCATTACTGCCTTTACTGGTATTAATAACTATCCCCGATCACAGCACCGAGGCTCGGGGTTATTGGCTCTCTTTGATATAAATCTACTTACTGAAGGTGATTGCTATGGCTCTATCACCTGGGACTTTGGATCGTGGAAGTAGGTTGAGGTTGCTAAGTTTATATTGTTTTATAAATAGATTCGGTTAATGATGTAACTAATGATTATGCACACAAATCGATCAATGTGTTGATCTAGGCTAGATAAATACCGTTATGTAAGTCATTACAGACTCTGCACAAACAAAAACAAAATTCTATGTGCTTTGAAGTACATTCAATTTGTTATCTTCATATTAGTATAAATATACACGCTTCAAAATAGGAATTAATTCTTACGCGCAATAATTTATTCATAGTACTCCGAACCTGCTTCAGACATCCAAAGACATCTTTGCAGTGCTGTTGTGGTTGTTTTGCATTTCACGTACGTTTTAATAGTGATTTCCTATAAAAGTTACTTGAAAATGTTCAATAATTGTTTTTTTCTATTCCACATTCACTTATTCTTTTCAAACATTATAATCGCCTAAAAACAAAATATGCAGACAGACCAAGGCTCCAACTCATTGCAGTATATTTAACCAGCATCTCCTCCGAATTCACTAACAAAACGACACAACCATATAGTATATTGAATGATATTGTTTAAGTCATTTCCATTGCACGCGTGTCAATTTGTGAGTCTGTGCTGCAAACAATACATACCCCGATCAGTTACCACAACTGGCCAGGGTCTTTGCTATTTGCAGCATCATACATGTAACAAGTATATCAATAAATTATATAATTAAAAATAAATTATAGTCATACATGCAAATTACAGTTAGTGCTGTAGAAAACACTACAGACCCTGATCAGTAACCGGCGTCATAGAAATAAATGATATGAATTAGAAATAAATTACATACATTACTATAAGATACTATAAGACACTATAAGATACTATAAGCCTGACACGTAAATCAATAAATGATGAAATGTATATAAATTAAAAGATAAGAAAGTGCTTTGTCTCATTTTGTTTGCCTTTCTCCTTTTTTTCATTTTAATGATTTTGTAATAATATAAAGGATACAAAAACCCTTGTTTCCTTTTAATAGTAATTGTTAATACTACCATCCAAGCTACTTAAACAATACAGGTTGGCAAAGTGGGACACCCTGTTTGGATTCAGATCTAATACCAAGTAACTGTATGACCAAAATCTAAACTGTTTACAACTTGTGACAATTTTGCCTTAGGTCAAAATGCCTAAAACTGATCTTTTAGAAATTCAAATGATGACAAACCTGAAGCAGACGATATTACAGATCTCTACAGCTTGCTTAATCCTTATAATGCTGAGTGATGTTTCGTTTGCAACAATTGACATCTGCTTCAATTCTTCAATAAACTTTCTTTCATTTTATGCAAAAATATGATCAAGATGACAAACAGTTTGGATCCTGATGAGACGCAGAATTATGTGGCCTCTCATCTGGATCCAAACTGTTTGAATAGGTAATCACAATTTCGCCGCTAGCGTGCAAAGAGTTAAGCGTATGACCTCTAGAGATTTTAGCATGATGTAACAGTTGCCCTGCACTACTGACCACCAGTGCGCTATAACCTTTATACTGTAAAGGACGTAAAGAACAGAAGAAGTCTATTTAACCCTTAATTTCCCCATATAAACTTGTTTTCATGCATCTGCAAATAGATTCGACCCAGATCAGACAGCTCGCTCCCATAGATTCAGGGTCTGCTCTGTTTGCTAATGGATCCACCTTCCATATTTCATTATAATTATTTTGTAAGATTCCGGAACCGGATTGTAAGCCAAGCACTGCACATGCGCGTATTCTCTTAGGGGAGATTCCCGCTAGGTAGCGCTCGTGCAATAGGGTTTTCCGCCATAGTTTGAGTCGCAATCCATTTTATAAGGATTTCGGCAAAAGCCGAAACCCTAAAAACCATTAAATATACGTATGATAAATTCTCATAAATAAATAATGTTATAATTACATGCATGTATTATTCATAAATAAGTAATAATTATTAAAATACCAACAAACTGGTGCCACAATTTATACAAATTCATAACCAATTATCTTTCTTATCACCTCATGGTTATAATTGGTCAGCATTATTACCAGTTTGACGAAACCACTACCAAACTTTAAAACTTTTATTATCTATTTGCTATCCATTTTAATACCACATTTGATCATAAAATCGAGTTTGACGAACCGGTAGTTTGACGAAACCACCATAATCCACTGGCAATAATCATTGGAAATAAAGAAGAAAGGTTGTTTAATATATTAAATTTGTGGCATTACTGCCTTTACTGGTATTAATAACTATCCCCGATCACAGCACCGAGGCTCGGGGTTATTGGCTCTCTTTGATATAAATCTACTTACTGAAGGTGATTGCTATGGCTCTATCACCTGGGACTTTGGATCGTGGAAGTAGGTTGAGGTTGCTAAGTTTATATTGTTTTATAAATAGATTCGGTTAATGATGTAACTAATGATTATGCACACAAATCGATCAATGTGTTGATCTAGGCTAGATAAATACCGTTATGTAAGTCATTACAGACTCTGCACAAACAAAAACAAAATTCTATGTGCTTTGAAGTGCATTCAATTTGTTATCTTCATATTAGTATAAATATACACGCTTCAAAATAGGAATTAATTCTTACGCGCAGTAATTTATTCATAGTACTCCGAACCTGCTTCAGACATCCAAAGACATCTTTGCAGTGCTGTTGTGGTTGTTTTGCATTTCACGTACGTTTTAATAGTGATTTCCTATAAAAGTTACTTGAAAATGTTCAATAATTGTTTTTTTCTATTCCACATTCACTTATTCTTTTCAAACATTATAATCGCCTAAAAACAAAATATGCAGACAGACCAAGGCTCCAACTCATTGCAGTATATTTAACCAGCATCTCCTCCGAATTCACTAACAAAACGACACAACCATATAGTATATTGAATGATATTGTTTAAGTCATTTCCATTGCACGCGTGTCAATTTGTGAGTCTGTGCTGCAAACAATACATACCCCGATCAGTTACCACAACTGGCCAGGGTCTTTGCTATTTGCAGCATCATACATGTAACAAGTATATCAATAAATTATATAATTAAAAATAAATTATAGTCATACATGCAAATTACAGTTAGTGCTGTAGAAAACACTACAGACCCTGATCAGTAACCGGCGTCATAGAAATAAATGATATGAATTAGAAATAAATTACATACATTACTATAAGATACTATAAGACACTATAAGATACTATAAGCCTGACACGTAAATCAATAAATGATGAAATGTATATAAATTAAAAGATAAGAAAGTGCTTTGTCTCATTTTGTTTGCCTTTCTCCTTTTTTTCATTTTAATGATTTTGTAATAATATAAAGGATACAAAAACCCTTGTTTCCTTTTAATAGTAATTGTTAATACTACCATCCAAGCTACTTAAACAATACAGGTTGGCAAAGTGGGACACCCTGTTTGGATTCAGATCTAATACCAAGTAACTGTATGACCAAAATCTAAACTGTTTACAACTTGTGACAATTTTTGCCTTAGGTCAAAATGCCTAAAACTGATCTTTTAGAAATTCAAATGATGACAAACCTGAAGCAGACGATATTACAGATCTCTACAGCTTGCTTAATCCTTATAATGCTGAGTGATGTTTCGTTTGCAACAATTGACATCTGCTTCAATTCTTCAATAAACTTTCTTTCATTTTATGCAAAAATATGATCAAGATGACAAACAGTTTGGATCCTGATGAGACGCAGAATTATGTGGCCTCTCATCTGGATCCAAACTGTTTGAATAGGTAATCACAATTTCGCCGCTAGCGTGCAAAGAGTTAAGCGTATGACCTCTAGAGATTTTAGCATGATGTAACAGTTGCCCTGCACTACTGACCACCAGTGCGCTATAACCTTTATACTGTAAAGGACGTAAAGAACAGAAGAAGTCTATTTAACCCTTAATTTCCCCATATAAACTTGTTTTCATGCATCTGCAAATAGATTCGACCCAGATCAGACAGCTCGCTCCCATAGATTCAGGGTCTGCTCTGTTTGCTAATGGATCCACCTTCCATATTTCATTATAATTATTTTGTAAGATTCCGGAACCGGATTGTAAGCCAAGCACTGCACATGCGCGTATTCTCTTAGGGGAGATTCCCGCTAGGTAGCGCTCGTGCAATAGGGTTTTCCGCCATAGTTTGAGTCGCAATCCATTTTATAAGGATTTCGGCAAAAGCCGAAACCCTAAAAACCATTAAATATACGTATGATAAATTCTCATAAATAAATGTTATAATTACATGCATGTATTATTCATAAATAAGTAATAATTATTAAAATACCAACAAACTGGTGCCACAATTTATACAAATTCATAACCAATTATCTTTCTTATCACCTCATGGTTATAATTGGTCAGCATTATTACCAGTTTGACGAAACCACTACCAAACTTTAAAACTTTTATTATCTATTTGCTATCCATTTTAATACCACATTTGATCATAAAATCGAGTTTGACGAACCGGTAGTTTGACGAAACCACCATAATCCACTGGCAATAATCATTGGAAATAAAGAAGAAAGGTTGTTTAATATATTAAATTTGTGGCATTACTGCCTTTACTGGTATTAATAACTATCCCCGATCACAGCACCGAGGCTCGGGGTTATTGGCTCTCTTTGATATAAATCTACTTACTGAAGGTGATTGCTATGGCTCTATCACCTGGGACTTTGGATCGTGGAAGTAGGTTGAGGTTGCTAAGTTTATATTGTTTTATAAATAGATTCGGTTAATGATGTAACTAATGATTATGCACACAAATCGATCAATGTGTTGATCTAGGCTAGATAAATACCGTTATGTAAGTCATTACAGACTCTGCACAAACAAAAACAAAATTCTATGTGCTTTGAAGTACATTCAATTTGTTATCTTCATATTAGTATAAATATACACGCTTCAAAATAGGAATTAATTCTTACGCGCAATAATTTATTCATAGTACTCCGAACCTGCTTCAGACATCCAAAGACATCTTTGCAGTGCTGTTGTGGTTGTTTTGCATTTCACGTACGTTTTAATAGTGATTTCCTATAAAAGTTACTTGAAAATGTTCAATAATTGTTTTTTTCTATTCCACATTCACTTATTCTTTTCAAACATTATAATCGCCTAAAAACAAAATATGCAGACAGACCAAGGCTCCAACTCATTGCAGTATATTTAACCAGCATCTCCTCCGAATTCACTAACAAAACGACACAACCATATAGTATATTGAATGATATTGTTTAAGTCATTTCCATTGCACGCGTGTCAATTTGTGAGTCTGTGCTGCAAACAATACATACCCCGATCAGTTACCACAACTGGCCAGGGTCTTTGCTATTTGCAGCATCATACATGTAACAAGTATATCAATAAATTATATAATTAAAAATAAATTATAGTCATACATGCAAATTACAGTTAGTGCTGTAGAAAACACTACAGACCCTGATCAGTAACCGGCGTCATAGAAATAAATGATATGAATTAGAAATAAATTACATACATTACTATAAGATACTATAAGACACTATAAGATACTATAAGCCTGACACGTAAATCAATAAATGATGAAATGTATATAAATTAAAAGATAAGAAAGTGCTTTGTCTCATTTTGTTTGCCTTTCTCCTTTTTTTCATTTTAATGATTTTGTAATAATATAAAGGATACAAAAACCCTTGTTTCCTTTTAATAGTAATTGTTAATACTACCATCCAAGCTACTTAAACAATACAGGTTGGCAAAGTGGGACACCCTGTTTGGATTCAGATCTATTACCAAGTAACTGTATGACCAAAATCTAAACTGTTTACAACTTGTGACAATTTTGCCTTAGGTCAAAATGCCTAAAACTGATCTTTTAGAAATTCAAATGATGACAAACCTGAAGCAGACGATATTACAGATCTCTACAGCTTGCTTAATCCTTATAATGCTGAGTGATGTTTCGTTTGCAACAATTGACATCTGCTTCAATTCTTCAATAAACTTTCTTTCATTTTATGCAAAAATATGATCAAGATGACAAACAGTTTGGATCCTGATGAGACGCAGAATTATGTGGCCTCTCATCTGGATCCAAACTGTTTGAATAGGTAATCACAATTTCGCCGCTAGCGTGCAAAGAGTTAAGCGTATGACCTCTAGAGATTTTAGCATGATGTAACAGTTGCCCTGCACTACTGACCACCAGTGCGCTATAACCTTTATACTGTAAAGGACGTAAAGAACAGAAGAAGTCTATTTAACCCTTAATTTCCCCATATAAACTTGTTTTCATGCATCTGCAAATAGATTCGACCCAGATCAGACAGCTCGCTCCCATAGATTCAGGGTCTGCTCTGTTTGCTAATGGATCCACCTTCCATATTTCATTATAATTATTTTGTAAGATTCCGGAACCGGATTGTAAGCCAAGCACTGCACATGCGCGTATTCTCTTAGGGGAGATTCCCGCTAGGTAGCGCTCGTGCAATAGGGTTTTCCGCCATAGTTTGAGTCGCAATCCATTTTATAAGGATTTCGGCAAAAGCCGAAACCCTAAAAACCATTAAATATACGTATGATAAATTCTCATAAATAAATAATGTTATAATTACATGCATGTATTATTCATAAATAAGTAATAATTATTAAAATACCAACAAACTGGTGCCACAATTTATACAAATTCATAACCAATTATCTTTCTTATCACCTCATGGTTATAATTGGTCAGCATTATTACCAGTTTGACGAAACCACTACCAAACTTTAAAACTTTTATTATCTATTTGCTATCCATTTTAATACCACATTTGATCATAAAATCGAGTTTGACGAACCGGTAGTTTGACGAAACCACCATAATCCACTGGCAATAATCATTGGAAATAAAGAAGAAAGGTTGTTTAATATATTAAATTTGTGGCATTACTGCCTTTACTGGTATTAATAACTATCCCCGATCACAGCACCGAGGCTCGGGGTTATTGGCTCTCTTTGATATAAATCTACTTACTGAAGGTGATTGCTATGGCTCTATCACCTGGGACTTTGGATCGTGGAAGTAGGTTGAGGTTGCTAAGTTTATATTGTTTTATAAATAGATTCGGTTAATGATGTAACTAATGATTATGCACACAAATCGATCAATGTGTTGATCTAGGCTAGATAAATACCGTTATGTAAGTCATTACAGACTCTGCACAAACAAAAACAAAATTCTATGTGCTTTGAAGTACATTCAATTTGTTATCTTCATATTAGTATAAATATACACGCTTCAAAATAGGAATTAATTCTTACGCGCAATAATTTATTCATAGTACTCCGAACCTGCTTCAGACATCCAAAGACATCTTTGCAGTGCTGTTGTGGTTGTTTTGCATTTCACGTACGTTTTAATAGTGATTTCCTATAAAAGTTACTTGAAAATGTTCAATAATTGTTTTTTTCTATTCCACATTCACTTATTCTTTTCAAACATTATAATCGCCTAAAAACAAAATATGCAGACAGACCAAGGCTCCAACTCATTGCAGTATATTTAACCAGCATCTCCTCCGAATTCACTAACAAAACGACACAACCATATAGTATATTGAATGATATTGTTTAAGTCATTTCCATTGCACGCGTGTCGGGCGCGTGTCTGCTAGTATTAAATAACAAGCAACACTTCATAGATCCCGTTTATATGTACTATAAAAACTCCAAATATTGAATTTAATATGGCAGAGATTTAATATCATTATTTTTTTGTACATTATGTCAATATTTGAATGCCGCTGAATATCTTTTTTAAAAGATAGTTCTTGTTAAATTCCATTTCCACTATAAATCTCCATTGTTGTACATATCTAACATTGGACGGTCTGTCTGGAATTCTTTTTATAAAAACAATTGCGATGTACATAATATACAGGCTGTCTATTCATCAACATTGATTGCATTCTAGAATTATAAACGTTCAGTACTTAATACACGATTTTAAATAACTTCTCCCTCGGTCTTTTCACTTCTAAATATAGAAACAACACCTGCAGCAAATTTAAAGTGTGTTTTGTAAGAACCAAACCTTATTCAAAGTAACTACTGCATTTGATAAAACGGAAAATGTTGTCATGATTGATATATTTAAGATAACTGTCTAACGTATCTTCTCGGATACATAATATGCATTTTACATCAAAACGAAAGTAGTCGATGGGGAAAAAAGCAGAGATTGGGAGTTTCCACCGGAAATTCACCTAAATCGCCTGGTTTCCTTATTTTTCTACGCTCACTGGATATTTCTTCCAAGTTAAAGGCGAGCTCGTAATTAAAATTTAACAAGTGCTCATTTGACATGTGAGTAAACATTTTATCCTCAGATAAACAGATACATATACATATTTGTTATTTCAAACAAGTGTTCACCTGCAACACTGAAGCAATGCTTGCTTCGGGCAAACGTTATGTTTGTAAATTGAAATCGAAAGTAGATCTGTGTTCTACTGTTCATACATTGTACATACTATTTTACAACTTTAAGCAAATTAGAAAGAAATATATATCCCCCCTGTGTGTTAATCATTGCCTTCTTAGAAACGCCTTTTAATACGTTTGCCAACAGACTACACCCATATCAGACGGATCCTACAGGTGAGTTGTCAACTCGGCCTGGGTCAATTAACTCGGCATGTTCTCGACCGGATCAAATCGGCCTGTTCTCACACATGAAAAATAATTAACCCAGTCATGTCCACATTTTCTATTATAAACTTCGACTCAATATAGTAAACAGTGATCGAAGACCCTGATCGGTGAGCTCCTCTGATCTGGGTCTGCACTTTTTGCCTATAGGTCCCATGTTTTGGATCGTGGTCACAAACGGTTAACATTAAGAACTAAGACAAAATTTTGCACATCTTATTAGCTTTTTAAAACTCGTTATCTTTAGCAGCGGTAAACGGCGTAATAAAGACCATAAGTATGCTGCATGTGATTAACATGAAGAATGATACTGCTTGTTAATTAGATCAAATTGGGCAGTAAAGCAAATAGGTGTGAAAATGAGCTGCATCAATAGGTTTGATGTAAAAATTAAGGTTAATCAATTGTTTTTCTAACTGTTGCTGTTTCTGTGAATAAGAACATTTATATCAATGGCTGAATGTTACAAAAAATGGATTACTTTGTGGTGTTTGGTGATCTAGTCATAACGCACTTGACTACCAACCCGGAGGTCTGGGGTTCAAATCCCGGTCCCTCCAGGAACTTCAGAGATGCTTTTCAGTGTCTCCCACCCGCACCAGCCACATCCTCTCCACCCAGGGATTAAAATGGGTACCTGTGAGGGTCACTAGCCCGTACTGTGGCTGCATTATTGCGCCATACATGTATGTTAGCAGTGCTCATTATTGTAGGACTGACGCGATCATTGACAAGGGGAATAAATGTATAGTTGGCTGAGCAGTCCTTTGGATTGAAAGTAGCTAAAACTAGTTACTTTACTTTATTAGTTAATATTTTAAGCCACTGAAGTAATGTAAAATTTAGTAATTTAATTTTTATTGGATTATGGAACCATCTACCAGGTATTAAAATGGGTGATTTTAAAAAAAAAAAATTGTCTTAAGTATAGGTATTGTCTCAATGAGTATTATATAATTAGTTAATATCTGAATTGTGTAGTGTTTTACTACATGTTGGATCATCATCAGGAATGATGTAAGGGCGAGACAACATATATCTCTAGTATTGGGTATCTCTAGGAAACAAAGTTGAACTATTTAAGTATTCAAAATAAAGAATAAACAAAACAAAAAATGATTATATTAGTGGGCCAACTTGACCCGGGCTTACTTGACCTGGCCGAGTTGACCCAAGGCCGAGTTGACCTGGGACCATCTGATCAGGGTCTGTTCTGTTTGCTTATGAACTTATAATAAACATGACTACAGCATCTACCAATACAAAAAAATCATGCTTATATATGTTATTATAAATATTCAGTTTATAAAAAATCATGTTATCATTATTTTTTACATGAATATTCAACAAAGAAAGGATTAATACAGTAGAACCTCTCTATAACGGCCACTAAAATGTGTTAATTAGTATTTAGGGAAGGTGGCTGCCTAAAGCAAGGTGAAAGAATAACAGAACACTCCTATAGGAGCGTTCTCTTTTACTTTGACCTTGCTTTAAGCAGCTACCTGCCTTTAACACAAAATACTTGATGTAATTTAGTGGCCGTTATGGAAAGGTTTTACTCAACAAGAAAATAACTTCATAGTTATATAAGAGAATATAATTCATCTTATGTTCTGTAAATGTTGTTCTTCTTCATATGATGATCATGGGCCTTTATGAAGTGAAATATTAACTTACTGTGATATACTATGTATTAGTCTGACTCCCATTTACTAGTAACCCTTTCCCTCATATAAAGGCCTTTTCACGCATTTGCAAGCAGCTAGAGTTAGACCCAGTTCAGATGGCTCCTATAGGAGCCGTGTGATCATGGTCTACTCTGTATGCTTTTGACATGATATAGATCTGATTCTACAGTTTTTGTCAAGGCAAAAGCTTTCCTTTAAAAAATGACATTATAAAAATTCAGCTTACAAAATATTAATGATATCATTATTTCTTACATGAATATTGGGTTAATCTATGCTTTACCCTGGTACCGCCATGGAAGCTGGATTGGTCTTGCTTTGATGAGAGGAAAGCTGAGCCAGGAGAACTTTTCTTTTTCATTATCTTTGCTATATTTGCAGCTTTGTCTTGTCTGTTTCTTTTTCTACCTTTCCTATTGTTTCTGTTTCCCATATATTCTTGTAAGCAAAATATATAGGAATTGTCAAACATAGGTCGATGTAGATGTACATGTGTCATATATGTCTCAATCTGGGTGACTGGTTCATTCCATCACAGCCTTGCACTGGATCGTATACCCTCCAGCTGGGAGCAGAGTAAATGTAGATATGAACTGTACAGTTTTAACGAGTCTGACAAAAAAAAAAGCACTGAGAAATAAGTGATTTCAACAGAATAGTACATGCTCCTTATCTTAACTTTGGACTGATATCTTTTTCTAGAGAATGAGGCCAGGCATACGAGTGTTGCGGGGACCAGACTGGAACCTTGGTAACCAAGATGGAGGAACTGGCTTCCTGGGTACAGTTGTTAAGTTTTTCCCAGACAACAGGGTGTTGGTTAGATGGGACATTGGTACAGAGACAGAGTGTCGGGCAGGGAAAGATGATACGTTTGATTTACGTATTTATGATGATGCTCAGATAGGTAATTTGGCCACTTAAAATATTGTCAAAATCTGCAAAATCAATATCAACTCTTAACTCTTTACACCATAGATACGCCGCTCTATGTCTTTAGGACCTGTAGGACCCGTCTGATCAGGGTCTGCTCTGTTTGTTTATAACATATCACAGATCTGATTCTATAGTATCTGACATTGTCATGATCTCCTGTGTTCAAATGATATTATAAAAATGCAGCTAATTAATATTCATGATGTCATTATTCATAATGTAAAGGATGACAACAAGATGGTAATTTTTTATAAACTGAATATTTTTAACCTTTTCCCTCATATGAATGTGTTTTCACGCATTTGCAAACAAAGTAGACCCAGATCCGATGGCTCCTATATGGAATTTAAAAGATCTGTTTCTTTACTTTCTAAAATGACTACAATTCTCCACCTTCCAAATTTCGTTAAAACTATTTTGTCTATAAATATTCAGTAGGTATTGAACTTTGTAATAAACATAAAACAGGGAAAGGGTTAAGCAAAAGATAAGTTGCTTGTTATTTTAATATGAAGCAGACGACTTATTTAGTGGAGAAATTTCACTCAGTAGGTTAAAGGTTGATATTTTACTGTTGCTATAGGTGTTAAATGGAAATCTGTCACCTGTGATGGATGTCGAAAATCGGAACTGAAGGGTTTTCGATGGAAGTGTTTGGTGTGTCATGACAAAGACCTATGCTTAGAGTGTTACATGCGAGATGAACAAGACTCAACTCATCCCTATGTCAGATATACCACCGAACATGCAACAGTGTAAGTATACATTTGGAAAAACTAACTTCTAGTAAACAACATCATTTATGATGTTCTGACTACAGCATTTGCCCATATTTTGTAGCTTCCAAAACATTACTCTGTTTGCTTTTCCATGACATATGACTTACATATATCTGTTTAACCCTTTCCCTGTTAAATATTCATGTAAGAAATAATGACATCATGAATATTTATTAGCTGAATATTTATAATTTAAAACGTCCAAGGGAACCTTTTACTTTGACAAAAACTACAGAATCAGATCTATATCATATCAAAAGCAAACAGAAGACCCTGATCAGATGACTCCTATAGGAGCCGTCTGATCTGGGTCTACTGACTGTTTTCAAATGTGTGAAAAGGCGTTCATATGGGCGAAAGGGTAGAATATCCGCATTTTATGAACCAGTGAAACTGTATCAGATATTTTGAATCATCTTAATATATGCTGTAAGTGTATCCTACCCTAATGTACTGTTTTATGTCTGATAAACACTTCCAGAGACATTACATTTGCATTTTGTACGAAGGTAGTTGTTAAATGCAGACTGAAAGCAATGCAGAAAGCTCCCCTAAGAGCTCCCCTAAGAGCTTTCTGCATTGCTTTCAGTCCACATTAAACAACTGCCCCAGCCGGCAGAGTATATAGATCCTATATAGCAGTGATATCCCCAGCTATGTCCCCACTACATCAGAATCGGATATCTAGGCGATGTAGTTTTTGTAAAGTTGATGTCAGATCCCCTGGATATCCATTTCTTTATAGATGGTATATAGCACTTATATACTTGGATATCCTCTGAATGTCCATTTACGATCTATTGGTGATATCTGAAGTATGATTTAATAATGATATTCATTTACGATGTTGCTCTGATATAGACTGCAATAGGCTACGACACTTGATCAGATTGTATCCCTTAGTATGATGAATAAGTGTGAAGTTTCATGGCATTAGCTAAATTGAATAGTATAGAAGTTATGGCCAAGGTGTAGACATTGACGACGACAAGAACTATGCAGACGATCACAACATCAGAGTGATGACAAAAGCTGTATTCGACTGGCCCTTTCATCATTAATTAAAGCAATGGAATTAATTTCCTGTCGAATACAACATGTGATGAGTAATGAAAAAATTACTAAACACAGGTTTAAAAATGTTGAGCATTGAGTAACGCAAGTTAAGGTTGTTTTCCTTAACCCATTCCCTCATAGGCAATTTTTAGACCCAACCTCTTTGAGTAAAACTACTGAAAAGGAGCATTTACTAGAGAAAATGAAAATTTTAGAATTGTGTAGGTTTGAAACCATTGTAATAAATAGAGTATTTGATTCTATGGAACAAATGCTCTATTTATCACAATGGTTTCAAAGAGTAGCTTTTACAGAGGCGTCAAACGGCTTCACTGAGGGAACAGGTTAAAAAAAACCCAGACCAGATAAAAGGGAAGACCCTAAAATATGCTACAAGTGACATTTTCAGAAATGACTGATTGGCTTAAAGGGGTTGAAAAAAACCCACACACTTGGACACTTTAATTATATGTAGATCAGACCAGTTTAATTTATCCGTAAGTAATTAAACCGTGAACAAATAATTTCATTCTTGTGTTTCTCCTGGCTACTTCTTTTTGCCTTTGGGTCTGTCTTTAGCCCCACATAGCCAGATTTTTATGGCACAGTCCATGTCTTTGACAGTTGCTGCTTTGGTATTGGGGTTTCTCTGTAGGCACTCTGCAAAAGTAATAGCAGGGTAAATTAGTGTAACAGTGGTAAATATTGTAAATATTTGATATAGAAAAGCCGTTTACTGTATAAATTTTAGAAATTGAGGGACAGGTAGAAAAAAAAACAAAGAAAAAATTCAAATTAAAGTCAAATCGGCTGTTGAACTTTTATTCTTATTAGTGATGTTCCAAATTAATCGAGTATCGGTCATTTGAAATGGTATTATGACTAATCGATCACAATTTCTTTTAACCCTTTCCTCCATAAATGCGCCTTTCTACGCCTCTGTAATAACCACTTCTTGAAACCATTGTGATAAATAGAGCATTTGCTCCTATAAAAGCAAATGCTCTATTTATCACAATGGTTTAAAACTGCAAACAATTAACATTTTCCTTTTCTCTAGTTAATGCTCCTTTTCTTTAGATTTGTTCAAAGACGTTGGGTCTAAAAATAGCCCATGGAGGAAAGTGTTAAACCGTTGACATTTGGTATTATAACCTATTTCCTCAAATTGGCCTATTCTGACACAACTGAAAGTAAAAGTGACTTTCTGAAACCATTGTGATAAATAGAGCAAATGCTCTATTTATCAAAATAGTTTCAAATATAGAAAATTCTGAAATTTTACTTTGTATTTTTACTAAATATTGTTCCTTTTAGTAGATTCATTCACTAAGGTAAAATAAATTAAAAGTCAGAAAATTTAATGTTTATGTTTACTATACAAAGTTTAATTATTCTCAGGTCAGTTGTTACTGTAAAAGCCAATTAAATAATTAAGTCAAAGCACATTTTCCCTCCAGAACGCTTACTGTCATCTTGTTGATTATGTTACTCAAACGTCATATATGGTGTTGATAAATTCGCGTTTAAAGCAGACGTGGCGGTGATTTCTATCCCGCGGTACCTTTCAAAACAGAATAATACGTCATTATTTCAGTCTTTGAAAATTATAATCCGTGTTGTTTGTCAATTAAAATCCTTAGACAATTATTATGAATGTGGTCCTGTGCCGTGATTGAACATTATTTTAATTCTAAGCTTCATTTTGCATTTTACATCACCCGGATGTTGCTTCGATATACTAATAGGTCATTGATAAATCTGATGCTGGATATCGCACCAATATCGCATTAACATCATGAAAAGTATATCTGATTACGTAATAGCACAACATTCATGCAATATCGAATTTCTATATCCCAAACCTGATATAGCAGCGATATACACGTGCCAGCTGGGGCCTGTATTTTGAAATACCTATATTTCTTTATTTATTGATTATTATGAAGAGTTTTGGTTGTTTCTGTGTTCATATGCCATTATAAAACAAACATTAATTCATTGTAAACATAATCATGTTGGACATTGTATACATTTTAATGATGTTTGACATTTTATACATTGTAATCAGTTTGAACATTGTAATCATGTTGGACAGTGTAAAAATATAATCATATTGGACACTAGATTAGACACTAGACATTGTAATCATATTGGACACTAGATGTAATCATATTGGGCACTAGACAGTATAATCACATTGGACACTAGACATTGTAATCATGTTAGACAGTGGACATTGTAGTCATGTTGGACGTTGTATATATTATTATGATGTTGGACACTGTAGACATTGTAATTATTTTTCTCCATTGAGCACATGGTATGTGTGCATTGAAGTCCCAGGTAAGCATGACATAATTATATTGTACACCTAGTATGTGCATGTCCTAAAATTAGTAAATCATGTTGGATATTTTAGCTCTGGACCAAAGGTGCCCGACGCATGCTTGGACTCACCAATGGACAAACCCCCCCCCCCCCAAAAAAAAAAAAAGTGATCGAAGTATGTAAACTAGCCTAAAACTATCTATTTGAACCTTAAACCACTCAGAAAAACAAGAAATACACGACCCGGAAAAAAAAAATTCTTTCGGGTCTATATATGTATACATATATAGACCCGATAGGAATTTTTTTTCCGGATCAAGTTTTACTTGTTTTTCTGAGTGGTTTAAGGTTCAAATAGATAGTTTTAGGCTAGTTTTACATACTTCGATCACATTTTCTTTTTTTTGTGTGTGTGTGTTGGGGGGGGGGGGGGGGGGGGTGTTCCGTGGGTGAGTCCAAGCATGCGTCGGGCACCTTTGCTCTGGACAACATGATGGACGTTGCAGGATGATAAGCACACATTTTAGATGTGGTTAGCATATTTGATATCATAGACGTGGTAAGCGTGATGGATATTTAGATGTAGAAAACATGATATAAATTGTAGACAAGTGTAGCAGGACTCGTTTTACTCATACATCGTCGCTTCCCATGGGAAGTGGTCTGTACACAAGACAGCTGTGACAGAGTTTAATGGTATTAACACCGGTAGACCCAGCGGACGAAAGCACATCTGCTACACAAGTTTGGTATACAATAGCCCTTTACTCCACGAGTATTCATGCAAGAAATAATGACATCATGCATATTCTTAGCTCACCAGAGAACAAAGTGCTCAGGGTGAGCTTTAGTGATTTCCTGATGCCCGTTATCGTCCGCCGTCAACAATTTGAATCTTTAAAAAAAGAAATTCCTCTGAATCAACAGGGTTCTCAGCTGTCATCTTTGGCACATAGCATCAGCTGTAGGTCTTCTACAAAAGTTATACAAATTATGCCCCTGGGGTCAAAACTGACCATGTGACGGGGTTACCTTGTTTTACGGTATATAGAAACAGACAGTGAAAATCTTCTTCTTTGAAACTGGAAGTGTCTTAGCATTAATATTTGGCACATAGCATCATTGACAGGGCCTCTACTAAAGTTATATAAATTATGCCCCTGTGGTCAAAATTAGCCCCGCCCAGACCTGGCCAGTTTTCTATAGAAGCATATAGTGAAAATTTGAAAATCCTCTCCTCTGAAACTGGGAGGTTCTCAGCTTTCATATTTGAAACATAGCATCATATTCAAAAGTTATATGAATTATGCCCGTTGGGTCAAAATTGGCCCCGCCCCAGTGCTGGCTAGTTTATTATAGAAACATATAGTGAAAACTTTGAAAATCTTCTCCACTGATTGTCTGGTGAGCGATATCAGGGTCATTGTGGCCCTCTTGTTATAATTGCATAAAGGGTTAACTTTCAACACAGGGTATATGTGGGTCCACGAAGGCGATCAAAGAAGATACCACTGTATGGAATATTGTCTGGAGCAGAGGTCACTGAGATAGGAACTGGATCTGAAAACTGGGGTATACATGATCTTTTGATTTTAATCCTTTGAGTACTGGAAATGTGTGTAATGGCATTTGCAGACAGTGTAGACCCATATCATATCACTGGACTCCTGTCTTTAACCCTTTCTCTGTTGTATGTTTATTTCAAATTTCAATACCTACTGAATATTCTTGGACAAAATAGTTATAATGAAATATGGCATGATTGTGGAACATTGTAGCCATTTTAGAAAGTACAGAAACAGATCTTTCAAATTTTGTTAGCAAATAGATGTGGGACTTCTTTTTTTTCAAAAGCGTTAAAACATGTTTTTTTTAAGAAAAGGGTTAAAGAAGAATTGGTGAGGAAATATCATGGCATTAGTCACATTGCTGTCTTGATGGATATGGTCATAATAATGCCAAAAAATGACATTTTTCAAGCCTGTTAACCCTTTACTCTATGAATATTCATTAAAGAAATGATGAGTTCATGAATATTAATTAGTTTGGAATTATTTTTATGCCCCCCAGATCAGATCTGGGGGGCATAATTATTGTTTTTGCCCTATCTGTCTGTCTGTTTGTCAACAACTTTAACATTGATCATAACTTTTTAGTCAGCTAGTACAGATAGAGACTTGATATTTGGCATGCATATGTATCTCATTAAGCTGCACACTTTGAGTCAAAGTCATCCTTCAAAGTCAGAGGTCAAATATATAGGTCAAATCACCGACTTTAACATTGGCCATAACTTTTGAACCAGTTGAGATAGAGACTTGATATTTGGCATGCATGTGTATCTCATGAAGCTGCACAATTTTAGGGGTGACATGTCAATGTCAAGGTCATCCTTCAGGGTCAAAGGTCAAAATGGGCATGGGGAATAGTGTTTCACAAGCTCCTTAGGAATATTTTAACCTTAGGACAAGTTAAGGAGAAATTTTCTGTCTACATTCATAGCAAAACTATAGAGTAAATTTTTATTTAATGACTTCTAGAATATTTGGTTAAGTATATCTTATATATATAGCTTTACTTCTCTTAAATATCTTTACTTGTATTGATTTTATAAGATTGAGGAATATTCAAGAAACTAAGGAATTTTCTGAAGTTTCTCCTTAGGAGCTTTATGAATACTGGCCCAGACGGCTGCAATTGGAGCCTTCTGATGTGAGTCTACTAGTGTTGGGAATCCGTTTGGATTTTACTATCGATGATCGGTTCAAGCTAAGTTACTAATTATCGATTGTATAATCGGTTCAGCAACAATATTCAGATAAATGAACTAGCATTGTACTGTGTACACATAAATTGCTGTTCTAATAAAGGAAAATGTACATAGAGAGGGTAGTCTTCGATTTTAGGTGCCAAAATTCGTGCAAATACACGTTTTTAACTTTTTTACAGGCTTTTTCTCCATTTTACTTTTTTGCAAAAAAAGAAAAAGATCTTTAACCCTCTATATGAATATTTATGTATGAAATAATGACATCATCATACATGAATAGTGATTAGATTTTTTTGAACAATGGAATTAACAAAAGAAATTTTAGCAATGGCAGAAACTGTGGAATTACATGCGCATGTATATCTATATTATTTATAAGCAAATAGAGCAGACTCTGATCAGACGTCTACAGGAGCTGTCTGATCTAGGTCTACTATGTTTGTAAAGGCGTAGAAAGGCGTGTTTACAGAGTAAAGGGTTGTAATTAAAACTTTTGGGTCGGGGTAGCTTTGCTAGGTAGGGTCTGGTTGCCCTAAACAAACAAGTTTTTAAGCCCAAGGAATAACATGTATATTGAGAAACTAATGTATCAATCTTTTTCTAAACTTTAGTAAAGGATAAGACTTAGTAAATCAGATTTATCATGCAACGTCACGAAATACAGTCACTTCCTACTAGCATAATATTTTCCATGTCGACGCTGTATTTTATGAGGTACAGTGCATGTGTACTGATCCCACTGGGATGCACGTTTAATTCAGTCAATAGGAGGAAAACAGAAGGAAGAAAAGGCATAATTTAACATAAACATCAAATTTAACACATTTGCTCACCTTTGTCTAAACTTTTTGTCCATATCAAAGGATTAAATCAAGTTTGTTTATGTTGTAAAAATTGACGACGTCACTGCACGCCGATATGACGTCACGTATATTGTACTGGCGTGTATTTTTATTCAGGGGACAGAACCGCTTGAGCAAACTTTCTTTTTCTTCATTTTCTCCATTCTTTATTGGTGTTGCATGATAAAAGAATTACTACGCTAGTAGTTTTGAAGTTAGCTGTATTTTTGCTCGTCAGAAAAGTAGTTAAATGCTCGCCAAGGCTCGCATTTAACAACTTTTCTAACTCGCCAAAATACAGCTGAACTTCAAAGCTACTAGCATAGTAATTCTTATGAATGGGTGTGTATAACAAGAATGGGAAATTGCGCAATATACCAACCGATCATCGATTATTTGAAACAACAATCGATCGTCTCCGATGTCAGGCTCAACCAATCAATTATCGATTATAATTGATCATCGGAACAACACTAGAGTCTACTGTGTTTGCAAAGTCATAGAAATGGATATTTATGGAATAAAGAGTTAATAAGAAATGTTTTTAGAAAAGCTAATATGTCAAAACAGGGCTGCAGATAAGATTCTGATTCTGATCTGTCAAAATCCCATATTTCTTCACCCAATCCTATCTATACAGGACCATATTGTCACATTTGTTACATCAGTACACTACAGTCATACCTATCACACATACACAGTAATACATGTACACCATTACAATGGCTATCATGTTGACAGTTTGATGTAGGGCCAATACTGTACTACTGGTACTCATATTTAGATAGTTATGACCCTTGAAAACATTTTTTTCCCTCAAAAACTGAATAAGCATCTGCATCAACATATGCTATATTGTTCAATATTTATATGTAGAAGGATGCTACAAATAGTTAAATGTTCAGTCTAATTCCTCTATTTCCTGTTTTATGTAAAATATAGAATTTCATTTTTTTAGCTCACCAGAGCACAAAGTGCACAAAAAATGAGCTTTTGTGATCACCTGATGTCAGTCGTCTGTCGGAGTGCATCGTCCGTCATCCGTCGTCTACAATTTGAACCTTTAAAAATCTTCTCCTGAATCTACAGGATTCTCAGCTTTCATCTTTGGCACATAGCATAATCTGTAGGTCCTCTTTGTAGGTCAAAATTGGTCCCGCCCTAGGGGTGGCCAGTTTTCAATAGAAACATATACATGTAGTGAAAACTTTGAAAAAATCTTCATGTTCAGGTCCTCTACAAAAATTATATAAATTATACTCCTGGGGTCAAAATTGGCCCCACCCCAGGGGTGGTCAGTTTTCAATAGAAACATATAGTGAAAACTTTGAAAAATCTCCAGCTCTGAAACTGGAAGGTTCTTAGCTTTCATATTTGGCACATAGCATCAAGTTCAGGTCCTCTACAAAAGTTATATAAATTATGCCCCTGGGATCAAATTTGGCCCCACCCCAGGGGTGGTCAGTTTTCAATACTTTGAAAATCTTCTTCTCTGAAACTAGAATGTTCTCAGATTATATATTTGACACATAGCATCATAATCAGGTCCTCTACAAAAGTTGCATAAATTATGCCCCTGGGGTCAAAATTGACCCTGTTCCAGGGGTGGCCACAGTTTTTAATAAAACCATATAGGGACAAATTTGAAAATCTTCTCCTCTGAAAGTGGAAGGTTCACAGTTTCATATTTGACATATATAACATCATGTTCAGGTCCTCTACAAAAGTTGTATAAATTGGCCCCATCCCCGGGGGTAAACAGTTTTCTATAGAAACATATAGTGGAAACTTTGAAAATCTTCTCCTCTGATAGTCTGGTGAGCGATATCAGGGCCATCATGGTTTTCTTATTTATCATTTTACCCTTTACTCCATGAATACGCCTTTTTACATATTTGCAAATGGAATAGACCTGCACCAGGAGCCGTGTTGTCAGGATCTGCTCTGTCTTCTGAAATAATACAGATATGATTATACAGTTTCTACTGTGGCCAGATAAAAAAAATTCTTGTGTCCATATGCCAATATAAAAACTAATTTATATTCTATTCATGATGCTTTTCTTTCTTAGATGAATATTCTTGGAGTAAAGGGTTAATGAAACACATAGTGAAATAATATAAAGTACAGCAAGGCTTTTGTTAGATCATTAGTCAACTTGTAAGCGATATAATTTTTAAGAAAGAAAAACTTAGGTAAAATCCTCTATGAATCCTTTAACTGAACTAGGAGGCAGTAGTTGTTAGATTTGCATATTACTTGTGTTGTTTCATATTGATTGTGTAGATAAGAGAGTTGGGGTCGTTGTGGAACTTGTAGACCTTGACCCCAATGGATATAGGGGTGCAGTGAAAGTGGAGTGGAAAACAGATAACCAGAATGAAGGTGACAACAAGAAGCGGGAGGTTGGGACCTACCGGGTGGGAGCTGGTGGGAAGATGGAGCTGCGGATGGTCAAGCCGGCCAATGAAGGGTCTGTGTATGTAGACCACTTGCCTCTTCTAGGTAAGAGCCAGAAAGATAGAAATTCATGCTTCTTAACACTTTCCCTGTTCAATAGTCATGTAAGAATTTCACTTCACACATATTTATTATTTGAATTTTATAAAGTAAAGTTTTCAAAGATTTTGTATTTTGCCTTGACAGAAACTGTAGAATGGTATTCTATATCATGTCAAAAGCAAACAGAGCAGACCCTGATCAGATGGCTCCTATAATTGCCATCTGATATGGGTCTACTATTTTTTGTACAGATGTGAAAAGGCGTTTATATGAAGGAAAGGGTTAACACTTTATTGAATAAATATGCATTTTAACACCTTTGTAAATAGAGTAGACCCAGATCAAAAAGACTCCTGTAAGAGTTGTCTGATTGGGTTCATCAACTAAAGCGTTAATTGTTTGACTTAACCGTTTACTACACGAATATTCATGTAAGAAATAGTGACAACTTGAATATTTATTAGATTGAATATTTATAATAGCACATGGCCAAATGAATTTTTGGACATGGCAGAAACTGTATAATCAGATCTATATTATATTATAAGCAAACAGAGCAGACCCTGATCAGACCGCACCTATAGGAGCCGTTTGATCTGGGTCTATTCTGTTTGCAAAGGCGTAGAAAGGTATATTTATGGGGTAAAGGGTAAATACATAAAGAAACTTGATCAATATCTCAGTGCCATACACAATCTGTTTGAATATTGTAAAATCTGCGAAGAAATAAAGGACATAGATTGTAACTAAAGGTTATAAACTTATAAAGACATTTTGTCAGAACAGGAAGACCAGGCTGCTAAAACATACGAAACTCCTACAAATCTCAAAATCATTTTGGAATGTTTGGTTGCATGTTTTGTGCTGATTCAACAGTCAACATTAGATTTCATGGAAATGTATGAAATCAAAAACTTTGGGAATGTCCTGTTGATCTGTTGTAAACATACATATATACTAACTATATAATGTAAACCTATATTTTGAAGATCTGACCATGCCATTTGATGTAGAGTTTAATGAAGGTGACAGGGTCAGAATTGACCTCCACTTAGACACATTCCGCTCGTTGATGAAGGAACATGGTGGCTGGGTGTCAGATCTAGAAAAGGTACACTGGACTTAATAACTTGCAGTTAACTCTTTCCTTCATAAAATGCCTTTTCACACCTTTGCAAACACAGTACACCCAAATCAGATGGCTACTGTAGGAGCTTTTGGACCAGAATCTACTCTGTTTGCTTATGAAATTATATAGATGTGACTCTACAATTTCTACCAATACCAACAAATCCTGAGTACACATGTTATTAGAAGAAATCTGCAAATAAATATTCATGATGTCATTATTTCTCAGCAGGGAAAGGGTTAAAATAACTTTTGTTTGGAAAATGTTTAAGTTTTAACCCTTTGCTCCATGAATATTTATGTATGAAGTAATGGCATCATGAATATTGATTGGACTAATTCTTATAATTGATATACGAACAGTAAACTATTGTAGAAGCTGTATAATCATATCTTTATTATATCATAAGCAAACAGAGCATACCCTGATCAGACGGCTCCTATAGGAGCCGTCTGATCTGGGTTTACTCTGTTTGCATAGGCGTATTCATGGAGTAAAGGGTTAATTTTCACAGTAACTCTTTGTGTGCACCCCAGCCGCAACAGACCAAAAACTCGTTAAAAGTTGGTACCAGTAGCTCCCTTGTAGCTCGACGCTAAAAGGGTAGTTCTAGGACTGGTCGACTCAGTGTCAGGATAATGTGACTGGGTGGGGTGCCCTTGCCATGTGCCCACGGCAGGGGCATTCCAGTGAGGAAGCACTTTAACTTGTCTCAAGCGGGTGCCGTCTGCAAATAACTGAAATACTGTTGGTCTGACGTAAAACCCAACTCACTCACTCTTTGTGTGCAAATTTTTTATATTTATCTATGAAAACAATAACATCATCATGGACACTGCTTAAAATGACATCTCCTAAACAAAAGATTGGATTTCACCAAATTCTAGGTCTACTCTATTTGCAAATGTGTAGAAAGGTGTTTTTATGGCGTAAAGGTTTAAACATGGCCTCCAAATTTCACAGGAATGATCTGCAGGTGACCCTTTACTAGATTTATGTAAATCCTTTGAGTCTGTGGCATAATTGGGTCATCATCCGGTCTGGGTCTAGTCTGTTTGCAATAGTGTGAAAAGGCATTTATTGGAATGATTTTTAGATAGTCTTCTATTAAAATTAAGTGAATTACTGCAGTCTGGACAACTTTAGTAGATGTACATAATAGATGATTTGGGCTATTAGCCAAGTGAGCGACACAGGGCCATCATGTCCCTCTGTTTTCAAAATTACTATGAAGTGTCCAACAGTGTCATGAGATCTCTAGTCAATCAGCATCTCATTTGCATTCTAATGTGCAGTGTTTTTAAATAAAAGTTTCTAATAAGAGTTTATAACAGATTTTCAGTCACTGCACATCACATCTTGAATTCGGTACACATTCAACCACTTATTTGCCTGCACTATCATTAATAAAGCAATGCACTATCATTAATAATGTGTTCAGGATTGAACAACTGTTTGTCTGTCTTAGTTTTAAAGATCCAAATTGTTGTTTTATTATTGGAGAAGCGATACTGCTTGCCATTTTGCGATTCTCTTAATGGTAGCCACTTGACCCATTCCTTCATATTGACACCTTTTAATACCTCTGTAAAAGTAATTGAAACCATTGTGATAAATAGAGTTTAATCTATCTATCTATGTCATTCACCCTTTGCTTTGAATATTCATGTAAGAAAAAATGATGTCATCAATATTAATTGAAATTATTTTTATAATAGCACATTGGCACAAGACATTTTGGCCATGACAGAAAATGTAAAATCCTATCTTATTATTTCATAAACAAACAGAGCAGACCCTGATCAGACAGCTCCTATCTGGGTCTATTCTGTTTACAAAGGGGTAGAAAGGCATTTTTATGGAGTAAAGGGTTAATGTGGCATCTTGTCAGAGTAGCAGTCAGTGGCTAGCTGACCCCTTTATCTGGTGAATATTCAAGCTAACAATGTAGACTTAGCCAGTTGTGTAGTGGCAATATGATCAACAAGGGGAGTTGTTACCTGGACAGAAATTGCAGAATCAGATCTACATGTATATTAGAGTAGAACCAGACCAGACACCACCTGTAGAAGTCTTCTGATCAGTATATATAGGTAGTATTCTACAGTTTCTGTCATGGCCAAAAACTTCTGTGTCCATGTGCTATTATAACAATGAATTTAATTAATATTCATGATATAATTATTTCTTAAAGTAAATGGTTAACTATGAATAGTCATGTTAGTAATGCTGACATTGTGAGTATTAATGACATTGTGAGTATTAATGACATTGTGAGTATTAATGACATTGTGAGTATTAATGACATTGTGAGTATTAATGACATTGTGAGTATTAATGCTGTGGCAGAAACAGCAGAATAAGAGCTACATGTATATTAATACATAAGCAAACAGCTCATCTGATCAGCGTCCACACTGTTTGCAAACAGCTCATCTGATCAGCGTCCACACTGTTTGCAAACAGATCACTTCCTGATGGCTCTTGCAGGAGCTGTCTGATTTTTGTTTATTCTTTTTCCAAAGGCATTAAAAGGATTTTCTATGAAATGATGCATTAACTCTCGAAAGTTGGAATACAAGATTTTGAAGCATTTGTTTTGAAGCATTTTTCTGATCTATTTGCCATGCACTAATGTTGGTTTCTCATGGATTAGTACAAATGCACATTTCAGATCCTTGGAGAGGAAGGTCGGATACAAAAAGTTTTGGATCTTGAGCGGAGGATAGCCAGAGTTGTTTTTGAAAGACTAGGGAAAAACTTTGTGATCTATTTACATACAATGACAAAGGTAACAGTACATAAGTCATTGACAAAGATGTTGTTGGAGTAACCCATTCCTTATTTATCATGTAAGAAATAATGACGTCATGAATATAAGCTGAGTTCTTATAATGGCGTGGGTGCACAGAAATTTTTGGCTTTGGAGTCAGATTTATTATAATTTCATAAGCAAACAGAGCAGACCTGATCAGATGGCTCGTACAGGAGTCATCTGATCTAGGTATACACTGTTTGCAAAGGCATAAAAAACAGTAATACAAAGGAAAGGGTTCACACTTTCACTAATATAGATAACTTTTGGAATCTTTGCAAACAGACCAGAAATTCCTCTAGGAGCTGTTTGATCAGGGTCTGCTCTGTTTGCACTTTGGTTGATACAGGTCTGGTTATAAAGTTTCTGTCACAACCAACACTTTCCTTGTTAAATGTGTACATGTAATTGTTAAATTGCAGTTCATGAATATTCATGCAGTAATAAATTCTTAACCCTTTCCTTCATATAAATGCATTTTCAGAGTAGATCCAATTTCTAACATTTCTACAACATTCTGCCTTTATATATTTCATTTTGTCCATGAATATTCAGTAGGTATTGAAATTTGGAATAAACACAGAACATATTAAGGGTTAAATGATATGCATGGAGGACAGGGTTAGCCAATATTTGTATTTATGATCTACGGACATTTCGCTACACAGCGCTTCGCTACCCTGACCATTTCGCTACCCTGACCATTTCGCTACTGTCATTTCGCACCCCTACGGGAAGTCATTTCGCTACCCTGCACCCAATAAAATATAATTATTCAGATTTCATTGATTTGGACAATAATAGTTTAACAGATGAAAAAAGGTACGTTTACCAATTTTAACTACTGAGCATAGCAGCATAGGCAAACAGTTTGGATCCGAATGAGACGTCCACAGTAAATGAATTAATTCGCATATAAGATATAGCTGTTCGGAAATATGTTCAACTTATGTGTATCACAAAACTGACAATTAGGCCTGTTCCAGTTGTAGTTACCTAAACTTATTTGACTGTCTACACATAATTATAACTGTGTTAGACCATCTAGTTCCAAACCGCATCTAATAAAAATAGAACCGCAGGTAAATGGTTAACAGACCTTAAAATAAAAGTGCATAAGTAATGACTGCGTTTTCATGTCATCGTAATGCACTGTACATATCAACGATTCAACATATCTTTTTTTTTTAAATAGTCTGAACTCTTTAGTATTTTATATCAATGAAAAATTAACAAAAATGCATTCGCGTTTGTCTTAAAGTACTGCATATATACATGTATTTCCTTCCCACTTGCAACATTTTTTAATCCAATCAGTGCCACATACCGGTACCGGTGATCTCAGGGTTGACATTATTAATTGGCACGTGTAATTACGAAAGCAGTGGGTGACTTAATTCAATCAGCAATATCACAGAGGCACCGATAATGACACGTGTATTATATATATTTTTAGCTCACCAGAGCACAAAGTGCTCAGGGTGAGCTTTTGTGATCGCCTGATGTCTGTCGTCCGTCGGCGTTTGTTGTGCGTCATCAACAATTTGAACCTTTAAAAATCTTCTCCTCTGAATCTACAGGGTTCTCAGCTTTCATTTTTGGCACATAGCATCACCTATAGAGCCTCTACAAATGTTATATAAATAATACCCCTGGAGTCAAAATTGGCCACACCCTGGGGGTGTCAAGTTTTCAATAGAAACATATAGTGAAAACTTTGAATATCTTCTCCTCTCAAACTGGAAGGTTCTCAACTTTCATATTTGGCACATAGCTTCATATTCACATTCTCTACAAAAGTTATATAAATTATACCCCTGGGGTCAAAATTGGCCCCGCCCCAGGGGTGGCCAGTTTTTTTAAGCAGACTGTTGTTTAAGTTTTCTTTAGCAGAGTGCTGGGTTCACTTAGTAGTTATAGGCATAGGGAAAGCTTTAAAAATCTTCTTGTCAAAAACTACAAGTCCTAGAGCTTAGATATTTGGTGTATAGATTTACTTAGTATATCTTTATAAATTTTGTAAATATCATAGTTCTGAGGTTAAATTTGGCCCTGCCCTGCCCTGTGGTTTATACTTTATAATAGACTTCTACAGTCTAAGGGTTTCCCTCTATCTTGGACTCCAGACAGCCTGGGTTAGTCTTATGCAATTATTGGAGAGGTCAAGTTCCTGTTCACTGTTATGTTGTCTGCTTCAGAATTATTGTCTGTTCACACTGTTTTTAACCCATTCCCTCATAGGCTATTTTTTAGATCCTACCTCTTTGAATAAATCTACCTAATATGAGCATTAATTAGAGAAAAGGAAAATTTCAGAATTGTGTAAATTTGAAACCATTGTGATAAATAGAGCATTTGCTCCTATGGAGCAAATGCTCTATTTATCACAATGGTTTCATAAATTGACTATTACAGAGGCATAGAAAGGTGCATTTATGGAATAAAGGGTTAGTGCATATCAATCTTACAATTAACTCTCTTGTACAAACCACATATGAAGTTCACATATGCACCAGATCAGAATCCAAACTGTGTGCTAATTAGAAATCACCTCTTAAACTGGAAGTTTCTCAGCTTTCATATTTGGCACATAGCATCATCTTGAGGTCCTCTACAAAAAAAATATGAATTTTGCCCATAGGTTCAAATGAAGCCCTGCCCCAGGGGTGGTAAGTTTTCTATAGAAACATAATGAAAACTTTGAAAATCTTCTCCTCTGATTGTCTGGTGAGCAATATCAGGGCCATCATGGCCCTCTTGTTTTATTAGCTCACCTGGCACAAAGTGCCAGGTGAGGTATTGTGAGGGGGCAGTCTCCGGCGTCCGTCATCGTGCGTCGTGCATATGTGCGTATGTGCGTCGTGCGTCGTCAACAATTTACTTAAACATCTTCTTTTCTGAAACCACAAAGCCTAGAGCTTTGATATTTGGTATGTGGAATCATCTAATGGTCCTCTACAAAGATTGTTCAAATTATGTCCCCCGGACCAAAAATGGCCCCGCCCCAGGGCTTATCAGTTTTTAGCTCACCTGGCACAAAGTGCCAAGGTGAGCTATTGGGATGATCCTATGTCCGGCGTCCGTCGTCGTGCGTCGTGCGTATGTGCGTTGTGCGTCGTGCGTACGTGCGGGCGTGAACAATTTACTTAAACATCTTCTTCTCTGGAACTACAAAGCCTAGAGCTTTGATATTTGGTATGTAGTATGATGTAATGGTCCTCTACAAAGATTGTTCAAGTTATGTCCCCCGCGCCAAAAATGGCCCCGCCCCAGGGCTTATCAGTTTTTCATAGGAAAATCTTTAAAAATCTTCTTCTCTGAAACTGTAAGGCATAGACCTTTGATATTTGGTATGTAGCATCATCTAATGGTCCTCTACTAAGATTGTTCAAATTATGACCCCTGGGCCAAAAATGGCCCCGCCCCCGGGCTTATCAGTTTTTCATAGGAAAATCTTGAAGAAATCTTCTTCTCTGAAACTGTCAGGCATAGACCTTTGGTATTTGGTATGTAGCATCATCTAATGGTCCTCTACTAAGATTGTTCAAATTATGACCCCTGGGCCAAAAATGGCCCCGCCCCGGGGCTTATCAGTTTTTCATAGGAAAATCTTTAAAAATCATCTTCTCTGAAACTGTTAGGCATAGACCTTTGATATTTGGTATGTAGCATGATCTAATGGTCCTCTACTAAGATTGTTCAAATTATGACCCCTGGGCCAAAAATGGCCCCGCCCCGGGGCTTATCAGTTTTTCATAGGAAAATCTTTAAAAATCTTCTTCTCTGAAACTGTAAGGCATAGACCTTTGGTATTTGGTATGTAGCATCATCTAATGGTCCTCTACTAAGATTGTTCAAATTATGACCCCCAGGACAAAAATGGCCCCGCCCCAGGGCTTATCAGTTTTTCATAGGAAAATCTTTAAAAATCTTCTTCTCTGAAACTGTAAGGCATAGACCTTTGATATTTGGTATGTAGCATCATCTAATGGTCCTCTACTAAGATTGTTCAAATTATGACCCCTGGGCCAAAAATGGCCCCACCCCGGGGCTTATCAGTTTTTCATAGGAAAATCTTTAAAAATCTTCTTCTCTGAAAATGTAAGGAATAGACCTTTGGTATTTGGTATGTAGCATGATCTAATGGTCCTCTACTAAGATTGTTCAAATTATGACCCCCAGGACAAAAATGGCCCCGCCCCAGGGCTTATCAGTTTTTCATAGGAAAATCTTGAAGAAATCATCTTCTCTGAAACTGTAAGGCATAGACCTTTGATATTTGGTATGTAGCATGATCTAATGGTCCTCTACTAAGATTGATCAAATTATGACACCTGGGCCAAATATGGCCCCGCCCCAGGGCTTATCAGTTTTTCATAAGAAAATCTTTAAATATATTCTTCTCTAAAATTATAAGGTATAGACCTTTGATATTTGGTATGTAGCATTATTTAATCGTCCTCTACTAAGATTAATCAAAATATGACCCCGGACCAAAAATGGCCCCGCCCAAGGGCTTATCAGTTTTTCATAGGAAAATCTTTAAAAATCTTCTCCTCCAGAACTGTAAGGTCTAGGCCCTTGATATTTGGTATGTAGCATGATCTAATGGTCCTCTACTAAGATTGATCAAATTATGACACCTGGGCCAAATATGGCCCCGCCCCAGGGCTTATCAGTTTTTCATAGGAAAATCTTTAAAAATCGTCTTCTCTGAAACCGTAAGGCCTAGACATTTGATATTTGGTATGTAGCATCATCTATTGGTCCTCTACAAAGATTGTTCAAATTATGTCCCCCGGACCAAAAATGGCCCCGCCCTGGGGCTTATCAGTTTTTCTTAGGAATATCTTTAAAAATCTTCTCCTCCGAAACCGTAAGGCCTAGACCTTTGATATTTGGTATGTAGCATCATCTAATGGTCCTCTACAAAGATTGTTCAAATTATGACCCCCGGACCAAAAATGGCCCCGCCCCGGGGCTTATCATTTTTTCATAGGAAAATCTTTAAAAATCATCTTCTCTGAAACCGTAAGGGCTAGACCTTTGGTATTTAGTATGTAGCATCATCTAATGGTCCTCTACAAAGATTGTTCAAATTATGACCCCAGGACCAAAAATGGCCCCGCCCTGGGGCTTATCAGTTTTTCATAGGAAAATCTTTAAAAATCTTCTCCTCTGAAACCGTAAGACCTACACCATTGATATTTGGTATGTAGCATTATCTAATGGTCCTCTACAAAGATTGTTCAAATTATGACCCCCGGACCAAAAATGGCCCAGCCCCGGGGCTTATCATTTTTTCATAGGAAAATCTTTAAAAATCATCTTCTCTGAAACCGTAAGGGCTAGACCTTTGGTATTTAGTATGTAGCATCATCTAATGGTCCTCTACAAAGATTGTTCAAATTATGACCCCAGGACCAAAAATGGCCCCGCCCTGGGGCTTATCAGTTTTTCATAGGAAAATCTTTAAAAATCTTCTCCTCTGAAACCGTAAGACCTACACCATTGATATTTGGTATGTAGCATTATCTAATGGTCCTCTACAAAGATTGTTCAAATTATGACCCCTGGACGAAATATGGCCCCGCCCCGGGGCTTATCAGTTTTTCATAGGAAAATCTTTAAAAATCTTCTTCTCAGAAACCGTAAGGCCTAGACATTTGATATTTGGTATGTAGCATCGTCTATTGGTCCTCTACAAAGATTGTTCAAATTATGTCCCCTAGACCAAAAATGGCCCCGCCCTGGGGCTTATCAGTTGTTCTTAGGAAAATCTTTAAAAATCTTCTCCTCTGAAATCGCAAGGCCTAGACCTTTGATATTTGGTATGTAGCATCATCTAACAGTCCTCTACAAAGATTGTTCAAATTATGATCCCCCGGACCAAAAATGGCCCGCCCCGGGTCTTATCAGTTTTTCATAGGAAAATCTTTAAAAATCTTCTTCTCTGAAACCGTAAGGCCTAGACCATTGATATTTGGTATGTAGCATTATCTAATGGTCCTCTACAAAGATTGTTTAAATTATGACCCCTGGACGAAATATGGCCCTGCCCCGGGGCTTATCAGTTTTTCATAGGAAAATCTTAAAAAATCTTCTTCTCTGAAACCGTAAGGCCTAGACATTGATATTTGGTATGTAGCATCATCTATTGGTCCTCTACAAAGATTGTTCAAATTATGACCTCTTGACCAAAAATGGCCCCGCCCGGGGCTTATCAGTTTTTCATAAAAAGCTTCTTCTCTGAAACCGTAAGGCCTAGACCTTTGATATTTGGTATGTAGCATCATCTAATGGTCCTCTACAAAGATTGTCCAAACTATGACACCCGGACCAAAATTGGCCCTGGCCCAGGGCTTATCAGTTTTTCATAGGAAAATCTTTGAAAATCTTCTCCTAAACTGTAAAGCCTAGACCTTTGAGATTTAGTATGTATTATCATCTAATGGTTTTCTACCAAGATTGTTCAAATTATGACCCCTGGACCAAAATGGCCCCGCCCCTGGCTTATCAGTTTTTCATAGGAAAATCTTTAAAATCTCCTTCTGTGAAATTGTAAGGCCCGGAACTTTGAAACTTATATGAAGCATCATCTAATGTTCCTTTATTTGGATTGTTCAAATTTGAAACTCAAGGCCTAAAATTATGGCCCTTGGTTTCATATTGGCCCCAATCTTAATTTTACATAGAAATACAGTGTATGCATATGTCTATAGTAACCAGGTGAGCGATTTAGGGCCATCATGGCCCTCTTGTTTATTTTTTCATCATTATTTTTTATTATTATTATCAATATGTATTTCACAATCCCGGTCGAAATAATGTATAGTGTAGAAATTATATTATAATTTTAATCTTTATATTAAAATTATTATATAATTTCTACGCCGATAATTTCTTAAAATTTATTCATTTTTTATTAACAGTGACTCTGTAATTCTTTGAGTTTCATGTGAGTAATTCTCTCATTATCATCAAATCTTTAAAGAAAAATGAAACAGACGAGTGCTCGCGCGCTTACGGAAACTTTCGTTGCCGAGTAGACAAAGGGTTCATACTATGCAGCAGTCCACAATCATTGATTCATGGATGGGTTTGATTAATTACTCAATTTGTAAGACTTTAAATACCTTATTTTGAGGTCATGTGACTTTGTTTGTTTGTCCATGAGTACGTGTTGACAAGTTTGAGAAGCAAGTAACGGGAGTATCACGAGAACAATGGCGTCACAATTGTTAGTAATTAATGATTGCTTGTTTGATAAACAAATAATTTTGTCAGTATATTCGATAGAGATAATAATTAAATTAATTCATTTTAAGTCGTTTTTATATTACATTTATACAGGGTCTGTACATCTAAAAGACACATCATTCATTCTCTGATATAACACTTTATTTTTCTTTTTTTTTGTATCTGAACATAAATATTTATTATATGTCAATAAATTTGACTTTCAAATCTCTAATAACCACCGCCGCAACAATATTGTTTTTCCTATTAAATTCGATAGGTAGCGAAACATACAGGTAGCGAAAAGGTCAAGGTAGCGAAACGTCCGACAGCCATATTTATTATGGCATTGTCTCTAACATGAGTAATCATCACAGAACTCCAGATAAGCGTAAATTTAAACATTTTCAACAATATCTCCTTTATCTCCTTTATTTCTCAACCAAACCAATACTGTGACCACTCTTTGGAATTGTCTCAAAGATATGATTCTAAAGAGTGGTCACAGTATAGGGTTTGGTGGGGAAATGAGGATTTTGGTGTTTGACTACACACTGTTATCTGTAGCTCTGTTCATCAGGTAATGGGTTAAAGGATAATAGGCACAAGTGGATTAACCCTTTACTCTATGAATATTCATGTAAGAAATAATGACATCATCAATATTAATTAGATTAATTGTTATAAAAGTATTGATTTAGAAATCATGACATCATGTATATATAATTTATTAGGTCATTTTTGCAAACACTCTCCATGCTAAATATGACATTTTTTCCTGTTGAACATTTATGTGTGAGTTTATGAATGCCTGAACTCACTTTAGGATTACTTGTTGACTTAATTTTTATAATGTAAACTTTTAGTTATTTTAGAATTCAACAAAAACTGTTGGATAAGATCTCAGATCTATATTATTCTGTAAGCAAACAGAGCAGACCCTACAGGAGCTGTCTGATCGGGGTCTACTCTGTTTGCAAAGGCATGAAAAGGATTCTGTATGAGGTATGTTAAAATACACACTTTATTGCAATATCAGGAATTGTTTGTCTTTTTAATACACAGATTGATAAAATATCTGCCGGAGACATCGTGAAAATCATAGACAGTGAGGACAAGATCAAAAGGCTTCAAACAGGACATGGTGGATGGCAAAAATCTGATTGCTTTGTAAGTATGCTCAAAGCATCAAGGAGTGGCCTTTGTCAAACCAAATATTGATGATCATTATTTTCCTTGTACATCCTTGTTCCTTGCGCTCTTATTTGCATTATATTAACCCTTTCCCTGTTCTATGTGTACTTCAAATTTCAATACCTTCTAAATAACTATTGACAAAATTGTTATAATGAAATACAGAAGCTGGAACATTGCAGCCATTTTAGAAAGTAAAGAAACATTTATCAAATTCCATAAGCAATCAGAGCAGACCCTCCTATAGAAACTATCTAATCTGTGTCTACTCTGTTTTAAAATGCGTTTGTAAATGCGTGAAATACGTTTATAAACTTAATATGAGGGAAAGGGTAACCATTTATTCCATAAATATGCCTTTAGATGCCTAAAAATGCAAACAGAGTAGACCCAGATCAGATGGCTTCTGCAGGATCAGGGTCTGCTCTGTTTGCTTACAAAATAGTTATAGTCTCTGCCACTGCCAAACTTTCATGTGTTCATGTGCCATTATTAAAACAAAAATCTAATCAGTATTCATAATGCCATAATTTCTTACATGCTATAAATCTGCTAAACAATGTCAGCTCTAATATGCTATTATATTCGTAGAAAGGCTTTGTTATCATGACGAAATGTATATTTAATATACGAAATGGATCCGGCATGAAGGAATGAAGAAGTCCAGTTTGTAGTTTCTGTATTGTATTTAGAAAAGTTCCGAATTGATAATATAAACACAGTTGCAAAGTTCATCTGTACAAATTTAGTATCTAAGTAAATGTCATGTATGGAAATCCACACTAAGAAGTGCATGTGTGTCGGAATTCCAAACACAGAAGAAATTGGTGGCGGGTGCCACCCAGTAAAATAAACTACATTTTCTTGGCCGATGTTTTGCCGTTCATGTAAACCCAAAACTTCGCACTTCTCTATTCAAAGGCTAAACTAGAACTCCTTTTGTTTTAAACATATAAGTGTGGTCAGGGTGGATTGGACCACGTGACCTCTCTGCAGAAAGGGGCCGAAGGGATCAAGTGACTTTTGACACGTAAATTGTATACAAAACTTATCGCGTCTTAATGGATTAAATCTTGCGTAATATCTATCACCATGCCGGCGGTATGTGTTGACAGTTATTACGCTAGATAAATGATCTGGAGAACAACTATAAATGATGTGTATGAATTTACCGATGTAATATATCCCCCTATTACCGAAAAGAATACGTCCGCGTAATCTAAATTTTGAGGATCATCATAAAAATTGTTCACGCAATTGATATTTCAGCAAGAATTTCAGCAACATGAAATATAATGCAGATTATTGAAATGTTCAAAGGATAAACAATATGCAGAATGAATTAGTTATGTATTCTTCTCATAGAATGATCATATTGCAATTCGAAATGAGTAAGACCGACAAGCGGGTCTTTTATAAGGGAATGAAATAATGAATATAACGGGAACTGAAATCGCGTTCCTGAACGTTATATGAACAGTGAAGAGCAATGTCCCGATTAATTGTAAAACATGAATTGCAAATGTAAATAATTATGTCTTCTTGAAGCAGAATACATAGCTAAGTATAGATGAATGAAGTAAAGGATATCAATGAATTGCGCACCGACCAGTTGCTAAGTACTCAGGACAATATGCATGTTGCTAACGATATCAGTCAAGTGGTATTAATTAGTATGCAATTTGTGTATGCATATCAGTGGATTTGTAAACGACTGGAGATTATTACATAATTTATCAGAAAACCAGGATAACGCCATGTGCTTTGCACCTTAGGTTTCCAAGTGTCAATTATAATTCTTAATACCTAGTTGCCAGTGTTCGGCATCTTTATGACCTTACGTCATATCGATTGCTAAACAAAACAGACCGATACGCTAGTGACAGATCTTGAATAGTCAAGCAAAGCAAACAAAGAAATTAGGATATGCATAATGAGATTAGCGCACTGGTCCAATACAGATATATACTAAGTATAAGAAAACATGGAAATGCAAAAACAAGCATGTCACAAGTAGTCAAAATTGAACTGTAGGATATGTACCAATGACACATGTTGAATACAGCTAAAGAATGATACTTGTACCGATGCAAATGGTGTTATTTACATGTACATGTACTAAGAAGTTAAACGGGTTATATCTGGGTAACAAAAATACAGCTGACGACATTTCCATCTAACGCCGATAACGATTTTACAACCACAATGGCGAAGGTGTGAAAGTTTTGATATTTTGATTATACCTGTACGTGGTAAACTATCAATACTTTGCAAACCAAATGATACTAATAATGTCTCAAAAAACTGTAGAAACATTGTACTTTGTTAAACTATACATTCCCTTCGTAATTAACCGTAATGCAATTTCCAGAACAATAAAAATCGACCAGCACGCGGGTCATATAATAAATGGATCCCTGGAAACACCGTCCGTATCTAGGATCTGGAAGCAATGTTCCGTATAGCAAACAAGTGTAGGAGCAAAAGTCCCGAAAAGTAAATGTGGAAATGCATACACGTATAGTATTTATGGAAGAGGAACAGATAATTGAACAAGTAACAAATTCGAACTACGGTTAAACTATATATTCCCTTCGTAATTAACCGTAACGCAGTTTCCAGAACAATATCGACCAACACGCGGCACCGTCGGTATCTGGGATCTGGAAGCAATATTCCAAACAGTAAACGAGTGTAGGAGCAAATGTCCCGAAAAGTAGATGTGGAAATGCATATATGTATAGTATTTGTTGAAGAGGAATAGATAATTGAACACGTAACAAAATTCGAACTAATTTAAATTCATACTGTCCCATAGTTCAATCGATGCGGTGCCCTTTGCCAGTGGCTATGCAGACAAAGGTCATAAAAATACCCACGGTTATGAATAATGAGTCTAAAATGAAAAGGGAAGAGAGTATTAGAATGTGAGTTTTAGATGCAGACACAAGGTAAGGTTCCAAAACTGGGTTGGAGAAAGATGCATTGTGGCCATTTCACCTTTTCCTAGCACTATAGAACAATAATTAAGAAATAATTATTAAGGGTAGTAAAGAAACCTTCCAAGCATGTGCTGACTATAGTAAAAAAATAACTATGGGTGTTTAAATGGAACCACCGCCCTTCAATTCATACACTACAGGACCAGTATGTTTAGGATGTAATAAACATGTAGTGAGTAAAACGTATTAAGCAGAATCAGAAAGTATCAATAAGAATAAAGCAGCATAATTTACAAGTACGAATGCATGAATGACAATTTGAATCGCAGACATAATGAAGAGAACGCATTGAAAGTACATGCGCTCGTAAATGAAATTCGTAACAAATTGTATGAGTAAAGTATCATGTAAGCATTAATGTAATCGCAGAATATGAACTAAAGCATATAATTACGGAATTTTACTGACTGATACCAGTAATTTAATATGACTCAAACTCAAAAGTAATAGAATACTCGTATCAGTAGTACATGTACATACATGAAATCGTGAAAAATATACTAATAAACATGAAGCAGTTATCCTATATACAACCTAATATATTTGTTTACTCTTTTCATATAATTTTCGCGCATTTTTCTTTTGTTATTTTCCTTTTTAAACTGTGTGATACTTTGAAATCATGATAGAACGTATTAAACTAGTGAATCAATATTATGAATGAATATACATGTAACAGTAGTACTTTATTATGTACGGAAGCGGTTTGATAAAGAACTATGGGGTTGAATAAAGCAAATACCAATTAATAAATCTAAAGTTTACAAGAAAATGTAAATCAAGAATTTTCAGAACACATATAAAAATACATCAAAGCAACTCCCTGTATAAATCATGAAATACAGTAAATTAGCTTGCTATAGATAAATTTTCTATAAAACAAAATATGTAGAATTATTGTCCAAATCCTTGTATTGTATTATGTGTCCAGTAGTAAAGTTTGTAGAAATCCAAAGTTTGTTAGTGTAACACAACACGGTTTAAAATGTAGTATGGCGTTTTGTAGGGTAAAGTTCATCTGTAGATGGGGAATTTTAGCTCATGTCCAAAGCAGTTCATCTCCGCACTGATATTCTGTGTATAAGGAAGTCCAAGTAAAATCCATGTGGTAATCCAGCATGTCGAAAATGGGGAAAATTAGCTCATGTCCAACAGGTTCATATTTTCGCACCGATCTTCGGTGTAAAAGGAAAGTCCAAAGTAAAAATCCATGTGGTAATCCAGCATGTCTAAAACGTGGAAATTGAATATAGTTCAAATTCGGCAGAGTCCACTCGCTTTGTGAAGGTCCCGAAGAAAGTGTACAACACAAAATATATGTGTGACCCCGAATTCTCATACTAAGTGTTATCAAGACGAATATTATATTTAATATACGTATATGTAATATATGAAATGGATCCGGTATGAAGGAATGAAGAAGTCCAGTTTGTAGTATCTGTATTGTATTTAGAAAAGTTCCGAACTGATAATATAAACACAGTTGCAAAGTATGTAATAGCTTATTTGTTGAGTACAGGGTTAGGAAAACAGTATAACAGTGTCGCAAATTAAAATTGGAAAAAATTGGTTCACTTTTGATTTAACCTTTTCCATCGCATAAACACATTTTCAGTCATTTGCAATCAGAGCAGACCCGGCTCTTATAGGAGCTGGCTGATCAGGGTCTGCTGTGTTTGCTAATGGAATTTGAAATATTTGTTTCTTTACTTGCTAAAATGGCTATAATGTTCCACCATCCATAATTCATTACAATTTTTTTGTCCATGAATATTTAGTAGGTAATGAAATTTGGTAAGGGAAAGGATTGATATGAACCTGAATACACTGCCTTAGAATTTTCGATATTGATCATGATCTGGTTAACCCTTTATTTCATTTCAAATATTTTTCCATAACTTTGCAATCAGACTAGACTCATACCAGATGGCTCCTGTATGATTCTACAGTTTCTGTCATGGCCAACGTTCCTGTGTCCATGTGCTATTATAAACATTAATCTAATTGATCAGGGTCTGCTTGAATTGCTTATGAAATTATAATAGATCTGTTTCTACAGTTTCTACCAGTGCCAAGAATTCATATGTACATATTCCATTATTAAAATTCAGCTCATAAATATTCATGATGTCATTATTTCGTACATGAATATTCAACAGGGAAAGGATTAAAAGTTACTGAACTGCTACATTGAAACAGTAAACTCTCTTAACCCTTAATACCTTGAATGATAGAGAAGCTGTAGAGTCATATCTATTATAATTTAATTCCATAACCAAACAGACCTGATCCTGATCAGAAGTCTCCTACATGAAGATTTGATGTTTATCTATTGTGTTTGCAAGGACATTTGACAAGTGTATCTCTGGAGTATAGGAGTAACCCTATCCTGTTCAATAGTCATTTAAAAAGTAATGACATCATGAATATTATAGTAGCTGAATTTTTATATAGGTGATTTGAATTCAGGGTTGTTTTGTTCTGGCAGAATCTGTAGATTCATATCCATAAAATCCCATAGGCAAACAGTCTGCTCCTAGAGGATCTGTGTCCGTTTGCAAATGTATGAATATCCATTTACATGGAGGAAAGGGTAAAAGCAGGTTTTACTGAAATATGATGTATCTATTTGATTAGATACTTGGTGAGATTGGTCGAGTGATCCGCATCGATGACTCCCGAGATGCCATTGTACAGGTTAGCGGCCAGACATTCGTTATGAACCCATCATCACTTGTGTGGGTGGAGAAAAGCCAGGAGTCAACGGCCAGTGGAGAAGGTAACTCTGCCACTGTAATCAGTCAGAGATGTAGATAATTAAGAGCTGCTTTCCAAATCTGTTTACTCTTGAACCCTCTCCCTGTTCTATGTTTATTCCAATTTTCAATACCTACTGAATATTCATGGAAAAATAGTTAATAATGAAATATGGAAGGTGGATCATTGTGCATGTAGCCATTTTAGAAAGTAAGGAAACAGACCTTTAATCAAATTTCATTAGCAAACAGAGCAGACCTTGATTAGACGGAGCCGTCTGATCTGGGTCTACTCTGTTTGCAAATGCGTGAAAAAGCGTTTCTTTGAAGGAAATGGTTAATCCATGTCAGAAATAACTAGAACTATCACTAAAGGTGATGAATACCCCCGCACAACAGCTTTGATTGCAAAACCAAGTTTGTGACACCAACTACCCATTATAACATGACCAAAACACAAAAATTCAAAAAGTTCAAGGGGAAGTAATTCTGTAATGCCTGCAGCTAAACACATGAAAATTGTGTCTTGCATATTTGCTCTTCATGGCAATCATCAATTCAATAACTGAAGGAGGAGTTTGCAACACCAACTTCCAATGCTTCATGCCAAAATGACAAAAAATACTGAAAGTTCAAGGGGAGATAATTCTGCAATGTCAAGTGCTAATCAAATGAAAATTGTGTCTTGCACACCTACTATTGACATCAACTACCCATGTTTTCTGCCAAAATTACAAAAAAAACTAAGTTTAAGGGGAGATAATTCTGCAATGCACAGCTCTAAACACATGAAAATTATGTCTTGTACATGTACTATTCATGGTTATTATGTATACCAAATATAAACTGAATAACTTTCAAATTGAAGGAGGAGTTCGCGACACCAAATTCCCATGGTTCATGCAAAAAATACTCAAAGTTCAAGGGAATTTTTTCTGCAATGCCCAGCGCTAAACACATGAACATTGTGTCTTGTACATCTACCATTGGTGGTTATTATATATACCAAATATAAATTCAATAACTTTAAAATTCAAGGAGGAGTTCGCGACACCAACTACATGTACCTATGATTTATGCCAAAATGACCAAAAAAACCCTCGAAGTTCAAGGGGAGGTAATTGTACAATGCGCAGCTTTAAACACATGAAAATTGTGTCTTGCACATCTACCATTCATGGTTGTTTTATATACCAAGTATAAAGTAAATAACTTTCAAATTGAAGGAGGAATTCACAACACCAACTTCCCATGTTTCATGCCAAAATGACAAAAATACTCAAAGTTCAAGGAGAGATAATTCTGTAATGCCCAGAGCTAAACACATGAAAATTGTGTCTTGCACATCTACTATTCGTGGTTATTATGTATATGAAATATAAACTGAATAACTTTAAAAAAGGAGTTCGCGACACCAACTACCCATGTTCAAATACGGACGGACCTACCGACCGACCGACCGCCGGACAGGGTGATTCTAGTATACCCTCTCAAACTAGTTTGCGGGGGTATAATGACACCATGAATATAAACTACAGTCGAACTTCGAAACCTTGAACACGGATGACTGGAACACCCGAGATGACTCGAACCGCAATCTCGGTCCCAGCAAAAGTCTTATGTGTTCTATATTGTTCTACCATTGTTAGCTCGAACACTGATGACTGGAACTCTCGAACTAAATTTCGGCCCCCAAGAATCTATTTATTTGTATTTCACACCCTAATTACTATGCCCCAAAAGCTAGGCTTTGGCGGCATATAGTGATCGCACCGTGCGTGGGGGTGTGTGGATGTGTGTACCTTTTGTCCGGAGTATATTTCCTTTGTCACATCAGCTACGGATACCAAATTTGGTGTGTGAGTTCATCTTGGGATGTCGGAGTGTCGCATACCATTTTCGTGTCACTGTGACCTTGACCTTTGACCTTGATTTTACAAAAAACTTGTCCGGAGCATATCTCCTAAACCTTACCAGCTACAGATTACAAATTTGGTGTGTGAGTTCATCTTGGGATGGCGGAGTGTCGCGTACCATTTTCAGGTCACTGTGACTTTGACCTTGACCTTTGACCTCGATTTTAAAAAAAGCTTATACCTTACCAGCTACAAAAAGCTTGTCCGGAGTATGTCTCCTATACCTTACCATCTAAGGATTCCAAATTTAGTGTGTGAGTTCATCTTGGGATGGAGGAGTGTCGTGTACCATTTTCAGTTCACTGTGACCTTGACCTTGACCTTTGACCGATTTTACAAAAAGCTTGTCCAGAGCATATCTCCTATACCTTACCAGATATGGATTCCAAATTTGGTGTGTGAGATCACCTTGAGATGGCGGAGTGTCGCATACCATTTTCATGTCACTGTGACCTTGACCTTGACCTTTGACCTTGATTTTACAAAAAGCTTGTCCGGAGCATATCTCCTATACCTTACCAGCTACGGATTCCAAATTTGGTGTGCGAGTTTATCTTGGAATGGCGGAGTGTCGCATACCATTTCCAGGTCACTGTAACCTTGACCTTTGACCTCGATTTTACAAAAAGCTTATACCTTACTAGCTACAAAAAGCTTGTCCGGAGTATATCTCCTATACCTTACCAGCTACGGATTCCAAATTTGGTGTGTGAGTTCATCTTGGGATGGAGGAGTGTTGCGTACCATTTTCAGTTCACTGTGACCTTGACCTTTGACCGATTTTACAAAAAGCTTGTCCAGAGCATATCTCCTATACCTTACCGGATAAGGATTCCAAATTTTGTGTGTGAGATCACCTTGAGATGGCGGAGTGTCGCGTACCTTTTACAGGTCACTGTGACCTTGACCTTTGGCCTCGATTTTACAAAAAGCTTGTCTGGAGCATATCTCCTATACCTTGCCAGCTACGGATTCAAAACTTGGTGTGTGAGTTCTTCTTGGGATTGCGGAGTGTAGCGTATCATTTTCAGTTCACTGTGACTTTGACCTTTGACCGGTTTAACAAAAGGGTTGGCCGGAGCATATCTCCTATACCTTACCAGCTACGGATTCCAAATTTGGTGTGTGAGATCATCTTGAGATGGCGGAGTGTCGCGTACCATTTTCAGGTCACCTTGACCTTGACCTTTGACCTCGATTTTACAAACAGTTTGTCCGGAGCATATCTCCTTACCAGCTACGGATTCCAAATTTGGTGTGTGAGTTCATCTTGGGATGGAGGAGTGTCGCGTCCCATTTTCAGTTCACTGTGACCTTGACCTTGACCTTTGACCTCGATTTTACAAAAAGGTTGTCCAGAGAATATCTCCTATACCTTACCAGCTACGGATTCCAAATTTGGTGTGTGAGTTTATCTTGGGATGGCGGAGTGTCGCGTACCATTTTCTGGTCACTGTGACTTTGACCTCGATTTTAAACAAAGCTTGTCTGGAGCATTTCTCCTATACCTTACCAGCTACGGATTCCAAATCTTTGACCTCGATTTTACAAAATTTTTGTCCGGAGCACATCTCCTTACCAGCTACGGATTCCAAATTTGGTGTGTGAGTTCATCTTGGGATGGAGGCGTGTCGCGTACCATTTTCAGTTCACTGTGACCTTGACCTTGACCTTTGACCTCGATTTTACAAAAAGGTTGTCCAGAGAATATCTCCTATACCTTACCAGCTACGGATTCCAAATTTGGTGTGTGAGTTTATCTTGGGATGGCGGAGTGTCGCGTACCATTTTCTGGTCACTGTGACCTTGACCTCGATTTTAAACAAAGCTTGTCTGGAGCATTTCTCCTATACCTTACCAGCTACGGATTCCAAATTTGGTTTGTGAGTTCATCTTGGGATGGCGGAGTGTCGTATACCATTTTCAGATCACTGACCTTGAGCTTGACCTTTGACCTCAATTTTACAGTCCGGATCATATCTCCTATACCTTACCAGATACAAAAAGCTTGTCCAAAGCATATCTCCTATAGTGTGGCGTACCATTTTCAGGTCAATGTGCCCTTGACCTTTGACCTTGATTTTACTAAAAGCTTGTCCGGAGCATATTTCCTATACCTTATCAGTTACAGATTCCAAATTTGTAATTTGTAAGTATTGGACAGGTATGCTTAGGCAAACAGTGTAGACCCAAATCAAACTACAGGTTCTACACTGTTTGCTACTACATTAGCATGAATCAGACATTATAAAGAGCTCTAAATACATTTGTACATGAGTAGGCCATGCTGTTCAAATACTTGCAGTGTCAGAACTTTCAGATGAATTACAGCATTATAACAATATAGACCCATATCAGACAGCTCCTGTAGGAGGTACTGGGTCTTCATTGCTTGCTTACAACATTACCTAAATCAGATGCTATACATGCTTATGCAAAGAATGTAGATCCATATTAGGTAACTTCTGTTGCAGCTGTCTAAGAGCCAGTGTTACATGAAACTTTGACCATGTGTTTAGAATTGACTGAGGGTATGTTTTTAACGTTAAGGATCGACATAGGGTCTTTCTTAAACGTCAAGAATCAACTTAACAGTAACAGTCAACACAGCATTAACATTGAAATTTGACCCTGTGTCTTTTTTTTAAAACGTTAAGAATTTACCCAGGATCTGTTTTTAATGTTGACAATCAACCCAGGGTCCTTTTTAACGTTGAGAATGACCTAGGGTCCTTTTTAATTAAGTTTAGACCCTTGGCTCTTTTCTTAGCTATCATAATCGTCAAAGGTTCTGTTTCTAATGTTAAGAACTGACTCCTGTGTCATTTTTAACAGCATCAAAATTTCATGTTACACCTGCATTACATTGTATTGTTTTTCTGCCAAAATGCATTTCGGTGTCAAACACTTTGGGGGCATTTGTCACCCGTGACGACTCTCTTGTTTAAAATAAGGCGAACTTGTTTGGTAAACCGAAAGTAAACATTGTGTTTATGTACGCTAATTTTTTTTCATGATTTCAGGACTTGTTGTGTATGTTTGTGTTAATATTTGATAATTGTGGATTTAAATAAAGAATATTATAGAATACTTTTATCTATTGCCTATCATAACAAATATAAATTTGAAGAAGAAAGACAACTCTGTAAGATGTAATGCTTATCGAGTTTCCTTTCACACATGCATGCTGAAATTGATCTTCGGGGAGCAGAAAGCAGTTCTTCTTTGTATTTAATGCAGAAAATGAAACTTATACTAAACTTATTTATATAATAATACACATTTGATGGTATTTATGAAAATTGCACCAGTTTTCACAATGCTACTGACTCTCCTAATGTCGCCAGAAAAGGCTAATGGTCCATACATGTAACAATGTACAGTGCAGGCAACCTAGCAAGCCTTCATTCTCTCAAACTTCCCTTCACTTGAACTTCTAATGACGTCCCGAGGGTGTTTGAGTTATAGAAGTTCTACTGTATGTTGATTTTTAGAAGTTGTATGTTTTGAGTCTACTGTTTGCAAAGGCGTGAAAAGGTGTTTATATTAAGGAAAGGGCTATTTTTGCCGTTTAGTTGAATTTTCTCATTTCAATAGTTTTAATATCGGTAAGACAATGTGATTCCCAATTGTCATGAGGTGAAGAAAAAGGAGTATCAAAATTTTGCATCTGAATATTGCTATCTGCAAAAGAAAATTGTTCTTCCTTTTCTCTTCAGATATATGATCAGATTAATAAATGGTTTGGACCGTATAAAATGCTGAGTGCAGTGTAGCAGCCAGTCTGCATAGGTTCTAGGACATTAGCCCACCCGGATGGTAGTCCCCTTGCACTTTCCCCCCTGATTTCTCTATGGGCGGACATTAGCCCACTCATGTTTTTGAGCTGGGCAGACATTAGCCCCCCCCCCTCCCACTCGGACAGTAGACCCCTCTAGATTTGCCCACTGAAAGTATTAGCCCCCCTTGTAATATATTTGGGGCTGATATCAGCCCACCCGGACAGTAGACCCCTCGAGATTTGCCCACCTATGTCTGTAAGGCCAAAAGACTGCAAAAATATTATCTTCGACGTTAGATTGGAGCAGCATCTGACACAAATTTTACAAGACCACGGTCCGAAATGTTACGGATCAGGGATAAAAAAACAAAACAAACCCAGACGACTGCGGATTAAGCAAAACAATATTAGAAGAAAAAAATAAAACAATAATGTATAAATTCGTTGTGTTTTACGGTGACACTGAGGTGACATATGCAAGATTTTTTTTCAAGTTTGTTTTCCCGAGATAATTTTTAGCTCACCTGGCACAAAGTGCCAAGGTGAGCTGTTGGGATGATCCTATGTCGTGCGTCGTGCGTATGTGCCGTGTGCGTCGTGCGTACGTGCGGGCGTCAACAATTTACTTAAACATCTTCTTCTCTGGAACTACAAAGCCAAGAGCTTTGATAATTGGTATGTAGCATGATGTAATGGTCCTCTACAAAGATTGTTCAAATTATGACCCCAGGGCCAAAAATGGCCCCACCCGAGGCTTATCAGTTTTTCATAGGAAAATCTTTAAAAATCTTCTTTTCTGAAAATGTAAGGCATATACCTTTGGTATTTGGTATGTAGCATGATCTAATGGTCCTCTACTAAGATTGTTCAAATTATGACCCCCAGGACAAAAATGGCCCCGCCCCAGGGCTTATCAGTTTTCATAGGAAAATCTTTAAAAATCATCTTCTCTGAAACTGTAAGGCATAGACCTTTGATATTTGGTATGTAGCATGATCTATGGTCCTCTACTAAGACTGTTCAAATTATGACCCCTGGGCCAAAAATGGCCCCGCCCCAGGGCTTATCAGTTTTTCATAGGAAAATCTTTAAAAATCTTCTTCTCTGAAACTGTAAGGCATAGACCTTTGGTATTTGGTATTTGGTATGTAGCATCATCTAATGGTCCTCTACTAAGATTGTTCAAATTATGACCCCCAGGACAAAAATGGCCCCGCCCCAGGGCTTATCAGTTTTTCATAGGAAAATCTTTAAAAATCATCTCTGAAACTGTAAGGCATAGACCTTTGATATTTGGTATGTAGCATGATCTAATGGTCCTCTACTAAGACTGTTCAAATTATGACCCCTGGGCCAAAAATGGCCCGCCCCGGGGCTTATCAGTTTTTCATAGGAAAATCTTTAAAAATCTTCTCTGAAACTGTAAGGCATAGACCTTTGGTATTTGGTATGTAGCATCATCTAATGGTCCTCTACTAAGATTGTTCAAATTATGACCCCCCAGGACAAAAATGGCCCCGCCCCAGGGCTTATCAGTTTTTCATAGGAAAATCTTTAAATATCTTCTTCTCTAAATTTATAAGGTATAGACCTTTGATATTTGGTATGTAGCATTATTTAATGGTCCTCTACCAAGATTAATCAAATTATGACCCCCAGACCAAAAATGGCCCCGCCCAGGGGTTTATCAGTTTTTCATAGGAAAATCTTTAAAAATATTCTCCTCCAGAACTGTAAGGTCTAGGCCCTTGATATTTGGTATGTAGCATCATCTAATGGTTTTCTGCCAAGATTATTCAAATTATTACCCCTGGGTCAAAAATGGCCCGCCCTGGGGCTTATCAGTTTTTCATATGAAAAGCTTTAAGAATCTTCTTCTCCAAAACTGTAAGGCAGAGACCTTTAATATTTGGTATGTAGCGCTATCTAATAGTTTTCTACCAAGATTGTTCAAATTATGTCCCCTGGGTTGAAAATAGCCCCGCCCAGGGGCATATCAGTTTTTCATAGGAAAGTTTTAAAAAATCTTCTTCTCTTAAAAATCTTTAAAAGTCTTCTCTGAACTTGTAAGGCATAGACCTTAGATATTTGGTATGTTGCATTATCTAATAGTCCTCTACCAAGATTTTCAAATTATGATCCCCGGATCAAAAATGGCCCCGCCCTGGGGCTTAACAGTTTTTCATAGGAAAATCTTTAAAATATCTTCTCCTCCAAATCTGTAAGGTCTAGACTCTTTATATTTAGTGTGTAGCATCATCTAATGGTTTTCTACCAAGATTTTTCAAATTATGACCCCCAGGACAAAAATGGCCTTAGACCTTTGGTATTTGGTATTTGGTATGTAGCATCATCTAATGGTCCTCTACTAAGATTGTTCAAATTATGACCCCCAGGACAAAAATGGCCCCGCCCCAGGGCTTATCAGTTTTTCATAGGAAAATCTTTAAAAATCATCTCTGAAACTGTAAGGCATAGACCTTTGATATTTGGTATGTAGCATGATCTAATGGTCCTCTACTAAGACTGTTCAAATTATGACCCCTGGGCCAAAAATGGCCCGCCCCGGGGCTTATCAGTTTTTCATAGGAAAATCTTTAAAAATCTTCTCTGAAACTGTAAGGCATAGACCTTTGGTATTTGGTATGTAGCATCATCTAATGGTCCTCTACTAAGATTGTTCAAATTATGACCCCCAGGACAAAAATGGCCCCGCCCCAGGGCTTATCAGTTTTTCATAGGAAAATCTTTAAATATCTTCTTCTCTAAATTTATAAGGTATAGACCTTTGATATTTGGTATGTAGCATTATTTAATGGTCCTCTACCAAGATTAATCAAATTATGACCCCCAGACCAAAAATGGCCCCGCCCAGGGGTTTATCAGTTTTTCATAGGAAAATCTTTAAAAATATTCTCCTCCAGAACTGTAAGGTCTAGGCCCTTGATATTTGGTATGTAGCATCATCTAATGGTTTTCTGCCAAGATTATTCAAATTATTACCCCTGGGTCAAAAATGGCCCGCCCTGGGGCTTATCAGTTTTTCATATGAAAAGCTTTAAGAATCTTCTTCTCCAAAACTGTAAGGCAGAGACCTTTAATATTTGGTATGTAGCGCTATCTAATAGTTTTCTACCAAGATTGTTCAAATTATGTCCCCTGGGTTGAAAATAGCCCCGCCCAGGGGCATATCAGTTTTTCATAGGAAAGTTTTAAAAAATCTTCTTCTCTTAAAAATCTTTAAAAGTCTTCTCTGAACTTGTAAGGCATAGACCTTAGATATTTGGTATGTTGCATTATCTAATAGTCCTCTACCAAGATTTTCAAATTATGATCCCCGGATCAAAAATGGCCCCGCCCTGGGGCTTAACAGTTTTTCATAGGAAAATCTTTAAAATATCTTCTCCTCCAAATCTGTAAGGTCTAGACTCTTTATATTTAGTGTGTAGCATCATCTAATGGTTTTCTACCAAGATTTTTCAAATTATGCAATCTGTCATTGAAATCATAAATCTGTTACGAACAGGTGAGCGATTAAGGGCCATCATGGCCCTCTTGTTACTATTATCTCGAGAAAACGAAAAAAAGTTCGTTTTCCTGATATATTTTTTTCATTATCTGGAGAAAACGAAAAAAGTTCGTTTTCCTGAGATAATTATTTTTACTATCTCAAGATAACGAAGTATTTCGTTTTTACGAGATAATTTTTTTTATTATCTCAAGAAAACGAAAAAAAGTTTGTTTTCCTGAGATAAATTTTTAAGTCGTGCGCACTACTTAATAAGCCAATCAGAACCCTCCATCAGAGTCAACAGTTTTTGCAAGCACTTGAGGCCTATGAGAAAATGGTAGAGACAAGGGATGAACTAATATGACGTCATAATTGCGTATAACGTTACCGTGACGTATCAAACATCACTATCAGCTCATTCCCCGTCCTATGTATAATGCAATATAAATGTACATAAACACCAGGCAACGATCACAGATATTCTCACTTTGTCCTGATTCCTATTTTGCACACAAACAATTCTGGAATTGCACTGCCCAAAGTAAGAATTCCTACTCCGTCCGTCATTATCAAAATTCTTACTTGCGCAGGACAATTCTGACCTGATTCCTACTTAGCGCAGAACATTTACATCATAGAACGCAGTAGTAATCATTCACACAGTAGTAGATCTAGATCTAATACTTCAAAGATTTATTATAGCTGTACTAGTGAAACATTCTCGGCAATATTTAGACTTTTGCCAACGCACAGTCATAATGTACTACGTGAAATATTGTTTGAGTAGTTCTAATTGGTTTATTATACAAAAGCAGTGAATCAGATTGATTACATATGAGACCAAAGTACATGTAGGCCTATACACTTTTCAATAGACGCAAATGTTAGTCGCGTTGATACGCTAACCATTTCCTCCATAAATATTTAAGAGAGTTTCTACCCTTCTGAATGCATGTATATAACTACCTAAAATTAATTTTTAATAGAAACTAAGATTGTTAGCTTAAAGTGAAAATCTAGAATAAATCATACTTTTTATACAAACAGATCAGACCCTGATTAGGCAGGTCCTACAGGAGCTGATCTGGGTATTATCTGTTTGTAAATGTGATAAATGCGTATCTATGGAGGAAAGGGTTAAATTGTTTATGGATAGCGTCCATCCGTTTCCCATATGTCGAATACATCTTCCCAGCTTTCAACAGGTTTATGCACAACTGCGATTTTTCGTATTAACCCATGTACTCCTACATGAATATTCGTGAAAGGCTCCACCACTATGAATATACCGATATAATAGATATTTATTTTAGAGCAAACTGATAAGATTTTTGAGGCAGTAGCCTCAAATGATTTATATATTTTAGTATATGTTCTAAGCAAACATAGTAGACCCTGATTAGACAACTCCTTCAGGAGCTCTCTGTTCAGGGTCTACTCTGTAAAGGCGTAGAAAGTTAGAATCTTGATTTATGACATTTTCTAAGGAAACATAATAGACCCTGATCTGGTAGCTCCTATAGGAACTGTATAATGCGGGTTTACTTTGTTTGAAAAGGTGGTGATAAAATGCGTATATATATTGAGGAAAGGGATAACTCTTATCACGCAGCAAAAATAATTCACTTCCGCTTAAATTCTAAACTTCTTCTGATTCGCTTACTTTGGGAAAATTATGTTGTCCGAGTATCAAACAGCTTAGATCCTGATCAGACGCTTGTTACTTGTTGTCTGATCTAGGTCCAAAGTGTTTGCAAATCTATCGAGCCTCACTTAGCGGAAAACGAGAAACCCCATAGATGAACAATTGACTCTGACGGAGGGTTCTGATTGGCTTATTAAGTCGTGCGCACGACTTAAAGAATTATCTCAGAAAAACGAACTTTTTCAGCTCACCTGAGCCAAAGGCTCAAGGTGAGCTATTGTGACCGCCTGTCGTCCGTCTGTCCGTCCGTTCACTTTTATTTCAAATGACTTCTTCTCCTAAACCACTGGGAGGATTTCAACAAAACTTCACAGAAATGTACCTTAGGGTGTCCTCTATCAAGTTTGTTCAAATCATGACCCCCGGGCAAAAAATGGCCCGGCCTCACTACTTTTAAAGGTTTTTTTTTTTAAATCTTTAAAAATCTTCTTCTCTGAAACCATTGTGCATGAAGGAAGTGTAAATAGATGGTGAACTTTTTAGGTGATTCTGTTGTGTGATTTGACAGAAAAAAGTGATATTAATAAATCAGTTTTGTGCAATACTGGATTGTTTAAATTCAAATGTGTGTGCCTCAGGCATCGGGATATACAGGTGAACGCAAGAAGAGGATTAGCACAGTACAGTACACCAGGTGTGATCTTTCCTTTATAGGGCAATTATCGCCCATTTTAAAACCCAGCAAGCTAGTACTCTCAAGATTAAAACAGTTAGGGTTGTTAGACTTTGGGCAATTTGGCTTAGCTAAATTCAGAGGCTCTAAAGGGGGTAACTCAAAATCGAAACGTATTTGGGATGTAAATAAAGGCGTTCATTTAAACAAATTAAGGGAAATACCACAGTCAGTTCCAATTATTTCTGAAAACCGTCAGACAGAAAGGAAAGTTTCATCTGATGGCGTAAATTTCAGTCACTTGAAAGAATTCCCCCAGATAATTCCCATTGTTTCAATACCTCACCATAACACGGGTAAATTGTCAACAGTGTCCTTTTCCAATGAGGCAAAAAATCTTGTACATATCAAGCGCAAAACTCCGACGCCAGTCAAAATTCAGACGTTTGTAAAAGTATGCAGTATAAACCCTACATCAGTCAAAAACAAGGCACTTTCTATTTGCGACTATATCGTTTCTAATGACTTTGATGTGGTAGCTGTCACAGAAACCTGGCTCGGTAGTTCGGTTGACAAATCGTGCTTAAGCGAACTGGTTCCTACTCATTACAAAATTGAACATGTCGCTCGCTGCAATGGCAGCCGTGGCGGCGGGGTAGCAGTCATATATAAGGCTTCAATAGGACTTCGCCTCCATACATCAACAAGAGATAATGATTTCTCAACCTTTGAGTACATGGACTGCACTTTAAGTATTCGAGATTTCACTCTGCAACTAATAGTTGTTTACAGACCACCACCATCAGGTAGAAATGGTCTAAAATCTAGAGATTTTCTTGAGAATGAGTGGCCACTTTTCCTATCTAAATTTGCGGCCACCGACAGACCGGTCATCATTGTAGGGGACTTAAACATCCATCTTGATATTCCAGGTTACAGAAACACAGCTAACTTTGTTAGTACACTAGAATCATTTGGACTGCAACAGCATGTGAATGTACCCACTCACATTGGCAGACATACCCTTGATGTTTTTGTTACTAGAGAAGGTGATAGCTGTGTGTCAAATGTTGAAGTCACCGGCCCAGGACTATCTGACAGTAGTGGTAAAATTTCACGTGATCATTTTTCTGTAACTTTCGATGCAAAGGCGGCAAAACCTCCTACAGTGAGAAAACTTTCATTTCGGAAACTTAGGGCAATTAATGTCGACTCATTCAAAAGAGATCTTCTCAACTCAGAATCCATCAAAGCGAGTACGCAAATGACAGATGTTGATGAGCTGGTTAATACATATACACAAGCACTGGCGGCACTTGCCAATAAACATGCACCATTGTGTACAAAAACCATAACCCTCAGACCATCTTGTCCATGCTACACCCAGGAACTGCACGACGCTAAACATGTAAGGAGCAAGTTGGAACGAAACTGGAAAACTTCCAGACTCACAGTGGACCATCAGCTGTACAGAGAACAGTGCGCCAAAGTGAACAGACTGCTTGCAAAGTCAAAGGTCGATTTCTACTCAGAGAAAGTAGAATCATACCAAAGAGACTCAAAGAGTCTTTTCAAAGTCACTAAGCATCTACTGGGTGCTACTAGCGTCATCACATTGCCTGAAACATCATCTTCGAAGAAACTTGCACAAGACTTCTGCGACTTTTTCATTGACAAAGTAGACAGAATACGGGCAGATATTGACTCAGGCTGTGTATCCAATGGTACTCAAGTTACAACTGAAATGCAGCGTTCAACGATCTCTTTAGATAGTTTTGATCCAGCTACATCAGAAGAAGTAGAAGAAATAATTAAGGCATGCCCCTGCAAGTCATGTGAACTGGACCCAATACCTACATGGCTGTTAAAGTCATGCCTTAATGAACTACATGTACTACCGATTTTGACAAAAATTGTAAACTCTTCTTTAGACACTGCCTACGTTCCAAAAGATTTCAAGATGTCACATGTCAGGCCCCTTCTAAAGAAACCGGGTCTTGATTCAAATGAACTCAAGAACTAAAGGCCTGTGTCAAATTTGCCATTTGTCTCCAAGGTGTTAGAAAAAGTGGTTGACAAATGCATTGAGTCCCACTTGACCTCAAACAATCTGCATGAGCATAATCAGTCTGCATACCGAAGGCACCATTCAACAGAGACTGCTCTTCTGAAAGTTCAGAATGACATCCTTCAATCCCTGGATAATAACGAAATTACAATTCTGGTGATGCTGGATTTATCGGCTGCATTTGACACCATCGATCACGAAGCGTTGCTAAAACGGCTGGAAACAGACTTTGGAATCATTGGAAAACCCCTTGAGTGGATGACCTCCTATCTGAAAGACCGCTACCAAACAGTCTCAATAGATGGAGAATTGTCCACTCCAGTTAACATGAAATTTAGCGTGCCACAGGGATCGGTCCTAGGACCGAAACATTACATCATGTACACAAAACCTGTCGGCCCAATCTGCAGAAACCACGGACTCGACTACCATTTTTATGCCGATGACTCGCAGTCATACATGTCATTTAAGCTAAAGGACATTTCCTGTCAACAAGTAGCCTTAACACGAGTTGAGGACTGTCTGAAAAGTATAGTCTCTTGGATGAACCAGAACATGCTGAAGCTCAATACCGAAAAAACTGAGGTCATCCTGTTCTGCACAAAAAACAAAGAAGTACCTGAAGACATTCATGTACAAGTAGGACCCTCTAAAATCAAACCATCGCTGTGTGTGAAGAATCTTGGTGCAAGACTTGATTCACAAATGGATATGACAACGCACGTGAATTCCGTGTGTAGATCTAGTTACGCACAGCTCCGGCAAATAGGTCATATAAGACAATACCTTTCACCTGATGCTACCAAGACTTTGGTAAACTGCCTGGTTACATCAAAACTTGACTACTGCAACTCATTGCTGCATGGAATTTCAAAAAGCATGCTGCAGAAACTTCAAAGGGTGCAAAACACAGCAGCCCGTATCATAACCAAGACTTCTCGATATAATCACATCACTCCGGTTTTGAAGGAACTTCACTGGCTTCCGGTTCAACATCGGATTGAATTCAAAATTTTGACACTTACATACAAAGCCATGCACAATGAATCCGCCAAGTACATTGTCGACATGCTTGACGTGTACAGGCCTCGCAGAGAGTTAAGGTCAGCAAGTAGTTCAGTGTCGTTGGTTGTACCAAGAAGTCGTATGGTAAATTACGGAGACAGGAGTTTCATGCATGCAGCTCCAAAACTTTGGAATGCTCTGCCGTCAGGCATCAGAGACCCCAGCTCACTTGCATCCTTTAAAAAATGCCTGAAAACGCATTTCTTCAACCTATTTTACTAGGACATTGCAAGGACAGGAAAATGTAGGTAATAACTATTAATCATGATGACTGCTGCCTTAGCCACGGAGTGTCGATCCTGCCATTCTTTTGTGACTGTCGGGACATTTTCAAATCTCTCTCCTTTCGGACATTTCCTGCTTGCAAAATATTGGTTGAGGAGTGTCCTGTCAGTTGTTTTAGTTACGCACTGTTTGTGGGCGCTTGATGTGTGGCTTGTGGTGGATCTTGATGGTCCCTGATCTCTTTGAAACCGCCCGGTTTGCTGCTCGGGCGGCATTGTGTGCCTCACTTCAGTGTTGGCTGGACTGATTTTATGATACTCCTTCGCCAGTTTTGCATGCTGGGTGTATAATTATATTGGTGGGTTGTTTGTAATGTTTGTATTGCATTGTGTAGTTTATATGCATTAGCTACAAAATTGTCCTATTCTGTTAACCCATTGTCCTACATAAGTAAGACAATATCTTATGTATAGTGTTGTATGCCAATCCAGGTGGTTCTGGCGTACCGACACTGACCATATATATAATGTTTCATTACAGTTTCAGTGATATGAGTGGACTGACACAATATAGTCACAGTATTCGTCTATTTCCTATGATTTATGGACATAAAACGTACAGAAAAGGATGATTTTGATTTTATTTTTGTTCTATGATTCTTAAATTAATTCCATTTTTAATATTTTTATTGATACCTCTATCTTAAATTTCATTTGTTTTAAATATGCTGTAAGCATTATATATACTCAGTTTTGTACATGCAAATTATTTATGTGAAGCGCTTTTGAACGCACATATCCTGTGTGAAAAGAGCGCTATATAAATGTGGTATAATAAATAATAATAATAATAAATAATGTCTTAAGTTAATCAAAATTATTGTCAATAACTCTTCTCAATTTCAATTGTTAAAAAAACTAATGACCCGTTTAATTGACTTATCATCAGATATTCACACCTAGAGCTAGAATTATTTCTAAACACCTATTAACCCTTTACCTGTTTGCTTTGACAAAAATTGATCTGGGTCTACTCTGTTTGCTAATGCGTAAAAACATGTTATTTCCATAAAGAGAAGTTTTAGCTTTGATAAAAACTGTAAAATCAAATCTATATCTTGTCAAATGCAAACAGAGCAGACCCTGATCAGACAGCTTCTATAGGAGCCATCTGATCTGGGTCTACTCTTATTCTTAATGCGTAAAACACATTATTTCAGTGAAGAGAAGTTTTTGCTTTGACAAAAAACTGTAAAATCAGATCTATATTGTGTCAAAAGAAACAGAGCAGACCCTGATCAGACAGCTTCCGTAGGAGTCGTCTGATCTGGGTCTACTCTGTTTGCTAATGCGTAAAAACAGGTTTATATGAGGGAAAGGGTTAAAAGATTTTTTAAGATATTTTTATTGGTCATTTCACACAAAAACTGGCATTATGTACTGCCTAGCACTTTATTTGCCTATATACCTGGATCAAGGTATAATTGCATAGCTTTATTGACGTCATTTGAATTTCTCAAAGACCATTTTTAGGCATTTTGACCTAAGGCAAAATTGGCACAAATTGTAAACAGTTTAGATCTTGGTCAACCAGTCACTTAGTATTAGATCTGAATCCAGTTCAAGTTTATTCAGCAGTGAAAGGGTGAAAGCAGTGTACTAAGCTTCTGTCATCTGCTAGAAATGTTGTCCACTGAAAAATTAACATTGTCAATATGGCCCTCTTGTTTTGTTATCTCGAGATAATAAAAAAAATATCTCGTAAAAACGAACTGCTTCGTTTTCTTGAGATAATAAAAAAAATTATCTCAGGAAAAAGAACTTTTTTCGTTTTCTCGAGATAATAAAAAAATTATCTCGTCAAAACGAACTACTTCGTTTTCTTGAGATAATAAAAAAATATATCTCAGGAAAACGAACTTTTTTTTCGTTTTCTCGAGATAATTTTTTTTTTTATCTCGTCAAAACAAACTACTTCGTTTTCTTGAGATAATAAAAAAAACTATCTCAGGAAAACAAACTTTTTTTCGTTTTCTCGAGATAATAAAAAAATTTATCTCGGGAAAACAAACTTGAAAAAAAATCTTGCATATATCACCTCAGTGCCACCGTAGTGTTTCTTTCCAGATCGTCATATTAAAGAATGTGTTAAATTTTAAAGTCTGGACTAATGGCATGAATGCTAAAATAGTATTTTAGTTATAATTTTTGCATACAGATTCTTCCTAATGTAATATTTACATCCTAGTTAGTTTTCCTTGCCAGTATTTAATTATATGTTTTGCTCTGCAATGTTTGCAGGGAATTAGTAACATCTTTGATCCTTAACTATATGTATAAAATTACGCCAAAATGGGCAACGTCTGAATGACCATTTTGTTTATTATACTCTGATGAAGTCTTATGGACGAAAGATGTCAGTTAGAAAGTAAAACTTTTTTAAAAACATCTGAAGTTAGTTCTTCATTTTATCTATTATGTTAAATTTTAAAGGTACATGTAATGTCATACTCGGCGTAATTGGCTAAAACACTCGTGATAATCCAATTAATGACATGAGTGTTCATTGTATCAGTTGAATAGACGTACGGTATCGCCTATCTTAGTGTTTCTAAATTCTTCACCTATTTCATTTAAAAAATCTGTTTTAATTTGCTTTATCCTGCATCAACGGAAGTGAACAAATTGAAAGTAGCATTTGTGCTTCATTAGCAGAAATAAAATTGGGAAAACAAATAAAAGTCCGTCATATTACAGAATCAATTTGTGGTTTTCATGTTTATATTTGAACACTAACAATCATTGTAATTATCCATGATAATTAAGATAATTAGGAGCCAAACATCCTGGGTACGAAAAAGGCTTGTTTTCTGTATCATAAAGACGCACAGAACCAGTAAGAAAAGCAGAATTTTTGATAATCATGGGTAATTACATCGATTTTCACCTAATTGTGAGTGTGAATAAATAGTCTACCAATATTTTGACAGATTCTGACCCCTGATGGCATCGCGTGTTTACGGTTTACATCCACCTCATTTGTATTAAGTGAAGGTACCTAAACAATTCTAGGGGGGATGTAAAGTTGTAAAGCACGAATTAAGGTCATAAATGGGGTCAAAGGTCAACGAGTGCAGTTTTTGGTACATCAACGATTTGATTCAACTTTAGTATGCAGTATTTTTTTTAAAATGAATCTTTTGGTTGGGAATCAGTTTACAAATGTTTGCAAATTCTAATTATGATCAAATAAAGGACACTTTGTTATCGATAACCCTTTTCAAGGACAATAACTCTTGAAATAGACAATGTTTGGTTATTTTTTATTAGCTTTTTGCAAATAAAGTGAAGCAAATGGTATTGTTTTACATTAACACCATTAAGCGTCATTTCAATTTTATTACCTAAATATACCAATTTGCATACAGTCTAAACCCCTTAAGTGGAACAAGCATCTATTATTAAAATTCAAGGGTGGTTACTCTGTATATGACATAATTGTTATAATTAATTGATATACATGTATTTCTATGCAGTAATGGAAAATTGACCTTTATCATATTTAAACTAGAGCTATTACTGAAGATGATGAATATAGCCCCGCTTGGAGCTTGTCACAAGTATCAGGGGCATTAACTCTGCAGCCCTAGGTCATGCACGTCTGCTCATCAAGGTGAAAACACATCTGATGTTTGAAGCTGATCGAAGTGGAAGTAGTTCCGTCCGTGTGTCATTCCATCTATCAGTCTCACCATCTGTCCGATCTACATTGCTCTCAGCTTGACCTCTTGCTTATATCATGAAATGCAGAGTAAATCGGACAGACAGTGAGACTGACAGATGGAAGGACGGACAGACCGACAGACAGACGGACAGGCCAACAAGCTTACTCCTGTATACCCCTCTCAAACTTCGTTTGCGGGGTTTAATAATATTTTCATATTGTATACATCAGTCACAAAAATACGGAAGTTGAAAACTCGTTTGGACAAGCAGATATAATAACTTGGCATATAATATCATTAATCAGTTTATGTCATTGGATTTGCACAGTTTGTGGCTTCAGAGCCACACGCATACAGGCATACTTGTTGGCTTTTTTAACAAGCACATCTTACCTAGCTGCACTTAGTTTTACAGTTGCATACAGTTGCAAGACACAAGCTGTATGCAAGCCAATGGGACAGGGGGCTTCCTGATCAAAACTGGGGTCACAGAGGGTCATGTTTATCTATCGAACTGCAGCCATATAGGTGACAAAGGTATTTTTCAATGTCTTGTATGGCTCCACCTCTGATAGACTCCAGCAGTGTCGGGGTTTCCACAAATTGCACCCAGCACGACCTCTTGCTGATACTATGAAAGGCAGAGGTCATGTCGCAGCTAGGTAAGGGCATGAAAACCAAACACATTATGAACCCTTTCGTCAACCCTGTCACATATTGTGTGTACAGGGTAGCAACGCCTTTACTTTGCTGTTCCAGGCACCATCCATGTTATCACAACGTTGCCAATAATATGATAAAGCATCAATCGGCTTCTTCCTGGTCAACAGACAAGTGGTCTGTATTAAAGTTGTTTGACTGCATGTCTGGCTGTCAACCCTTTTACAGTTGGCAATCACGCTTGCCTCTTTGCATGTATGCCAAGAAAGGTTTAGTACTATATGAAAGCGACCTCTTATATCCGGAAACGGAAGAAGGACGTTGGATATCTGTACTATTTCGTTTGTATAGTACCCTTTATTACTTTTCTACAGTTACTCTGTTTGCAGCTCAATCATTGAGTACACTAGCGATAGGTGGATACAGGTTTTGTTTCACTTAAACATTTTCGTTTTACATGTATATTACCACTGTATTTGCCATCGTGGTTGTTGTAGTTTAGTCGGAGGGGGATACCTTTATTTACACTGTTTGTCTTTTAGGGCGGGGATGGAATAAGTGTGAGGTTGGGCGCCCCTAAACCCTATTGTCACTGACCGTTCCAAGGCGGTACTTCCATCTTCCCCCTATTGTTTGCTTGTTGTTGTTTTTTGCGTCACTTTATGTTTTTGGTAGGTATGTACATTTGCTGTGATTTCTTGTGTTGCTGTTCGGGCAGCTGTTTGTTCTGTATGTGGTGTTTCCTGTATGACTCATATTTGTACTTTTTACATTTCTGTCGCCTGTACAACCCCACTTGCTACAACAACAGATCCTTCTGGCAACATGTCACTCTGGCGAAGCAATTCAGCCAACAAGAAATCAGCTAGGTCTTTTTTGTTTTCATCCAGAAAAATGTATTGTTCCCAACTTGGAACCTCTGGACTTGTGATTTTTGTATTGGATATCTTTTACCAGTCCTTTTCTACCATGTGGCAGCTTTGACAGAGTTGTTCCCATAGTATCTATCAAAACTGACACCCACCTTGCCGTTGTGTCTTTATAAAGGGCAAAGACTGAATAAACGCATTCCTCTGCATACTCTCAAAACATCTGGCAACCATAAGGGTTGCCTTTGGCTTGAATAAGTGCGTGCTCATCTATAACAATGCACGTAGACGTCTGTGATTCAGGTATCTTTTGCGGGGTTTCTATACCCTTGTCTTTTGTAAAAAGATCCAGGATTCGGAGAAATTTTGTCATTGGGTTCATATCTCCATTTAGTTTTGCCAAGGCCAATGGCACGGAACAGCTCATGCTTCAATACGCCAGCGGTTTTCACAGCGCGACCAGAACTAGCTGCATTGAACAATCGCTGCAGGAGCTTGCGGTCAGTTTTTATCTTCTTTGGCGCATGTTGCTTGTCCGAACTGATTGTTTTGTAGAGAATGGTGAACGTTTTTGATTTCATTCTTTTCATTGCAGCGAAAAACTCTGTACTGTTTTAGTAGCAAAATACATTACCTGCTGTGAAATATGCTTAGGTTATTTGATTTAACCTTATGACCGGAATAAAAAAGTACCGCATATACTGTATTGCTCGCCCGTTAGCCATACCTCATTATAAATGCTCCCAGCATGACACAATTTATATCATTGGTTATTTCTGGTCGGCCATCAAAGCTTCCGTTTATTTAGCCTCCTGAGTTTTTCAACCTTCACTGCTGTTTCAGACCTTTGACTGCCTGCAGTCCGTGTCTACAGCCAACCTACCGGATTTTTGTATCCTACAAAAATATTTTGATTACACTGCATATACAATTTGTGTTTTTTATTGACTGTGTTCCCTGCGTGTTTTTCTGTCCTCGCCCAAGTGCATTGCAGCACATGGCATCTCAGCACAAAGCCTCTTGCGGGCATTTCGCAGCAGAGTGGGATATGCATTCCACTGCATGGCTCACCTGCTGTGGTTGCTCTTCTCAAGACCCATGTAAGGTATCTTCTACTTGGTTTTCCGAGACCTGGGGGTTAGCCGTTCGCCGGCGCACACATGCTGCTCGCCATTCGTCTTACCCCTCTGGGTCTAGTAGTGATAAAACACGCAAACCTGCGAAGAAAATAACAAAACCTAAAAATGTTTCTGTTTCTTCTTCCAGCGGCACTTCTGTGCCCTCTACACAGCCTATTCAACAGCTAGCTGCTGTTAAGGTCCCGACTTAGGTCCCGGGATGAGGGTCACTTTTCCAACCAGGAAACGTCCCTCTGCCAGTGAGTGTTCCTTCAGGATCCTCTCACTCGGCTTCACCCGGCGGGGTCTCAAACGGTTTAACTGGTCGACTCCTACCTGGTTACCTGGTCCACCGGGCTGACCGGGTCCGGGTACCCGGTGCTCACCACCAGGCACCCGGTGATTGCCTCTGGGCACCCGGTACCTGCCTTTGGGCAGACCAGGCATACGCCTGTTTTTGAGTATGGCATTCCGCGCACCGGGTTTCCCGGTACTATCGCGAAGCCATTGCCCGGTAGCTTCACAGCACCTGGCTCTCTCAGTTCACCGTACTGTATCTGCGGGAATTCCTCTTATGAGTTCATTCCCAGCAGCAACTACAACCGGTGTGGCAGTAGGTTTCTCCCCGGTGCTTTGCACCAGGCAACTTCTGCAAACTGGTGCTACCATGCCTTGTTTTCTCTGGGTATACACATGGTATTGAATTGACTCCGAGTGTGTCGGTTTCTACCATATCGTCTACACACTCTAGTCATTCCACGGGGCAAAATCCTTCAAAGTTTGTGCCCGACTATACTCTTAGCTCTGCCGAGCTGAGTTGCCGAGCAGAATCTTCGTCTCCGATCAGACCCTCTAGGGCACATAAACGGCGTCGGTATTTTTCATTTTCTTCGTCTTCTGATTCTGTATATCATCATAGACGTCGACGTAGTTCGTCTTTCTCTTCTGACAACAGCTGCTGTTCGTGGCGGCGCTCTCGGCACAGGCGCCGGTCTAGTTATAAGCCTAGACACAGTTGCCATAAGAGACATAGGTCCTCATCCTATGACTCTCCCCCGGCTCACTCCAGCCGTTCATATCTTGGATCTCGAGTCAGACAGGATACACCTCTCCAGACTCAGACCTATTTTGAACAGGGGACTTCTCTTAACAGGACTTCTGGTCCCCTCTTGAGCCGGGCTCCCTCTTTCTATGATCCTAGGGTCTATTCAACGGGGAATTTCTCTCTGGACCCTCATGTTCCAGTCGCCTTGCGAGCCACTGTGTCGGGTCTGTCGGTCCCTAGAGTCCCGCCTTTGGCTACGGCCACCAGGCCAGACCCGGACCAGGATGATGTGTTGTCAATCCTTGCTAACCCAGAGGACCCTCTCTTTCAAGAAATGGGTACCCGGGGTAATTCTGAATTAGAAGACTCCCTCTCGTCTACTCTCGAAGAGCCTGAAAGTCACTCTAATTCTTTCGACAAGGCCTGTGATGACTGCTTTGCCATCCTCCGCCCTCTGTCTGCCCTAGACCTCTGCCTTCATGTTACACTGGAGTAGTCTCTTCGATTCTTTTTCTCCAAACACAGATAGGTGAAACGGCTAGTCCTAGTAAATCTAGACCTGCCCTCCCCCCTTGCCGGGGTCTAGCCACCTGCCTTCCCGACATTGATACGGATTTCCATTCTAGACCGGCGGCAGGTTGGTCGGTATCTAATAAGTTTATGCGCACCTTAGTACCTCCTGCTTCTCCGAATTCCACTTCTAGATTCTGATAGTCCCCGGGTTGGTATCGGACCTGCATCCCAACCCTCGCTCTCCATGAGTATGCTTGAGTGTTGGGAGTTACGTCAGAGACAGCAGATGGGGGTAGCCTCCAATGTGGACATTTTGTCAGTTGCCCTCTCTGAGGAACTTCTTTCTGACTCCCCATTGCAAGAGAGAACCCGACGTCTCACCTTTCAATTGGGTCTCTCTTCCCAGCTCTCTCTTAGACTAGGTCTCTCCTCTGCAGCTAAAATGATGCGTTGTAGAAGATGCCTACCTTCTGACGGCGTCTAAGCTTCAAGACATCTCGAAGGATGAACTCAGGTCTCTTCCCTTCGCTTCTGAGCCCCTCTTTGGTGGCCTCATTAGAGAGAAGGAGAAGGCTGACGAGACCATGCTGCAAGCTTCTGCTTCGCGTGGTCCTCCTACCTGGAGGATTCTTAGGGTTCCTAAGAACAAACCTAAACCTCCAGCTAAACGGTCTGGGAAGAAACAGGCTGCTCAGTCATCACCTGTTTCCCGCCAGCGGGGCCCAGTTAGGAGCCGCCTAGGGCCTGCTCCTGTCCTTCTCCAGAATAGAGGCTCAGTTCAGGGACAAAACCAGTCCTTCCCTCCCTACTCTAAAGGGTCTGGGCCTTCTAGGCACCAGCCCTAGGGACTCACCCTTTCTTTTGCCTGATGTCTGTCGTCCGTAGGCATGCGTCGTCCGTCGTCAACAATTTGAACCTTTAAAAATCTTCTGCTCTGAAACTGGAAGGTTCTCAGCTTTCATATTTGGCACATAGCATCATATTCAGGTCCTCTAAAAAAGTTATATAAATTATGCCCCTGGGGTCAAAATTGGCCCCGCCCCAGGGGTGGTCGGTTTTCAATAGAATCATATAGTGAAAATTTTGAAAATCTTCTGCTCTGAAATTGGAAGGTGCTCAGCTTTCATATTTGGCACATAGCATCATGTTCAGGTCCTCTACTAAAGTTATATAAATTATGCCCCTGGGGTCAATATTGGCCCCGCCCCAGGGGTGTTCAATTTTCTATAGAAACATATAATGAAAACTTTGAAAATCTTCTTCTCTGAAACTGGAAGGTTCTCAGCTTTCATATTTGGCACATATCATCATGTTCAAGTCCTCTACAAAAGTTATATAAATTATGGCCCTGGGGTCAAAATTGGCCCTGCCCCAGGGGTGCCTTGTTTTCAATAGAAACACATGATAAAACTTTGAATATCTTCTTCTCTGAAACTGGAAGGTTTTCAGCTTTCATATTTGGCTGGCACATAGCATCATGTTCAGGTCCTCTACAAAAGTTATATAAAGTATGCCCCTGGGGTCAAAATTGGCCCAGCCCCAGGGATAGCCAGTTTTCAATAGAAACATATAGTGAAAACTTTGACATTCTTCTCTACTGAATCTGCAGGGTTCTCAGCTTTCATATTTGGCACATAGCAACATGTTCAGGTCCTCTACAAAAATTATGGTCCTGGGGTCAAAATTTGCCCCGTCCCAGGGGTAGCCAGTTTTTGTGTCACCTGCTGAGAGGCAGTGTGTCACTTAGGGATCACTTTTCCGTTGTCTGTCTGTCCTTCCGTCCGTCCGTCTGTCCTTCCATCCGTCCGTCCCAAATTCGTGTCCCTTCTACAACAACTCCTATTTCCATGGGTCAAAGGTCAAGGTCACAGGGTAGAATAACTTTGTAACAAATTTTGTGTCCGGTCTGTAACTTCTTTATCTATCAATAGATTTCAATATAACTTGGCACAAATGTTCACTACACAAAGAAGATGTGTTGCTTTCAACTCCTAGGTCCATGGGTCAAAGGTAAAGGTCACAGGGTACAATTACTTTGTCACAATTTTCGTGTCCGGTCTGTAACTTCTTTATATATCAATGGATTTCAATATGATTTGGCACAAATGTTCACCAGACAAAGATGTGTCTGTTCTGCTTGCTTATGACATTTTAACCCATTCCCTCATAGGCTATTTTCAGATCCAACCACTTTGAATAAATCTACCAAAAAGGAGCATTAACCATAGAAAAGGAAATTTTTAGAATTTTGTAGTTTGAAACCATTGTGACAAATAGAGCATTTGCTCCTGAAGGAGCAAATGCTCTATTTATCACAATGGTTTCAACAGGCGACTTTCACAAAGGTGTAGTTATGGAGGAAAGGGTTAATAGATCTGACTACCGTTTCTACCAATACCAAAAAATCCTGTCTACAATTTGCCATTATAAAAATCGAGCTAATAAATATTCATGATGTCATTATTTCTTACATGACCCTGCAATAGGGAAAGGGTTAAGAAATGTTGACATCATGAATATTGATTAGCTGAAGTTTTATAATGACATACAAACATAGAAATTCCAGACCATGCAAGAAAAACTGCAGAATAAGATCTATATTATTTCATAAGCAAAAATAATAGATATGATCAGACGGCTCCTACAGGGCCATTTGAACTGGGTCTACTCTGCTTTCAAATGTGTCAAAATTAAGGCATCTGTATCAGGTAAGGGTTAAAAAATGCATGATCCCAAGGAAATATTCCAGTTCGGTTTTCAAGCAATGCATACAAAAAACAACAGCTGCATGGAAATTCAAGGTCTACACTGTTTGACAATCTTTAGCATTATTTTCCTTTCAATGTGTCAGGATCAGTGCTTGATAAAAATCAATATTTGTTCACAACTTTAACCCTTTCCTTGTTCTATATTCATGTAAGAAACAATGATATCATGATTATTATCCCCTGCCAAAGGCAGAGGGATATTGTTTTGGGTTTGTCCTTCCGTCCGTCCGTTTGGTTTCCATCCGATGTCATATCTCTGTAATGGATTGACAGAATTCAATGTAACTTGACATGAATATTTGTTATCACTGGGGCATCATTCCCATGTATCTTTTCCAGATCGCTTGTGGCGTTTAGGAGTTATTGCCCTTTTATATGCATCATTCCCATGTATTACTTTTCCAGATCGCTTGTGGCATTAAGGAGTTATTGCCCTTTTATACGCAAAAATGACATATTTTTTCCGTCCGATGCCACATCTCTGTAACAGATTGACAGAATTCAATGAAACTAGACATGAATAATTGTTATTACTGGGGCATCATTCCCATGTATTACTTTTCCAGATCGCTTGTGGCGTTTAGGCGTTATTGCCCTTTTATATGCAAAAATCACATATTTGTCCGTCCGATGTCATATCTCTGTAACTGATTGACAGAATTCAATGAAACTGAAGATGAATAATTGTTACCACTGGGGCATCATTCCCATGTATTTCTTTTCCAGATCGCTTATGGCATTTAGGAGTTATTGCCCATTTTATATGCAAAAAATACATTTCCCCCCGTCAGATGCCATATCTCAGTAACAAATTGAAAGAATTCAATGAAACTTGACATGAATATTTGTTATAACTGGGGCATTTTTCCCAGGTATTACTTTTCCAGTTTGCTTGCGACATGTAGGAGTTATTGGCCTTTGGTACTCAAAAATCACATATTTTTTCCGTCATATGCTATACATGTATATCTCTGTAACGGATTTACAGAATTCAATGAAACTCAACATGAATATTTGTTATCGCGATGGCATCATTCCCATGCATTACTTTTTCAGATGGTGTGCGGCTTTTGAGAGTTATACCCCTTTGATACACAAAAATCATATATTTATTGCCCGTATCCCCTGCTGAAAGCAGAGGGATACTGTACGTATTGCATTGAATACTGTTCTGCATTAAGTACTTGAATATGCTTTATACAGCTTTCATATTCAAGCAGTGTCAAGATTTAAATAGGCCTTATGATTCAAACAGTTCAGAAACAGATCAGCAACCATGTCACCAATGCAACACCCAATCAAATATGTAATTATTCACTATATCAGAATAAACCATATAGTATGTAGAAATCTAGTACCTTTGGCAGGGGATATCAATTAATTCAATGAATTTGCTTGTTTATAAACTGAAATTTTATAATGTTATTTAATCAGAGAATTTTTCGCTTTGACAAAAACTCATAATTGTAGAATCAGATCTATATCATGTCAAAAGCAAACAGAGCAGATCCTGATCAGACAATTCCTATAGGGGCTGTATGATCTGGGTCTAAGTACCGGTACTGTGTTTGAAATGAGTGAAAGCTAGGGTTAAGATGGAATCAGACTATATACTTAATCCTTTCAATGCTGAATTTTCAAAATGGAATAGTCCATTACTGTTAAGAGGTACAGTTCATTCAGTATAGAAGGGTTATATAATAATTTGCAATACAGAAACAGTGCAGAATCATCAAGATTACATGTTGTTGTTGTTTTCTTATAGTTGGTGTTTATTTTATATAAATGCATTATCATCAGTGGAGAGAAAGAAAAGAATGTGTTCTGTATTTTTCCCCAGACACTGCGAGTCAAAAGTATGTCCCCAAAGCAGCTTATCGACACAGACTGCCTCCAGGTAAGAAACATTCAACGAACTAATGATTTCTCCCTTCAGAAAGGGGAACCACCTAGTTCTATTTTTAGCAAATGGAAAACCACATCGCCTCCAGATGATAATATGGCGGACTTTGAAGAAGGTAAGATATGCTATTGATTGATAGGTTTATTAATTATCAGAAGTGATAATGTATAAGTTTGTATTCTATTTTACTTCAACAGTCTTCAATAAACATATTGTCAGTTTGATCTATTAGTATGATCTGCTATGGGTACATGATCTAGCATTGCATTGAAAACGAAAGTACCGTTGCTTATTGCAAATTCTTTATTATATTTTTTTCAGCAATTATGTGACTGTTTAGTAAATTAGAAAATTTAAACAAATAGTATGCACATTAAAATGTCGGTATTATTCAAAGCTACTTGATACAATGATTTTATGGAAAGCGAAAGTAGGCCCTGGAATGAAAGGGGCGTCGGTTAGGAAATATGTAGTTTTCATTATCAAAACTCCCTTGTCTTTGGAGTTTTTTCTTCAAATTAATTCCATACATTGAATTGGAATTCTTTGATAAGCATTAAATGAAAGTAGTGCTAGCAAAATTTGCACTTTTTTGTTGTCAAAACTCCTTTAGATAAGTGATGTATTATCTACTAATAACTGTTAGTGTCTTTATCAAAAGTAAACTAAAAAAAAATCCAAGTAGTTAATATGCTGCATTTATGTTTCATGAAGCCTTTTACTCCATAAATATGCCTTTCCATGCCTTTTTTTTGTGTGTAAATTTTAATTAACCCATGTTTCATTAACAAAATAGTTATAATGAAATATAGAAAGTGAAACTAAAGCCATTAGGAACTAAAGAAACAGATCTATCAGATTCCATTAGCAAACAGAGCAGACTCTGATCAGATGGCTCCTTTCCGATCTGGGTCTTTTCTGTTTGCAAATGCGTTAAAGCGTGTTTATATGAAGGAAAGGGTTATCCTTTGAATAAGGGATACGCATGCTTTGTCATTTGCAAATAGTGTAGAGCTAAGAGTAACTCTTAGACCCAGATCAATTCCCTCCTACTGGATCCCTCTGACTAGGGCCTGCACTGTCATTCAGAATATTCTTGCAAGTTTAAGCCATTCATTCTGATTGGATTCTGTAGTCAAAAACTGTTGGGATATTCTCCTCTGATAACTCTGTGAGTGCAAAAATAACCCTTTCCCTATAGAATACAAGCAAGGTTTTACGCAAGCGTAAAATGGCTGCGTAACATGTATTTAAGCAGGATATAAGAAAAAGAGGGAGCAATATTGTTTAGTACTTTTAATTAACAGATACATTGGGAAAACATGACTGTAATATATAAATTAATAGCAGAAACGGGTGAATGTTTTAATGAGCCATGATGCATAATACCTGTGTATGACACCAATAATACGTCACAGATCAATGTTATTCATTTGCTGAAACACACTGACGTAGAAACCATTATCACATTATGTGATGTTCACAAGGCATACAAACTCCCATACTCACAGTCTACATGAAATTATTCGAATAGGTCGACTCAATGCCCATTAACTTTTTCACTTATATTGTCCCAAAATTAAGAACAGGTTAGTATAAGATATACATTTAAATTGAAGCAAATTCATGCACAATGGTGAAATATGCAAAACGGTCAACAAAACCACGAGTAAAAGGTCTCAGCTAAATAACTTTAACAAAGCCAAAATGCACACGAGTAAAAGGTCTCAGCTGTAGCATAGTGTTAATGGAGCATAGTGTTAATGGGTGACATGAGTTCGAAATTCTCCAGGGAAGACAAGCGCTCTAGAGACATCTACATCGCTAACTTGGCGAAGACACATTACTTTCGGGTGCTGACAGGTTCAGATCTATGTACCGGAAGCAATGTCTCGTTTGTACCGGGTAGACACGCGTCATCAAGCCTAATTGATCACGTTCTTGTGACAGAAAGCCTACTCGACAACATACAATCTTGTCATATTGAGGACGATAGCCTGCTAAACGTCTCAAGACACCGCCCTCTATATTTGTGCTTAAACGATGTTAACTTAGAATTTTGTAAAAACCTAGAAAGTGAAAAGTTTACAAAATATTGCTATAAATGGTCATCGGCGTTTGAGTTAAATAATTATGAGAATGCAGTAGAATCAGCTTTATCCAACGCACCGATAGACTACAATGACATCGATTTATCATACCATTGTATTGTGGACTGTCTTGTTAAATCGTTAGAGATGTATATCTCAAAACGTTCGAACAAAAGCTTCCTAAAACCGTATTGGACACCAGCTGTTAAAGAATGTCACCGGAAAATGAGCACCGCGCGTGCGCATTGGATAACGCTCGGCCGTCCAAGGCTAGGCCACGCATTTGACTCTTACAAAGGCGAAAAACGTCAATTTCGATGTAGCTTAAGAAGGGCTGCCTATGAATTTGAGAAACGGGACAATGAAAGAATCAGCAAGCTTTCTGAACTAGATCAGAAAGGTTTCTGGAGAATAGTACACTCTCGAAAAGGGAAATGTCGAAACCAACAGGGATCTGAAATTCTCTTCGATCTATCAGTAGAAAGAGAGCCTGACAAATACTTCGAGGCTGGAGATCTTACTTCGAAAAACTTTATGAAGTCACAGAAGACGCTCATTATGATGATCAATTTCGGAATGTTGTTGAGCAAAAGCTAAAAGACATGCTAAGTGTTGATGCTAATGACAGCAATTTGTCCATTCTGCTGACCGAACCCATAAAAGTTGAAGAATTAAGTGGACTTGTGCGAAATCTGCCTAATGGAAAGGCTGCCTCATATGACCACTTGTGTTACGAACACATGAAATTTGGCGGGAAAGGACTCGCATACTTATTCAACGAAATGCTCCATCAGGAGTATATACCGATCCAGCTTAAACAAAGCCTCACTATAACTCTGCACAAAGGCGGTGGTAAATCAACCAAGGACCCAAATAATTACAGAGCGATATCTCTACTGCCAGTAGTGTTCAAACTGTTTGAAAAAATTATACTGACACGCCTAGAGAAATGTAACTTTGATAATAAATTGAACCCTCTGCAACACGGTTTCATGCGTGGTAAATCTTGTAAAATGGTATACCTGCTGTACCAAGAATCAGTCAATTACTGCAAAGAACGCAACAGCAAATGTTATACGTGTTTCATGGATGCGTCAAAAGCTTTTGACAGAACTTTGGTGGATGGGGTTCTGTACAAGCTACATAGTATGGACATACATGGCAAGGCTCTACGCGTCTTCGGTCATATGCTTCGCGGTCACCAAAGTCGTGTTCTAGCATTCGGTCATCTGTCAGAACCATTTTTGATTCTCCAGGGCACGCGACAAGGAAGTATATGCTCCCCGCTCTTGTACAAAGTGTTCCTTAACGACCTCTTAAATGAGTTGTCAAACTCACAACAGCACGGTTTACAAATAAACGGTATGCCCCTGTGTGCGCCAACCCAGGCCGATGACATAGTGCTTCTCTCTCTGTCAAAATACGGCCTAGATGAACTCCTGAATATATGCTATAGATATGCGTGTAAATGGCGTTACACATACCACTCCAGCAAATGTGCTTTGATGGTTCAGAACAGAAAGCGGAATCAACCGGGAGTGGTACTCTATGCATACAGTCATTTACAAGAAGTTTCATCATACAGACATTTAGGTATTGTTCAGACTCGATCAAGAGGATCACCTGCAAACGTTGACGATATCCATTAAGTGCAGCAATATCCGCATTCGGTAGCGTAGACAAGAGCATTTTACAAAACTCATGACAAAGTGTTAACTGAAACTATTACTGACTCAAAGAGAGTAAACTATCTCCTAGGCTTTGTGGACAGCCAGATTCAAAGCGTTTTAAATGCTGATCAATATCCTGATTTCCTGTGTTATAACGCAACTTACTTAAAAGAATTACATGCCATATTTATGACGTTTGATAACACGGGCTGATTAACCCATAGACCCCTGGCACTTCGAACGGACACTTTCACTCTCCATTGAAGTATCTTTCTAGGGGTGCCGTCGCTCTTTGCAATATATGGCAAATGACAAACACTGGAGACCCTGACCAGAGGGCTGCTGTAGGAGTCACATGTTCTGGGTCTACTATTGTTGCTTATGACAAGTTTATAAGTATACTCCGGGTGGAGAAAGCCTATATGTGTAACCAGGGCTTCTTGAGTTAAACAGACGTGTATGCTAATGCCTCCCTTTTTGTGTTTCCGTTCGCTTTCGCAGAAGCACATTTATGTATAGGGATTCATTGGTATTTGTATAATTATTGTATATCCAATGCATAACCATACTTCCGTTGTTTCATTTCGATGTCAGAAACTAACTTGAAGGATGGTTGGGTAGGCGTATAGGAATGCATTGCAGTGGGGATTACTACTCTGTCCAAAGTTCTAAACGACACATAGTTCAGAGCATGTTTAGACGCGGAGTAACTCATTGTCTAACCTTGCAACTGACATTGTGTGTGGGGATGCTGCGGTTGTTGCACGTGCGCTAGTATTGGGGGAGAATGGTATATCCCACCTATACAGAATGACGTTTCAGCTGTGTTAGATACACTACATGTATAACATAATTATTTGTTCATATGTAAGTTTGCATGTATCATATCATTTTTAGCTCACCAGAGCACAAAGTGCTCAGGGTGAGCTTTTGTGATCGCCAGATGTCCGTCGTCCGTCGGCGTGCGGTGTGCGTCGTGCGTCGTGCGTCGTCGGGCGTCAACAATTTGAACCTTTAAAAATCTTCTCCTCTGAATCTACAGGGTTCTCAGCTTTCATCTTTGGTACATAGCATCACCTATAGGTCCTCTACAAAAGTTATATAAATTATGCCCCTGGGGTCAAAATTGGCCCCGCCCCAGGGGTGGGAAGTTTTCAATAGAAACATATAGTAAAACTTTGAAAATCTTCTCCTCTGAAACCAGAAGGTTATTAGCTTTCATATTTGGCACATAGCATCATGTTCAGGTCCTCTACAAAAGTTATATAAATTATGACCCTGGGGTCAAAATTGGCCCCGCCCCAGGGGTGGGCAGTTTTCAATAGAAACAAATAATGAAATCTTTGAAAACCTTCTCCTCTGAAACTGAAAGGCTCTCATCTTTCATATTTGGCACAGAGCAGCATATTCAGGTTCTCTACAAAAGGTATATAAATTAAGGCCCTGGGGTCAAAATTGGCCCCGCCCCAGGGGTGGGCAGTTTCCAATAGAAATATATAGTGAAAACTTTGAAAATCTTCTCCTCTGAAACTAGAAGGTTCTCAGCTTTCATATTTGGCACATAGCATAATGTTCAGGTCCTCTACAAATTTTTTATAAATTATGGCCCTGGGGTTAAAATTAGCCCCGCCCCAGGGGTGGGCAGTTTTCAATGGAAACAAATAGTGAAATCTTTGAAAATCTTCTCCTCTGAAACTGGAAGGCGCTTAGCTTTCATATTTGGCACAGATCATCATGTTTAGGTCCTCTACAAAAGTTATATAAATTATGCCCCTGGGGTCAAAATTGGGGCCACCCCAGGGGTGGGAAGTTTTCAATAGAAACATATAGTAAACCTTTGAAAATCTTCTCCTTTGAAATCAGAAGTTTCTCGGCTTTCATATTTGGCACATAGCATCATGTTCAGGTCCTCTACAAAAGTTATATAAATTATGCCCCTGGGGTTAAAATTGGCCCCGCCCCAGGGATGGGCAGTTTTCAATAGAAACAAATAGTGAAATCTTTGAAAATCTTCTCCTCTGAAACTGGAAGGCGCTCAGCTTTCATATTTGGCACAGAGCATCATGTTCAGGTCCTCTACAAAAGTTATATTAATTATTGCCCTGGGGTCAAACTTGTCACTGCCCCAGGGGTGGGCAGTTTTCAATAGAAACAAATAGTGAAAACTTTGAAAATCTTCTTCTCTGAATCTGGAAAGTTCTCAGCTTTCATATTTGGCACATAGCATCATGTATAGGTCCTCTACAAAAGTTATATGAATTATGGCCCTGGGGTCAAAAATGGCCCCGCCCCAGGGGTGGGTAGTTTTCAGCAGAAACATATATAGAAAACTTTGAAAATCTTCTCCTCTGAAACTGAAAGGTTCTCAGCTTTAATATTTGGCTCATAGCATCATGTTCAAGTCCCCTACAAAAGTTATATAAATTACGCCCCTGGGGTCAAAATTGGCCTGCCCCAGGACCGGCTAGTTTTCTATAGAAACATATAGTGAAAACTTTGAAAATCTTCTCCTCTGATTGTCTGGTGAGCGCTTCAGGGCCATTCTGGCCCTCTTGTTATGTGATTCATTATTTGCCACATTGATGTAATATTTATATATGCTCTCCAGAAATTGGAGGAAATAAAGTTATATATAAGGGTGCTAAGAAAATATGAGAGAAAAAAAATAATTAAGCTTCCACCAAGGATCGAACCCACGACCTCACATTTCCTAGTCCATCCTTATAACCCTTAGACCACGCTGACAGCTATGAATGGGAATGTGATTTTAATCACTTATACCTAATTCACTAACATTTTCACTAAAACTGGATCATGGCAGAAAAGAAAGAAATAACTCAGACAAAAATATGCTGAAAAAATATATGAATCAAAATTAATAAAATAAATGAATATATATAAATAAAAATTTGTCTCACAATAAACCATAGTTATTAAAAAAATTGTCTTTTATAGAAACACAGGACGGCAGAAACGCATGGTCAAAATTCAAAGCCGTATGAGATTGGGCTGCTTTCGCAGCCCAATTAATGTTAGAAATAATGACACAATTCAAGGTATTGGGTTAGATCCCCCGCTGGACCAAGTCCATTGGATGAGATTTTAAACCGAGGTCCAATGTATCAGTGTTATACACTGGGCATCTAAAAGAACCAGAGAAACTCTGTCTATATCCTCTCCCTTCTCTCTGGGGTGTCCAATTAGCCCATAGTGAGCAGAAACAGATGTTAACAAATACATGTACATTTATTTTTTTTACTGAATGGAGGAACTTTTGGCTCAGGTAGATACTGTAGACTCGGGTCTTTACTATACCATAAGGAAACAGAGCAGACCCTGGTCAGACTAGTCATCAGGTTCGGGTCTCCTGTTTGCAAAGTTGTAAATAGGCATTTATATGAAGGAAAGGGTTAAAATATTGCATTTCAAAACTAAAGATCTATTAAGTTCTACTTGAACATTTTTCTTCAAGTAAAGGAGGATAAGGAAGTCTTTTAATGATACGCTTTGTTTTGAGAAATGTCATCTTTCAAGGGCCTTTCTGTCCTTGAAGCCTTTCCATATCCTGTAGTGTATGACCACTTCCATGTTTCTCATTCTTAAGTCTTTTGTCCTGAATAAGAAATAGTAGAATAGTAGTTATTCCTGTTCAAACTAATAACCCTTTCCTTCACATAAATGCTTTTTCATGCATTTGCAAACAGAGTAAACCCAGGTCAGATGGCTCCTACAGGAGCCATCTGATCAGTGTCTGCTCTGTTTGCTTATGAGATTATCATCCCCTGCCAAAGGCAGAGGGATACTGTTTTGGGTTTGTCCATCCAGCCGTCCATCCGTCCGGTTTCCGTCCGATGCCATATCTCTGTAATGGAATGACAGAATTCAATGAAACTCAACATGAATATTTGTTATCACTGGGGCATGTATTAATTAGTATTAAACCATTCAGTACAACCCCTCTAAACCAGAGTGTCAGGGTGTTATTATTTCTGACATGAATATTCATGGAGTAAAGGGTTAAACAACCCTGAAGATTATCCACAATGGGGCCTCTAAAGAAATGTTCTGACATGAGAAAAATGCATTTTGATAATTGGAAATATTTTGGTGTGTTAAACTAAGTGATCTGGAAGCAGTTTTAACCTCATGTTATCTGATTCTACATTTTTTATAGCATTTTGATCAGAATGTGGGATTTACTAGGAATATTTCCTAAAATTGGGGAAAATGTTTATTATTTTCGTTGGGAATGGGTTGTTTTAACAGACCCATGTACAGAGTTACAGATAAAAGTGCATACGCAAATACTAAAATCGCCATTTCTCCACCAAACCCTATACTGTGACCACTCTTTAGAATCATCTCAAAGAGTGGTCACAGTATAGGGCTTGTTTGAGAAATAAAGGAGTTATTCTTGAAAATGTTTAAATATATGCATCTTATCTAGACGTCTGCATGTAGAAGCCAGAAAAAGGCCTGTCTACTGTAATTTTTCCTTGTTTCCATTTTTAGCTCACCTCAGCCGAAGGCTCAGGATGAGCTATTGTGACCGCGATCCGTCCGTCGTTCGGCGTCCGTCCACATTTTCAAACGACATCTCCTCTGAAACTGCTGACCCGATTTTAACCAAATTTTGTCAGAAGCATTAGTGGCTAGGGGCAACGGAATGTTGTTCACATTATGACCCCCGGACCAAAAATGGCCCCGCCCAAGGGCTTATCAGTTTTTCATAGGAAAATCTTTAAAAATCTTCTTCTCTGAAACTGTAAGGCCTAGACCTTTGATATTTGGTATGTAGCATGATCTAATGGTCCTCTACAAAGATTGTTCAAATTATGACCCCCGGGCCAAAAATGACCCTGCCCAAGGGCTTATCAGTTTTTCATAGGAAAATCGTTAAAAATCTTCTCTGAAACTGTAAGGCTTAGACCTTTGATATTTGGCATGTAGCATGATCTTATTGTCTTCTACAAAGATTGTTCAAATTATTACCCCCGGGCCAAAAATGGCCCCGCCCAAGGGCTTATCAGTTTTTCATAGGAAAATCTTAAAAAATCTTCTTCTCTGAAACTGTATGGCCTAGACCTTTTATATTTGGTATGTAGCATCATCTAATGGTCTTCTACAAACATTGTTCAAATTATTACTCCCAGGCCAAAAATGGCCCTGCCCAAGGGCTTATAAGTTTTTCATAGGAAAATCTTTAAAATTCCTCTGCATCTGTAAGGCCTAGACCTTTGATGTTTGGTATGTAACATGATTTAATGGTCCTCTGCAAATATGTAACTTTGGCTTGTGGTCCTCTGCCAAGAATGTTATGACTTATTAGGCGAAACGTGGCCCTGCCTTGGGGCTTATCAGTTTTTCATGGTAAAATTATCAAATATTATTTTTCTCTGAAACCATAAGGCTTAGACCTTTAATTAATGTCATACTGCTTTGCCTTGTGGTTCTCTACCAAGGTTGTGCAAATGATGACTTCTTGGTCAGAAATGGTCCCGTCCGTGGGGTATCTCAGGTGAGCGCTTCAGGGCCTCATGACCCTCTTGTTCACTAGGTGTGACAGTTGCTGTTGGTGCTAGGGTGGTGAGAGGCCCAGATTGGAGCCCTGATTTTGAGGACCAAGATGGGGGTGAAGGTAATCTGGGCAGCATTATAGAGATCTGTGGGCTCACAGAAACAAGCATGTACCCGAAACAGTGTGTGGTAGTGCAGTGGGACACTGGGGAGAAGAATGTGTACCGGGCTGGCTACGAGAAGTCTTATGACCTGCGATTGTACGACACAGCTGGAATTGGTAAGCAAATTGACTACATGAAACTTAGGGATCTTCAACTTATTCTGATGGAAAACTGGGTACAGCCATGTTATTATATAGGAATGTTAATCAGCATGTGTGGCTGTGGACCAAGACTTTTGCTTGAGCAACAGATCATATAACGTTTTAAAATTTGTGTGATCAGATTTATTGCCCTATCAATGTCCTATCTCTAGATCATGTTGAAATTAAGAACTAGGTTAGATGGAAAATGTAATTCGTTACCGGTTCTTCAGAAAGCATCTTATGTCAAAAACACCCCTTGATAAAAAATTTTTATTCATTCATTTTTGAAAGTAATTTAAAAAGGGACAAATCTCTGTAATTTGAGAGTCAAAGGTTGTAGTTTAGGTAATAACGTTATAATTCATATAAAATTTTCAGGTGTGAAGCATGATAAAACCTGCTCTGAGTGCAAGGCAGAGAAGATATTTGGAATGCTTTGGCAGTGTACCAATTGCCAAGACTTGTACCTGTGCTCTGAATGTTACTTTGGGGACAAACACAATATCCAGCATCAATTTATGCGCTATGACACGGTTGACAAGAGTACTGGGTATTTATTTTACTGTTTAATTATATTTCTTAAATTTAATCCTTTACGCCATGAATATTAATTAATGGAAGAAATAATGAAATTGTGAATATTAATTCAATGATTTTTTATGATGGTATATTAACACCGAAAAATATTGCTTTGGCAGAAACTGTAGAATCAGATTCTACTGGCAAATGCTTTAAGCCTGAACTCCATGAACATTAATGTAAGAATTAATGACACCATGACTGTTAATTACCTGCAGTTTATAATGGTATATGAGCATTATTGTCAGGCCATATTAGAAGCTGTAGAATCCAATCTATATTATTTCATTGGCAAACAGAGCATACTTGACCCTTTTTACTCATATAAATTGGTTTTCACACATTTGCAAACAGGAGCCATCTGATCTGGGTCTACTCTGTTTGCAAAGGAGTTAAAAGGTGTATCTTTTGAGTATAGGCTTAAGTATGCTTAAGAGTAAAACTTTTTATGCCCCCCAACGACGGGCATATAGTAATCGCATTGTCCGTCCTTTACGTCCGTCTGTCCCAAAGTTTGTGTCCCTTCTATAACTTTTTTTATCTGTGAATGGATTTCAAAATAACCTGGCACAAAAGTGTCTTGTTCAACTCCCTGTTCCATGGGTCAAAGGTCAAGGTCATCCTTCAGGGTCAAAGGTTGGGGGCATAGTGTTTCACAAACACATCTTGTTTTAATATAGCAGAGTATGGGACAGTTTCCAGTTCAGCCTTTGAGTTGAGATGAGACACCAAGTAACTTCAGTGCCCTTATCAGGCTTCAGGCAGTAACTTCAGTGCCCTTATCAGGCTTCAGGCAGTAACTTCAGTGCCCTTATCAGGCTTCAGGCAGTAACTTCAGTGCCCTTATCAGGCTTCAGGCAGTAACTTCAGTGCCCTTATCAGGCTTCAGGCAGTAACTTCAGTGCTCTTATCAGGCTTCAGGCAGTTTGATGCTTTGACATTGCTTTCTGAAAAGAAATGGAAAATTGTTCACTTGGAAAATTGATGCAAGGGGAGGATAGTGTGTTTTGACTTATATGTAGTGTTTAAATAGTAAAATATTTTTTGTTACAATATTTAATAAATGATATGATCAGTTTAACCCTTAATTCCTTCATATAAACACCTTTTCAAGCCTGTGCAAACAGATTAGAACCAGATGAGCTGTCAGATCTAGGTCTGCTCTGTTTGCTTATGGAAATTTATAGAACTGATTATGCAGTTTCCACAACATTGAAAACAACAACTTTTACATGTTCCATTTTCTGACTTTGTATATGAATATTCATGAGGTGAAGAAATCTTGAATAAATATTAACCCATCCCCTCACAGGCTATTATAGAAGTAAAAAACATTACCTGCTGTGAAATATGCTTAGGTTACTGTAAAACAGGTTATATTCGCGTCATGATTATTTCGCGTAAATGTGATTTTGTATTAATTCGCATCATGATGATTTCGCTACGGCATCCATCTCGCTAAATTAACATATCGGAAATAGAATCGCATAAAACTCTGCCGAATGCTGTAAAAAGGGCAATGAATAAATTTCTGCCGAATGTATGTAACTGCTGTCAGCAATTTAGGGGTTATCAATCTATAATTTATAGCATGCGTTAAGGCATGTATTTACCAGTATTTAATTTTGTAATTGTTTTGAGAACCCAAAACTCGGATGTATGGCACAGTGTGACACACCGGTCTACTGATGAAATGGTGGAAATGTAAATGGAAAAGTAGTAAAGTCAAGCAGGCAAAGCCACATACAAGACGCAACCACCACCAAAACACCGATAGACAGCATGACACACACACACACACACACACACAACCACACACCCAAACGCACACACACGAAATGAACACAGAAAACACCAAAAGACACACAAGAACCAGAGACAAACGTTCCACACATGAACAAAATCACAAGCACAAAGACGCAAGGCAAACAAAAGGAAGGGTGACAAAGAGAGTACCGCCTTGGCACGGTCAGTAGCAAAAACACCACTGGGGGTTTAAACTGGTTTACGGACGTCCTAACCTCACACTTCTCTCAAAGTCACCCTAGCTTTACAAATACATGTATTGTAAATAAAGGTATCCCCGCTGGACTTACCCACAACATAGACGACGGTGAACACATGACAACATGTAAAACATAGCATAATAACTGTGACAATCCGTCAAATATGTACTCAATGACTTTGCTGAAGTCAGAGCACCTGCAGGTAAGCCGTTAAGGGCACGACAGGGAAAAAGTAATACATGAGTCTGGTAAGCTCATCCTGTATCCAAGTTTAAGAGTATACCATCATAGAGTACTACCCTGTCATCGCGCAAGCAAAGAGGGAAGCGTAGCTACCGACTGTAAAAGGGTCGATAACCAAACATGCAGTGCGTTGCAATATAATAGGATCATAACCTTTCTTTTTAAATGTTTTAATGCGTTTTATAAACAAATCATGAAAATTGATATGACCCCGAATTTTCCTAAGTTTGTAGATAACATCCCCATAAAATTCTGGTTGAGAAATGCCTTGTCGCAGTAACGTCCGTAGATTGCAATTATATTTACTAATGAGAGGTAAATTTCGATAATAAAATTTAGAAAAAGTTTTCCGAAGTTTGTGATATCTGTAACCTTGCTTAAGAAGTTTATCAGTTATAACTAAATTACGTTTGTTAAAATCTTCAAGCAAAGAACAGGCTCGGGCAAACCTAATAAGTTGAGAAATATAAACCCCATAAGATGTAGAACGTGGCACATCTCCATCTAGAAAAGGATAATTAACAATTTTAAAATTAAAATCTTCTCTTTTATCGTATACTTTGGACGAAACTTTATCATTTGTAATTGAAAGATTCAAATCTAAAAATGAAGCATTAATGTCAGATTGATTAGCTTTGTTTAAAGATAGTTCTTTTGGGTAAATTGAAGAAATCATAGTATCAAAATAAGGATTATCTAAATTCAAAATATCGTCTAAATACCTTGAAGTTTTATTAAAAGCATTAACAATATCTGTCTGTGTATCAGGTTTTAAGCTAAGCATAAAATCCCTCTCGTAGCAATACAAAAACAAATCTGCAACAAGAGGGGCACAATTTGTACCCATGGGTATACCAACAACTTGACGATATATGGTATCCCCATAACGCACAAATATATTATCTAAAAGAAAGGTAAGAGGTCTACAAACATCAAGGCAAGTCCACATTGTGTAATGTTCAACTTCTGAATTCGAAAAGAATGAACGTTGAACATTACAAGCAATGAACATTTTGTTTTCTCTGGCAAAGGTTTTTTCTATTAATTTAATAAGTTTATCCTTTATAAGATGGTGAGGTAGAGTGGTATAGAGTGTAGAGAAATCATAAGAGCTCAGTAAAGAAATGTTATACTGTTCATTTTCAAGTTTTGTTAAAACATCATTTGAATTTTTTATGGACCAAAAAACATTAATACCAGAATTTTCATATATTTTATCACAATAGCGTTTTACATGTTCTTTGATCGTAGTAAGACAGGACGTCAAAAGTATAGATAATTTAGTAGTGGTACAACAGCTAGAGTTGGCAATAAAACGCGCCTTATAAGGGTTTTTATGTAGTTTCGGAATCCAGTACAAAGTAGAAAGTTTATGTTGTTTTATGTTAGGACCAGAGACTACATGTTCCGAGACTATATCTTTTTCAGGTGTTTGAACTGTTATATAAGTTTTTGAATCAGTTAGCTCCTTCTTTAAAACATCAACATAATACAATCTTCAAATAATGATTACATTGTTTGATGCCTTGTCAGCAGGAACAAGAACATAATCTGAATGAAAATTGGAAATGTTTTTCTTCAAGTAGCGAAATGTAACTCTAGGTCGAGGTGGTAAAAGATGGTAATTTGATTTGTTAAAAGTAATACGCGTATCAATAATATCGAAAATACATTTCTTCCAATCCGAAAGGGCATTAACATCAGCATGTTCTCGTCGACACCATTTGATGCAGAATTCTTGAATAGCTTCCGCAATATGAGTTCGACAAGCGTCAAAATCAATGAGGGAAGGTAATCTATATTTAGGTCCTTTAGTTAGGAGGGTCCTGAGACGTTTATCCTTAATGATATCAAAATTACCAGTAATGACATGACCAACTGGTTTATAGCAAAAGCTAGAAATGCTACAATCTCAAGAAATAGGGGTATTAACATCAATATTTAAGTCAGAGACAAAAGAAATGGTTATCACGATTTGTCCATTATGAGGCTAAAGGTTAAATCAGTGCCCCTATTGAAACTTGGATGGTAAACGTGTGAAAACAAATTGACAAGTTTGTGTATACGTGTTGATCTGTTAAACGCTGCTTGGGATAAGCCGGTATTCAATAGTCAAACTGAGTGAATTGTTTTTAGCTCACCAGAGCACTTTTGTGCTCAGGGTGAGCTTTTGTGATCACTTGATGTCCGTCGTCCGTCGTCGTGCGTCGTCCGTCGTACGTCGTGCGTCGTCCGTCGTCGGGCGTCAACAATTTGAACCTTTAAAAATCTTCTCCTCTGAATCTACAGGGTTCTCAGCTTTCATCTTTGGTACATAGCATCATCTTTAGGTCCTCTACAAAAGTTATATAAATTTTGCCCCTGGGGTCAAAATTGGCCCCGCCCCAGGGGTGCCTTGTTTTCTATTGAAATATATAGTAAAACTTTGAAAACCTTCTCCTCTGAATCTACAGGGTTCTCAGCTTTCATATTTGGCACATATCATCATGTTCAGGTCCTCTACAAAAGTTATATAAATTATGCCCCTGGGGTCAAAATTGGCCCCGCCCCAGGGGTAGCCAGATTTCATTAGAAACATATAGTGACAACTTTGAAAATCTTCTCCTCTGAATCTACAGGGTTCTCAGCTTTCATATTTGGCACATAGCATCATGTTCAGGTCCTCTACAAAAGTTATATAAATTATGGCCCTGGGGTCAAAATTGGCCCCGCCCCAGGGGTGGTCAGTATTCAATAGAAACAAATAGTGAAATCTTTGAAAATCTTCTTCTCAGAAACTGGAAGGCTCTCAGCTTTCATATTTGGCACATAACATCATGTTCAGGTCCTCTACAAAAGTTATATAAATTATGGCCCCTGGGTCAAAATTGGCCCCGCCCCAGGGGTGGGCAGTTTTTCAATAGAAACAAATAGTGAAATCTTTGAAAATCTTCCCCTCTGAAACTGGAAGGCTCTCAGCTTTCATATTTGGCACAGAGCATCATGTTCAGGTCCTCTACAAAAATTATATAAATTAAGGCCCAGGGGTCAAAATTGGCCCTGCCCCAGGGGTGGGCAGTTTTCAATAGAATTGAAACATATAGTGACAACTTTGAAAATCTTCTCCTCTGAATCTACAGCGTTCACAGCTTTCATATTTGGCACATAGGATCATGTTCAGGTCCTCTACAAAAGTTGTATAAATTATGCCCCTGGGGTCAAAATTGGCCCCGCCCCAGGGGTAGCAAGTTTCGAATAGAAACATATAGTGACAACTTTGAAAATCTTTTCTTCTGAATCTACAGGGTTCTCAGCTTTCATGTTTGGCACATAGCATCATGTTCAGGTCCTCTACAAAATTTGTATAAATTATGCCCCTGGGGTCAAAATTGGCCCCGCCCCAGGGGTGGTCAGTTTTCAATAGAAACATATAGTGAAACTTTGAAAATCTTCTCCTCTGAAACTGGAAGGTTCTCAGCTTTCATATTTGGCACATAGCATCATGTTCAGGTCCTCTGCAAAAGTTATATACATTATGTCCCTGGGGTCAAAATTGACCCCGCCCCAGGGGTGGACAGTTTTCAATAGAAACATATAGTGAAAACTTTGAAAATCTTCTTCTCTAAATCTACAGGGTTCTTAGCTTTCATCTTTGGAACATAGGATCATATTCAGGTCCTCTACAAAAGTTATATAAATTATGCCTTAGGGGTCAAAATTGGCCCTGCCCCAGGGGTAGCCATGTCTCAATAGAAACATATAGTGACAACTTTGAAAATATTTTCCTCAGAAACTGGAAGGTCCTCAGCTTTCATATTTAACACATAACATCATGTTCAGGTCCTCTACAAGAGTTATATAAATTATGCCCCGGGGTCAAAATTGTCCCGCCCCAGGGGTAGCCAGTTCGCAATAGAAACATATAGTGTCAAATTTGAAAATATTTTCCTCAGAAACTGGAAGGTTCTCAGCTTTCATATTTGGCACATAGCACCATGTTCAGGTCCTCTACAAAAGTTGTATAAATTATGCCCCTTGGATCAAAATTGGCCCGCCCCAGGGGTGGCTAGTTTTCTCTAGAAACATATAGTGAAAACTTTGAACATCTTCTCCTCTGATTGCCTGGTGAGCGATGTCAGGGCCATTCTGGCCCTCTTGTTCTAAAGTCCGTAATTGTACAAAAACAACCAGATGTTATCTACGACAATTTACCACTTGCCGTACATGTATACATGTATGTATATAAGACTTACTTCCATATTCACGGAGATCAATGAAGAAGAGAAACATTCTTCCAGTCTCCGGTCTGTATTTTTTATTAGCTCACCTGAGCCAAAGGCTCAGGATGAGCTATTGTGACTGCGATGTGTCCGGTGTCCGGCATCTGGCGTCTGTCGTTCGTCGCCCGTCCACATTTTCAAAAGACATCTCCTCTGAAACTGCTGACCCAATTTTAACAAAATTTTGTCAGAAGCATCAGTGGCTAGGGGGAACGAAACGTTGTTCACATTATGACCCCCAGACCAAAAATGGCCCGCCCAAGGGCTTATCAGTTTTTCATAGGAAAATCTTAAAAATCTCTGAAACTGTAAGGCCTAGACCTTTTATGTCTGGTATGTAATCTGATCTAATGGTCCTCTACAAATATGTAGCTGTGGCTTTTGGTCTTCTGCCAAGAATGTTCAACTTACGACCCTGACCTCTGGGCGAAACTTGGCCCCTGCCTCAGGGCTTATCAGTTTTTCATGGGAAAAATATATATAAAAAAATTTCTCTGAAAGCATGAGGCTTAGACCTTTAATTAATGGCATACTGCTTTGCCTTTTGGTTCTCTACCACGGTTGTACAAATGATTTCTTGTGGTCAAAAATGGCCCCACCCCTTGGGTTATCTCAGGTGAGCGCTTCAGGGCCTCATGGCCCTCTTGTTTAAAAACTATCTATGGAAGCAATACACTTCATCGAAGAATTTTATTAATGCAGAAAACACGTGGACGACGACATGATAAATCTGACCATATTCCGGATATAGCGATTTCGGACGTTGCTCCATTTTATACTTGTTATTGATTTATTAGCGAAAATATTGAATTCGCGGGGCAACGCATTCGCGAATTAGCGCGAAAAATATATTGTCGCTAATAAAACCTGTTTTACAGTATTTGATTTAACCCTATGACAGGAATAAAAAAGTACCGCATATACCGTATGGCCCGCCCGTTAGCCATACCTAATTATAAGTGCTCCCAGCATTTCACAATTAAGATCATTGGTTATTTCTAGTCGGCCATTAACGTCAGCGTTTACAGCCTCCTGAGTTTTAAACCTTACTAACTGTCTGGGTTTCTTCGACTTCTTACAGTCCTTGCCTACAGCTTCTATTCCGGATTCTGTATCCTACCATATATATATACAGATTACACTGCATATACTTTTTAGCTCACCAGAGCACAAAGCTCAGGGTGAGCTTTTGTGATCGCCTGATGTACGTCGTCTGTCGGTGTTTGTCGTGCGTCATGCATCGTGCGTCTTCTCCTCTGAATCTACAGGGTTCTCAGCTTTCATCTTTGGCACATAGCATCACCTATAGGTCCTCTACAAAAGTCAGTGGATCTCTTTGCCACCAGGTTCAATCATCGACTCCCGCTGTATGTGTCTCCAATCATGGATTCAGCAGCTTGGGCGGTCGATGCTCTGTCTTTTCCGTGGGACCGACTGTTCGGGTATGCTTTTCCCCGTTCATTCTGATCGCCCCCCTGTGGCCTCAGCGAGCCTGGTTCAACGATCTTCTCAGTCTCCTATTCGAGTCTCCACGGTCGATCCCGCCCAGTCGGGATCTACTCTCTCAGAAGGGCGGGGTTCTCCACAGGGACCCCGCTATCTTCCACCTTCACGTCTGGCCGTTATCAGGACGGGTCTCCGAAAGAGAAAGTTTTCTCAGCCGGTTGCCAACCTCGTTGCCAAGGCCAGACGATCCTCCACTTCCATTGTTTACAATGCCAAGTGGAGAATCTTTTCGGATTGGTGTCGTTCAAAACAGATTAATCCAATCCGTCCCACTATCCAAGACATTGCCGACTTTCTAGTTTTCCTCTTTCTAGAGAAGAATCTAGCTGTCAGCACTATTAAAGGGTATAGAGCTATGTTATCTCATACCCTTAGTTTCAGAGATATTAAGAACATTGGTTCTCACCCGATCCTTTCTGAATTGGTTCGAGCCTTGGAGCTTCAAAGACCTGTTTCTCGCTCTCTTTTGCCTAAGTGGGATCTGTCTTGTGTTCTCTGGTCACTTGCTAAAGCGCCCTATGAGCCATTAGATAAAGCGACCTTGACTCATGTCACGTGGAAGACTGTGTTTCTCCTCACTTTTGCTGCAACTAAACGCAGAAGCAAAATTCATGCCTTATCTGTAGAAGAAGGTTTTCTTCGCTGGAATTCTGACAAGTCAGTTTCCTTAATGAGTCAGCCTGGTTTTTTAGCTAAAACCCAGCTTCCGTCAGTAGCTTCAGATCCGTTTGTTGTACCCAGTCTCTCGAAAGATTTGGATCATTCGGACCCTGATCGAACCCTCTGTCCTGTCAGAGCCCTTAAGTTCTATCTTAAGAGGGTTCAATTCCTGAGGGGAAATAGGAAAAGGCTTTTTATCCCTATTAAAGGTCATAGAGAAATCTCAGCAGCGTCTATTTCTCGCTGGATTGCTTCTGCCATCAAATTGGCGGTTTATGGTGAATTCGCCTAATGACCAACTCGCCTACAATTAGATATATAGCAACCCGAATGGTGAATTCGCCTAGAAAGCAATTACATAGTGTTTGTATTTCGCACCTATTGTAAGGTATCGATAACATAACAAAACGTGTTTGCAGGTAGTGTTGACCAAGATTGAACTTTTGAGTGTAGCCCCTGATCATCATATGCATTTGAAAGTTTATATACTCACTCCGTTGATACCCATTTATATTTCGATTTTATATCAAAATATATCAATACTTGTGCGTATGGAAAGTAAATAAATTCTGGCATGGCATTATTCCCTCCCTACAAGGTCAATGATGGGACTGGGAATCGGGTAATTACCAATTTACTTAAATATGGTTTTACTGACTGTGTTATTTTTTAAACTAAATTAAAGTAACCCAATATATACCCGGGTCATCTATATGTATAATACTCAAATGTTTTCATGTTGGTGCAAGCATTTTTATTTTCAGTATAATAAAGGTGCATTCAGTTTGCACCCTGCCCCTTTCAATCGGGTCATTAAATTTGCACGTAGCGATTAGGGTCTACACTGATCTTTTGGTTTATTAAAAAAAACCATTTGGATAAGAAAACAACAAGGCAAGTTCTTGTTACAAACAGCTTTGTTTCATTGGCATGTTACTGGTAGATATACATGTACCTGTAATATAAGGTGTGAAATACAATCGCTATGTAATTGCTTTCTAGGCGAATTCACCATTTGGGTTACTATATATCTAATTGTAGGCGAGTTGGTCATTAGGCGAATTCACCAGCACCCCAAATTGGCTTACTCTGACCTATCTGATCTAGATCTCGGCTTTTTAAAGATCAGGCCACATGAGCTCAGAGCCCTGTCTACTTCCTGGGCTTTCATTAATCATGCGTCCTCGGATGAGATTCTCAGGGCTGCTTCTTGGAAGAATAGCTCTACTTTTTCTTCCTTTTATCTGCGCTCTTTTGCGACTCTTCAGAGCAATCTGCTCTCTCTAGGTCCTCTTGTGGCCTCTTAGCGAGTTGTTTAACTCCTTGGCTTTCATTCCGTGTTCTTGGCCTATGGTGAGACCAATTACGGTTATTAGTTTATGAAAGCAGTATATATCTAAGAAAATTTCCTCCTGAAACTATGATTTGGAGAAATTTCTACAGTCGAGTCTTGGTGATGTTCTGGCGAGTATACCTTCCCACCTTTGCGATAAAGTCAGCATATTTCACAGCAGGTAATGTATTTTGCTACTAAAATGAGATTTTTAAAGTAAAATCTGTTTTAGTTAGAAATACTTACCTGCTGTGAAAGGGATTGCCCTCCTCCTACCCCGCAATTAATTGTTGTTTTTGGGAGCAAATAACCAATGATCTTAATTGTGGAATGCTGGGAGCATTTATAATGAGGTATGGCTAACGGGCGGGCCATACGGTATATGCGGTACTTTTTTATTCCGGTCATAAGGTTAAATCAAATAACCTAAGCATATTTCACAGCAGGTAAGGTAAGTATTTCTAACTAAAACAGATTTTACTTTAAAAATCTCATTTTTATGGCGTTCGCAACGCCATATACTAGTCGGTCTCTTTACGGCAAAGAGTTCACTTGTCTAGTGAACATGCGCAAGACAAAATAGTTTTCTTCAAGTCTGCACTAGATCTAGTTTGGTTGTAAAATGTTCATGTATTTGTTTACTCTTCATGTATTTAATAATAATTCGCTGTGTGAGATAATTACTACTAATCTACACAAAGATAAACTTTTTAAAAGTCTTGAATTTTAATAAACTCCAAGTACGTCGATGCTCCAGAGTGGGCCCTGTACTTTAATCGGAAGAAGAAGAAGAAGAAGCGAACGAATATTTTGCCGTTGTTTTCGCAACACCTTGGCATTCTAAAGCAGAAGGAATATAGCCGAGGTTTCCGATTGCATTTACACATTCGTAACTGATTAGCATATAGACCTACATCTTCAGCCAATCAAACTGCCTTTTGCATCGCATTCGGTCATTTCCGTTTGACCCGTACTCAAAATTAGAAATAGGAAGTTTCATAAAGGACAAGGTCAAAGAAATCCCATATACACATTTATCACGCATCGAACAGCGTGTTTTGACTATGGCACCCAACCTCAACACAAGTCTAAGTCTTACAAGAAGTAAAACCGTAAAAACACGGGGTTCTATCGGCTTATCAAAGTAAGTATTATCCATAGAAGGTTTTCAACACATATTCAATCAAATTATATTCCAGTGTCAATAACAACTGTCTCTTCTATGTATCGTGTAACCGCCGAGTCTGCTCAAGACGTTTGTGTCGTGTAAAAGCGAAAGTAGGTAGCAATTTGTTGAAATGTCTTTCCCAGCTTACAACTCTACTTCTGACTGTAGTTCTGAATTTGAGTTTCATCAGGTTCCAAACAACTACCGTAATTGTATGTACATGTATGGATCTACTTAGTAATTAAAAATAAAAACAGTCTACCTTCAACTTTGTAAGCAAACTACATTTATTCAAAATAAACGAGTGCTGAACATGGAAAAATAAATGTTATGTGTAAGAATAAGTTGAACAAAAAATGTAGGATTATAGGTAGCCTTTGTATCATTTTGATGTTGTGCTTCAGTTTTTGCATCAGCTTGGGACATGAAAGCATTAATTGACCCTTTACTTCATGAATATTCATATAAGAAATAATGACATCATGAATATAATTAAGATATTCTTTTGCCATAGTAGAAACTAGAAGCATGTCAATATATAAACAGCAGATCATGAGATGGCTCCTTTTGTTTCAGTCTGTCATATTTTTATCCCCCCAATCAAGAATCAAGGGGGTGGGGCTGACTTTGTTGGTTTGTTGGCTTGGCTCAAACTTTAATGTTGGCAATAACGTTGTAGCCATTGCACATACATACTTCAAACCTGGCATGTCTATGCAACTTACAGAGGCGAACATTTTTTTTTTTTTTTTTTTTTAATCAAATAAATAAATAACCACACACACACATAACATCCATATCAAACCTGAACGCCATTATGGCCATTCAGGCCTTTGATTAATGTTGACAATCAACCCCAGGGTTCTTTTTAACGATGAGAATGACCTAGGGTCCTTTTTAACTAAGTTTCGACTCCCGGCTCTTTTCTTAGCTATCATAATCGTCAAAGGTTCTGTTTTTAATGTGAAGAACTGACTCCTGTGTCATTTTTAACAGCATCAAAATTTCATGTAACACCTGCATTACCTTCTATTGTTTTTTCGCCAAAATGCATTTCGGTGTCAAACACTTTGGGGGCATTTGTCACCCGTGACGACTCTCTTGTTATTGGTCATTTCACACAAAAACTGGCATTATGTACTGCCTAGCACTTTATTTGCCTATATACCTGGATCAAGGTATAATTGCATAGCTTTATTGATGTCATTTGAATTTCTCAAAGACCAGTTTTAGGCATTTTGACCTAAGGCAAAATTAGCACAAGTTGTAAACAGTTTAGATCTTGGTCAACCAGTCACTTGGTATTACATCTGAATCCAGTTCAAGTTTATTCAGCAGTGAAAGGGTGAAAGCAGTGCACTAAGCTTCTGTCATCAGCTAGAAATGTTGTCCACTGAAAAATTAACATTGTCAATATATTACTGTAACTCAGGTGAGCAATATAGGGACAATGGCCCTCTTGTTAAAGATCAGGCCACATATCCTCAGAGCCCTGTCTACTTCCTGGGCTTTCATTAATCATGCGCTCTTGGATGAGATTCCCAGATCTGATCTGGGGGGCATGTTGTTTTTGCCCTGTCTGTTTGTCTGTCTGTTTGTCTGTTTGTTTGTCAGCAACTTTAACATTGGTCATAACTTTTGAGCCAGTACAGATAGAGACTTGATATTTGGCATGCATATGTATCTCTTAAAGCCGCACATTTTGAGGGTGACATGTCAAGATCAAGGTCATCCTTCAGGGTCAAATATCATATCGAGGGGGCATAGTGTTTCACAAACACATCTTGTTCTTCTTTTTATCTATGCTCTTTTGCGACTCTTCAGAGCAATCGGCTTTCTCTGGGTCCGCTTGTGGCCTTTTAGCGAGTTGTTTAACTCCTGGGCTTTTATTCCGTGTTCTTGGCCTACGGTGCGACCAATTACGGATATGAGTATATAAAAGCAGTCTATCTAAGAAAAATTCCTCCTGAAACGATAATGTTATTGGAGAAATTTCTACAGCCGAGTCTTGGTGTTGTTCTGGTGAGTATACCTTCCCACCTTTGCGACAAAGTCAGCATATTTCACAGCAGGTAATGTATTTTGCTACTAAAATGAGATTTTTAAAGTAAAATCTGTTTTAGTTAGAAATACTTACCTGCTATGAAAGGGATTGCCCTCCTGCCACCACGCAATTACTTTGTTGTCTTTGGGAGCAAATAACCAATGATCGTAATTGTGAAATGCTGGGAGCATTTATAATGAGGTATGGCTAACGGGCGGGCCATACGATATATGCAGTACTTTTTTATTCCGGTCATAGGGTTAATCAAATAACCTAAGCATATTTCACAGCAGGAAAGTATTTCTAACTAAAACAGATTTTACTTTAAAAATCTCATTTTTAGATCCAACCACTTTGAATAAATCTACTGAAAAGGAGCATTAACTAGAGAAAAGGAAAATTTAGAATTTTGTAGTTTGAAACCATTATGATAGAGCATTTGCTCCTATAGTATAGGAGCAAATGCTCTCTTTATCACAATGGTTTCAACAGGTGACTTTTACAGAGGCGTAGAAAGGCATATTTTTATGAGGAAAGGGATAAACAGGGAAGGGTGAATACAGAATCAATGTAATGTAGAAACCTCACAATATAGTTATCTGAGGTACTTTGTGATAGCATTAAGGTACCATCTGTTAACTGACTTTCTGCATTAACTATTTACTCCACATAGATACTTATTTCTGCACCTTTGTGAACAGAGTAGACCCAGATCAGATGGCTCGTGTAGGAGTCATCTTATCCTGGTGATGCTCTGTTTGCTGATGATATAATATAGATCTGATTCTACAGTTTACCTGTGCCAAACCGTTTCTTGTTCATATGCCATTATAGTAAGCCAATTAATATTTATGATGACATTATTTCTGGCATATTTATTCATGGAATAAACGGTTAAGTACATTGTCGCCTAAAACTTGCCTTACTGTATGTTTTGACAGGACTCATAATTGTACAGCCACAAAATGTTTGAGGGGGGGATACTGGAATCGGCCTGTCGGTTGCTTTGTCGGTTGGTTAGATGGGCAGTCTGTCTGTCTGCAAACTGAGATCAAGGCTGCTGTGCGGGGGTATTCATCACCTTTCGTGATAGTTCATGCTATTTTTGTTGCAGAGGTAAGATGCCTAAGAGAGCAATCAGTAAGAAACTGGCTGCTAAGGGAATCTTTGAGAAGAGTAAGGTTCAACGAGGCCCAGATTGGCGCTGGCATAACCAAGATGGTAAAATATTTAATTCATTTGTTGCCATATGTTGCCCAATGCAACTTTTGTCATCTGATTCAATTTTCTTTTATCAAAACATTAAAAAGCAATATACAGTAAAACATTAAAACCCCTCTAAACCGGAATTCTAATAGAGAAGAATTTAGATACATTTAGTAAGGTGGCAGCTTAATGCAGATTGAAAATCATGCAGAAAGCTCCTCTAGGAGCTTTTTGCATGACTTTCACCCTGCATTAAGCAGTCATCTGTCTCCAAGAATGATATTTAGACTGTCCAGTTTAGAAGGGTTTTACTGATGTACGTTTTATTTGAAAATCAGTGTGTTAACGTTATAGATAAATGCATATTATCAGCATTTCAATTCTTTAACTCATAGTCTTGCTTTTTCACGCATTTGCAATTAGAGCAGACACGGATTAGATGGCTCCTGTAGGAGCTGTCACATCGGGGTCTGCTTTGTTTGCTTTTGAAATAATTAATATATAGAGGATCTTACATGAGTGTTCTTGATTATTGGATTTATTGAATGAGTCTTTTTAAAACAATAAAAACGAGCTTTAGCGAATTTTTTTATCGTTTTAAAAAGACAAATCATAAATCTTGGTATTTGTTATGTTAAATTATTATTATGAAGATTTTCAATTTGAACTTATATCGAAAACTGCCCCTGTGAAACAAAATGAACTAGTTGCATCAATACTTATAATTTTATTTTTACAACAAAATATTATCAGCCTTGGTAGAAAGGTTGGCGAAACTAAAATGCGAGACAAATAAATACTGATAAATTACCAAATAACATATATCAATCACATGAAGTTGTGTCTTCTTAGGTGTTTATTCGATTGGTTGTGATATACTTCTTTTCAGGATATAAACAGATGATTTATGTAATTGTTAGGCATTGTTAAAACACTTTGCCAGTAGAGACTGTCACTTTAATCCTTTCCCTGTTAAATATTAATGTAAGAAATAATAACGCCATAAATATAAAATTTATTAACTGAATTTGATTAACTGAAAAATGCTGTACGTTCACATAACCAACTGAGAGCATACAGCATTATTCTGCTGAAACATCTCCTTAGGATACCAAAAACTCCACTATCTGACATCACAATAAAAAGTCATGTGATAAAAGCACCGAAAAATCTATATTTCCATGACCAATTATTGCATTATTTTTATGTTACCCTGATGAAGACACTTGTTAGTGTAGAAACGTCAGTCTACAAAATAAACAGATAAAACAACATCTGTCTTGATTGTTAACATTCCACCACCAGTTTACTGTAACTTAATTTTTAGCTCATCAGAGCACAAAGTGCTCACGGTGAGATTTTTTGATCACCTGATGTCCGTCGTCCGTCTGCGTGCGTTGTGCGTCGTCACGCGTCAACAATTTGAACCTTTAAAAATCTTCTAGTCTGAATCTACAAGGTTCTCAGCTTTCATCTTTGGCACATAGCATGACCTATAGGTCCTCTACAAAAGTTATATAAATTATGCCACTGGAGTCAAAATTGGCCCCGCCCCTGGGATGTGAAATTTTCAATAGATACATATAGTTAAAACTTTGAACATCTTCTCCTCTGAAACTGAAATGTTCTCAGCTTTCATATTTGGCACATTGATTCAACTTCAGGTCTTCTACAAAAGTTATATAAATTATGCCCCTAGGGTCAAAATTGATCCCACCCCAGGGATGGCCAGTTTTTTGTAGCTGACTGCTGAAACAGCCCATGGGGTCACTAGTTATGCATAAGAAAAACTTTAAAAATGTTTTTGTCAGAAACTACTTGTCCCAGAGCTTAGATAGTTGGTGCATAGATTTATTTAGCATACCTTTATGAGTTTTATTAAGTATCATAGTTCTGAGGTTAAAATTGGCCCTGCCCTGTGTGTATAGACTTCTTCACATCAGAAACTACAGTTTAAAGGTACCCCCTTAATCAGTTGAAGCTAGTGTACTGAGATTAGCTTAGGCTAGCCAGTGGGAGTATTATGCAATCACCTCATATGCTCTAGCATTCTTTAGAATTGTTGTCTGCTTGTTTAAGTTTGTTCACACTGTTTTTAACACATATCAAGGGCCGGCTAGTTTTCTATAGAAACTCATAGTGAAAACTTTGAAAATCTTCTCCTCTGATTGTCTGGTGAGCGATATCAGGGCCTTTCAGGCCCTCTTGTTGTAATGACATATGGACATAGGATTCTTTGGTATTGGTAGAATCTGTGGTATTGGTAGAATCTGTAGAGTCTGATCTGTTATAATTTCATAAGCAAAGAGAGCAGACCCTGATCAGACGGCTCCTACAAAAAGCATCGATTTGTGGTAAAGGGTTTAGCACAATTGATTTCGCACTGAATTTGTCTCTTTGATTGTTTTAGGTGGTGAGGACAAGACAGGAGAGGTAATTGCGCTGGTGAACTTTAGTCCAGACACTGACCGAGATGCTGCGGAGGTGACATGGGGAAATGGTTATACCAATGTGTATCGCCTTGGCTACAAGGGTCGTCTGGATGTCAAATGTGTAGAGCCAGCCATTGGAGGATATTACTACAGAGATCACATTCCTATTTTGAGTAAGCCTGGGAAATTGCTCAGAATATTACTCAAAATGCCAAAGTTTAACCTTTTTAGCTTTTGAGCTTTTGTGATCACCCTGTGTCCGGCGTCAGTCGTCGTCGTCCGTCATCCACAATTTTTCAAATGGCTTCTCCTCCTAAACCACTGGGAGGATTTCAACAAAATTTCACAGAAATGTACCTTGGGTAGTCCTCTATCAAGCTTGTTAAAATCATGACCCCCGGGCCAAAAATGGCCCCGCCCTGTGGCTTATCAGTTGTTTTTGTAAAAATCTGTAAAAATCTTCTTCTCTGAAACTACAAAGCCTAGAGCTTAGATATTTGGTATGTAGCATCATCTAATGGTCCTCTTCCAAGGTTGTTCAAATTATGACCCCCGGGCCAAAAATGGCCCTGCTCCGGGGCTTATCAATTTTACATAGACTTATATAGGAAAACCTTTAAAAATCTTCTTCTCTGAAGAGCTTAGATATTTGGTACGAAGCATCACCTAATATACCTCTATGAAGTCTGTTCAAATCATTACCCCCGGGCCAAAAATGGCTCCGCTCCGGGGCTTATCAGTTTTGTTTTTTTAAAAATCTTTAAAAATCTTCTTCTCTGAAACCTTAAGGCCTAGACCTTTGATATTTGGTATGTAGCATCATTTAATGGTCTTCTACAAAGATTGTTCAAATTATGACCCCTGGACCAAAAATGGCCCCGCCCCAGGGCGTATCAGTTTTTCATAGGAAAATCTTTAAAAATCTTCTTCTCTGAAACCGTTAGGCCTTGATCTTTGATATTTTGTATGTAGCATCATCCAATGGCCCTCTACAAAGATTGTTCAAATAATTACTCCCAGATTAAAAATGGCCCCGCCCAAGGGCTTATCAGTTTTACATAGACTTATATAGGAAAACCTTTAAAAATCTTCTTCTCTGAAACCACATACCCTAGAGCTTAGATATTTGGTATGAAACATTGCCTAATAGACCTCTACCAAGTTTGTTCAAATCATGACCCCCGTGCCAAAAATGGCTCCGCCCCGGGGCTTATCAGGGTTTTTTTAAAAAAATCTTTTAAAAATCTTCTACTCCGAAATTGTATGGCCTAGACCTTTGATATTTGGTATGTAGCATCATCTAATGATTTTCTACCAAGATTGTTCAAATTGTGACCCCAGGGCCAAAAGGGGCCCCGCCCCATGGCTTATCAGTGTTTTATAGGTAAGTCTTTAAAAAATCTTCTTCTCCGAAACTGTAAGGCCTAAACCTTTGAAATTTGGTATGTAGTATCATCCAATTGTTTTCTACTAAGATTGTTCAAATTATGACCCTGGAACAAAATGGCCCCGTCCCGGGCTTATCAGTTTTTATAGGAAAATCTTTAAAAACCTCCTTCTGTGAAATTGTAAGGCCCAGACCTTTGAAATTTATATGAAGCATCTCCTAATGTTCCTTTATGAAGATTGTTCAAATTTTAACCTCCAGGCCTAAAATTATGGCCCTTGGTTTCATAATGGCCCCAATCTGAAGCTGACTTATTTTTAGCTCACCTGGCACAAAGTGCCAAGGTAAGCTATTGGGATGATCCTGTGTCCAGTGTCCGTCGTCGTGCGTATGTGCGTCGTGCGTATGTGCGGGCGTCAACAATTTGCTTAAACATCTTCTTCTCTGGAACCACAAAGCCAAGAGCTTTGATATTTGGTATGTAGCGTGATGTAATGGTCCTCTACAAAGATTGTTCAAATTATATCCCCCGGGCCAAAAATGGCCCCGCCCCGGGGCTTATCAGTTTTTCATAGGAAAATCTTTAAAAATCTTTTTCTCTGAAACTGTAAGGTATAGACGTTTGATATTTGGTATGTAGCATGATCTAATGGTCCTCTACTAAGATTGTTCAAATTATGACCCCTGGGCCAAAAATGGCCCCGACCTGGGGCTTATCAGTTTTTCATAGGAAAATCTTTAAAAATCTTCTTCTCTAAAATTATAAGGTATAGACCTTTGATATTTGGTATGTAGCATTATCTAATGGTCCTCTTCCAAAATTAATCAAATTATGACCCCCGGACCAAAAATGGCCCGCCCTGTGGCTTATCAGTTTTTCATAGGAAAATCTTTAAAAATCTTCTCCAAAACTGTAAGGTCTAGACCCTTGATATTTGTTATGTAGCATCATCTAATGGTTTTCTACCAAGATTGTTCAAATTATTACCCCTGGGCCAAAAATGGCACCGCCCTGGGGCTTATCAGTTTTTCATATGAAATTTTTTAAAAATCTTCTGCTCCAAAAAAAAACAAACTGTAAGGCCGACACCTTTAATATATCAGTTTTTCATAGGAAAGTCTTAAAAAATCCTTTTCTTACAATCCTCTGTCTCTCATCCCTTGACATGCATCATGCAGGCCTTAACATTTAAACATATTCTTTTCTGAAACCACAAGCCTTCAATTTTGATATCTGGTATGTACCATGATCATGGTCCTCTACAAAAATTGTTCAAGTTATGACCAAAAGTTTAAAAATCTTCTCTGAGACTGTAAAGCCTAGACATTTGGTATGTAGCATCCTTTAGTAGTTCTTTTCCAAGATTGTTCAAATTATGACACCTTAACAAAAAGTGTCCCGTGCAAGATTACATGCAATCTGTCATTGAAATCATAAATCTGTTACAAACAGGTGAGGGCTGTTCCAGGAAAAAAGGCCTGGGGGGGTAGGAACGCCAGCCAAAAATTGGGGTACCACCAACACAATTTTATTTTTTTTACCCCCCCCCCAAACAAGAGAATTAAGATAAGTCGGATACCCACAACCACTAGATTTATATTTATCTTGCCACCCACCACCAAGAAAACTGAAATTTCCGATTCAATAGTACTTTCTTGATTTCTTTACCACTCAAAGCTTGACAAGTTTTACTATGAATGTGCTGTTTTCTGAATGGAAATCATATTGACAGCATATATTGTTTATGTATAGGTTAGACCATGGTTGAGCGCGACTAAACAATTTAGTTCGAGGGGGCATAGCCCCTGAGAACTATGACGTTTAGTCCCGCTCAACCATTGGCTAACCTATTTAGCACTGGCTTTGGCTCGAGGAAAAACGAAATAAACGTCATCAAATTCGCAATTTAACGTCATCTGGCGCGTGCCGATTTTCCCTCACTTCTCTTCGCACAAGACTGAAAAGCATGATTGGGCCTGAATCCATTAATATCTTGGAAGAAGAGGAAGGAAAAACAACAAAGCTGGAAATTTAACGGCAAGATTTTAAAATTGTGTACAATTAAATATTCAACAATAATTTTAAATATTCAACGATAATTTCAATTTCAATATGATGCATTTGAAATAAAAGTTACTTTTAAATATTGAATTAATTCGATCTAGATCTAGATCATTTTATTAAGATTTTTATTATCTTATTTTGTTTAAATTTTTTTTAATAAAGATTGTTTTCAACTTTTCACCCATTGATTAGATTGTATACAGTAAAACCTATGTACAATGGTCAATAAAATACGCTATGCATTGTGCCGCTTTTTAAAGACAACTTTTTATGCTTGAATGCAGGTTAAATGTAACACATAACGCTCAAAATAAGAGCTTTCTGCATACCTAAAAAGTAATGCATTAAACTGTCACCTGTATTTAAAATTGCATATTCATTTCCCTTAATTGTCAAGTAACCTAAGTTTTACTGTATTTCAGTGTAACCAGCTGATCAAGGCTACGATGCATTGGGGTGAAATATCACGTGAAGCCTAGGATGTGACGTCAAAAAAACATTATAATGATTGGTCGACAGGAACCATTGACTAAATAAACAGTTTGTTAGTTAGTCCATGGTTTTTTCAAAAAGAGTCGAACTGAACAATATAGTCGACACTATTTGAGGCATCTGATTGGCAGAGAGCTCCAAGCCATGTGCTAAATATTGAAATCATCTACTTTTTGTTGAGTTTGTACACATTACATTGGCATGCTGAAACAATAAACTATTTGCCATCTTGTTTCTAGTGTGGAATGCTTTTTTCCCCATTCCTAGTAGACTATATAAACATCTTTAACCTTAACACAAGACGTTCAATTATATGATCATTAAATTTAACCCTTTCTAAGGTGTAAGAACATAGCAGACATTGATTTTGCAAATATGAGCCATGACTGTTGATAACTTTATATCTAACCACTTCTTGATACTGTTGCACTGTTGGTCCAATCTGTGAAATTTAATTTTCCTGTGTTGACTATTTGTATGGCAACAATTGAATATTAAGACAATCACTTTACATTGAATTACATGATTACTAATTTCCTTTATCGGTATATACAGAAATCAAATCACAAGAGATTGTTACAGTGTTGACCTAGATCAGCTGGTGCAATGAAAATCTGATCTGATCTACACTGCTTGCAAATTACCACCACCATCTTTAGTTTGCCAATTTGTCTGGAAAGCAAACAAACTGGTTGCAGTGCATGTCCATACAATTTACATTCTGACAGTTTATCCTGGATCTATTCAATATTACCAGATTAATTTCTTGTAAAACACAAGCAATTAAAACTCACATGTTAAAGATATGAAATTTGATTTAAAAGACAGCATGGTATTATAACACTTAACAATTAGTTAACTTACTAGACACAGTTCACCTTTTTATACACATTTATAGTCACAATTTCTAATCATATTTACATTCAAACTCAAACTCTTTTTGTCATTATAAACCACAAGGTTCTCCCCAGGATTTTCAGAAGGTGAGTTGCGTCTTGGGGTGGGTATGGGAGGGGTGTCCCCTCCCGCCTTCAACGGTGAGATTTTTTTAAAAGTTCTTACTAAATGATGTAAATTTATGTATACCTGACAAATAAATGAAGCAAAAAATGCTATAGCATGTCAGGTAGATTCGACTTTTGGACAGGTAGATTTTATTGACACAAAGAAATATGAGAAGACAAAATCTTCTGGTAGATAATTATGTTTGATAAATACCGGTACCATTTCACAAACAAACATTTATATACCTAACCATATTATAATTAACAAGCTATGCATATCCATACCATTACAGTGCTCTAGTTAGAATTTCAACACGGTAGGGCCACACTAATGAAAATTAGAGCACTTTCTAAAGTGCAACAGGAAATTATTAATACCAAGTCATACATTTCAGTTACCACTGACGAAAAGACCATCATTTCAGACCATGTCAAAAAGTGTGAACAATTTGGAACCGATATTAAAATTACACAACATAAACTTCCTACTATGTATTGGTTACCAAAACTACATAAAAAACCATATAAAGCGCGTTTCATTGCAAATTCTAGTTCATGTACAACTACTAAATTGTCTATACTTTTGACTTCTTGTTTAACGAAGGTAAAGGAACATGTAAAATTTTACTGTGATAAGACTTATGAAAATTCTGGAATAAATCTCTTCTGGTCTATTAAGAACTCTTCAGAAGTCTTAAACAAACTTAAGAACAAAAGGTATCTTGCATCCACTGTAAGCACGTACGATTTTTCTACTCTGTACACAACTCTTCCTCATATTTTAATTAAGGATAAGCTTACTAACTTGATCCAGAAAGTATTTGCCCGAGAAAGAACATCATTCTTGGCATGTAATGCTGAAAAAGCTTTCTTTACTGACGAGCAAATGAAATATTACACCAATTGGACTTGCTCAGAAGTTTGCGAAGCACTAACCTTTCTTTTGGATAACATATTTGTACGTTATGGGAATGCTATATACCGTCAGGTAATTGGTATTCCCATGGGTACGAATTGTGCACCACTTGTCGCAGATTTGTTTTTGTACTGCTATGAGAGAGATTTCATGTTGAGTTTGAATCCTCAAACACAAGAAGATGTTATAAAAGCCTTCAATGAAACTTGTCGATATTTGGATGATATTTTTAACTTAGATAACCCTTTCTTTGATGCTCTGATTCCTACAATTTATCCTAAAGAACTCAAATTGAATAAAGCTAACCCGTCCGACAATTATGCAGCGTTTCTTGACCTAGACCTTAAAATTAATAATGGAATGATTTCTTCTAAAATATATGACAAAAGAGATGATTTTGATTTTAATATTGTAAATTTTCCTCATCTTGACGGGGATGTTCCCCGTGCTCCATCTTACGGGGTTTATATATCTCAACTTATGCGTTTTGCTAGAGCTTGTTCATCTATTGACGATTTTAACAGTCGAAATCTCATTTTAACTGATAAACTGCTTAAACAAGGATATAGATACCATAAACTAAGAAAAACTTTCTCTAAATTTTACTATCGAAATCTCTCGCTTATTGGCAAGTACAAATGTAATCTCAAGGTACTTTTGCGACACGGTATTTCACATCCGGAATTTTATGGTGATGTGATTTACAAACTTCGTAAAATTATTGGACATACCCATTTTCTCACTTTGTTCATCAAATATATAAAACAATTCATTAAAAAGGGATATGATCCTGTATTACTACAACATACTGCATGTTTGGTTGTGAACCCTTTTACAGTTGGCAATCACGCTGGCCTCTTTGCATGTACGCCGACAAGAAAGGTTTAGTACTCTATGAAGGCGACCTCTTAAATCCAGAAATGGAAGGAGAACGTCGGATATCTGTACTATTTCATTTTTGTCGTACCCTTTATTACTTTTCTACAGTTACTCTGTTTGCAGCTCAATCATTGAGTACAATAGCGATAGGTGGATACAGTATTTTCAATAAAATGTTTTTTTGTTATACATGCACTTTACCACTGTATTTGCTGTCGCGGTTGTTGTAGATTAGTCGGAGAGGGGATACGTTTATTTACACTGTTTGTCTTTTAGGATGGGGATGGAATAAGGGTGAGGTTGGGCGCCCATAAACCGGTTTAAACCCCCGGTGACTTTTGTCACTGACCGTTCCAAGGCGGTACTTCCATCTTCCTCCTATTGTATGTTTGTTTTGTCTTTGTGCGTCTCTTGTTGTTTTTTCTACCTATGTACATTTGCTGTTTCCTTGTGTTGCTGTTCGGGCGAGTGTTTGTTCTGTATGTGGTGTTTCCTGCATGACTCATTTTTGTACTTTTGATAAATGATAAAAAAAAATATTTTCATATGTTCCAGAGATGAAACAATTCATGTTTGTTTATTATTATTTCTGAGAATTATTTATGTCCATAACATCTTTGGGTCTCATCAGGCAGATCTTATGATCTTAAACTTTTACATGAAAACATAGTCTGCATGGTTGTCACTCAGTGGTAATTCCCACTCTATGTCTACATTTATAACTTTCATTCTTGATCATTTGTAGGATCACTTCCTAAGTAGGATTGGGTAGTAGTACTAGTAGTTGTCTTAAGTCTAGGATATCGCCTTCCCATTTTATGCCCTCGGGCTATGAAAATGTCAATCTTTTTTTTTTAGAAAGTGAATATTTTTTACCCTTCTCTTTCTGTTTTAAAATCTTTATAAGAACCTAAACTGGCTAATTCATTTTTCCAGAAATTATTTCCATTCAGACTTTCACACATTCCTGAGTGTTACTTTATAAGGCAAATGTCTGGTCTGACTATTACTAAAAATGTCTTCATACACAGGTGCCATCTCAAACAAATAATGTTTTTTTGGTTTTTTTTAAGAAGAACTCTTGTTTGACATTATTGACTAACTAAAGAAGAGAAGGAAACAATCAGCTAATGGAATAAATTTATAAATTGTAAACCCAAATACTGGTTACTGGTTACCATCTTCAGTTCTAATTCATTAAGCTAGTTTATAATTTTTCTGAATCGGTACCTGTTGACTAGTTCCTTTAACAAAGCAATATTGACAGACACAAATTTCTGGTGAATACTCAATATTACAGGGTTTTACCTGTGACTTGAACATGCTGTTTCAATAACTAGACATGTCTAGCGGTTTTCAGATGGTTCCCAAAGTCTACACAGCCGCGGTTTCCGTAATTAATTTGTTTGTTTACTGTATTAAACAAGGAACGCTCTCCCGGGAAGGTTTACTTTCACTTTCACGAAATCGCCAACTTTCACTTTTCGTGTTATTTACTAAATGTCAACGTCATTTCTTACTCTAGCCATCTTGGGCTGAACTTATTTTTCACACTCTTATCGTAATCTCGGTCTGTGCTTTTCAATTTTGTCTTATATTCACATTAATTGGCAGGTGCATATACCGAATTTCATAAACGGACGCCATATTGGATTTGTTGAACGAACATTCGATAATACGAGCGTTTTGATTGGCTGTAGGACAAGAGTCTCGTTATTCGATTAGCCGAACCGAAATCTCGCTGTTGACGTGATAAACGTTATTAACGTGGATTTACTTGAAAACGGGAAAGAATATCGGCGACGATTTTTTCTTATTTGGGAAATTTTAAACAGAATTACCGTGCTTAATGCCCCCCCCCCCCCTCCGAATTGAAATATTCAATAACCCCCGATACAACACAATTACAATTGAAAAAATCGCCCCAACCAACACAAATTTAATTCTTTATTACCCCCCACCCACAAAATTTTAATTCATCGCCGTTCCGACCCCCCCTGGCCTTTTTTCCTGGAACAGCCCTGAGCGATCAAGGGCCATCATGGCCCTCTTGTTACATAGAAATACAGTGTATGCATAAGGCTATAGTAACCAGGTGATCGATTTAGGGCCATCATGGCCCTCTTGTTATGTAAGAAATAATGACACCATGAGTGGGTGAGCTTATGGGAGACTTGATTGTCCGGTGTGTGTAGTCCGTCGTGCATCATTCGTCGTCTGTCGTCAGCAATTTGCTTGTGAACACTAGTGGTCACAATTTTAGTCCAATCTTCATGCAACTTGGTCAGAATGATTGTAATGATAAAATCTGGGACGAGTTTGAAAGTGGGTCACATTGGGTCATAAACTAGGTCACTAGGTCAAACAGTAGAAGAACCTTGTTAACACACTAGAGGTCATATTTTTTTCCAATCTTTGTGAAACTTAGTCAGAACCATTGTCTGGATAAAATCTCGGATGAGTTTGAAAGTTTGTCATGTGGGGTCAAAAACTAGGTCACTAGGTGAAATAGTAGAAAAACCTTTGTGAACACTCTAGAGGTCACATTTTTAGTCGAATCTTCATGAAACTTTATCAGAATGATTGTTTTGATAAAATCTCAAACAAGTTTTAAAGTTGGTCACATGGTGTTAAAAAATAGGTCACTAGATTAAACAGTAGAAAAACCTTGTGAACACTCTAGTGGTCAAATATTTTGTCCAACCTTTATGAAACTTGGTCAGAATGATTGTAGTGATAAAATCTCGAACAAGTTTGAAAATTGGTCATGCAGGGCTATAAAACTACCGGTAGGTCATTAGGTCAAATGGTAGGAAAACTTTGTGAACACTGTAGAGGTCACATTTTTAGCCCAATCTTCATGAAATTTGGTCAGAATGATTGTCCTGATAATATCTTGGACAAGTTTGAATTGAAAGTTTGTTAAGAGGGGCCAACAAGTAGGTCACTAAGTCATATCTTACACTCCAGCGGTCACATTTTTAGCCCAATCTTCCTCAAACTTGCTCAGAATGTTTGTCTGTAATATCAAGGTTTAGTTTGATCATGGGTGGGATGGGGTCAAAAAGTAGGTCACTAGGTGAAGTCTTAGAAAAATCACTCTAGAGGTCACATTTTTAGCACAATCTTCATTGGTCAGAATGATTGTCTTGATTAAATCAATATTCTAAATCTTTGAAAATCTTGTTCTCCAGAACCACTGCTCATGATCCACTATCAACATTGTTCAAATATTGTCCCTTATGTCAATATTGGCCTCATCTTGGAGCTACCCAGCTATAATCTTAAATCTATGATAATCAGGTGAGCGATTAAGGGCCGTCTTGGCCGTCTTGTTTTATAATGGTATATGAACACAGTATTTGTTTAGCATGGCAGAAACTTTGGAATTAGATGCAATCAGAACAGACCCCGGTAGGGTGGTTGCTGCAAACTCTGATTACAAATATGTTAAAGGGAAACCATTAATTTATTAAACCAATGAACACAAAACACACATGCTGTGTCATTTGCAAACAGTGTAGACTCAGATCAGAGTGTTCCAGGAGGGACCCTCTGATCAGAGCCTGTGCTGTTTGTCTTTCAAAATAATGTAGCAAGTTTAAGCCTTTCCATACTGACTGGACTGGGCAGTTCCTCTCTAAAAATGCAGCAATGAAAGTGTAAATTTGTATTAACATTACAGAACTGGATGCCGAGCTCACAAGTGCGGGTTCCCAGCCACAGGTCAATGGGGCAACGAGCAGTACAGAGGCATCCTCTGATAGGGAGGAAACCCAGTGCAGGTTTAAGGAAGGTGACAAAGTGAAGATAGAAATAGAAGCTGACCTCCTTAAAATGATAGAGGATAACAGAGGGGCCTGGAACCCACAAATGACTGAGGTAAGGCTGTCAAGACCTGTAAATAAAAACATGGGGAGTGTATATAATTTTAGGAACTTAGGATAATAAGAAATTTAGGTTAACCATTTACCTCATTAATATTCATGTAAATAATAATGACATTATGCATATTCATTAGCTGATTGATTATATTGGTATGTGAACACATGATGATTTGGCAGAATAATCATAGCAGAAACTCTAGAATCAGATCTATGCTATTCAATAAGCAAGCAAAGCAGAGCTTGATCCTATAGTTCCTATAGGAGAAAATTTGATCTTGGTCTACTATGTTTCAGTGTTTGAAAAGGTGTTAAAGGGCTTATTTATGAGGTAAGGTGTTGGTTAATCATTTACTCCATAAATATGCCATTCGACATCTTTGCAATCAGAGTAGACCCAGATTAGGCAGCTCCTATAGGAGCCGTCTGATCAGGGTCTTCTCTGTTTGTTATGGAATAATATAGATTATCATTCTACAGCTTCTGTCATGGCCAACAATTAATGTGTACATGGACCATTTTTAGCTAACCAGAACACTTTTGTGCTCAGGGTGAGCTTTTGTGATCGCCTGATGTCCGTCGTGCGTCGTCGTCTGTCGTCCATCGTCGGGCATCAACAATTTCAACCTTTAAAAATCTTCTCCTCTGAATCTACAAGGTTCTCAGCTTTCATCTTTGGTACATAGCATCATCTGTAGGTCCTCTACAAAAGTTATATAAATTATGCCCCTGGGGTAAAAATTGGCCCTGCCCCAGGGGTGTTCAGTTTTCAATAGAAACATATAGTGAAAACTGAAATTATTCTCCTCTGAAACTAGAAGGTTCACATAGCTTCAACTTCAGGTCCTCTACAAAAGTTATATAAATTATGCCCCTAGGGTCAAAATTGGTCCCACCCCAGGGATTGCCAGTTTTTTGTAGCTGTCTGCTTAAACAGCCCATGGGATCACTAGTTATACATAGGAAAAACTTTAAAAACCTTCTTGTCAAAAACTACATGTCCCAGAGTTTAGATATGTGTTGTATAGATTTACTTAGCATACCTTTATGAGTTTTGTTAATATCATAGTTCTGTGGTTAAAATTGGCCCTGCCCTGTGTATATAGACTTCTTCACATCAGAAACAACAGTTTAAAAGTTTCCCCTTAAACCAGACTGAGACTAGCCAGTGTGAGTGCTGATGTGATCACCCTTAGCCTGATCAGTAGAGTAGAAATTGTGTTTAGACAAATAACACACACTCATTTTAGATTGAGAAAACTTTTTGGATAATTCTCAAAATGCAGAAAGCTCTTAAAGCTTTTTAGCTCACCAGAGCACAAAGTGCTCAGGGTGAGCTTTTGTGATCGCCTGATGTCCGTTGTCTGTCGGCGTGCTTCGTGCATCGTTCGTCGTCAACAATTTGAACCTTTAAAGTTCTTCTCCTCTGAATCTACAGGGGTCTCAGCTTTCATCTTTGGCACATAGCATCATTTGTAGGTCCTCTACAAAAGTTATATAAATTATACCCCTGGGGTCAAAATTGGCCCTGCCCCAGGGGTTTTCAGTTTTCAATAGAAACATATAGTGAAAACTTTGAACATCATCTCCTCTAAAACTAGAAGGTCCTCAGCTTTCATATTTGGCACATAGCTTCAACTTCAGGACTTCTACAAAAGTTATATAAATTATTGCCCTAGGGTCAAAATTGGTCCCACCCCAGGGATTGCCAGTTTTTTGTAGCTGACTGCTTAAACAGCCCATGGGATCACTAGTTATGCATAGGAAAAACTTTAAAAATATTCTTGTCAGAAACTACATGTCCCAGAGCTTAGATATTTGGTGTATAGATTTACTTAGCATAAGTTTATGAGTTTTATAAGTATCATAGTTCTATGGTTAAAATTGGCCCTGCCCTGTGTGTATAGACTTCTTCACAGAAACTACAGTCTAAAGATTTCTCCTTAATATATCAGCCTGCAGAGCTGAGACCAGTCAGTGCGAGTTCTTATATAATCACCCTTAGCCTGATCAGTAGAGTAGAAATTGTGTTTAGACAAATAACACACACTCATTTAAGATTGAGAAAACTGTGGATAATTCTCAATATGCAGAACACTCTTAAAGCTTTTTTTCATACCTATGCCCTGCATTAAGCTACCAGATATCAATATAGAGCATATCTGTTGTGAATTTCAGCTTAACTCTTTGCATGCTGGGTAATTTTGTCATCTGCTAAATTGTTGTCTGCAGCATATTCATAAGTTATCCCAACTACACACTTTCTTTCTAAGTTTTTCAGAAGTTCAGTCTCATTTACAAACAATTTGGATATCAGATCAGGCCCCACATTATGTGGGGCCTGATCTGGATCCAAACTGTTTGCATAGGTCATTAGTGGTGGGAGAATCCGCTTCTAGCATCCAAAGAATTAATACAAGTTCCAGTGGTCTATGCTCTATCCATTCTTTCACTACATTCTTTCAGCATCATGTTCAGGTCCTCTACAAAAGTTATATAAATTGTGACCCTGGGGTCAAAATTGGCACCGCCCCTGGGGTGTTAAGTTTTCAATAGAAACATATAGTGAAAACTTTGAAAATCTTCTCCTCTGATTGTCTGGTGAGCGATGTCAGGGCCATTCTGGCCCTCTTGTTTAATACCTATGCCTTGCATTAAGCTGCCAGCTATCAATATGGAGACTATCAGTGTGTATCTGTTGTGAAGTTAGCTTAATACAAGTTCCAGTATTCTATGCACTAATACCCATTCTTTCAGTACTGTGATGTTATCTGCTTCAGAATTGTTGTCTGCTTGTTTAAGTTTGTTCACACTGTTTTAATACATATCAATCTTACAATTAACTCTCTTGTACAAACCACATATGAAGTTACATATGTGTCAGATCAGAATCCAAACTATGTGCTAAATTCAGTCAAGTCATGCTCAGCAGTCACAGATAGTGTTATAACACTGAGTTTCTGTCATCTGTTAGAAATAATAAAGTGAAAACTTTGAAAATCTTCTCTGAATCTACAGGGTTCTCAGCTTTCATATTTGGCACATAGCACCATGTTTCTGTCCTCTACAAAAGTTACATAAATTATGCCCCTGGAGTGAAAATTGGCCCCGCCCCAGGGGTGGTCAGTTTTCAATAGAAACATGTAGTGAAAACTTTGAAAATCTAAAATCTTCTCTGAATCTACAGGGTTCTCAGATTTTATATTTGGCACATAGCATCATGTTCAGGTCCTCTATAAAAGTTATATAAATTATGCCCCTGGGGTCAAAATGGGCACCGCCCCAGGGTGGTCAGTTTTCAATAGAAACATATAGTGAAAACTTTGAAAATCTTCTCCTCTGATTGTCTGGTGAGAGATGTCAGGGCCATTCTGGCCCTCTTGTTACCCTTTCCCTCCTATAAACGTGTTTTGATGCATTTGCAAACAGAGTAGACCCAGATCAGATGACTCTTATTGGAGCCGTCTGATCAGGGTCAGCTCTGATTGCTAGTGGGATTTGAAAGATCTGTTACTTTACTTTCTGAAATGGCTACAATGTTCCTCCTTCCATGTGTCATTATAACTATTTTGACCATGAATATTCAATAGGTAATAAAGTTTGGAATATATATATAACAGGGGAAGGGTTAAATATTAACCTTATTTAATTAATTTCCATTATTTCTTACATGAATATTTGAGTATTTAACCCTTTAAAGATGTACAAAAGATTTCCTGGCATCATGCTAATATTTGTTCTGATATACTGACACAAGAACTTTTGGCCATTGCAGAAACTATCAATAGAAAATCCTATATAAAGAAAATCTTTAAAAATCTTCTTCTCTCAAACTGTAAGGCCTAGACCTTTGATATTTGGTATGTAGCATGATTTTATGGTCCTCTACAGAAATTGTTCAAATTATGACCCATGGGCCAAAAATGGCCCCGCCTAAGGGCTTATCAGTTTTTCATAGGAAAATCTTTAAAAATCTTCTGCTCTCAAACTGTAAGGCCTAGACCTTTGATATTTGGTATATAGCATGATCTTATGGTCCTCTACAAATATTGCTCAAATTATGACCCCGGGCCAAAAATGGCCCTGCCCAAGGGCTTATCAGTTTTTCATTGGAAAATCTTTATCATTGGAAAATCTTTAAAAATCTACTGAAACTGTAAGGCATAGACCTTTGATATTTATGTCTCCCCCCTTTTAGGGAGACATATTGATGTTGTGCTTTCTGTCTGTCCGTCCATCCGTCCGTCTGTCTGTCTGTTAAAATTCTTGTGCAGCTAACTCCTCCTACACTATTAGAGGGATTTCCTTCAAACTTTTACATATGAACCAGCTATATGCGAGGATGGTCATGTAGTTTGGAATTTTGGCTGCAACAATTTTGACAGAAGTTATGGCCCTTTGTAGTTTTTCCTTATATAGAATATATAGCAAAACAAACTTGTGCAGTTAACTCCTCCTACACTATTTGAGGGATTTACTTCAAACTTTTACATATGAACCAGCTATATGTGAGGATGGTCATATGGTTTGGAATTTTGGCTGCAACAATTTTGACAGAAGTTATGACCCTTTGTAGTTTTTCCTTATAGCGAAAAAATCTTGTGCAGCCAACTCCTCCAATACTATTTTCCTTATATAGAATATAGGTAAACTGATCGTGAGTCGGACACCTATTCCACGTTCTCTCATGTCAAACGTCTGTGGGTTCAGCTAGACACTTCCGGTGCTCACTGGTACCTGACCTGATCTCTTTTCAGCTCTTCTAGTGCTCTATATGCATCAAACACACATGTAACAGGGCCAAAACATACAGGAAGATAGGTAACCCTAATTCGATCGTGACTCGGACACTTTAGATGTTGAGTCGGACGGTTTCAATTTCTTGAAGTATTCATTGTGTGATACGTTAATTAAGCTCTGAATTGTGAGCTTTCATAGTATTATGTGTCATAAAAAAGATAGACCCTAGATATATATCTAGAATCTACTATAAATATCGTAGAATGACATATGATTTCCCTGCTGTTCAATCATAGGAGATGACCCACCAGGTACAGAGTGTATATAAATGCTACAGCATCCGACTCAAAATCAGTTTGACATATTATATATTATTAGAGAGAGTGGCACTTCTTGTTTACTAAAAATCAGTGTTCTTGTTAGGGTTGAATTTTACAGAGTCCCTGGGACCCAGGGCATCAGCAAAAGCTGCGTCCCAAGCAAATTCAACTGAGTCCCAGATAATTTCACTCCTGCCTTTGTAATGGAGATTTTTGCACCATTAAATGTAAAGGGGTAAAACTATTTAAGACTTTAAACTGATGTATCATTTAACTTTTATCTCAAACACTTTCAGTTTGCATAAAAAAAAAAAATCGAGGACATGTAGCCTTAGTGATTCCAAAGAGAAAATTACTCAATGGGTTTGCTTTTCGATATGCAACTTATTTAGGGTTTCGCTTATTGTCTAACTACTGTTTGCTGAAAAAGATAAGTGTTACGAGCACTGTATTATAAGGTATTTCTTGATGCTTTGATTTGAAGTGCACGACGATGAGCATCGTTCGAGTGAACTGAGCTGAGCATCACTGTATCCGCTGGCAAAAGCGTTTTTCACTTCATTTTCAGTGCATACAAAGCATCACTATTGGTTTCAGGGCTAACATCGTTTACTTACAAGTCTTTAAACCCTCGGTCTTGCACCCATAAGGCTTTAAAGTTCCTGGCGTGTTCAACTTTTTACTAGCAGACGCCTTTTTTTTCAGCACCCAAATGTCATTACTACGCGACAGAATGGTTCTCATAGAATTACATAATTTTAGATGCTGACATCAACCAGTCAAGGCAGGTGCCCTCCTACGTACCTGGAATAACCCAGGACTCGATATTTATAGACGCGTTGCAATTCAGAAAAAAAATGTCAAGAAAACGGACTGAGATTCACTTTGTTTATTGATCCGGATTGATGTAAGACCGAGCTTCAGTTGTTAATTTACCTTGATTCATTTAAATCGGTAAAATTTCGATCATTGATCTTGCGTCCCACGGATGCAACGTACTTGACTATTTTGCGTTCCAACGATTTTCGGTGCGTATTTAGATATGATTACGACGTAAACAGGAACACTGCTAAAACCTGAATAACATATGTCTTTTAAATGTATATTTATTGTTCTTCAACAAAAACATGATTTCCACCATTTGTAACGCTTGTATAATGTCGCTATTACTCAATAAAATAAAACCAAAGGCGGTTTTTATCTGACTTTGACATTTAAAAGTTGGTGCTTTTGGGTGGTTTCTAGCGTTGTTGTTGTGAAGAATGGATTCAAGTAATTGAGTTCAAGGTAGGTAACTCTGGTGAAAATAAGCATTAAGGTACCCGGCAAAGTAAAGATTATGCTAGTTACACTGCTTTCAAGCAGTGTGTAAAGGGGTTGAAAATCGTGTCCGATTCAAGATCAGTTTACCCTATAGCGAAAAAATCTTGTGCTCCAACACTATTTTCCTTGTATAGAATATATAGCCAAAAAATCTTGTGCAGCTAACTCCTCCTACACTATTTGAGGGATTTACTTCAAACTTTTACATATGAACCAGCTATATGTGAAGAATCTTGTGCAGCTAACTCCACCTACACTATTTGAGGGATTTACTTCAATATATTATATATGAACCAGCTATATGTGAGGATGATCATGTGGATTTGAATATGGGCTGCAACAATTTTGACAGAAGTTTGGATTTTTTTCAAATATGAAATTTATAGGGAAAACTAGTGTTTATAGATGTCTACAAAAGTTTACAGATAACCAATCTAAATGTGATGCACAACCTATCTATATGTATCTATAAGTGACGCACAACCAATCTATATCTATATGTGAAATCTGTATGTGAAGGTGGTCATGTGATTTTGAATTAAGCTTGATTATCATAATACAGTAAAATGGCGATAATCCGAGGACTGTCGGGAACTGAGAAAATGCTCGGATTACCGCTACCCTCGGATTATCCATGAATTCATACTTTGTGGATTCAACGTGTCAAATTTATCGTACAGTGTATGCACATACATGTGTTTTTACCTACAGAATGCTTAACAGATAAATTGATATGTTTGCGTATTTTTAAAAAAGTCTCGTTCAACCAAACACTTATTAGGAGAGTAAACAATCTTTATAGAGTATTTCAGACGAATAACACCGAGTGTTCCGATTGTTAATTAATTCAACTCGCCCTGATTTTTCTTATCACGAAACAGTACGGGAGCGAAGCGATGTTAATAATGTTTTTTAATATCCAGAACTTAAACGAAATGTCGACAAATGGAAACTTAGGCAAACTAAAATCCATAAGTATGAGGTTAGAAGCTACGACTGTTCTATGTCTAATAGTTTGAAACCAAATTTGGGTTTATTGTGAAGGGTCAGTTGAACGGAGCAAACTACAGTGAAACTTCGGTCTCGGCTGTGAATGGTGTTTACCGTTATCACTTATATAAGTGAAGAATCGATGCATTATACACAATTATTCGCTCACAGTTACTGCCAACATACGTGTATACTGTTTGACCCGGTGTTATTCACACATAGTAGCAAACTAACACAGTGGCACCTCTAATTGCAGCAAATTGCTGGGGGTACACGGAGTCACGAGACATCAACAATGGAGGTGTGATAAATTGACTTCGAAGTGTCCGCGATGCATGCTCGGATTAGGCAGGCCGTAAATTAATGAAGCAATTGATTGAAGGGACCGAGAAGCGTGCTCGAAAAATCGGATTATCGAGACTCAGATTACACAGTACATAGTTGTATTGAAATAATAGATTTCATGTCCGGACCATACAAATTCCCTCGGATTAGACCATATGCTCGGAAACTCGCTCCTCGGATTATCGCCGTTTTACTGTAGTTGTTAAAACGCAACTCTTGGTTACAACATTCATTCCTCTTATGGGTGCGGGGCGGGGTACCGGGGGGAGACATGTGTTTTTCTCAAAAACAAACTCTAGTTGGTATGTAACATGATCTAATGGTCCTCTACAAATATGTAGCTGTGGCTTGTGGTCCTCTGCCAAGAATGTTTAACTTACGACCCTGACCACTGGGCGAAACTTGGCCCTGCCTCAGGGTTTATCAGTTTTTCATGGGAAAAATATAAAATATTATTTTTCTCTAAAACCATAAGGCTTAGACCTTTAATTGATGGCATACTGCTTTGCCTTGTGGTTCTCTACCAAGGTTGTACACATGATTTCTTGTGGTCAAAAATGGCCCTGCCCCTGGGTTTATCTCAGGTGAGCGCTTCAGGGCCTCATGGCCCTCTTGTTTATAGGTAAGTCTTTAAAAATCTTCTTCTCCGAAACTGTAAGGCCTAGACGTTTGAAATTTGGTATGTAGTATCATCTAATGGTTTTCTACCAAGATTGTACAAATTATGACCCCTTGACCAAAATGGCCCCACCCTGGGCTTATCATTTTTTCATAGGAAAATCTTTAAAAATCTCCTTCTGTGAAATTGTAAGGCCCAGACTTTTGAAATTTATATGAAGCATCACCTAATGTTCCTTTATTCAAATTTTAACCTCCAGGCCTAAAATTATGGCCCTTGGTTTCATATTGGCCTCAATCTGAAGCTATAATAATAATAATAATAATAATTTTATTTGGCTAGTATACATAACATGGCAATTTAAAACAAAATGATGCATAAAAATCCAATACAATAATAACTATGAAATTCATCAGTCTAAAAAATAATATGATTACATAAATAAAATTTAAATATACATGTATATTAACTCGATGTAAGATAGCCATGCAATGCACACCAAATACCAGGGATAACACAAAAAAGATGAAAGGATTCCTCTTATTTCCATTGTGGTCCCTAATATTGGCAGCATGACACAGAAAGTCATGTATCAGAAAGTTTGATTTTCTACCAAAGCAGCAAATAATCAATCAATGTTCAACTAAACATGTCATCAATTCAGAAATGTTACTGAGGTCACATATATCACAGTCAAAGTGTTTATCACATCGAAACTGGAGATCACAGAATTTGTCAGCCAAACTATAAAACTTCAATAGAATAAAAACTGATAAATTACTTTGGGACAACTATCAATAATTTAAGATGCATATATAATTGAAATCAATTACGAAATAAAAACACTATTAAGAAATTAAGTGGCCAATAAATGAGCTTTGATGGCATGTTTGAACGTGTGGGAGGAATCAACATCCCTAAGACGTTGAGGAAGACCATTCCACAGAACAATACCATTAAAAGCAAATGATTTTCTACCAAAGCTTCCCACCTTTGGTAAAGAAAATCGCTGACTTATTATACCCCCCTTTTGAAAAAATGGGGGTATATTGCTTTGCACATGTCGGTCGGTAGGTCGGTCGGTCGGTCGGTCGGTCGGTCTGTCGGTCGGTCGGTCGGTCGGTCGGTCGGTCGGTCGGTCGGTAGATCGATGGTTTCCGAACGATAACTAATAAACGACTTGGCCTAGAATCTTCAAACTTGCTGTGGTGGTTGGTCATGACAAGTAGATGACCCCTATTGTTTTTGAGGTCACTAGGTCAAAGGTCAAGGTCACCATGACCTAAAATGGGGAAATAGTTTCCGATCAATAACTGCTCAAGGGTTTGGCTTGGGATCTTCAAACTTGCTGTGGTGGTTGGTCATGACCACTAGATGACCCCTATTGATTTTGAGGTCACTAGGTCAAAGGTCAAGGTCACCATGACCTTATATGGTTAAATGGTTTCCGATCAATAACTGCTTAAGGGTTTAGCTTAGAATCTTCAAACTTGGTGTGGTAGTTGGTCATGACCACTGGATGACCCCTATTGGTTTTGAGGTCACTAGGTCAAAGGTCAAGGTCACCATGACCTTAACTGGTAAAATGGTTTCTGATCAATAACTGCTCAAGGGTTTGGCTTAGGATCTTCAAATTTGCTTAGGTGGTTGGTCATGACAACTAGATGAGTCCTATTGTTTTTTAGGTCAATAGGTCAAAGGTCAAGGTCACCATGACCTTAAAGGGTGAAATGGTTGACCTTATATGGTTAAATGGTTTCCGATCAATAACTGCTTAAGGGTTTAGCTTAGAATCTTCAAACTTGGTGTGGTAGTTGGTCATGACCACTGGATGACCCCTATTGGTTTTGAGGTCACTAGGTCAAAGGTCAAGGTCACCATGACCTTAACTGGTAAAATGGTTTCTGATCAATAACTGCTCAAGGGTTTGGCTTAGGATCTTCAAATTTGCTTAGGTGGTTGGTCATGACAACTAGATGAGTCCTATTGTTTTTTAGGTCAATAGGTCAAAGGTCAAGGTCACCATGACCTTAAAGGGTGAAATGGTTTGCGATCGATAACTGCTCAAGGGTTTGGCCTAGGATCTTCAAATTTGCTGTGGTGGTTGGTAATGACCACTAGATGACCCCTTTTGCTTTTTAGGTCACTAGGTCAAAGGTCAAGGTCACCATGCTCTTAACTGGTCAAATGGTTTCCGATCAATAACTGCTCAAGGGTTTGGCTTAGAATCTTCAAACTTGCTGCGGTAGTTGGTCATGACAACTGGATGGCCCCTATTGTATTTGAGTCACTAGGTCAAAGGTCAAGGTCACCATGACCTTAACTTGTAAAATGGTTTCTGATCAATAACTGCTCAATTGTTTGGCTTAGGATCTTCAAATTTGCTTAGGTGGTTGGTCATGACAACTAGATGAGCCCAATTGTTTTTTAGGTCAATAGGTCAAAGGTCAAGGTCACCATGACCTTAACTGGTGAAATGGTTTGCGATCAATAACTGCTCAAGGGTTTGGCTTAGGATCTTCAAACTTGCTGTGGTGGTTGGTCATGACCATTAGATAACCCCTATAATTTTTGAGGTCACTAGGTCAAAGGTCAAGGTCACCATGACCTTAACTGGTGAAATGGTTTGCGATTAATAACTGCTCAAGGGTTTGTCTTAGGATCTTCAAACTTGCTGTGGTGGTTGGTCATGACAACTAGATGACCCCTATTGATTTTGAGGTCACTAGGTTAAAGATCAAGGTCATCATGACCTTAACTGATGAAATGGTTTCCAATTAATAACTGCTCAATGGTTTGGTTCGGGATCTTCAAACTTGCTGTGGTAGTTGGTTGTGACCACTTGATGACCCCTAAAGTTGTTGAGGTCACTAGGTCAAAGGTCAAGGTCACCATGACCTTAATATGTGAAATGTTTTCAGATCAATAAATGATCAGTGGTTTGGCTTAGGATATTCAAAGTTGCTGTGGTGATTAGTCATGACCGCTAGATGACCTCTATAGTTGAGGTCACTAGATCAAAGGTCAGGGGGTCTGGGGGGTATACATGTTTTACAAACATCTCTTGTTTTTACATAGAAATACAGTGTATGCATAAGTCTATAGTAACCAGGTGAGCGATTTAGGGCCATCATGGCCCTCTTGTTTCATTCAAAATACTTAATCCATTCCCTCATATTAATGCCTATAAATAGAGCAATCGTTTCAAAACTACACAATTCTAAAATTTTCATTTTCTCTAGTACACGCTCCTTTTTCGCTGGTTTTATTCAAAGAGGTTAGGTCTAAAAATAGCCTATGACAGAATGGGTTAATCATTTCATACTGAATGAAATCTACCATTATACGATTATGGACCATTTCTGCTTCAAAAATATGTTGCAGCTGGTTTGCGGTAGGTCGGTGGTGCAATTTGTTTCATGCACAGAATGACCTCTGGGGTCTTCCTCCACCTGTAATTAGCTGAACATCGTGATTTGGCTGAAATAATTTTAAAACGACATAAAGCCAGATGAAAACCAAACCAAACAAATCAAAAATATGTTGTAACTAATGATTGATTATGTAAAATGTCTGAGATATTGAATGAGAAAATAATAGTTTTTGCTTCTCAGTATAGCACCAACCCTTTCCTTCATATAAATTCCCATTTCACATTTGTGAACAGCGTAGACCCAGATCACATTTTTAGCCCAATTTTCATGAAACTTGGTCAGGATGATTGTCTTGATAAATTCTCGGAGGAGTTTGAAAAGTGGGTTACGTGGGGTAAAAACTAGGTCACTAGGTCAAACCATAGAAAAACCTTGTGAACACTCTAGTGGTCACAATTTTAATCCAATCTTCATGAAACTTGGTCAGAATGAATGTCTTGAGAAAATCTCGGACAAGTTCGAAAGTGGGTCAGGTGGGGTTAAAAACTAGGTCACTAGGTCAAATAGTAGAAAAACCTTGTGAACACTCTAGTGGTCACAAATTTAGTCAAGCCAGAATGAATGTCTTGATAAAATCTCAGACGAGTTCGAAAGTGGGTCAGGTGGGGTTAAAAACTAGGTCACTAGGTCAAACAGTAGAAAAACCTTGTGAACACTCTAGTAGTCACATTTTTTGTCCAATCTTCATGAAACTTAGTCATAATGAATGACTTGATAAAATCTCAAACGAGTTTGAAAGTGGGTTATGTGGGGCTAAAAACTAGGTCACTAGGTCAGATAGTAGGAAAACCTTGTGAACACTCTAGAGATCACATTTATAGCCAAATCTTCATGAAAATTGGTCAGAATGATTGTCCTATGAAATCTTGGACAAGTTTGAAAGTGGGTTATGTGAGGTCAAAAAGTAGGTCACTGGGTCATATCTTAGAAAAATCTTGTTTACACTCCAGCGGCCACATTTTTAGCCCAGTCTTCCTCAAACTTGCTCAGAGTGTTTGTCTTCTTGATATCAAGGTTGTGTGTGATCATGGGTTTGGTGGGAATAAAAAGTAGGTCACTAGGTTAAATCTTACTCTAGAGGGCACATTTTAGCCCATTCTTCATTGGTCAGAATCATTGTCTTTTTTTTTTTCATAAAATTTTTATCATAAAATCAATATACTAAATCTTTGAAAAATTCTTGTTCTGCAGAACCACTGCTCATGATCCACTATCAACATTGTTCAAATATTGTCCCTAAGGTCAATATTGGCCCTACCCATGGTCTACCCAGCAAAAATCTTAAATCTATGGTAATCAGGTGAGCGATTAAGGGCCATCTTGGCTCTCTTGTATAGCCTTTTAACCCTTTACTCCATCATTATTTATGTAAGAAATGATGACATCATGAATATCAATTATTTTATTATAATTGAACATATAGGCCAAGGGCCCATAATCGAAACCCTCCCCCCCTAGCGTGATTTTGGTACACCTATATTTTCTTAAAGCTTAGGGTATATGTTAACAAGTTTCGGTTGTTGGACAAGTATTGGATGCTGGATAAGCAAACGGTCAGCGCGTTTCCATGGCAACTGCCAATATTTCAAAGTTTCAGCATTAGCGTCATTAAGATGCAAAAACATAATTTATTTTGTTTATAAAACATCCACAATAGTTTTAAAATAATATCAATATATTTGTCACATGTCAGGAGTCTTTTATTCATAATTTGCTCATTTGCATATTCATGAATATTAATGAGAATCTGAAACAAATTGCTTAAATTGTTAAAAAATGACCTTATTTAGCAAACAGTTATGTTTCATATTAAAAGGTTTCAAATGGTACATAAATGATGTCAGGTCATTTATTTATTCCTTTTCTGTTTCATAGATACACAGTATTGAGTCAGTATAGCAAAGAAAGTGGGTGGGGTAAAATGACCCCACAAAATGTAAAAAATGCTATTTTGTCAATAAGTGGTTTTAAGATGAATGACAAAATAAATTTGCATATGATAATTACAACATTCTCTACGCACAAAATCGTCCCAGTTTGAGAACAAACTGCTTTCTTGCTCATTTGCATATTCATGAATATTAATGAGAGTCTAAAAAAATGCTTAAATTTAAAAAAAAAAAAGACCTTATTTAGCAAACGATTATGTTATGTTTAATCATTTTTCATATTAAAAGGTTTCAAGTGACACATAACTGCTGTCAGGTCATTTATTTATTCATTTTGTGTTCCAAAGATACACAGTATTGCTCCGATATGGCAAAGAAAGTGGGTGGGGAAATTGAGCCCCAAAAATTAAAAAAAAATGCTATTTGTCAATAAGTGGTTTTAAGATAAATGACAAAGTAAATTTGCTTATGATGATTACAACAACGTTCTCTATGCACAAAATTGTCGCAGTTTGTGAACAAACTACAATTGTGCTGATTTGCATATTCATGAATATTAATGAGAATCTAAAATATGCTTAAAATTAAAAAAATGACCTTATTCAGCAAATGAGTGTGTTATATGTATTCATTTTTCATATAAAACATTTTCAAATGACACATAAATGTTGTCAGGTCATTTATTTATTCATTTTCTGTTACGTAGATACACAGTATTGATTCAGTATAGAAAAGAAAGTTGGCGGGGTAAAATCGCCCCACAAAATGTAACAATGCTACTTTGTCAATAAGTGGTTTTAAGATGAATGACAAAGTAAATTTGCACATGATAATAACAACAACATTCTCTATGCACATAATTATCCCAGTTTAAAAACAAACTACTATTGTGTCTGTTTCTGTGCTTTATATCCCCACCCCACCCCGAACTAAAATGGGATATTATATCGACATCGTTCTTCCTCTTCAGAGTCGCCGGCTGGACGATATCGCCAGCCGGTACTCACTGCCTGGAACCAGCAGGACGTGCCTTGCTGGCAGCCCAACTAGCAGGGTCTTGCCCCCCCCCTCGGTGGCCCCCATTCCCCTATCCTGCTTGGGCTCCTCCTGGCTTTGCCCTCCCCCCCCCCCCCAAAAAACAGCCTGTCTGGCCTCCATACCGGTCAGGGCATGTGTCGACAGTCCTCTTCCTTGCCCACTCACAGTCCACTCTTCAGAGCCTGTAGGAGGACCTTCTCTCCTGGTAACGCTGTCGTCGACAGTCACCAGGGTGTAGTCTGAGGGGGAACAGGAAGTCCTGTAAATAATGGCTCATAGGGACAATCCTATTTTTGGGGAGTCGGATACAACTGGAGCATCGGACCTAGAGGAGGCTCAGTTGTCGGTCATCGACGAATCTGAGCGGTCATCGTTTGCTTTTGATTAGGCGGGGGAGGACTGTTTTCGCATTCCTCCCGCCTTCCATATGCCCAACTCACGAGGGCTCGCTCTTGTCCTTTGGGCTGCTCTGAACAGGGAGAGCTTTCGAATCTCTCCAAGTCTCGGGAGTCTCTCCCCGTCTAGATTCCTTCTGTTTGGCTGGCAGACCAAGATGAAAATTTCCATTTCAGGCTTGCAGTCGGTTGGACCATGTCCTCAAAACTTTCGAGATCCATGGGTCATTCCTCATCTCTCAGGCCTCCAGCCTCTTCTGACAGCCACCATGGGCTATTTGACCGGATCCCCTTGCTGGATGCCAACAGCTCCGGGGCCTCGTCTCTACTCAAGCGGTAGGAGTTGCGCCAGAGACAACGAATGGGAGTTGCTTCCAACATAGACCTTTTAGCTGCTGCTCTATCAGAAGAGCTAGCCTCAGAGTCTCCTTCCTCTGAAGTTACCAAGTGCTTTTCCTACCAGCTGGGCCTTTAGTCCGCCTCTGCCCTGCAAGACACCTCCAAGGTTGAATTGTGGGCGGGTCAATTTGCCTTGGAGCTTATTTTCGGAGGCAAAATTAAGGAGAAGGAACAGGTAGACAAGACTTCTCAAAGGAGTTCTCCGATATGTTGCCCTTCTCCTTGGAAGATCCCCAAAGTCCACGTGGCTATGTGCAAACCTTCTAAGGGCCTTTCTAAGCCCCAGGAGAAACATGGTCTTAAGAACAAGCAATATTCTCCCCTTCAGTGCGGTTCGGCCAAGAGCCGCATTAGACCGGTCCCTGTTCCGCCACCTCGGAGCAGGCGGCCCAGAGCTGTCTCCGCTCCCACCCTAGGGGTTCTAGCCCTTCGAGGCATCAGTTCTAGGAACTAGCTCTTTCTGCACCTACTCCTATCCGACCTTCCGTTCTTGTGGACGCCAGACTGCTTCAATTTGTCGCAGCATGGCCCAATATCACACAGGATCCTTGGTCTCTCTCTATTGTAGAGGCAGGCTGTCATATCCCTCTGGTTTGGCAGCCTCCTATTTCCTGGGTCCCTATTCATCAGTCGTCGGATCATGCGAACACACCGGGCTCTGGATCCTGGCTTCTCGCAAAAGGGGCAGTAGAAAGGGTACTGAACGAGAATTCGGCAGGCTTTTACAGCCGTCTATTTCACGTTCCAAGGAAAAATGGTGCAAATTGACCAATCATCAACCTTTCTACTGTAAACAAGTATGTCAAATCTTTCAAGATGGAGACCATCGCTTCCATTCGGCTGGCTATCAAACCAAACCAATGGGGCATTTCCATGGATTTCTCGGATGCATATTGTCTCTCCCAATTCACTCAGCAGACAGACACCAATTGCGCTTCTGTCTAGGGTACTGTTTACTAGTCCCGGACATTGCCCTTTGACCTCATTACGGCCCCAGAGATTTCACCAAGCCCATGGGGGTCGTAGCGGCCTATCACCAGCAGATTGGTGTCACTCTGATTCAGTACGCCGACAATTGGCTGCTTCGTCATTCTCTTCTTTTTAACCTCCATTACAGCTGGGAGGTATTGTCTCAGTTGGAACTAGTACTGAATCCGGAGAAATCGGATCTCATCCCATCGAAAGATTTCATCTTTGTGGGACTGAATTTCCTTACGGACTCCAACACGATCACAATCTCTCCCACAACGGGTGGTGGATACCCTGCGTCTGTTATCTCTTTTCGGCCAGAAGGGCCACTGCTCAGAAGAAGGTCCTATGAGCTCATTTTCAGTCCTATCCACTTCCTGGGCATATTTCAATCACGCCCCGTAGGATGAGATCCTTATAGCTGCTTCCTGGAAGAATAGTTCTACCTTTTCTTCCTTTTATCTGCGCCCCGTTGCATCCTCACAGAACAAACTGCTGGTGCATTCTCTAGGTCTGCTTGTGGCCTCTCAAACAGTGTAGCGGCTAGCACTTTTCTAATGGCGTCGGTGCGACCTTTTTGGAAAATTATTATTCAGAAGAATCTACTAGCATCAGCACTTCTGAGATAACTGTCCTAGAATCATTTGACAAATAACCAAACAAAGTGCAGTAATAGGAAATAGTTTATGAGCACATTAAATAATACATATACAATTACAGTATAGAAATGATAAATATGTTATGAAATTGTTTTATGTTGCAGATATTATCTAAACTAGAAAACTGACTTGGTCAGAGAGGACCCTGCAGATGATCTTTTGTCGAATATGGCATTTTTGATATTAAATCAAGGGCAGATAACTCTGGATATGATGATCGCATTCAACCCAAAAACTGTTGGTGTCTTCCTCTCCTAATACTAAGCATATGCCATGAATATGAACCAAATATGTGAAGTACTGTTTTGAGTTATCACATTAGATCAAGTGTTGACCAAAGATTATGACATTTTGGATGAATCAAGGGCAGAAAAATCTAGACATAATGAGCTGATTCAACTCAGAAACTATACGCCTGTTCCTCTGGTGATACTGAGCATATGCCCTTAATATGAAACCAATATGTGAAGTACTGTTTGAGTAATCGCTTCACATCAAAAAAATTAAATGGTAATTTTATGAATCAAGGGCAGGTAACTGTTTGACATTTTGGATGAATCAAGGGCAGATAAATCTAGACATAGTGATCTGATTCAACTCTAAAACTATAGGCATCTTCATCTGGTGATACTAAGCATATGTCCTTAATATGAAACCAATATGTAAAGTACTGTTTTGAGTAATTGCGTCACATCAAGTGTTAACGGACTGAAAGGGTGGACGGAGGGACAAACGGATGGACAGACAGACAGATGGACAGAAAATGTGATTCCTATAGGGCTCCTGCATTTTCAATGCAGGACCCTAATGATTATACATTGTATTCACTATTCAGTGCCTTATGCGAAATGTTTCTCCATATATAACTGAAAAATAGCTTGTTGTACGTATATTAAGGCTAAGTCGTTTCTTTTTAGCTCACCAGAGCACAAAGTGCTCAGGGTGAGCTTTTGTGATCGCCAGATGTCTGTCGTCCGTCGGCGTGCGTCGTGCGTCGTCCGTCGTCCGTCGTCGGTCGTCAACAATTTGAACCTTTAAAAATCTTCTCCTCTGAATCTACAGGGTTCTCAGCTTTCATCTTTGGTACATAGCATCACCTATAGGTCCTCTACAAAAGTTATATAAATTATGCCCCTGGGGTCAAAATTGGCCCCGCCCCAGGGGTTGGAAGTTTTCAATAGAAACATATAGTAAAACTTTGAAAATCTTCTCCTCTGAAACCAGAAGGTTCACAGCTTTCATATTTGGCACATAGCATCATGTTCAGGTCCTCTACAAAAGTTATATAAATTATGGCCCTGGGGTCAAAATTGGCCCCGCCCCAGGGGTGGGCAGTTTTCAATGGAAACAAATAGTGAAATCTTTGAAAATCTTCTTCTCTGAAACTGGAAGGCTCTCAGCTTTCATATTTGGCACAGAGCATCATGTTCAGGTCCTCTACAAAAGTTATATAAATTATGCCCCTGGGGTCAAAATTGGGCCCGCCCCAGGGGTGGGAAGTTTTCAATAGAAACAAATAGTGAAATCTTTGAAAATCTTCTCCTCTGAAACTGGAAGGCGCTCAGCTTTCATATTTGGCACAGAGCATCATGTTCAGGTCCTCTACAAAAGTTATATTAATTTTGGCCCTGGGGTCAAAATTGGCCCTGCCCCAGGGGTGGGTACTTTTCAGAATAGAAACAATAATGAAATCTTTGAAAATCTTCTCCTCTGAAACTGAAAGGCTCTCATCTTTCATATTTGGCACAGAGAATCATGTTCAGGTCCTCTACAAAAGTTATATAAATTATGGCCCTGGGGTTAAAATTGGCCCAGCCCCAGGGTTGGGCAGTTTTCAATAGAAACAAATAGTGAAATCTTTGAAAATCTTCTCCTCTGAAACTGGAAGGCTCTCAGCTTTCATATTTGGCACAGAGCATCATGTTCAGGTCCTCTACAAAAGTTATATTAATTATGGCCCTGGGGTCAAAATTGGCCCCGCCCCAGTGGTGGGTAGTTTTCAGTAGAAACATATAGAGAAAACTTTGAAAATCTTCTCCTCTGAAACTGAAAGGTTCTCAGCTTTCATATTTGGCTCATAGCATCATGTTCAAGTCCTCTACAAAAGTTATATAAATTATGTCCCTGGGGTCAAAATTGGCCCGCCCCAGGGCCGGCTAGTTTTCTATAAAAACATATAGTGAAAACTTTGAAAATCTTCTCCTCTGATTGCCTGGTGAGCGCTTCAGGGCCATTCTGGCCCTCTTGTTCATTTGAAATGATATTTACTTCAATTTTTTTATATGGTTAAACCTTAATGTGAATTTTCACATATATTGCGGGGGTTTTGATATGTCATTTTATTCTAAAGTTATGGTCCTTGAACTTCGTGTGTTCGTTGCTTTGTTAGTCGTCAACTTTTAGTTTGTTGTTTTCTGGGAAAACTATTAAAATGATATAAATGAAACTTAACACGAATGTTTTAAGCAACAAAATTTGAAGCTGAGTTTATTTTGAGGTTCATTCAGTTTGTCTTTACAGAGTTATGGCCGTTGCACTTTACAAAAATCTGCAAAAATGAGGATTAGCTGTAATTTTTTTATTAGCTCACCAGAGCACTTTTGTGCTCAGGGTGAGCTTTTGTGATCACTTGATGTCCGTCGTCCGTCGTCGTCCGTCGTGCGTCGTCGGGCGTCAACAATTTGAACCTTTAAAAATCTTCTCCTCTGAATCTACAGGGTTCTCAGCTTTCATCTTTGGTACATAGCATCATCTTTAGGTCCTCTACAAAAGTTATATAAATTTTGCTCCTGGGGTTAAAATTGGCCCCGCCCCAGGGGTGCCTTGTTTTCTATTGAAATATATAGTAAAACTTTGAAAATCTTCTCCTCTGAAACTGGAAGGTTCTCAGCTTTCATATTTGGCTCATAGCATCATGTTCAGGTCCTCTATAAAAGTTATATAAATTATGCCCCTGGGGTCAAAATTGGCCCCGCCCCAGGGGTAGCCAGTTTTGAATAGAAACATAAAGTGACAACTTTGAAAATCTTCTCCTCTGAATCTACAGGGTTCTCAGCTTTCATATTTGGCACATAGAATCATGTTCAGGTCCTCTACAAAAGTTATATAAATTATGGCCCTGGGGTCAAAATTGGCCCCGCCCCAGGGGTAGCCAGATTTCATTAGAAACATATAGTGACAACTTTGAAAATCTTCTCCTCTGAATCTACAGGGTTCTCAGCTTTCATATTTGGCACATAGCATCATGTTCAGGTCCTCTACAAAATTTATATAAATTATGCCCCATGGGTCAAAATTGGCCCCGCCCCAGGGGTGGTCAGTTTTCAATAGAAACATATAGTGAAAATTTGAAAATCTTCTCCTCTGAAACTGGAGGGTTCTCAGCTTTCATATTTGGCACATAGCATCATGTTCAGGTCCGCTACAATTTTTTTTATAAATTATGCCCCTGGGGTCAAAATTGGCCCCGCCCTAGGCATAGCCAGTTTTCAATAGAAATATATGGTAAAACTTTGAATATATTCTTCTCTGAAACTGAAAGGTTCTCAACTTTCATATTTGGCACATAGCATCATGTACAGGTCCTCTACAAAAGTTATATACATTATGCCCCTGGGGTCAAAATTGACCCCGCCTCAGGGGTGGACAGTTTTCAACAGAAACATATAGTGAAAACTTTGAAAATCTTCTCCTCTAAATCTACAGGGTTCTTAGCTTTCATATTTGGCACATAGGATCATATTCAGGTCCTCTACAAAAGTTATATAAATTATGCCCCAGGGGTCAAAATTGGCCCCGCCCCAGGGGTAGCCATGTCTCAATAGAAACATATAGTGACAACTTTGAAAATCTTCTCCTCAGAAACTGGAGGGTTCTCAGCTTTCACATTTGACACATAACATCATGTTCAGGTCCTCTACAAGAGTTATATAAATTATGCCCCCGGTGTCAAAATTGGCCCCGCCCCAGGGGTAGCCAGTTCGTAATAGAAACATATAGTATCAAATTTGAAAATATTTTCCTCAGAAAATGGATGGTTCTCAGCTTTCATATTTGGCACATAGCATCATGTTTAGGTCCTCTACAAAAGATGTATAAATTATGCCCCTTGGATCAAAATTGGCCCGCCCCAGGGGTGGCTAGTTTTCTCTAGAAACATATAGTGAAAACTTTGAACATCTCCTACTCTGTGCCTGGTGAGCGATGTCAGGGCCATTCTGGCCCTCTTGTTTACAGTTACAAGGGAGATAATTCTTGCTGTTTTCAGTTCAAAGTTATCTTTTCTTTTTCAAATATGTTGATCGACATAAAATATAATGATTTTAAGCAATGTGGTTTGAGAAATTGTCGTTTTGGACTCCAGAATCTCTTGTATACAAAAACATAAAAACGTAATATTACGAATTCAGGGGCAGATAATCAATCGCATACTGTAAGCTTAATCAGCATCCATATAACATCCAACAAGTGACATTCGATGGAGGATATATTAAGCTTTACAGTGATATAGGTGTCATAAAATCCCGCTAGGGGGGGGGGGGGGGGGGGGGACCTAGGGTACAGCTGGCTCTTAGTCTAATAGCAGAAACTGTAGATTATGATTAATATAATTATATAAGCAAAAAGACGGCTCCTACAAGAGCCATCTGATCTGGGTCTACTCTGTTTACAAAGGTTTTAAAAGGGTTACTCATGGAATAAATGGTTAAAAAGGGTGGAGATGGGAGACTGGGTGGCCTGATATCGGAGATGAATATGAATAAGACTCCATTTTCTCATCGGCAGTCTATGTAACAAAGGAATTTGTGTATGATTGGTGTGAATTTTGCTTATTACAGTGTATAGGTAAAACAGGACGTGTCATTGTTTCTAAAGGAAGCGACATTACCGCAGACTTTGACAGTGCTGGAAAATGGACATTCCATGAGTCAGTTTTGAATAAGGTAAGAAAGTAAACATTTCCATTTTAACTATTTAGCATTCAAAGGGTTAACTTTTTCTGATATGTAGTCTACTTAAATAATGTCTCTCTGCAATTTCAGCTGTCATATGTACAAATATAATATTCAATATGATTTATTGCTCTTTATTCCATTTTAATGCATGGACAAACAGAATAGACTCGGACCAGACAAAGCCAGTAGATCTTTTGTTCATGATGCCAAGACAAGACCTTGCTGATCTGGGTCTACTCTGTTTGCAAAGGCACAAAGAGACATGTATACAAGGAATAGGATTAACCCTATAATGCTTTTACAAACAGAGTGGACTTAGATCAGATAGCTCCTATAGGAGCAGTCTGATCAGGGTCTGCTCTCTGTGCTTATGGAATTATTTAGATCTGATTCTACAGTGCCTGCTTTAGCCAAAATTACATGTGTTAATATGCCATTAAATTTTTAGCTCACCTGGCACGAAGTGCCAAGGTGAGCTATTGTGATCTCCCTGTGTCCGGCGTCGTTAGTCGTCCGTCGTTCGTCCGTCGTTCGTCCGTCGTCCACAATTTTTAGCTCACCTGAGCTTTTGGGAGCCTTGAATGTCCGTCGTGCGTCGTCAACAATTTGCTTGTGAACACTCTAATTGTCACAATTGTAGTCCAATCTTCATGAAACTTGGTCAGAATGAATATCTTGATAAAATCTCGGACAAGTTTGAAAGTGGGTCAAGTTGGGTTAAAAACTAGGTCACTAGGTCAAATAGTAGGAAAACCTTGTGAACCCTCTAGAGGTCACATTTTTAGCTCAATTTTCATGAAACTTGGTCAGAATGATTGTCTTGATAAAAATCTTGGAGGAGTTTGAAAAGCGAGTTATGTGGGGTAAAAAACTAGGTCACTAGATCAAACAGTAGAAAAACCTTGTGAACACTCTAGTGGTCACAATTTTAGTCCAATCTTCATGAAACTTGGTCAGAATGAATGGCTCGATAAAATCTCGGACGAGTTCGAAAGTGGGTCAATTGGGGTTAAAAACTAGGTCACTAGGTCAAACAGTAGAAAAACCTTGTGAACACTATTGGTCACATTTTTCGTCCAATCTTCATGAAACTTAGTCATAATGATTGTCTTGATATAATCTCAGAACGAGTTTGAAAGTGGGTTATCTGGGGTTAAAAACTAGGTCATTAGGTCAAATAGTAGGAAACCTTGTGAACACTCTAGAGGTCACATTTATTGCCAAATCTTCATGAAAATTGGTCAGAATGATTGTCCTAATAAAATCTTGGACAAGTTTGAAAGTGGTTTATGTGTGGTCAAAAAGTAGGTCACTGGGTCATATCTTAGAAAAATCTTGTTTACACTCCAGCGGCCACATTTTTAGCCCAATCTTCCTCAAACTTGCCCAGAGTGTTTGTCTTGGTGATATCAAAGCTGAGTGTGATCATGGGTTGGGTGGGAATAAAAAGTAGGTCACTAGGTTAAATCTTAGTAAAAATACTCTAGAGGGCACATTTTAGCCCAATCTTTATTGGTCAGAATCATTGTCTTGATCAAATCAATATTCTAAATCTTTGAAAATCTTGTTCTGCAGAACCACTTCTCACGATCCACTATCAACATTGTTCAAATATTGTCCCTAAGGTCAATATTGGCCCTACCCATGGGCTACCCAGCAAAAATCTTAAATCTATGGTAATCAGGTGAGCAATTAAGGGCCATCTTGGCCCTCTTGTTTCAAATGGCTTCTCCTCCTAAACCACTGGGAGGATTTCAACTAAATTTCACAGAAATGTACCTTTTGTGGTCCTCTATCAAGTTTGTTCAAATCATGACCCCGGGCCAAAAATGGCCCGCCCTGTGGCTTTTCAGTTGTTTTTGTAAAAATCTTTAAAAATCGTCTTCTCTGAAATCACAAATCCTAGAGCTAAGATATTTGGTATGTAGCATCATCTAATGGTCCTCTACCAAGGTTGTTCAAATTATGACCCCCGGGCGAAAAATGGCCCTGCCCCAGGGCTTATCAATTTTACATAGACTTATATAGGAAAACCTTTAAAAATCTTCTTCTCTGAAACCACATACCCTAGAGCTAAGATATTTGGTATGAAGCATCACCTAATAGACCTCTACCAAGTTTGTTCAAATCATGACCCCTGGACCAAAAATAGCCCCGCCCCATGGCTTATCAGTTGTTTTTAGCTCACCTGGCACAAAGTGCCAAGGTGAGCTATTGGGATGATCCTGTGTCCGGCGTCCGGTGTCGTGCGTCGTGCATATGTGCGTCGTGCGTACGTGCGGGCGTCAACAATTTACTTAAACATCTTCTTCTCTGGAACCACAAAGCCTAGAGCTTTGATATTTGGTATGTAGCATGATGTAATGGTCCTCTACAAAGATTGTTCAAATTATGTCCCCCGGGCCAAAAATGGCCCCGCCTGGGGGGTTATCAGTTTTTCATAGGAAAATCTTTAAAAAATCTTCTTCTCTGAAACTGTAAGGCCTAGACCTTTGATATTTGGTATGTAGCATGATCTAATGGTCCTCTACTAAGTTTGTTCAAATCATGACCCCTGGGCCAAAAATGGCCCCGCCACGGGGCTTATCAGTTTTTCATAGGAAAATCTTTAAAAATCTTCTTCTCTGAAACAGTAAGGCATAGACCTTTGATATTTGGTATGTAGCATGATCTAATGCTCCTCTACTAAGATTGTTCAAATTATGACCCCCGGGCCAAAAATGGCCCGCCCCGGGCTTATCAGTTTTTCATAGGAAAATCTTTAAAAATCTTCTTCTCTGAAACTGTAAGGCATAGACCTTTGAAATTTGGTATGTAGTATCATCTAATGGTTTTCTACCCATATTGTTCAAATTATGACCCTGGACCAAAATGGCCGCCCCTGGCTTATCAGTTTTTCATAGGAAAATCTTTAAAAATCTTCTTCTCTGAAACTGTAAGGCATAGACCTTTGATATTTGGTATGTAGCATGATCTAATGCTCCTCTACTAAGATTGTTCAAATTATGACCCCTGGGCCAAAAATGGTTCTGCCCCGGGGCTTATCAGTTTTTCATAAGAAAATCTTTAAAAATCTTCTTCTCTGAAACTGTAAGGCATAGACCTTTGGTATTTGGTATGTAGCATTATCTAATGGTACTCTACCAAGATTAATCAAATTATGACCCCCGGACCAAAAATGGCCCGCCCTGGGGCTTATCAGTTTTTCATAGGAGAATCTTTAAAAATCTTCTCATCCAAAACTCTAAGGTCTAGACCCTTGATATTTGGTATGTAGCATCATCTAATGGTTTTCTACCAAGATTGTTCAAATTATTACCCCTGGGCCAAAAATGGCCCCGCCCTGGGACTTATCAGTTTTTCATATGAAAATCTTTAAAAGATCTTCTTCTCCAAATCTGTAAGGTCTAGACCCTTGATATTTGGTATGTAGCATCATCTAATGGTTTTCTACCAAGACTTTCATGCCCCCAAAGCTAGGCTTTGGCGGCATATAGTGATCGCACCGTGCGTGGGTGTGTGGGTGGGTGTGTGTACCTTTTGTCTGGAGTATATTTCCTTTGTCACATCAAGCCCCCAAAGCTAGGCTTTGGCGGCATATAGTGATCGCACCGTGCGTGGGTGGGTGTGTGGGTGTGTGTGTGGGTGTGTGTACCTTTTGTCCGGAGTATATTTCCTTTGTCACATCAGCTACGGATACCAAATTTGGTGTGTGAGTTCATCTTGGGATGGCGGAGTGTCGCGTACCATTTCCAGGTCACTGTGACCTTGACCTTGACCTTTGACCTCGATTTTAAAAAAAGCTTATACCTTACCAGCTACAAAAAGCTTGTCCGGAGTATATCTCCTATACCTTACCAGCTAAGGATTCCAAATTTGGTGTGTGAGTTCATCTTGGGATGGAGGAGTGTCGCGTACCATTTTCAGATCACTGTGACCTTGACCATGACCTTTGACCGATTTTACAAAAAGCTTATCCGGAGCATATCTCCTTTACCTTACCAGCTGCAGATTCCAAATTTGGTGTGTGAGTTCATCTTGGGATGGTGGAGTGTCGCGTACCATTTCCAGGTCACCTTGACCTTGACCTTTGACCTCGATTTTAAAAAAAGCTTATACCTTACCAGCTACAAAAAGCTTGTCCGGAGTATATCTCCTATACCTTACCAGCTAAGGATTCCAAATTTGGTGTGTGAGTTCATCTTGGGATGGAGGAGTGTCGCGTACCATTTTCAGATCACTGTGACCTTGACCATGACCTTTGACCTATTTTACAAAAAGCTTGTCCGGAGCATATCTCCTTTACCTTACCAGCTACAGATTCCAAATTTGGTGTGTGAGTTCATCTTGGGATGGCGAAGTGTCGCGTACCATTTCCAGGTCACTGTGACCTTGACCTTGACCTTTGACCTCGATTTTAAAAAAGCATATACCTTACCAGCTACAAAAAGCTTGTCCGGAGTATATCAACTATACCTTACCAGCTAAGGATTCCAAATTTGGTGTGTGAGTTCATATTGGGATGGAGGAGTGTTGCGTACCATTTTCAGATCTCTGTGACCTTGACCTTGACCTTTGACCGATTTTACAAAAAGCTTGTCCAGAGCATATCTCCTATACCTTACCAGATACGGATTCCAAATTTGGTGTGTGAGATCACCTTGAGATGGCGGAGTGTCGCGTACCATTTTCAGGTCACTGTGACCTTGACCTTGACCTTTGACCTCGATTTTACAAAAGCTTGTCCGGAGCATATCTCCTATACCTTACCAGCTACGGATCCAAAATTTGGTGTGTGAGTTCATCTTGGGATGACGGAGTGTCGCGTATCATTTTCAGGTCACTGTGACCTTGACCTTTGACCTCGATTTTACAAAAAGCTTATACCTTACCAGCTGCAAAAAGCTTGTCGGGAGTATATCTCCTATACTTCACCAGCTACGGATTCCAATTTTGGTGTGTGAGTTCAGCTTGGGATGGAGGAGTGTCGCGTACCATTTTCAGGTCACTGTGACCTTGACCTTTGACCTCGATTTTACAAAAAGCTTGTCCGGAGCATATCTCCTATACCTTACCAGCTACAGATCCAAAATTTGGTATGTGAGTTCATCTTGGGATGACGGAGTGTCGCGTATCATTTTCAGGTCACTGTGACCTTGACCTTTGACCTCGATTTTACAAAAAACTTATACCTTACCAGCTGCAAAAAGCTTGTCGGGAGTATATCTCCTATACTTTATCAGCTATGGATTCCAAAATTGGTGTGTGAGTTAATCTTGGGATGGAGAAATGTCGCGTACCATTTTCAGGTCACTGTGACCTTGACCTTAACCTTCGACCTCGATTTTACAAAAAAGGTTGTCCAGAGAATATCTCCTATACCTTACCAGCTACGGATTCCAAATTTGGTGTGTGAGTTTATCTTGGGATGGCGGTGTGTCGCGTACCATTTTCAGGTCACTGTGACCTTGACCTTTGACCTGGATTTTACACAAAGCTTGTCCGGAGCATTTCTCCTATACCTTACCAGCTACGGATTCCAAATTTGGTTTGTGAGTTCATCTTGGGATGGCGGAGAGTAGTGTACAGTCCGGAGCATATCTCCTATACCTTACCAGATACAAAAAGCTTGTCCAGAGCATATCTCCTATACCTTAAACGTTGACAATCAACCCAGGGTCCTTTTTAACGTTGAGAATGACTTAGGGTCCTTTTTAACTAAGTTTTGACCCTTGGCTCTTTTCTTAGCTATCATAATCGTCAAAGGTTCTGTTTCTAATGTTAAGAACTTACTCCTGTGTCATTTTTAACAGCATCAAAATTTCATGTTACACCTGCATTACATTGTATTGTTTTTCCACCAAAATGCATTTCGGTGTCAAACACTTTGGGGGCATTTGTCACCCGTGATGACTCTCTTGTTCAAATTATGACCCCAGGCCAAAAATGACCCGCCCTAGGGCTTATCAGTTTTTCATATGAAAATGGTTAAGAATCTCCTTCTCCAAAACTGTAAGGCCAAGACCTTTAATATTTGGTATGTAGCGTTATCTAATAGTTTTCTACCATGTTTGTTCAAATTATGACCCCTGGGTTGAAAATGGCCCTGCCCCGGGGCATATTAAGGGCCATCATGGCCCTCTTGTTGTAAAAATCTTCTTCTCTGAAACTGTAAGGCCTAGACCTTTGATATTTGGTATGTAGCATCATCAAATGGTCCTCTACATATACTGTTCAAATTATGACCCCCAGACCAAAAATGGCCCCGCCCCGGGGCTTATCAGTTTTTCATAGGAAAATCTTTAAAAAATCTCTGACACCATTAGGCATTGATCTTTGATATTTGGTATGTAGCATCATCTAATGGCCTTCTACAAAGATTGTTCAAGTTATGACCCCCGGATTAAAAATGGCACTGACCCGGGGCTTATCAGTTTTTCATAAGAAAATCTTTAAAAGTCTTCTTCTTCGAAACTGCAAGGCCTAGACCTTTGAAATTTGGTATGTAGTATCATCTAATGGTTTTCTACCCATATTGTTCAAATTATGACCCTGGACCAAAATGGCCGCCCCTGGCTTATCAGGTTTTCATAGGAAAATCTTTAAAAATCTCCTTCTGTGAAATTGTAAGGCCCAGACCTTTGAAATTTATATGAAGCATCACCTAATGTTCCTTTATTAAGATTGTTCAAATTTTAACCTCCAGGCCTAAAATTATGGCTCTTGGTTTCATATTGGCCCCAGTCTGAAGCTGACTTATTTTTAGCTCACCAGAGCATAAAGTGCTCATGGTGAACTTTTGTCATCGCCTGATGTCCGTCGTCCGTGGGCGTCCGTCGTCAGTCGTCAACAATTTGAACCTTTAAAAATCTTCTCCTCTGAATCTACAGTGTTCTCAGCCTTCATCTTTGGCGCATAGCTTCATCTTTAGGTCCTCTACAAAAGTTATATAAATTATGTCCCTGGGGTCAAAATTGGCCCCGTCCCAGGGGTACATTGTTTTCTATAGGAACATATAGTGAAAACTTTGAAAATCTTCTCCGACGAAACTGGAAGGTTCTCAGCTTTCATATTTGGCACATAGCATCATGTTCAGGTCCTCTACAAAAGTTATATAAATTATGCCCCTGGGGTCAAAATTGGCACTGCCCCGGGGGTAGCCAGTTTTCAATAGAAATATATAGTGAAAACTTTGAAAATCTTCTCCTCAGAAACTAGAAGGTTCTCAGCTTATATATTTGGCACATAGCATCATGTTCAGGTCCTCTACAAAAGTTATATAAATTTAACCAGGGGTTAAAATTGGCCCCGCCCCAGGGGTGCCTTGTTTCTTATAGAAGCATATAGCATCATGCTCAGGTCCTCTACAAAAGTTATATAAATTATGCCCCTGGGGTCAAAATTGGCCCGCCCCAGGGGTGTTCAGTTTTTAATAGAAACGTATAGCGCAAACTTTGAAAATCTTCTCCTCTGAATCTGGAAGGTTCTTAGCTTTTCATATTTGGCACATAGCATCATGTTCAGGTCCTCTACAAAAGTTATATAAATTATTCCCCTTGGGTCAAAATTGGCCCGCCCCAGGGGTACCCAGTTTTCATTAGAAATATATAGTGAAAACTTTGAAAATCTTCTCCTCTGAATCTACAGGGTTCTCAGCTTTCATATTTGGCACATAGCATCATGTTCAGGTCCTCTACAAAAGTTATATAAATTATGCCCCTGGGGTCAAAATTGGCCCCGCCCCAGGGGTAGCCAGTTTTCAATAGAAACATATAGTGAAAACTTTGAAAATCTTCTCCTCTGAATCTACAGGGTTCTCAGCTTTCATATTTGGCACATAGCATCATGTTCAGGTCCTCTACAAAAGTTATATAAATTATGCCCCTGGGGTCAAAATTGGCCCCGCCCCAGGGGTAGCCAGTTTTCAATAGAAACATATAGTGAAAACTTTGAAAATCTTCTCCTGAAACTAGGTTCTCAGCTTTCATATTTGGCACATAGCATCATGTTCAGGTCCTCTACAAAAGTAATATAAATTGTGCCCATTTGGTGAAAATTTGCCCTGCCTTGCCCCAGGGCGGGCTAGTTTTCAATAGAAACATATAGTGAAAACTTTGAAAATCTTCTCCTCTGATTGTCTGGTGAGCATTTCAGGGCTTTCTGGCCCTCTTGTTACATAGAAATACAGTGCATGCATATGTCTATAGTAACCAGGTGAGCGATTTAGGGCCATCATGGCCCTCTTGTTTAACATTTATGGAGTATAGTTTTAATTAATGCTGAAATATTGAATTAATAATATTTATAATGTACAAAGTCTTGTATGAATGTTCATTAACCCTTTCCTCAATAAATACGCCTTTCTATGCCTTTTCAACCAGAGTAGACGGCTCTGATATTGTTCTACAGTTTCTTCCATGACCAAATGCTCTTGTGTTCACGTGCCAGTATAAAAATTAATCTTAATTAATATCAAAGATGCAATTATTTCTTAAAGCAATATTTATGGCGTAAAGGATTAAGTAAAGGTGGATTACATAAAAGCAACCTAATTTCATGACTTATTGTATTGTAAACTATAAAAAGTGTAATTCCTGGCTGTTAGATATGCAAATAATGCACAACAATAACCTCTGTAACATTATTTTGGGTAAAAATAAGTTTATTTTTCATTTTCAAATTGTTAGTATACAGCAGATTTTAAAATTTCTATTGCGTTGGTCTATTTATTTGATGAATATAATCTCACATTTCTCCACATGGTTTTATCCCTTAACCCTTCACTTGCTGAATTTTAAAATGCATTTCTCCTTCTTTACCTATGTCCTGTTGTATAATTATATATATCTTCACTGTGTACAAGTATTTCGCTGTGTAATCACTGCTGTGAAGTGCACTGGTTGCACAATCAAATTGTAAATAGTGCAGACCCAGATGAGACAGCTCCTGCAGGAGCTGTCTCATCTGGGTCTTCACTATTTACAGGTAGGTATATTGACGCGATTAGCAAGCAAAGGGTTAACTAATGAATATTCATGTAAGAAATAATAACACCTGAGTATTGTTTAAATGAATTCTTATTATGGCATTTTAACATGGCAATGTTTGGCCATAGCAGAAAGTGTGGAATCAGACCTGTATAATCCCATAGGCCAACAGAGCAGACCCTTGTTAGCTAACTCCTGTAGGAACTGTCCCATAAGCCAACAGAGCAGACCCTTGTTAGATAACTCCTGTAGGAACTGTCCCATAGGCCAACAGAGCAGACCCTTGTTAGCTAACTCCTGTAGGAACTGTCCCATAAGCCAACATAGCAGACCCTTGTTAGATAACTCCTGTAGGAACTGTCCCATAGGCCAACAGAGCAGACCCTTGTTAGCTAACTCCTGTAGGAACTGTCCCATAAGCCAACAGAGCAGACCCTTGTTAGATAACTCCTCTAGGAACTGTCCCATAAGCCACTAGAGCAGACTCTTGTTAGATAACTCCTGTAGGAACTGTCCCATAGGCCAACAGAGCAGACCCTTGTTAGCTAACTCCTGTAGGAACTGTCCCATAAGCCAACAGAGCAGACCCTTGTTAGATAACTCCTGTAGGAACTGTCCCATAAGCCAACATAGCAGACCCTTGTTAGATAACTCCTGTAGGAACTGTCCCATAAGCCAACAGAGCAGACCCTTGTTAGATAACTCCTGTAGGAACTGTCCCATAAGCCAACAGAGCAGACCCTTGTTAGATAACTCCTGTAGGAACTGTCCCATAAGCCAACAGAGCAGACCCTTGTTAGATAACTCCTGTAGGAACTGTTTGATATTGATCTGCACTGATTTCATAAATAAACATTTATTTGAGTGCATGGGGTTAACAGAGTTCCAGAATTTCAACATTTTCAGCAATAATTCCTCTATTTCTCCACCAAACCCTATGCTGTGACCTTTCTTGAAGAGAAGATTCTAAAAAGTGATCACAGTATACGGTTTGGTTGAAAAATGGCAATTTTAATATTTGGTAAATACCTTTATCTGTAGCTGTGGGTAAGGGTAGTCTTTTCTGTTACAGCTGACAGAGTTTATGCCAGGTCAGGGCGTGAAGGTGCAGGACAGTCTGGCTAATGTGAAGATGCTACAAAGTGGCGACTGGAACGATCTCATGGTCGAGGTGAGCAAATGCATCTGTGTTCAGAGTAGCCCTCAAAGTCTCAAAGTTTGACAGTAAAACTACTTTCCTGAAACCAAAATGAAAAATAGTATAATTCTGGGTATTTTAGACTGGTGGTATTTGTTGAATTGTGCTTAGCAGTTAATTGCTTTTAAACATATAATATTTATTCACAATGTGACTACATGTACTTTGAGAGAATTTACTGCAAGTCCCAACATTTCTGATTTGTAAACAATGGTCAGCTCTCACTTGCAGTATTCACCATCTGTAAGAGTCTTTATCTTAACAGTTTGCCATTGATTTTTAGCTCAACTATTCGAAGAATAGTGGAGCTATCCTACTCGCCCCGGCGTCCGCGTCGGCGTCCGCGTCGGCGTCCGCGTCACACCTTGGTTAAAGTTTTTGTTTAAGTCCACTTTTTGCCTCTAACCTTTGGAATAAAGCTTTGAAACTTGGAACACGTGTTCACCTCCACAAGCTTCATCTGTAGACAAGGGTACATAACTCTGTCAAGCATTTTGACAGAATTATGACCCTTTTTAACTTACAATTTTTGGTTGAGGTTTTTGTTAAAGTCCACTTTTTGCCTCTTACCTTTGGAATAAAGCTTTGAAACTTGGAACACTTGTTCACCGCCACAATCTTCATCAGTAGGCAAGAGTACATAACTCTGTCAAACATTTTGACAGAATTATGGCCCATTTATCTTAGAACTTTTGGTTAAGGTTTTTTGTTAAAGTCCATTTATTTAAATAACCCTTTGAGATAAAGCTTTAAAACTTAGAACACTTGTTCACCATCACAAACTTCATCTGTAGGTAAGAGTACATAACTCTGTCAATCATTTTGACAGAATTATGGCCCTTTTTAACTTAGAAATTTTGATTAAGGTTTTTGTTAAAGTCCACTTTTTGCCTATTACCTTTGGAATAAAGCTTTGAAACTTGGAACAATTGTTCACCACCACAATCTTCATCTGTAGGCAAGAGTACATAACTCTGTCAATCATTTTGACAGAATTATGGCCCTTTTTAACTTAGAACTTTTGATTAAGGTTTTTGTTAAAGTCCACTTTTTGCCTCTTACCTTTGGAACAAAGCTTTGAAACTTGGAACACTTGTTCACCACCACAATCTTCATCTGTAGGCAAGAGTACGTAACTCTGTCAAGCATTTTGACAGAATTATGGCCCTTTTTAACTTAGAACTTTTGGTTAAGGTTTTTGTTAAAGTCCACTTATTTACATAACCCTTTGAGATAAAGCTTTAAAACTTGGAACACTTGTTCACCATCACAAATTTTATCCGTAGGCAAGAGTACATAACTCTGTCAAGCATGTTGACAGAATTATGGCCCTTTTTAACTTAGAACTTTTGGTTAAGGATTTTGTTAAAGTCCATTTATTTACATAACCCTTTGAGATAAAGCTTTGAAACTTGGAACACTTGTTCACCACCTCAAGCTTCATATGTAGGCAAGAGTACATTACTCTGTCAAGCATTTTAAGTTTTTCTCTTTCATTAAAGAGTTCAAAGAGATCCTACATCCTGAATACTATTAAAGATATTTTACTGAGACTGATTACTTGCTTCTAGTATCATTGGACACTATTTTAGTCCACTATCAAGCATTTTTACACTAACAATTCTGAGAATAGTCGAGTGCCCTGTCCTGTGACAGCTCTTGTATTATCCCCTGCCATAGGCAGAGGGATATTGTTTTGGGTTCGTCCATCTGTCCGTCTTTCCGTCGGTCCGTCTGGTTTCCGTCCGATGTCGTATCTCTGTAACGGATTGACAGAATTCAATGTAACTCAACATGAATATTTTTTATCACTGGGGCATCATTCCCATGTATTACTTTTCCAGATCGCTTGTGGCATTTAGGAGTTATTGCCCTTTTAAATGCAAAAATGACATTTTTTTCCCCGTCCGATGCCATATCTCTGTAACAAACTGACAGAATTTAACGAATCTAGACATGAATATTTGTTATTACTGGAACATCGTTCCCATGTATTACTTTTCCAGATCGCTTGTGGCATTTAGGAGTTATTGCCCTTTGATATGCAAAAATCACATATTTTTTCCGTCTGATGCCATATCTCTGTAACGGATTGACAGAATTCAATGAAACTCAATATGAATATTTGTTATCACTGGGGCATCGTTCCCATGTATTACTTTCCAGATCGCTTATGGCATTTAGGAGTTATTGCCCTTTTATAAGCAAAAATGACATTTTTCCTGTCCAATGATATATAACAATGTATCTCTGTAACGGATTGACAGAATTCAATGAAACTCAACATTAAAACTTGAAGGTTCTTAGCTTTCATATTTGGCACAAAGCATCATGTTCAGGTCCTCTACAAAAGTTATATAAATTATGGCCCTGGGGTCAAAATTGGCCCCGCCCCAGGGGTGAGCAGTTTTCAATAGAAACATATAGTGAACTTTGAAAATCTTCTCCCTTGAAACTGGATGGTTCTTAGCTTTCATATTTGGCACATAGCATCATGTTCAGGTCTTCTACAAAAGTTATATAAATCATGCCCCTAGGGTCAAAATTGGCCCCACCCCAGGGGTAGCAAGTTTTTCAAAGCTGACTTACTGTTATAAGTGGCTATTTATAAACATGTGCTGGTGTCTATTTTTAGCATACATTTAAAGGTAGGTTATCTACCTTTGCCCTTTTTTTTTATAACAACTGGATTGCCTCCCTTGTTGGTAGTAAATCTGCTGTAATACAGCAGGCCCAAACAAGAAAATTGTTATAGTTAGATCTGGCCTGTTGCACAGTTAATCGGACGATCAACCCTTTACTCCATAAATATCGTCGCTGTGCTGACAAAACCTCGTATATCCATTTTAGTAGCAAAATACATTACCTGCTGTGAAATATGCTTAGGTTATTTATTTATACCTTGTGACCGGAATAAAAAAAGTACCGCATATACAGTATGGCCCGCCCATTATCCATACCTCATTATCATAATGCTCCCAGCATGTTACAATCATTGGTTATTTCCGGTCGGCCAATAACGTCAGCGTTTATCAGTCTCCCGAGTTTTACACCGTACTAACTGTCTGGGTCTATTCGACTTCTTACAGTCCTTACCTACAGCTTCCTTACCGGATTCTGTATCCTACCATATACAGATTACACTGCATATACCTTTGTGTTTATTCACTTTGTTCCTGTGTTTATCGGTCTCCCCTTGTGCCCTTCAGTAATGGCTTCCAGGCACAAAGCTTCCTGCAGACACTTCACCGCAGACTGGGATACGCGCTCCTCTGTGTGTTTCTCCTGCTGCAGGTGCTCTGCAGAGGACCCTTGCCAGTTCTCTACTGCCTGGTCTTCTGAGACCTGGGGGTTAGCCTCTCGCCGAGGCTCTCAAGCCTCTCGGCGTTCTTCTACCCCCTCCAGGTCAGACGGTGATATTTCACGCAAACCTAAGAAACCTAAAAAGAATGTTTCTTCTTCCAGCGGCTCGTCTGTGTCCACGACACAGCCCATCCAACAACTGGCTGCTGTGAAAGTCCCGACTTCGGTCCCGGGACGGGGGTCCCTATTCCGACCAGGGAATATCCCTCTACCAGTGACGTCACCATCCGGTGCTTATCACTTGGCTTCTCCCTGCGGGGTCTCGCCAGGTTTACCTGGTGGACCTTTTCCAGGTCATCCAGTGCTTGCCACCTCTCTGACTGGATCCGGGTATATAGCTTCTCCGGTGCTAGCTAAACAGGTCAACCACCTATCTAGGTCAACCACACCTGTTTCTGAAAAATGTTTCCGAACCCAGTGCATAGTAGCATTTCAATGCCTGGCCTAACTAGGTCAACCAGTGTAACTAGGCCAGCCAGGCATGCTACAACCGGTGCTATAGTATTTCTTCCCCGGTGTTTTACACTGGTCAGACAAAGCCAACCGGTGTTCCTCGGATATTTCCTCCGTGAATACACTTAATTCTTTGGGATCCACTTCGAGTGTGTCTGTCACTAATACAACACACCCGATCTTTTCCATTGAACAAACTTCTTCGAATTTTGTTCCTGACTACACTCTTAGCTCTGCCGAGCAGAATCTTCGTCGCCGGTTAGACCCGATAGGCCACGTAAACGTCGTCTGTATTCTTCATCTTCATCGTCCTCTGACTCTGCCTCTGAAAAGTCGACGCAGTTCCTCTTTTTCTTCGCAAGACAGCCGCCGTTCGCGACGCTCTCGGCACAGGCGCCGGTCTAGTTCCAAGCCTAGACATCGTCGCCATAAGAGACATAGGTCCTCTTCCTATGACTCTCCCCCGGCTCGCTCCCGCCGTTCTCATCTCGGATCTCATGTCAGACAGGATGATACCTCTCCAGACTCAGATCTCTGTTGATCAGGGGACGTCTTTTAACAAGACTTCTAATCCCCTCTTGAGCCGGGCCCCCTATTTCTATGACCCTAGGGTCTATTCTTCGGGGAATTATTCTCTGGACCCTCATGCTCCAGTCGCTTTGCAGGCTACTGTGTCGGGTTTTTCGGTCCCTAGAGTCCCGCCTACGGCTACGGCCACCAGGCCCGACCAGGATCAGGATGATGTTTTATCCATCCTTGCTAACCCAGAGGACCTTCTCTTTCAAGAATTGGGTACCCAGGGTAATTCTGAATTAGAAGACTCCCTCTCATCTACTCTTGAAGAGCCTGAAAGTCAGTCTAATTCTTTTGACAAGGCCTGTGAGGACTGCTTTACCATCCTCCCGCCCTCTGTCTGCCCTAGACCCCAGCCTATGTGTCACAATGGAGTAGTTTCTTCGATCCTTTTCCTTCAAACACAGAGAGGTGAAACGGTTGGTCCGAGTAAATCTCGACCTGCCCTCCCTCCTTGCCGGGATCTAGCCACCTGCCTTCCCGACATTGACACGGACTTCGGTCTTCCGTTCTAGGCCGACGGCAGGTTGGTCAGTAGCTACTAAGGTTATTCGCTCCTTAGTACCTCCTTCTTCCCTGAGGCTTCCGGCTTCAATAGATAACCACCCAGATCTCTTTGACTGAATTCCTCTTCTGGATTCTGATAGTCCCCGGGTTGGTATTAGACCTGCCTCCCAAACCCTCGCTCTCTATGAGTATGCTTGAGCGTTGGGAATTTCGTCGGAGACAGCAAATGGGGGTAGCATCCAATGTGGATATATTGTCAGTTGCCCTCTCTGAGGAACTTCTTTCTGACTCCCCATCGCAAGAGAGAACCCGGGGTCTGGCCTTTCAATTGGGTCTCTCTTCCCAGCTCTCTCTTAGACTAGGTCTCGCCTCTGCAGCCGAAATGCTCCATTGCAGACGAGATGCCTACCTTCAGTCGGCGTCCAAACTTCAGGACACTTCGAAGGACAAACTCAGGTCTCTTCCCTTCACCTCTGAGCCCCTTTTTGGCGGTCTCATCAGAGAGAAGGAGAAGGCAGATGAGACCACTCTACAAGCTTCTGCTTCGAGTGGTCCTCCTACTTGGAGGATTCCTAAACCCAAACCTTCCACCAAACAGTCTGGCTGGAAACAGTCTGCTCAGCCAGCTCCTGCTCCCCGCCAGCGGGGCCCGGTTAGGGGCCGTCTAGGGTCTGCTCCTGTCCCTCCCCAGAATAGAGGCTCAGCGCAGGGACAAAACCGGCCCTCCCGTCACTACTTGAGAGGGTCTGGGCCTTCTAGGCGCCAGCCCTAGGGACTCGCCCTTTCTACCACCCCCCCTTCTGATCCGACCCCAATTGCCTGTGGGCGCCAGGCTCCTGCACTTTGCCACGGCCTGGCGCAACATTACTCAGGACCCCTGGACTTGTCCATAGTGGAATCGGGCTATCGCTTCCCGCTGGATCGCCAGCCCCCTCTTTCCAGGGTCCCCTTACATCTCTCGTCGGATCACCCTCATATGCAGAATGCAGTTATATCTCTTCTGCAAAAAGGGGCGGTAGAAAGGGTTCGGAACGAGAACACGCCAGGATTTTACAGCCGCCCGTTTCTCGTTCCAAAGAAAAACGGCATGTTTCGGCCGATCTTCGATTCGGTTTTTAAAGATAGATTCTTTCAAGATTGAGATGGTGGCCACCATTCGGTTGGCAATAGATCTGTCGGATGCTTACTTTCACTTACCTGTTCATCCTTCAGACAGACATCTCCTTCGCTTTTGCCACAGGGGCGCTGTCTATCAATTCCGGGCCCTGCCTTTCGGCCTTTCTACGGCACCCAGAGTTTTCACAAAACTCATGGAGACCGTAGCGGCCTTTCTCCGCCAGAGCGGAGTTGTTCTTATTCAATACTTCGATGATTGGCTGTTACACCTTCTCAATCGTTCAGACTCTCCTCCACAATCTCCAATTCAGTTGGAAAATTGTCTCTCATTTGGGTCTCGTATTGAATGCAGAGAAATCAGATCTGATCCCGTCTCAAGACTTTGTCTTCGTGGGGTTAAATTTTCTGACGAACTCCAGCATAGTCAGGATTTCTCTTCCACGTGTAGAGAATACCCTACACCTACTTTCTCAGTTCAGTCAGAAGGATCACTGCTCTGCTCGCTCTCTTCTGTCTCTACTGGGAGTTCTCAATTCCGCAAGTTCTCAATTCCGCAGCGGATTTTGTGTCTCTAGGCAGGCTTCATTACGCCATCTCCAGTTTTACCTGCTGACACAATGGCATCCTCGACTAGACGCTCTGTCCGTTTCTCTTCCACTCCTACCTATTTTCCACACTGCTCTTCAGTGGTGGAAGGTGAATGATCGCTTCCTTCAAGGAGTGCCGATTGCTCCTCCGGATCCAGATCTTTTTCTGATCTCGGATGCCTGCAATCAGGGCTGGGGAGCCCATTTGGAGCCTCTGGGATTCATGACTTCGGGCCTTTGGTCGAATGCCGAGTCCCAGCTCCATTAAAACAATCTCGAACTCCTGGCTGTTCTGAAAGCCTTGGAATTATTCGAGATTCAGGTTCGCAACCTGTGTGTGTTAGTACAGACAGACAACACAACAGTTGTGTCAGACCCTCCTCCGCAATCTCCAATTCAGTTGTCTCTCATTTGGGATTCAGGTTCGCAACCTGTGTGTGTTAGTACAGACAGACAACACAACAGTTGTGTCTTACATCAAGAGACAAGGGGGGGAGGGGCACACTCCCTCTCCCTCTTCAAGGGCACGAGGGATCTGCTCTTGTTTTGTTACAACAGACAGATCACTCTGCTCGCCAAGCTTCTGCCGGACAGACTGAATGTCTTGGCGGACGGCCTCTCTTGCAGACCTCAAGTACTACCTGCCGAGTGGACCCTCCACAAAGCCGTAGTGGCTCAGATCTTTCACATGTTCGGGTTTCCGTCAGTGGATCTCTTTGCCACCAGGTTCGGTCATCGACTCCCGCTGTATGTGTCTCCCATCATGGATCCAGCAGCGTGGGCGGTCGATGCTCTGTCTTTTCCGTGGGACCGACTGTTCCGGTCCTCAGAACACGTTTTGAGCATTCCCAAAAATAAGTTTGTCCCAGCTATCTAACCGTTTCCATGGTAACCCGAGGTAATTTTCGAAACTACCTTGGTTCAGAAAATGCGTCATAACTTTGCTTTTAGAGGCAATAGAAGGACAAAATAAGTACCAAAGTAAAGCAGAGACATATAGCTTGAATATGATATACAATTTGATTAATATTCATAAATGCATTCTTATGAATATTAATGAGGAAGTAAAAAAATGAGGTTTTTTTCAATTTGATTAATATTCATAAATGCATTCTTATGAATATTAATGAGGAAGTAAAAAAATGAGGGTTTTTTTTAGAAGTTTAGAAGTTTGTTGTTTAGTCTGAGAGGCCTATTAATGCTAAAAAATTATTAAATATAGGTTTAAATTGTTCGTTGGGGTCCTCAGAACACATTTTGAGCATTCCCCCGAAATAATTTTGTCCCAGCTATGTTTTATTTAACGGTTTCCATGGTAACCTAAGGTAAATTTCAGAACTATATTGGTTCAGAAAATGTGTCATAACTTTGCTTTCAGAGGCAATAGAAGGACAAAACAAGAACCAAAGTAAAGCAGTGACATATAGTTTGAATATGATATATAATTTTTATTTATATTCATAATGTATACTTATGAATATTAATGAGGAAGTAATGAAATTCGTTGTTTTTAGAAAAAGGAGTCTGTTGTTTAGTCTGAGAGGCCTAAATGCACACAAATTATTGAATTTAGGTTAAAATTGTTTGCTGGAGTCCTCAAAACACATTTTGAGCATTCCCCCAAAATAATTGTGTCCCAGCTATGTTTTATTTAACGGTTTCCATGGTAACCGGAGGTAATTTTCGGAACTACCTTGGTTAAGAAAATGCGTCATAACTTTGCTATTAGAGGCAATAGAAGGACAAAACAAGAACCAAAGTAAAGCAGAGACCAATAACTTGAATATGAGATGTAATTCTATTAATATTCATAAATGCATTCTTATGAATATTAATGAGGAAGTAAAAATCCGTTTTGTAGTAAAACGAGTTTGTTGTTTAGTCTGAGAGGCCTATTAATATACAAGAGTTATTGAATTCAGGTTTAAATGTTTTGATATGATCGTGCAAAGAAAATAAACCATCTTTGGTTCATGTAATATTTCTATAAAGCATGTATATTTAAGCTAATTTGCATATAACATGCATAAATAAATAAGCAACTTTACATGAGCACTATATTTAGCATTGTTTCTTGTGTACTATCTTTTCTATTATTTATTTTGCGCAAAATACCAGATATTGAACCAAAAATGTCAAGAGCAGAGGATCATTACTTTGGGTTCATGTTTAATTTGTTCATGAATATTAATGCATATTTATAAATATTAATGAGATGTTAAAATAAATACACTTGAATGAGTTATTCTTCTTATCTAAGATTATTTTAGTAAACCAGTACAGAACTTTGATACTGACTGAAACAGAGATATTAATATTCATGTATATAAATATGTAGATAATGAATATTATTTTCAAAATCATGAATATTAATGAGAATGTAAACAGTTGTTGAAAAGTAAGTATTTCTATTATGTTGCAATATACATGTATGTGAACAAGACATTTCTTGTAAGAAAATGCAGCGGAGGAATTGAGCCTCATGCATATTTTCATGAAGAAAACTAACTTTATACTCATGAATATTAATGAGTGTTTTGCAATACAATAGAAAATATATAGCATCTCAGCTGCAATCATCAGCTTATGTTTACCCATATTAACCTTGCGTGACTTTGAAATTACTCAAATTGCTTGATTATTTACCACTGCATGTCAGGCCAATGCAAGGCTCCTTGCGGGCATTTCGCGGCAGACTGGGACACACATAAAGTGTTTCTGGCCTGCTGCGGATGCTCCGCTTCAGCTCCCTGTCCAGTTTCGTCCTTCTGGACAGGGGAGACGTGGGAGCTTGCTGTCCGACGGAAGAGGTATTCTTCTCTTTGGTCAGCGATTCCCTCATCACGGACAAATTAGTGTCCTCTAAAGCTCAGCAGAAGCCTGCTTGTTCTTCTAAATCTCTTTCGTCAACAGCCCATGTGGTGCAGTCGATTCCCCAGTTATTAGTTGCCGCTCGGCAACCAACTGCTGACCCGTGCGCGGGTTCCCCGTTTACCTCTTGAATGGTCCCTTTGTTCTGGTCTCAGGTACTCTTGTTGCCAGGTGTCCGGGTCAGCTTGTTGCCTGGAGAGTTTTGCCTGGTCCTGGTCAATCTCGACCCAGTTATCCGGCACCGGTCCACGGTGTCCTGATGTCCGTGCTTCCGTTCACGACTTCACAGGCACACCGGTCTAATGGGATCTGGCCCGATGATGTCACCGGGAATTCTTTGGCCCGGTGTTCCAAGTTTGCTCTCCACTGGTTCGGTCCTTTGGACCGAGATACTGAAGTGGACTGGTAAATCTACCGGTCCAATCTTTTCCACTGGGCATTCTGTCTCTACATCACATTACAGTGGTGAAAGTCAACAGCAATCTGCTCTGGCTAAGTATAGACGTTATTGGTCGTCTAGACCCTGTCATTACTCTTCGTCTTCTGAGTACAGTCCGGACTCCCAAGCCTCCATCCTACCCCACTGGGTAGGAAGAGTAAAAACTCTTCTTATTCTTCTGATGGGAACCGGCACTCGCGCTGCTCTCATCGCAGGCACAGATCGAGGTCTTACCATTACTCTTCTATGCGAAAACATCGCTCTTCCTCTTAAGATTCGTCGGCTGGTAACTCTCGCCTGCCGACACTCGTTTCTGGGAACTAGCAAGCTTCGCCTCACTGTTGACCTGACCAGCAAGGCCATGGGACTCCCCATCACTGACACCCATTCCCCTTCCCCCTTAATTCCGACAGCCCCAGGGTGGGCATTCCTCTCCCAATGTTCCTCACTCTCGCGTCTTTAGCGTCGGGAGTTGCATAAGCGCCAACAGATGGAGTCGCTTCAAACATCAACCTCTCAGACTAAACAACAAACTTCTAAACTTCTAAAAAAACCCTCATTTTTTTACTTCCTCATTAATATTCATAAGAATGCATTTATGAATATTAATCAAATTATATATCATATTTAAGCTATATGTCTCTGCTTTACTTTGGTACTTATTTTGTCCTTCTATTGCCTCTAAAAGCAAAATTATGACGCATTTTCTGAACCAAGGTAGTTTCGAAAATTACCTCGGGTTACCATGGAAACAGATTCTCACGCTTGCGAATCTAACGACGTAGTGAGTTTCACGCTTTCTGTCGTAGATGTTGTCTGTCGCTGGGATGTAGATGGCACGGTTATCCTGCTCTGTTTAGTTAGGCTTCCTTGCCAATTCTCAGCTCCTGTTGTCGCTTCAGATACCTTTGTGATTCCAGTCTCTTGAGAACTCGATCACTGGGATTCTGATTGAACTAGTGTAAGTAAGATCTTCGTAGTTCTATCTGAAGTTTTTACGTTGAGGGGAAGTAGGAAGAGGCTTTACATCCCTTCTAGGGTCGGAAATTTTTCGGCAACCTCCATCTTTCATGGATTGGTTCCGACTTTTTCCGATTTCTCTGACTTGACCTCAGCTTCCTTTTAGGCCCATGAGCTCACAGTCTTTTTATCTGTGCTTTTTTGCGACCATTTGAACCCTTTATATTCTCAGGTCTGCTTGTGACCTCTCAAGAGTGGTATGCCTAGGGCTGATGCTTTTCTTTTTGGTCGTTGGTACGCCCATTGAAAAGTTTTGCTCAGCAGTTTCTTGGTGCTGAACTTCCGAGTTCACTGCTCTACAGCTGAGCCCTGTTCTTAATTCGTGAATATGGTGAGGTTGCACCCCTTCCCACCTTTGCGACAAAGTCAGCATATTTCACAGCAGGTAATGTATTTTGCTACTAAAATGAGATTTTTAAAGTAAAATCTGTTTTAGTTAGAAATACTTACCTGCTGTGAAAGGGATTGCCCTCCTCCCACCCCGCATGTTGCCTAATGTTGTTTTTGGGAGCAAATAACCAATGATTGTAACATGCTAGGAGCATGATGATAATGAGGTATGGCTAACGGGCGGGCCATACTGTATATGCGGTACTTTTTGAAGGGTCACAAGGTATAAATAAATAACCTAAGCATATTTCACAGCAGGTAAGTATTTCTAACTAAAACAGATTTTACTTTAAAAATCTCATTTTGGCCGAAAATCGTTTCTTCACGATTTCTGATTTAAATGTACAATGCCCACATCCTGTCAAAATCTCACTGCAATCGACCAATGAAAAGTGTCAAAACTCGTCCGTGACTAAACCTCGTATATTTATTGGTCTGAATTTTTCAATATCAAAACCTTGTATAAATTTTACCCTTCAAGCATGCGGAGCAATGACATTAAACATATCAAAACACATGCAGATTAGGTCAGTGCATACGTTGTGGTACATAGAGCATAGGTCTGTCCTTTTCTTGGTGTGTCAAGGTACAAAGCTTAGACTCAAGTGAAATGTTAATTGTCGTATATCATGATCGCCGGATAAAAAATAAACGACGAAATATCGTATAAATGGTAAAAGCTCGTATATACAAAAGGTGAACAAAACTTGGTACAAAAATATCGTACATTTAAAAAATCGTCATACCAAATGATAGAAAAAATAAAGTTTTATCAATGATAGAATAAATAAAGTTTGATTGATTAATTTGTGTTTTAATATGGTACCAGAATATAGACCTTATTTGTCACATAAAGACGAATTCGTAAACAAAATCAGTTTTTTGCTTCTCCTGAAAAGTAATGATTTTCATTATACGAGGTTTTGTCAGCACAGCGACGATATGCCTTTCTACACCTTTGCAAACAGAGTAGACCCAGATCAGATGGCTCATGTAGTAGCCATCTGATCAATCTGCTGTTTGCTTATGATATAATATAGTGCAAATTGCATTACATTATTTTCATTTTGTGTGTTCCCTCATGTTAACACCTTTTCACACATTTGCAAACAATGCAGACCCAGATCAGATGGCTCCTCTAGCAGCTGTCTGATCAGGGTCCGCTCTGTTTGTCAATGGAATTTGAAAGATGTTTCTTTAATTTCTAAAATGGCTACACTGTCCCACCTTCCATATTTCATTATAACTATTTTGTCCATGAATATTCAGTAGGTATTTAAATTTTGAATAAACATAGAACAGGGGAAAGGTTGAAAAAAAATTAAAATATGAATAATAACTCATGAAGATGTAATGAAAATATCTGAAATTTTGAATATAAGTACATGTACATGTATAGATTAATTTATTCTTTCTGAAATTCAACCAATTTGCCCAGGGAGAGGGTATGTATACATACTTTTGTGCATGCCCTTATTTAGATTTACATTGTTATATGTTTCATTTACATTTTCTTAAATTTTCTTCACTTGAGGTCCTCTACAAAAGTTACATAAATTATGCCCCTTGGGGTCAAAATTGGCCCTGCCAGGGCTGGCTAGTTTTTAGCTCACCTGAGCAAAGCTCAGGGTGAGCTTTTGGGAGACTTGAATGTCCGGCGTGCGTCGTCAACAATTTGCTTGTGAACACTCTTGTGGTCACAATTTTAATCCAATCTTCATGAAACTTGGTCAGAATGATTGTCATGATAAAATTTCGGAGGAGTTTGAAAAGTGGGTTACGTGGGGTAAAAAACTAGGTCACTAGGTCAAACAGTAGAAAAACCTTGTGAACACTCTAGTAGTCACATTTTTTGTCCAATCTTCATGAAACATGGTCATAATTATTGTCTTGATAAAATCTGGAACGAGTTTGAAAGTGGGTTTTGTGGGGTTAAAAACTAGGTCATTAGGTCAAATAGTAGGAAAACCTTGTGAACACTCTAGAGGTCACATTTATAGCCAAATCTTCATGCAAATTGGTCAGAATGATTGTCCTAATAAAATCTTGGACAAGTTTGAAAGTGGGTTATGTGTGGTCAAAAAGTAGGTCACTGGGTCATATCATAGAAAAATCTTGTTTACACTCCAGCGGCCACATTTTTACTCAATCTTCCTCAAACTCGCTCAGAGTGTTTGTCTTGGTGATATCAAGGTTGAGTGTGATCATGGGTGGGGTGGGAATAAAAAGTAGGTTACTAGGTCAAATCTTAGACAAAATACTCTATAGGGCAAATTTTTAGCCCAATCTTCATTGGTCAGAATGATTGTCTTGATAAAGTCAATATTCTAAATCTTTGAAAATCTTGTTCTGTAGAACCACTGCTCATGGTCCACTATCAACATTGTTCAAATACTGTCCCTAATGTCAATATTGGCCCTACCCATGTGCTACCCAGCAAAAATCTTAAATCTATGGTAATCAGGTGAGCGATTAAGGGCCATCTTGCCCCTCTTGTCTATAGAAACACATAGTGAAATTCTGAAGGAAGGTGATCCCCCGAGAGCAAAAATTGTAACACAAAAAGAGAAAACTGCAGACTCGGTTTTATTGAGTCTGTTCATGAACAATAATTAAAAGTGCAACACTGCTCACGCCCCCTAGCACAGGCTTAAGCGGTATTCAATTTTCAGAACAAGAAGTACTGAAATTCATGATCTCGAAGTGTTATGTGGGGACAATCTTCTCCATGTTTCATAACTCTTGCACAAAATTTGACAGAATTATGACCCTTTTTAACTTCATATTTTTTCTCAAAATTGGGTTTTTCCGGGACATTTGCTTTTTTCTTGAAAACTATTTATGATACCACCTTCAAACTTAATACATATTATAAGTGTTATGTGGGGACAATCTTCTCCATGTTTCATAACTCTTACACAAAATTTGACAGAATTATGCCCCTTTTTAGCTCACCAGAGCACAAAGTGCTCAGGGTAAGCTTTTGTGATTGCCTTTTGTCCGGCGTGCGTCGTGCGGTGTCCGTCGTCCGTCGTCAACAATTTTGAACCTTTAAAAATCTCCTCCTCTAAATCCACAGGGTTCTCAGCTTTCATCTTTGGCACATAGCATCACCTTTAGGTCCTCTACAAAAGTTATATAAATTATGCCCCTAGGGTCAAAATTGGCCCCGCCCAAGGGGTGGGCAGTTTTCAATAGAAACATATATTAAAACTTTGAAAATCATCTCCTCTGAAACCAGAAGGTTCTCAGCTTTCATATTTGGCACATAGCATCATGTTCAGGTTCTCTACAAAAGTTATATAAATTATGGCCCTGGGGTCAAAATTGGCCCCGCCCCAGGGGTGGGCAGTTTTCAATAGAAACAAATAGTGAAATCTTTGAAAATCTTCTCCTCTGAAACTGGAAGTCTCTCAGCTTTCATATTTGGCACAGAGAATCATGTTCAGGTCCTCTACAAAAGTTGTATAAATTATGGCCCTGGGGTCAAAATTGGCCCCGCCCCAGGGCTGGGCAGTTTTCAATAGAAACAAATAGTGAAATCTTTGAAAATCTTCTTCTCTGAAACTGGAAGGCTCTCAGCTTTCATATTTGGCACAGAGCATCATGTTCAGGTCCTCTACAAAAGTTGTATAAATTATATAAATTATGGCCCTGGGGTCAAAATTGGCCCCGCCCCAGTGGTGGGCAGTTTTCAATAGAAACAAATAGTGAAAACTTTGAAAATCTTCTCCTCTGAAACTTGAAGGTTCTTAACTTTCATATTTGGCACATAGCATCATGTGTAGGTCCTCTACAAAAGTTATATAAATTATGCCCCTGGGGTCAAAATTGGCTCTGTCCCAGGGGTAGCCAGTTTTCAATAGAAACATATATATAGTGAAAACTTTGAAAATCTTCTTGTCTGAAACCGGAAGGTTCTCAGCTTTCATGGCTCATAGCATCATGTTCAGGTCCTCTACAAAAATTATATAAATTGTGCCTCTTGGGTCAAAATTAGCCCTGCCCCAGGGCAGACTAGTTTTCTATAGAAACATATAGTGAAAACTTTGAAAACCTTCCCCTCTGATTGCCTGGTGAGCACTTCAGGGCCATTCTGGCCCTCTTGTTAACTTCATATTTTGTCTCTTATTTGGGACATATTTTTGGGACATGCCATTTTCTTGAAACCTGTTTATGATATTGTCTTCAAACTTGGTACACATTATGAGGGTGATGAGAGGATGTGCAATTATTCCCCTTAGTAACTTTTCAGAAGCGATTTTTTGTCCAGAGCATAACTTCTCAAGTATTGTAGGCACAACTGTGAAACTTTATATATGGATAGAGGGTGATAAGAGGATGTGCTGTCAACAGGGGTTGTAACTCTAAATTCATTATTGAGGGAGTTATTCCCCTTAGTTACTTTTCAGAAGCAATATTTTGTCCGGAGCATAACTTCTCAAGTATTGTAGTCACAACTGTGAAACTTTAGATATGGATAGAGGGTGATGAGAGGATATGCAGTCAACAAGGACTGTAACTATAAATTCATTTTTGAGAGATTTATTCCCCTTTGTTACATTTCATAAGTATTTTTTGTCCAGAGCATAACTTCTCAAGTACTACTTCTACATTTCTTCACCATTGAACCTCAAATTTTGCATATGCGTTTATAATGATGTGTAGATGTGTGTGACTTAATTTTGATGTGAGTCATTACTTGACTGGACTTTAAAACATTTCTTTCCACAAATGTGGATGAAAGGATTATTGAGCTATTGCCTTTTGTATTGAAGTCATTGGAGCTTTTGACAAGGTGGTGGGTGGGGGTATCAATCACCTTTAGTGATAGTTCTAATTAAAGATTGTCGTAGAAAGCAGTAATTTGGCCCAATATTCATAAAGGCACAAAAAGGTGTATTTATGGAGTATATAGCGTTAATAATTACGGTATGGATAGTGGATGGATTCACATTTGAATATGTAGCATGAGAAGGGGTGAGTTATCAAAATGGTGCAAAACTGATTTATTTAACTTTGCAAACCAGTATAGAGTGGAGAAGTGGTGAGCTTTTAGGAGATTTGAATGTCCGGCGTGCGTCGTCAACAATTTTAGTCCAATCTTCATGAAACGCTGTCAGAATTATTGTCTTGATAAAATCTCAGACAAGTTCGAAAGTGGGTAATGTGGGGTCAAAAACTAGGTCACTAGGTTATATAATAAGAAAACCTTGTGAACAATGTAAAGATCACATTTTCAGCCCAATCTTCATGAAACTTTGTCAGAATGATTTTCCTGATAAAATCTCAGACAAGTTCAAAAGTGGGTCATGAGTAAAAAACTAGGTCACCAGGTCAAATGGTAGAAAAACTTTATGAACACTCTAGAGGTCACATTTTCAGCCCAATCTTCATGAAACTTTGTCAGAATTATTGTCCTGATAAAATCTCAGACAAGTTTGAAAGTGGGTCATGTGGGGTCAAAAACTAGGTCACCAGGTCAAATAGTAGAAAAACATTGTGAACACTCTAGTGGTCACATTTTCTTTTCAATTGTCATGAAACTTTATCAGAATGACTGTATTGATAAAATCTCGGATATATTGGAAATTGGGTCACGTTGGGTCAAAAACTAGGTCACTAGGTCAAACAGAAAAACCTTGTGAACACTAGTGATCACAGTTTATGTCCAATCTTCATGAAACTTAGAATTATTGTCTTAATAGAATCTTGCACGAGTTTGAAAGTGGGTCATGTGGGGTCAAAACCTAGGTCATTAGGTCAAATAGTAGAAAAACCTTGTGAACACACTAGATGTCACATTTTTTTGTTCAACCATCATGTAACTTAGTAGCATGATTGTCTTGATAAAATCTCCGATGTGTACAAAAGTGGGTCATGGGTGGGAACTAGGTCGCTAGGTCAAATGGTAGGAAAACCTTGTGAACACACTTGATGTCACTTTTTTAGCTCAGTCTTCATGAAACTTTATGTATGATTGTCTTGATAAAATATTTAAAGAGTTTGAAAGTGGGTTAAGGGGGGCCAAAAAGTAGGTCACTAGGTTATATCTTAGAAAAAGTTTGTTTACACTCCAGCTGTCACACTTTTAGCCTTATCTTGCTCAAAATTGCTATCAGAATGTTTGTCTTGGTGATATCAAGGTTGAGTTTGATCATGGTCGGGGTGGGATAAAAAAGTAGGTCACTAGGTCAAATCTTTGAAAAATCGCCCTATAGGTCACAGTTTAGCCCAATCTTCATTGGTCAGAATGATTGTCCTGATAAAATCAATATTTTAAATCTTTGAAAATATTGTTCTCCAGAAGCACTACTCATGATCCACTATCAACACTGTTCCCTTAGGTCAATATTGGCCCCATCCTGGGACTACTCAACTATAATCTTAAATCTATGGTAATCAGGTGAGAAATTAAGGGCCATCTTGGCCCTCTTGTAATGGTATTATGACCATGGGAATATGCTACCATAGCAGAATGATATCTATATTAATTCTTAGGTAAACAGAGCAGACCCTACTCAAGATAGCTCCAACAGCTGTCCTCTGATCTTGGTCTACTCTGTTTGCAAAAGCATGAAATTTATATGAAATAAAGGGTTAAGATCATTAATAGTTTAAATACCGTTTAACACTTTCCCTGTTTAATATTTATATAAGAAATAATGGCATCATGAATATTTATTTGGTTAATTTTGATGTACACAGGAATGTTTTGTATTGGTATAAGCTATAGAAGCAGATCTATATTATTCCATAAGCAAACAGAGCAGATCCAAGGCAGACAGCTCCTACAGGAGCCGCCTGATATGGGTTTACTCTGTTTGAAATGGTGTGAAGAAACATTTGTATGAAGGAAAGTGATAATAAACTCGTTTGTTAACCAGGTGATTGGCAAGCAAGGAAAAGTGGAGGAAATAGATGAGGATGGTGACATCAAGGTAGCATTCAGCACTGGAGTGTCCTGGGTTTTCAATCCTGAGTGCCTGCGTATGGATGATGGAAAGACTGAAGAAGTCCCAAACCCTGGTACATATCAATAGTAAACCTCTTTAACTTATTAGGGCCCTGCATTGAAAATGCACGAGCCCTATAGTAATCACATTTTCTGTCTGTTTGTCTGTCCGTCCGTCAACACTTTTGATGTGACGCAATAGCTCAAACAGTATTTCACATATTGGTTTCATATTAAGGGCATATGCTTTAATAGTATCCTCAGAGGAAGATGCCTATAGTTTTGGGGTGGAATCAGATCACTATGTCTAAGAGTTATCTGCCATTTATTACAGGACCCTCCTCTGACTATGTTGGTTTTCTAGTTCCGCCATATAAACACCTTTTCAGGCATATGCAAACAGAATAGACCCAGATCAAACGGTTCCTATTGGAGCCGTCTGATGAGGGTCTGCTCTGTTTGCATTTGACATGATATAGATCTGATTGTGCAGTTTTTGTAAAGCAAACTTCTTTCCCAGTGTTGTTATATTTCTGGTCCTTCGGGATCATTAGTTTTCATGTTATTAGTTTTGAAAATTGAATACTGCTTAAGCCGGTGCTAGGGGGCGTGAATAGAATAAAACCGAGTCTGCAATTTTCTCTTTTGGCATTTCTACTTTTGCTTTCGAAGGATCACCGATTTTCAGAAATATTTACCTTGAAATGTTTACGTTATGAAATTTCAGCTAATAAATATTCATGATATTATTTCTTACATGAATATTAAACAGGGAAAGGGTTAAATATAATTAAATGGTTGCAATATTGAGCTACTCCAGATAATGAGTAAAATGTACCCCTAAAAACTAGAGTAACTGAATGGATATGGAAGTATTTTTCCTTCAGACCACTCTGCTGAATTATTTTTAAAAATAATTAACTTTAAATCAAGTATAAATCATAATCACAGGATTTAACAATCAATTTAACACTATTCAAGAAAGATTTGTTCAAGCAGTCAATCCTTCTCAAGGGTTTGTGAAAATATTACAGCTGTTTGACCCTCTGACAATGATTGAACTAACTCGTCATTGAAGAACACTACAGTAAAACCCCTCCTAACCAGACATTAAATTTAGTATAGATATCAGTCTTGGGAGACTGGTGGCAGCTTAAGTTCTTTTGAACGCACATATATGTGTAAAAGAGTGTTATATAAATGTGGTTTAATAATAATGCAGGGTGATAATCATGTAGAAAGCTCCTCTAGGAGGTTTCTGCATGACTTTCATCCTGCATTAAGCAGCCATCTGCCTAAAGTATCTAAAATTTCCCTACTAGAATAACTGTTTAGAGGGGTTTTATTGTACTTTGGCTTCTGACAATTAGTTACCATGCAAAGAAATAGACCCAGAAATACCTTTTCATAGTTTGCTGCTTTCAGTCTGATTTATTTATTACTGTTTTCCCATAATAGAGCCCAAACCCAGTGCTAATCTTACTGAAGAAGAGAAGCTCCAGGATTTATTTGAGGCCATTTTCAGTGGAGATGTAGAAAAGGTCAACCGTGTTGTTCGCCAGGAACCGCAGTTGGTGAGTCCAAATGTAATATAGGCTGGTATATTTTCACCATTATCATGATCAGCATTTCTCAACCTAAGACTATCTTGTGACCACTCTTGGGAATCGTCTCATCTGACACAGGATATTTTAGAAACTATAGATCTATACAGTAAAACCACTCTAAACCGGAAATCTAAGAGAAGAATTTAGATACTTTTAGGCAGATGGCTGCTTAACACTTTCCCTATTCTATATTTATTCCAAATTTTTATAATTACTGAATATTCATGGAAGGTGGAACATTGTAGCCATTTGAGAAACTAAAGAAACATATCTATCAAATTCCATTAGCAAACAGAGCAAACCATGATCAGACAGATCCTATAGGCATAAAAAGGCGCTTGTATGAGGGAGAGGGTTAACGCAGGGTGGAAGTCATGCAGAAAGCTCCTAGAGACTTTCGCCCTGCATTAAGCAAGTATCCAAGATATTTATACTAAATTTAATATCCGGTTTTAGAGGGTGTTTACTGTATATGAAATAAATGGATCAATACAAAGTAGGTCATATTATTTAGGAAACCAATATACCCATCAGACTAACCTTTAACCCTGTAACACATATTGACACCCTTTTGGTGCCTTTGTAAAACTCACTTGTTAAAACCATTATATTGAATAAAGCATTTGCTCCAGAACAGAAAAAGCCCTATTTATCATAATGGTGTCAAGGCTATACAATTCTAAAATGTTCTTTTTATGCCCCCCTGACGACAGACAGGGGGCATTCTGTTTTGCACCTGTCCGTCACGCTTTTATGTGCAGTTGGTATGTGCAGTTGGTTGTCACAGTTTTTACATTGTGTTATATCTCCCTAACCACTGTAGCTATTGCCATTGAATTGCATATACACATTAAACACCATCCATACTTTCATTGGGCTCCCAGCCAAGGCTGCCCGCAAGCCCAAGGTCAAGGTCAAATGACTTGGAAATTTTACGTGCAGTTGGTTGTCACAGGTTTTTCATCGTCTTATATCTCACTAACCACTAGCTATTCGCATGGAGTTGCATATACACATTAAATACCATCTATACTTTCATTGCACACCCAACCCATGCTGTCCCCAAGCCAGATGTCAAGGTCAAATGACTTAGGAATTACTTGGAAATTTTACGTGCAGTTGGTTGTCACATTTACGTGCAGTTGGTTGTCATAGTTTTATCATTGTCTTATATCTCCCTAACCACTGAAGCTATGTGTATGGAATTGCATATACACATTAAATACCATCTATACTTTCATTGCACACCCAACCCATGCTGTACGGAAGCCAAATGTCAAGGTAATATGACTTAGGAATTACTTGGAAATTTTACGTGCATTTGGTTGTCACATTTACGTGCAGTTGGTTGTCACAGTTTTATCATCGTCTTATATATCCCGTATAACCACTGTAGCTATTTGCATGGAATTGCATATGCACATTAAATACATGTACCATCTATACTTTCATTGCAAACCCAACCCATGTTGTCCACAAGCCCAATGTCAAGGTCAAATGAGTTAGGAATTTTATGTGCACTTGCTTGTCTTATTATTAGCTCACCTGGCACAAACTGCCTGCCTCGGGTTATCAGTTTATCAGCTTATCGGTTTTTCATAGGAAAATCTTTAAAAATCTTCTCTGAAACTAAGGCCTAGACCTTTGATATTTGGTATGTAGCATCATCTAATGATTTTCTACCAAGAATGATCAAATTATGAGCCCAAGGCCAAAAGTGGCACTGCCCCATTGCTTATCAGTTTTTATGCCCCCAGGACGACAGTCAGGGGGCATTATATTATGCACCTGTCCATCCATCTGTCTGTCTGTGCGTCACGCTTTGCTATAAAGTGTTATATGTCTGTAATTTCTACACTTATATACATAAAACTTCACATACGCATCAAATAATATCTGTGCTATCATTTGGCACCCCACCCATGCTGCCCGCAAGCCCAAGGTCAAGGTCAAATTACTTTGAAATTTTATGTGCAGTTGGTTGTCACATTTATGTGCAGTTGGTTGTCACAGTTTTTTAGCTCACCAGAGCACTTTTGTGCTCAGGGTGAGCTTTTGTGATCACTTGATGTCCGTCGTGCGTCGTCGTCCGTCGTGCGGTGTGCGTCGTCCGTCGTCGGGCGTCAACAATTTGAACCTTTGAAAATCTTCTCCTCTGAATCTACAGGGTTCTCAGCTTTCATCTTTGGTACATAGCATCATCTTTAGGTCCTCTACAAAAGTTATATAAATTTTGCCCCTGGGGTCAAAATTGGCCCCGCCCCAGGGGTGCCTTGTTTTCTATTGAAATGTATAGTAAAACTTTGAAAATCTTCTCCTCTGAATCTACAGGGTTCTCAGCTTTCATATTTGGCACATGGCATCATGTTCAGGTCCTCTACAAAAGTTATATAAATTATGCCCCTGGGGTCAAAATTGGCCCCGCCCCAGGGGTAGCCAGTTTTGAATAGAAACATATAGTGACAACTTTGAGAATCTTCTCCTCTGAATCTACAGGGTTCTCAGCTTTCATATTTTGCACATAGCATCATGTTCAGGTCCTCTACAAAAGTTATATAAATTATGGCCCTGGGGTTAAAATTGGCTCCGCCCCAGGGGTAGCCAGATTTCATTAGAAACATATAGTGACAACTTTGAAAATCTTCTCCTCTGAATCTACAGCGTTCTCAGCTTTCATATTTGGCACATAGCATCATGTTCAGGTTCTCTACAAAAGTTATATAAATTATGCCCCTGGGGTCAAAATTGGCCCCGCCCCAGGGGTAGCCAGTTTTGAATAGAAACATATAGTGACAACTTTGAAAATCTTTTCTTCTGAATCTACAGGGTTCTCAGCTTTCATATTTGGCACATAGCATCATGTTCAGGTCCTCTACAAAATTTGTATAAATTATGCCCCTGGGGTCAAAATTGGCCCCGCCCCAGGGGTGGTCAGTTTTCAATAGAAACATATAGTGAAACTTTGAAAATCTTCTCCTCTGAAACTGGAATGTTCTCAGCTTTCATTTTTGGCACATAGCATCATGTTCAGGTTCTCTACAATTTTTTTATAAATTATGCCCCTGGGGTCAAAATTGGCCCCGCCCCAGGGGTAGCCAGTTTTCAATAGAAATATATGGTAAAACTTTGAATATATTCTTCTCTGAAACTGAAAGGTTCTCAGCTTTCATATTTGGCACATAGCATCATGTTCAGGTCCTCTACAAAATTTATATATATTATGCCCCTGGGGTCAAAATTGACCCGCCCCAGGGGTGGCCAGTTTTCAATAGAAACATATAGTGAAAACTTTGAAAATCTTCTCCTCTAAATCTACAGGGTTCTTAGCTTTCATATTTGGCACATAGGATAATATTCAGGTCCTCTACAAAAGTTATATAAATTATGCCCCAGGGGTCAAAATTGGCCCCGCCCCAGGGGTAGCCATGTCTCAATAGAAACATATAGTGACAACTTTGAAAATCTTCTCCCCAGAAACTGCTTCTCCTCAGAAACTGGAAGGTTCTCAGCGTTCATATTTGACACATAACATCATGTTCAGGTCCTCTACAAGATTTATATAAATTATGCCCCCGGGGTCAAAATTGGCCCCGCCCCAGGGGTAGCCAGTTTGCAATAGAAACATATAGTGTCAAATTTGAAAATATTTTCCTCAGAAACTTGAAGGTTCTCAGCTTTCATATTTGGCACATAGCATCATGTTCAAGTCCTCTACAAAAGTTGTATAAATTATGCCCCTTGGATCAAAATTGGCCCGCCCCAGGGGTGGCTAGTTTTCTCTAGAAACAGATAGTGAAAACTTTGAACATCTTCTCGTCTGATTGCCTGGTGAGCAATGTCAGGGCCATTCTGGCCCTCTTGTTATCATCTTATTTCTCCATAACCACTGTAGCTATTGCCTTGGAATTGCATATACACATTAAAAACCATCCATACTTTCATTGCGCATGCAGGCCATGCTACCCGAAAGCCGAAGGTCAAGGTCAAATGACTTGGAAATTTTACGTGCAGTTGATTGTCACAGTTTTTCATTGACTTATATCTCCCTAACCATGGTAACTATTCGCATGAAATTGCATATACACATTAAATACCATCTATCCTTTTATTGCACACCCAGCCCATGCTGCCTGCAAGCCCAATGTCAAGGTCAAATGACTTACGAATTACTTGGAAAGTTTACGTGCAGTGGGTTGTCACAGTTTTTTCATTGTCTTATATCTCCCTAACCACTGTAGCTATTCGCATGGAATTGCATATACACATTAAATACCATCTATACTTTCATTGCACACCCAACCCATGCTTCCTGAAATCCCAATGTCAAGGTCAAATGACTTAGGAAGTTTACATGCAGTTGGTTGTCAGAGTTTTTTCACCGTCTTATATCTCACTAACTGCTATAGCTATTGGCATGGAAATGCATATACACATTAAACACCATCCATACTTTCATTACGCACCCTGCCCATGCTGCCCGCAAGCCCAATGTCAAGGTCAAATGACTTGGGGAATTTTACGTTCAGCTAGACAGACACCTACACAGGGGCATCGCTGTGTCTTACAGCCACAATTTTCTAGTTTATAGGTAAATCTTTAAAAATCTTCTTCTCTGAAACTGTAAGGCCCAGACCTTTGAAATTTGGTATTTAGCATCATCTAATGGTCCTCTATGAAGATTGTTCAAATTATGACCCCCGGACCAAAAATGGCACCGCCCTGGGGCTTATCAGTTTTTCATAGGAAAATCTTTAAAAATCTTCTTCTCTGAGTCCGTAAGGTGTAGACCTTTGATATTTGGTATGTAGCATCACCTAATGGTCCTCTATAAAGATTGTTCAAATTATGACCCCTGGGTTAAAAATGGCCCCGTCCTGAGGCTTATCAGTTTTTCATAGGAAAATCTTTAAAAATATTTTTCTCTGAAACCTAAAGGCCTAGACCTTTGATATTTGGTATGTAGCATCATCTAATGGTCCTCTACAAAGATTATTCAAATTATGACCCCCGGACTAACAATGGCCCCACCCCCAGGGCTTATCAGTTTTTCATAGGAAAATCTTTAAAAATAGTTTTCTCTGAAACCATAAGGCCTAGACCTTTGATATTTGGTATGTAGCATCATCTAATGGCCCTCTATAAAGATTGTTCAAATTATGACCCCTTGATCAAAAATGGCCCGCCCGGGGCTTATCAGTTTTTCATAGGGAAATATTTAACATTCTTTTTCGGAAACTTTGATATTTAGTATGTAGCATCATCTAATGGTCCTCTACAAAGATTGTTCAAATTATGACCCCCGGACCAAAAATGGGCCTGCCCCGGGTTATCAGTTTATCAGCTTATCAGTTTTTCATAGGAAAATCTTTAAAAATCTTCTCTGAAACTAAGACCTAGACCTTTGATATTTGGTATGTAGCATCATCTAATGATTTTCTACTAAGATTGTTCAAATTATGACCCCAGGGCCAAAACTGGCACTGCGCCATGGCTTGTCAGTTTTTTTATAGGTAAATCTTTAAAAGTCTTCTTCTCTGAAACTGTAAGGCCTTATAATACCTTTGAAATTTGGTATGTAGTATCAATGGTTTTCTAGCAAGATTGTTCAAATTATGACCCCCTGACCAAAATTGCCCCGCCCCTGGCTTATCAGTTTTTCATAGAAAAATCTTTAAGAATTTCCTTCTGTGAAATTGTAAGGCCCAGACCTTTGAAATTTACATGAAGCATCACCTAATGTTCCTTTTGGTTCCTTTATTAAGATAGGAAATTTCTCTCTCTCTGATATATGCTTTATGTATTAAGAAAGATCATTACTATGATCCACACTTATAAACAGTAATTAAAAAAATGTATGAATAATTTCCTGTATGATAACCTCTACACTTTACTGACATTAAAGGGACATCTTGATGTCATCATGACGTCACTGTCATTAGACTACTCTTTGTTTCAGTAATGAGTGCTATTCTATATTCAGAAAAGTCACATGACAAAAGGCACCTAAAAAGTTGTACTTCAGGGACAAGATTTTTGTACTAAATTGTGTTTCCATTTTGTGCCACCCTGATGAAGGCCTTTGTAAGGCTGAAACGTTGTTTGGAAAGTTCGTAGAATTTTGTTATATCTCTAGTTAGCTTCGTTTGATCAATTTGAAATTTGGTATGTAGGTACCTCACCTTGTTAGCTGGTCCGTTTCGAAGAAATCACGAGCTATTGTTGTAACTCTTGCGTCCGCGTTGTTGTCGTCGCTGTCGTCATCATCGTCGGTCGAAATCTTAACATTGACCATAACTTCTTCAATTTTTCATTTACAACCTTCATTTTTGGTATGCCTGTTCATCTTGACAATGACAACAGATGAGCGTTGCACCCCCTTGTGGTGCTCTTGTTTTTTAGCCGGATTTTTTAAAACAATCTCGGCTTATAGTTTGGCGAAAACCGGGCGGGCTGTTTTGCCGTCGTTAAGAAAACTTTAACTTTGCTTATAATTTCTGAATTACTTAAGTTAGACCATTCATATTTAGTATGCAGATAGCTTGGGTGAAGGCCTTTCACTTGATACAAGGATACATGAAATCAGGTCAAGGTCAAGGTCACTACTTCCAAAAGTTTGCAGTTTTTAACCAACTTTAACATTGCTATAACTTCTGAACTACAAATGCTAGGCAATTCATATTTGGTATACAGATAGCTTGGGCAAAGGCCTATCACTTGATACAAGGATATATGAAATCAGGTCAAGGTCACTACAGTATTTCCAAAACTTTGCTGTTGTTAACAAAACTTTAACATTGCTTATAACTTCTGAATTACTTAAGCTAGACCATTCATATTTGGTATGCAGATAGCTTGGGTGAAGGCCTTTCACTTGATATAAGGATACATGTAATCAGGTCAAGGTCACTATTTCCAAAACTTTGCCGTTTTAACAAAGTTTATTATTGCTATAACTACTGAACTACAAATGCTAGACCATTCATATTCGGTAACTTGGGTGAAGGCCTTTCACTTGATACAAGGATACATGAAATCAGGTCAAGGTCACTATTTCCAAAACTTTGCCGTTTTTAACAAACTTTTTAACATTGCTATAACTTCTGAACTACAAATGCTAGGCAATTCATCTTTGGTATACAAATGGCTTTGGTACAGGCGTTTCAGTTGCTATAAAGATATGAAATTAGGTCCAGGTCACTATTTTGACAAGTTGGCCATCTTTGAAAAACTTCAACATTTTTTCTTAACTGCTGAACCTCATATGCTAGACAATTCAGATATGGTATGGAGATAGCTTTGGTGAAGGCGTTTCAGTTGATACAAGGATACATGAAATAGGTTTAAGGTCAAGGTCACTATATTGAAAACTTGACTGTTTTTAACAAACTTTAACATTTTACTATAACTTCTGATCCACGAGTGCTGGGCAATTCACCTTTGGTATTCAGATAGCTTTGATAAGGACCTTATGGATGACATAAAGATACCTGAAATCAGGTCAAGGTCACTTTTTTGAAACATTGGCTGTCATTGAACTACATGGGCTAGACAATTTATATTTGGTATGCAGATAGCTTGGGTGAAGGCATTTCAGTTGATACAGGGATGAAATTGGGTCAAGATCAATACAAAAACTCCGGCTTTAATGCGGTTTCCGCATTTTTTGCTTGTTAAAATATTGTCAAGAGAGAAATGAAACCTGTAAATTTTACCGAATATACAGGTTACCGTAGGACCGCAGTAATAGGGACCCGGAGCAGCTCGAATACATTATTTCTTTAAAATTATTCTAATGAAGCAAGCATGATTTCTCTCAATTCCATTGATGCCAGAAAGGCATGAAAAGGTCTGATTTTAACATGACGTCATGCGTCAGTTGCTCAAAATTTCAAAACATTGACAGCGTTTGAACATAAACTACAGTGTTTAGTCTACAGAGAGCGGAATTGTGAACTGAAAAGAAATGACGTCGACCAGTGACGTTTATTTGCGAAGTGTTGTAAAATTTTGTGTTGCTCTAGATAAATCGCCAACAGAAACTCTTAAAATGATTAAATCAACGAGGAAATATGACAAGTGCAGCCCAGCTTTCGTGTATAAATGGCACTCGCGTTTTAGGAGTGGAAGAGAATCGAACTAAGACGATCCTAGGAGTGGCCGACCATCCATCGTAGCTGCTTCCATTAAGGACAAGGTGAAAGATATGGTTAATGCGGACAGAAGATTTACAGTAAGAGATTTGTCTGATGAACTTGATGTTTCGTGCTCTACAGTACATGGAATATTACCAGATGAACTTGGCATGTCTAAAGTTAGTGCACGCTGGGTGCCGAGGTTGCTCACGGACACAGAAAAGGAGAACTGAGTTTGATGCTCTCAGATGTTTCTCAGCCGCTACGATGCCGAAGGTGACGATTTTTTTGACAGAATTATCACTGTGGATGAGACCTTGTTGCATCAATTCAACACAGAGACCAAAGCCATGTCATCAGTGTGGAAATCCCCAAATACACCGCCCCCAAAGAAGGCCCGGGTTCAGAAAAGTGCGGCAAACACATGTTCATTTTCTTTATGAACTGACACTGAATGATCCTGCAACACAGAGTTCCATATCGCCAGACTGTCACAGCTGCGCATTATTCTAAGGTAAGGTTAATTTAAGCAGACTATGACTTTAATGAGTAAAAATTATTGATACTAAACTTCAGTATTATTAGTAATAGTTTGTTAATTTATTAAAAGATGCAATGATTCTGCAATGAATCTCCAGGTTCTGAGGCCAGATCTCCTTCATGCGATACGAAAGAAGTGACCACACATGGTTCATGAGCGCATAATTCTATATCAGGACAATGCACAGGGACACAGAGCAGTTTCCACACAGAAATCAGCTTACTAGGATTTGAGGTGTTAGAACACCCGCCATTGGGCCCCGACTTGGCTCCCATGGATTTTAGAGTGTTCCCAGAGTTAAAGGCGAGGTTACATGGAATTAGATTTGATTCAGCAGCTGAACTTACCAAACAGACACAGACAGTTGTATCTACTTTCAGCAAAGACTGGTATGCAGAAACATACGCAAAATGGGTTAGAAGGCATAACAAGTGCTTGGATATTGCGGGGACTATGTTGAGATAGTGCAACGTTCGCTGGACTTACATAACGTTTGACATTTTAGCGTCGACGCTGACCTGCTCCGGTTGTGTGTTATGTATTTGTTATATGCATAGAAAAAATGTTTTTAAGTATATCTTGCTGATTTTCACAGAATATGTAACACAGATCTGGAAATTAATGTTGATCTAATTTTTTGCATGCAGTTACGATTACACGTAATTTTATAACAATATTCTACAAGCATTCAGAACAACCCTCGTACAGTGTATGCATAAGTCTATAGTAACCAGGTGAGCGATTTAGGGCCATCATGGCCCTCTTGTTTTCATTGTCTTATATCTCCCTAACCACTGTAGCTATTGCCATGGATTTGCATATACACATTAAACACCATCCATACTTTCATTGCGCACCCAGACCAGGCTGCCTGTAAGCCAAAGGTCAAGGTCAAATGACTTAGGAATTTTACGTGCAGTTGGTTGTCAGTTTTTTCATCGTCTTATATCTCACTAACCACTATGGCTATTGGCATGGAATTGCATATACACATTAAACACCGTCCATACTTTCATTACGCACCCAGCCTATGCTGCCCGCATGCCCAGGGAATTTATGTGCAGCTAGGCAAGCACCACCACTGGGGCATCGCTGTGTTTTACAGACACAATTTTCTAGTTTCCAAGTGCAGTAAAGATTGTTTATAACGTTTCACAGGGGACCGTGGTAAAGAAAACGTTATAACAGAGAAACGTTATAAGTATTTTATCTTTCATTCTTAGTAACAACCTACCAGCGTAAGCTGAGACTTTCACACACTTTTGTCACTTCGTTTGAATCGATATTTGTTTACGGATTGAGATAAAGTTTAAATCACATGTGCCTTTGTTTTTAGGAACTCTTTTTCTGCGTATCCCATGATTGAATGTTAAAATAAAGATTTCAGACCCTATAAACAATTATTCCCTATTGTAAACATCTTCTTTTCACATTGCAAATGACGGACGAATGAAACTTTCGATTTTTTCCGGGTTTTCCACGGAAAACTCCGGTTATTGAAATTGTGATGTACGGCGGGCGGGCGGGCGGGCGGCTGCCAGTTTTGTCCGGACGATAACTCCTATATGGCTCGTGCCATTGGATTGAAACTTCATACATAGAAAGATCATGATAAGAGGAAGTGTCATGCACAAGGTCCATAACTCTGGCTTCACTAATATTGGAATTATGCCCCTTTGAACTTAAAAATGTGTCGGTCCATATATGCGTCCGTCCGGTCTTGTCCGGGCTGTAACTTAGAACTCCATGGATGGATTGTGAAATCACTTGGCATAAATGTTCCTCTAGACGGTACGGCGTGTCACATGAAAAAACCATGTCAATAGCTCAAAGGTCAAGGTCATACTTAGAGGTCAAAAGTCAAAATCATGTATATTTTTAACTGGATTAACAGATTTTGCTTGTCCGAAGTATATCTCCTACACTACTTTGGCTAGGATCACCAAATATGGTGTGTGAGTACATCTTGGGATGGCGGAGTGTCGCATACTATTTATAGGTTTATGTGACCTTGACCTTGACCTTGGGCTTCATTTACAAGAAAAAACTTGTCCGGAGCATAACTCCTATACGGAATCAGCTAGGATCACCAAATATGGTGTGTGAGTTCATCTTGGGATGGCGGAGTGTCGCATACTATTTTTAGCTCAATGTGACCTTGACCTTGAACTTTGCCCTCATTTACAAAAAAAAGCTTGTCCGGAGCATATCTCCTACACTACTTCAGCTAGGATCACCAAATATGGTGTGTGAGTACATCTTGGGATGGCGGATTGTTGCATACTATTTATAGGTCAATGTGACCTTGACCTTGACCTTGGGCTTCATTTACAAGAAAAACTTGTCTTGAGCATACCTCCTACACCGAATCAGCTAGGATCACCAAGTATGGTGTGTGAGTTCATCTTGGGTTGACGGAGTATCGCATACTTTTTTTTAGGTCAATGTGACCTTGACCTTGACCTTTGATCTCATTTGCAATAAAACCTTGTCCGAAGCATATCTCCTACACTACTTCAACTAGGATCACCAAATTTGGTGTGTGAGTACATTTTGGGATGGCGGAGTGTCGTATATTATTTATAGGTCAATGTGACCTTGACCTTTATTTACAAAAACACTTGTCTGGAGCATACCTCCCATACGGAATCAGCTAGGATCACCAAATATGGTGTGTGAGTTCATCTTGGGTTGGCAGAGTGTCACATACTATTTTTAGGTCAATTTGACCTTGACCTTGAACTTTGACCTCATTTGCAAAAAAAATTTGTCAGAAGCATATCTCTTACACTACTTTAGCTAGGATCACCAAATGTGGTGTGTGAGTACATTTTGGGATTGCGGAGTGTCGCAAACTATTTATAGGTCAATGTGACCTTGACCTTGGGCTTTATTTACAAAAACACTTGTCTGGAGCATACCTCCTATACGGAATCAGCTAGGATCACCAAATATGGTGTGTGAGTTCATCTTGGGTTGGCGGAGTATGACATACTTTTTTTAGGTCAATGTGGCCTTGACCTTTGACCTCATTTGCAAAAAAACCTTGTCCGAAGCATATCTCCTACACTACTTCAACTAGGATCACCAAATTTGATGTGTGAGTACATTTTGGGATGGCGGAGTGTCATATACTATTTATAGATCAATGTGACCTTGACCTTGGGCTTTATTTACAAAAACACTTTCTGGAGAATACCTCCCATACGGAATCAGCTAGGATCACCAAATATGGTGTGTGAGTTCATCTTGGGTTGGCAGAGTGTCACATACTGTTTTTAGGTCAATATGACCTTGACCTTGAACTTTGAACTCATTTGCAAAAAAACCTTGTCCGAAGCATATCTCCTACACTACTTCAGCTGGGATCACCAAATGTGGTGTGTGAGTACATTTTTTGATGGCTGAGTGTCGCATACCATTTATAGGTCAATGTGACCTTGACCTTGGGCTTTATTTACAGAAACACTTGTCCAGAGAATACCTCCTATACGGAATCAGCTAGGAACACCAAATATGGTGTGCGAGTTCATCTTGGGATGGCGGATGTTGCATACTATTTTTAGGTCAATGTGACTTTGACCTTTGACCTCAGTTACAAAATAAGCTTGTCCTCAGCATATCTCCTACACTACCTCAGCTAGGATCACCAAATATGGTGTGTGAGTACATCTTGGGATGGCGGAGTGTCACATACTATTTATAGGTCAAGGTGACCTTGACCTTGGGTTTCATTTACAAAAAAATTGTCTTGAGCTTACCTCCTACACTGAATCAGCTAGGTTCACCAAATGTGGTGTGTGAGTTCGTCTTGGGATCACATACTAGTTATAGGTTAATGTGACCATGACCTTGACCTTTGACCTCATTTTAAAAAAAGGCTTGTCCGGAGCATATCTTCTACACTACTTCAGCTAGGATCACCAAATACGGTTTGTGAGTAGATCCTGGGATAGCAGTGTCACATACTATTTATAGATCAGTGTGACCATGACCTTGACCTTTGACTTTATTTACAAAAAAGCTTGTCATCCCTACACCGAATCAGCTAGGATCACTAAATATGGTGTATGAGTTCATCTTCTGATGGTGGAATGTTGCATACTTTTTGTAGGTCATGTGGCCATGACCTTGACCTTTGACCTCAAATATGAAAAAAAGATTGTCATTTAGGGTAACTTGAGTTCAAATTGTGGTCTTTCTATGCAGTCTTTATTTTCATTTTGCAGTTGCATATTGCAGGCCTGCTTACAAAACGCATATTGTCAGTGCTTTGCTTTGGGGCATTTGTCACGTACTGTGACACATTTCTTGTTCTGGGAGTTATGCCCCTTTGAACTTTTGAAAACCCGGTTTGATGTCTTGTCGACATTTCTTGTTTCTGAAGGTTATCACAGTTCTTAGAACTTGACGTTATATTATAAAATTGGATCGAGATCAGGTTCCAAACAGTCATAGTTTATAACAGGATGCACGAAAGGAACCTCAAATCAGACGAGTATTGACAGATCAGTTTCAGTGTTGCAGTAATAATAAAACTCGGACCGAATCTCAACAGAAAATGAATGTTTTAAATTGAAACGGCAATTCACGGTTATTAATTCTTTATTTTAATTGATCCTGTAAAAACGTATTTACTTAATGTCAAACAAAAGATGCCATTACAATTAGGTGTCAAGTAATTACTTTAAGTTTGAAACATGCCTTTTGAGCCATTTTCGCGGTTAATCAATTCCCACGCATGACCGTTGTCATCGCTACACTACAGGAAAACATTATAATTACAGCAATTAGCGGTTCAGGACAAACTCTCTCAAACCTTCAAAACAAGAAAAAGTTCAAAGCAAGAACATTGTATCTTATCTTTTGTAATATAGATAAAGAAGGCATTTGGCCGGCACTCACCAATCTAAACGTTTTATTTATTGGAAACGTATTAACCGAGAACGTACTAAGAACATTCTATCAAATCTTTACTGTAAATGCTCCTTTTCAGTAGATTTGTTAAAAGAGGTTGGGTCTAAAATGGCCTATGAGGGAATGTCTTAACCCTTTCCCTGTTCTATATTTTCTCCAAATTTCAATACCTACTGAATATTTAATGACAAAATAGTTATAATGATATATGGAAGGTTGAACATTGTAGCCATTTACTAAAGAAAAAGATCTATAAAATTCCTTTAGCATATAGAATAGACACTGATACAGATCCTATAGGAGCCATCTTATCTGGGTCTACTCTGTTTACAGATGCATGAAAACGCGTTTATATGAAGAAAAAGATTAAGTGATTGGCAAAACAATGACTTAATTTGAGTATGTTGTGTATCATTCAGACGCTGATAGACTTGGCAGGCAAGTTTGCTATACACCTTGCCTGCCATGAAGGAAAGATTGAGGTGACCGAGGCACTGTTTAAACACAGTAGCAAGGAAGTCCTGATAGACTATCGTGACAAGGAAAATTGCACACCCCTGCTAACTGCCGTCAAAGGGTAAGGTTTCTTTGAGCTTTAATTGATGATATGTTGCAAACAGTGCAGGGCAGGATCAGTGACTTTATTATACCCCCACCACCTGTGGTTAGGGCTATATAGGAATCACCTTGTCCGTCCGTCCGTTGATCCGTCGTCCCTAACTCGCATTTTTTCGGAACATTTGCTTTTTTCTTGAAAACTCCTTCAAACTTAATACATGTTATATAAGTGTTATGTTGGGACAGTCTTCTCCATGTTTCATAACTCTTGCAGAAAATTTTACAGAATTATGCCCCTTTTTAACTTCATATTTTGTCTCTCAAATATATCTTTTTGGGACAAGCCATTTTCTTGAAATCTGTTTATGATATTGTCTTCAAACTTGGTATACATTATGAGGGTGATGAGAGGATGTGCAGTCAACAAGGGTTATAACTCTGAATTAATTTTGAGGGAGTTATTCCCCTTAGTTACTTTTCAGAAGCAATTTTCTGTCCGGAGCATATCTTCTCAAATATTATAGGCACAACTGTAAAACTTTACATATGGATAGTGGGTGATGAGAGGATGTGCAATCAACAAGGGTCGTAACTCTAAATTCATTTTTGAGAGAGTTATTCCTCTTAGTTGCTTTTCAGAAGCAATATTTGTCCGGAGCATAACTTCTCAAGTATTGTAGGCACAAAGTTGAAACTTTATGTACAGATAGAGGGTGATGACTGGATGTGCAGTCAACAAGGACTGTAACTCTAAAATTCATTTTTGAGGGATTTATTCCCCTTTTAAGCTCACCTGAGCAAAACTCAAGGTGAGCTTTTGGGATACTTGAATGTCCGGCGTCCGTCGTGCGTCGTCAACAATTTGCTTGTGAACACTCTAGTGGTCACAATTTTAGTGCAATCTTCATGAAACTTGGTCAGAATGATTGTCTTGATAAAATCTCGGACGAGTTCGAAAGTGGGTTACGTGGGGTCAAAAACTAGGTCACTAGGTCAAATAGTAGGAAAACCTTGTCAACACTCTAGAGGTCATATTTTTAGCCCAATCTTCATGAAACTTGGTCAGAATGATTGTCCTAATAAAATCTCGGATGAGGTTGAAAGTGGGTCATGTGCAGTCAAAAACTAGGTCACTAGGTCAAATAGTCGAAAAACCTTGTGAACACTCTAGATGTCAAATTTGTGGCCTAATCTTCATGAAACTTTATCAGAATGATTGTTTTGATAAAGTCTTGGATGAGTTTGAAAGTGGGTCACGTTCAGTCATAAACTAGGTCAAACAGTAGAAAAAACTTTTGAACACTCTAGAGGTCACATTTTTTGTCCAATCTGCATGAATCTTGGTAAGAATGATTGTTTTGATAAAATCTCAGACGAGTTTGAAAGTGGGTCATGTTGGGTCAAAAGTAGGTCACTAGGTCAAATAGTAGGAAAACCTTGTGAACACTCTAGAGATCATATTTTTAGCCAAATTTTCATGAAACTTTATCAGAATGATTGTTTTGATAAAAGCCGGGTCGAGTTTGAAAGTGGGTCACATGAGGTCAAAAATTAGGTCACTAGATTAAACAGTAGAAAAACTTTGTGAACAATCTAGTGGTCACATAATCTGTCCAATCTTCATGAAACTTGGTCAGAATGGTTGTCCTTTTAAAATCTTGGACGAGTTTGAAAGTGGGTCAGGCGGGGTCAAAAAGTAGGTCACTGGGTCATATCTTAGAAAAAGTTTGTTTACACTCTAGCGGCCACATTTTTAGCCCAATCTTCCTTAAACTTGGTCAGAATGTTTGTCTTGGTGATATTAAGATTGAGATTGATCATGGGTAGGATGGGATCAAAAAGTAGGTCGCTAGGTCAAATCTTAGAAAAAATCACTCTGGAGGGCAAATTTTTAGCCCAATCTTCATTGGTCAGAATGATTGTCTTGATAAAATCAATATTCTAAATCTTTGAAAATCTTGTTCTGCAGAACTGCTCATGATCCACTATCAACATTGTTCAAATATTGTCCCTTAGGCTAATATTGCCCCACCCAGGAGCTATCCAGCAATAATCTTAAATCTATGGTAATCAGGTGAGCGATTCAGGGCCATCTTGGCCCTCTTGTCATAAGTATTTTTTTGTCCAGAGCATAACTTCTCAAGTATTGTAGGCACAACTGTAAAACTTTACATATGGATAGAGCGTGATGAGAGGATATGCAGTCAACAAGGACTGTAACTATAAATTCATTTTTAAGAGATTTATTCCCCTTTGTTACTTTTCATAAGTATTTTTTTTTCCAGAGCATAACTTCTCTCAAGTACTACTTCTACATTTCTTCATCATTGAACCTCAAATTTTGCATATGCATTTATAATGATGAGTAGATATCTGTGATATAATTGTGATGTGAGTTATTCCTTGATTGGACTTAAAAATTTCGTGGATGAAAGGATTATTGAGCTATTTCCTTTTGTATTGAAGTCATATTGGATCTTTTGACAAGATGGTGGTTGGGGGTATCAATCCCCTTCAGTGATAGTTCTAGTTGGAAATGTTGCATATGATCAGGTTCTAAACTGCATTCTGTTCAACAATGGAGCTGTAGGTAAGAAGGGACTTTTGTAAAATTAGGTGATACAGTAGAACCTGTCTTAAGTGGCCATTAATTTATTGAACATACAAGTTTTAAAACAGTAGGTGATTGCGTAATGCTTTACTTTTGACCTGCATTAAGCTACCACCTGCCTTACAGATCTATGATTAGACCTCTTTTTGATGGCCACTAAAGACAGGTTCTACTGTATACATGTTCTATTTATTTGCCAAAGAAATAAGTAAGAGCTGAAAACGGGATCTTTCTGGGTATTATCTCTTAGCAGTGCTGCAGTTAACCCTTTATCTGATAAATATTCATGACAGACTCAATCCTATTATGAATATTAATTAACTTGTTTTCTAATGTTATTATATAAGTGAATACATTCATAAAATAAATACAGTGAAACCCCGAACTCTCAAACCCTGGAAAACTCTTTCACTACCCTTAATTTGAAATAAATTCTATATGTTCAACCTCTGATAATTAGACCATAAGAAACTCTCGAACTCATCTCCCGGTCCGCTGATTAATAAAACAGTGCAAAATACCTTTGATAAATCAAGCCGTTGTCTTACCTGTATAGATGCGCGTTGAACAGGAGATTCACACCTCTCGGCGACAATCTCAGCTCACCGATAATTACGTGACTGGTGGACAATGGGTGAATGTGTGATGTTTTATCAAGGTGTTTAAAATTTAAATGTGTGTGTGTTTGTGACGGTTGTTTTGAGCTAATATTGCCTGTCATATTGTAGGGCTATAACAAGATTGAAATGTTCAAACTTCATCATTCACAATGGTAGAAATAACAGTTGAGTGGATATATTTGTTCTCCTCTGTTTTGAAAAAGTACCTAGTTATAGTCTACTTTCAGTCCGAATGACTGCTCAGCCGACTGTACATTTACTCCCCTGGTCATTGAGTCATTCGCCTACATTATTGAGCACTGCTAACATATGGCGCAATCATACAGTCGCGGTACTGACTAGTAACCCTCACAGGTACCCATTTAACCCCTGGATGGAGAGGAGATGCAGGTGGGAGACACTGAAAAGCGTCTCTGAAATTTCCGGGAGGGAACGGGATTTGAATCCCGGACCTCCGGACTGATAGTCAAGTGCCTTACCACTAGACCACCGCACACAACAAATTCGTGAATGTTTAACAAATGAGTTATGGCCCTATATGTATATCTATTTATGAAAACATAAGGAATAGTTTTTTCCCCAAGACTGATCTGTCGCAACCATGTTAACAACGAAATTTAACTATTTTATTTGTTCTCGTAAATGAGACCGTTGTACATAAACCGAGACGATGACAGTTCATTCAGTCTCGGTATTTATCCAGACCAAAATGGCGATATGTGTACATAGCATTGATATGTTTATGGTAGAAACACAAACTATGGAATAATTGGATGATGTTTTTATAGAATAATGGTCTGCATTAGCAATTTCATTGTATTGCAAAAGCAAAACAACCAGTGAGTCTTGTTAAAGAAGTTTGTTTATTCATTTTCTACATGAAAATATTCTCAAATTCATGTTCGGATAATTTCACTAGCATGTGCTACCGAACGAATATGAGACTGGGATCTTTTGAACCACCCTTTATTCGAACCAAACTTATGGTTCCCAAGGTGATTGAGAGATCGGGTTTCACTGTAGAATAGAGATCTATGATATTTTATAAGCAATAAAAGCAAACCCAGATCATATGGCTCCTGTGAAAGCCATTTGACCTGGGTCTTCTCTGTTTTGAAAAGGCAATAAAAATGTCATTTCTGTGATGTAAATGATTAATCCGAGTATACCAATTTGTAATATACATATATGGTAAAATCTTGATAAAATCTCGACTCTTAGAGTGGAAATCATGGAGAAAACTCCAACAAGAGATGTTTGTAAAACATGTATACCCCCTCCCCCCCCCCAAGACCCCCTGACCTTTGATCTAGTGACCACAACTATAGAGGTCATCTAGCGGTCATGACTAATCACCACAGCAACTTTGAATATCCTAAGCCAAACCACTGATCATTTATTGACCTGAAAACATTCTACATATTAAGGTCATGGTGACCTTGACCTTTGACCTATTGACCTAAAAAACAATAGGGCTCATCTAGTTGTCATGACCAACCACCTAAGCAAATTTGAAGATCCTAAGCCAAACCATTGAGCAGTTATTGATCAGATACCATTTTACAAGTTAAGGTCATGGTGACCTTGACCTTTGACCTATTGACCTCAAATACAATAGGGGCCATCCAGTTGTCATGACCAACTACCACAGCAAGTTTGAAGATTCTAAGCCAAACCCTTGAGCAGTTATTGATCGGAAACCATTTGACCAGTTCAGAGCATGGTGACCTTGACCTTTGATCTAGTGACCTAAAAAGCAATAGGGGTCATCTAGTGGTCATTACCAACCACCACAGCAAATCTGAAGATCCTAGGCCAAACCCTTGAGCAGTTATCGATCGCAAACCATTTCACCCTTTAAGGTCATGGTGAACTTGACCTTTGACCTAGTGACCTAAAAAACAATAGGACTAATCTAGTTGTCATGACCAACCACCTAAGCAAATTTGAAGATCCTAAGCCCAACCCTTGAGCAGTTATTGATCAGAAACCATTTTACCAGTTAAGGTCATGGTGACCTTGACCTTTGACCTAGTGACCTCAAAATCAGTAGGGGTCATCCAGTGGTCATGACCAACTACCACAGCAAGTTTAAAGATTCTAAGCTGAACCCTTGAGCAGTTATTGATCGGAAACCATTTAACCATTTAAGGTCATGGTGACCTTGACCTTTGACCTAGTGACCTCAAAATCAATAGGGGTCATCTAGTGGTCATGACCAACCACCACAGCAAGTTTGAAGATCCCAAGCCAAACCCTTGAGCAGTTATTGATCGGAAACTATTTCACCATTTTAGGTCATGGTGACCTTGACCTTTGACCTAGTGACCTCAAAAACAATAGGGGTCATCTACTTGTCATGACCAACCACCACAGCAAGTTTGAAGATTCTAGGCCAAGTCGTTTATTAGTTATCGTTCGGAAACCATCGATCTACCGACCGACCGACCGACCGACCGACCGACCGACCGACCGCCGACCGACCGACCGACAGACCGACCGACCGACCGACATGTGCAAAGCAATATACCCCCATTTTTTCAAAAGGGGGGTATAATAATAGCTTTCTGCATGACTTTCACCCTGCATTAAGCTGCAATCTGTCTTAAAGATGGATAATTATACATATTTAATTGTTTGAATAATCAAGATTTTACTGTATTAATAATCACACGAATGCTGTGGAATGTCAAGCTGTGATGATTGTTATGGTATGCAGTGTCAGATCTATGTCTGCATTGTTGAGTATCTGATCTATGTCTACATGGTCGAGTATCTGATCTATGTCTACATGGTTGACTTGGCCCCATGGGCGACTTCTATCCTTATGCTGCACATAAAATCGAACACTGCTATATGAAAAATGACCTTTAACCCAATCTCTCATAGGCTATTTTTAGATCCATCCTCTTTGAATAAATCTACTGAAAAGGAGCATTTACTAGTAAAAAGGAAACTTATAGAATTGTGCAGTTTTGAAACTATTGGGATAAATAAAGAATTTGCTCTTATGGAGCAAATGCTCTATTTATGGCAATGGTTTCAAAAAAGTGACTTACAAAGGCGTCAGTATGAGAGAATGGGTTAAACTTTGCCAAACAGTATAAAACCTGATCAGTGGCTTTGTTTAAAATGTGGCGTCTGATCAAGTTCTACACTGTTTGTAGCACAAAAATCAGCAATACAGAACAGTGCAGAAAAGGATCAGGTTGGTTTTTGTATTGTTGGGCTCATTTATGTTCACAGTGGACAAGTGAAGATGGTGGAATGGCTTGTCCTGCAGGGGGCCAAGACTGACGTCAAGGATCAGAGTGACCGCTCAGCCATTCACATGGCAGTCAGCGGCAAAAATCTTGCCATGGTTCACTGCCTTCAGGATCTCCAATTTGACATTAATATGAAGGTGAGCTTCCATTAAGAGAGTTGATACCTCTATAAAAGTCACTTTTTGAAACCATTGTGATAAATAGAGCACGTGCTCCATAGGAGCAAATGCTCTTTTTATCACAATGATTTCAAAACTACACAATTCTAAACTTTCCCTTTTTACCTCACCAGAGCACAAAGTGCTCAGGGTGAGCTTTTGTGATCACCTGATGTCCGTCGTCCGTCGTCCGTCGTGCGTCGTTCGTCGTCCGTCGTCAACAATTTGAACCTTTAAAAATCTTCTCCTCTGAATCTATAGGGTGCTCAGCTTTCATCTTTGGCACATAGCTTCACCTATAGGTCCTTTACAAAAGTTATATAAATTATGTCCCTGGGGTTAAAATTGGCCCCACCCTGGGGGTGTCAAGTTTTCAATAGAAACATATAGTGAAACTTTGAAAATCTTCTTCTCTGAAACTGGAAGGTTCTCAGCTTTGATATTTGGCACATAGCATCATCTATAGGTCCTCTACAAAAGTTATATAAATCATGTCCCTGGGGTCAAAATTGGCCCCGCCCTAGGGGTGGCAAGTTTTCCGTAGCTGACTGCTGTTTAAACACTGGTATCTTCCTGGCAAAAACTACATGTCCCAGAGCTTAGATATTTGGTGTATGGATTTACTTAGTTTACCTTTAAGAATTTTGTTAATATCATAGTTCTGAGGTTAAAATTGGTCCTGCCCTTTGGGTTATACTTTAAAATAGGCTTTTTCACTTCAGAAACTGCGGCTAAAGGTTTCTCCTACAACCCAGTCCACTGAGACTGACCTAGTATAGCCAGTTCCAGTGGTTTTACCCTTAGTCTAATCAGTAGAGTAGAAATTGTATTTAGCCAAATAAATAACAAACATTCATTTTAGATGGAGAAAACTAAGTGGATAATTCTCAAAATGCTCTTTGCATATCTATGTCCTGCATTAAGCTCTCAGATATCAATATAGAGTCTTATCAGTATATCTTTTGTGAAGTTTAGCTGAATACAAGTCAAGTGTTCTATGCTGTAGCATTCTTTATCAGTATTATAGTTGTTTCAGAATTGTTGTCTGCTTGTCTAAGATTGTTCACATTGTTTTTTAATACATGTCAATCTTACAATTAACTCTCTTGTACAAAACAATTATGAAGTACAATATTGGATTCTGATCTGACACATATGAAATTTGAAGTTACCTATGCGTCAGATCAGAATCCAAACTGTGCTAGGTCTCCCTTTGCACTTTTGATAACAACTGGGTTGCCTCCCTTCTAGGTATACAACTGATATTTTTAGATCTGGCCTATTGCACAGACAATTAACCCTTTACTCCATAATTATGCATTTCTGCACCATTGCAAACAGAGTAGACCCAGATTAGATGGCTCATTTAGTAGCCATATGATCAATCTGCTCTGTTTACTTATGATATTATATAGTGCAAATTGCATTAAATTATTTCCATTTTTGTGTACAATATACAATGTACTTATAATATGTTTACTTAACCCTTTTCCTCATATAAATGCCTTTTCATGGATTTGCAAACAGAGCAGACCCAGATCAGGCGGCTCCTTTAGCAGCTGTCTAATTAGGGTCTACTCTGTTTGTTAATGGAATTTGAAAGATGTTTTTCATTAATTTCTTAAATGGCTACACTTTCTATTTTTCATTATAACTATTTTGTCCATGAACATTCAGTAGGTATTGAAATTTTGAATAAACATAGAACAGTGGAAGGGTTAAAAATAAGTTAAAATATGAATAATAATATGAACTCATGTATCATCATCTTCAGGTCCTTTACAAAAGTTATATTAATTATGGCCCTGGGGTCAAAATTGGCCCCGCCCCAGGGATGGGTAGTTTTCAGTAGAAACATATAGAGCAAACTTTGAAAATCTTATGAAACTGAAAGGTGCTCAGCTTTCATATTTGGCTCATAGCATCATGTCTAAGTCCTCTACAAAAGTTATATAAATTATGCCCCTGGGGTCAAAATTGGCCCGCCCCAGGGCCAGCTAGTTTTCTATAGAAACATATAGTGAAAACTTTGAAAATCTTCTCCTCTGATAGTCTGGTGAGCGCTTCAGGGCCATTCTGGCCCTGTTGTTGCTAGTAAATGCTCCTTTTCGGTAGAGGTTGGGTCTAAAGAGGTTAGGTCTAGAAATAGCCTATGAGGTAAAGCAAAACATTTTGTTTTCTTAACCCTTTCTTTCATTCAAAAGCCATTTCACATCTTTACAGAGTAGACCCCGATCAAACAGCTACTACAGGAGCTGTCTGATCTGGGTCTGCTTTATATGCCTATAAAACTATAATAGATCGTACTCTACAGATTCTACCAATACCAGAAATTCTTGTTATGCTCCCGTTGATGATAGTCAGGGGACATTATGTTTTGCACCTGTCCGTCTGTCCGTCCGTCACGATTTTACTTGCAGTTGGTTGTCACAGTTTTTTCATTGTCTTATATCTCACTAAGCACTATAGCTATTGGCATGGTATTGCATATACACATTAACCACCATCCATATTTTCATTGCGCACCCAGCCCATGCTGCTCGCAAGCCCAAGGTCAAGGTCAAATGACTTAGGAATTTTACGTGCAGCCAGGCAAGCACCACCACGGGGCATCGCTGTGTCTTACAGACACAATTTACTAGTTTACATTATGTCGTTATAAAAATTTAATTAATAAACTTTCATGATGTCATTATTTCTTACATTAATATTCAGCAGGGAAATGTTTAATATCTCATTCTAACACACCTTGCGCACACATCTACATAAACAAAGAAGGGACGTATCTATGTTTGAATTCTCAATAAAACACCGCACGCGCTGTAGCAGCTTAACGTGACGTAATATGGCTTCGAAAATTCGTTCGACAAGAAACGTAGTGCCGTTGTGGCGGTGCAAATTATAGTTAAATTGAAGTGTTAGAATCGAAATAATAAATTTATACCAGTGTTTTATCGTGCAATCGAACACGGGTAGTCGTTGAGATGCTTATAATTAAATCCCTCGGCCTTTCGGCCTCGTGATTTAATTAATACGCATCTCAACTCCTACCAGTGTTCGATTGCACGATAAAACACTGGTATGAATTTATTATTTCTTAATTTCTACCTTATAAAGATACCTTTTGACACATTTTCAAACAGGGTTTACCCAACTCAGATTGCTGCTGTAGAATCTGTCTGATTAGGGTTTGCTCTGTTGCATATGGAATTAGACAGGTTTGATTCCAAAGTTTTTCCTATGTCTGAAACATTCATGGTTTGTATGCCATTGTAAAAATATGACTACTGAATATGCTATTTATGATTTCATGATGCATCACGTAAAGGTTTTACCGTTTACTCCATATATATACCTTTTGGCACCTTTGCAAACAGAATAGACCAGGATCAGATAGATCCTGTTGGAGCCGTCTGATCAGGGTCAGTTCTGTTTGCTCATAGAATATCTTAATCTGATTCTATACTATTTCATATAGCTATGCACAATAACTAATTAATGTTCATGACAGGTGGAATCTGCAATAAATACCAACGGAGTAATGGGTTCATGAGTACACAAAACTATGGCTTTGGTTGGTAAATAAATACTTAACTCTTTACATGTACTCCATACATCTATGCATTTATATGGCTTTGCAAATAGAGTAGATCTAGATCAGACGGTTAGATGCTTATGGAATAATATAGATATGATTCTACAGTTTCTGCTTTGGCAAAAAAAATTCATGTGTTAATATGCTGTTTTAGAAATTAATCTAATTAATATTCATGGTGTAAATCATTTCCAGCATGAATATTCATGGAGTAATGGGTTAAATTCTACCTTTACCTAGAACTCTGACTATAAGGTATTGTTATAAAAACAAGAGGGCCATTGGCCCTATATCGCTCACCTGAGTTACAGTAATACATGTATATTGACATGTTAATTTTTCAGTGGACAACATTTCTAGCAGATGAAATAAGCTTAGTGCACTGCTTTCACCCTTTAACTGCTGAATAAACTTGAACTGAATTCAGAACTAATACCAAGTGACTGGTTGACTAAGATCTAAACTGTTTACAACTTGTGCCATTTTTGCCTTAGCTCAAAATGCCTAAAACTGGTCTTTGAGAAATTCAAATGACTTCAATAAAGCTATGCAATTATACCTTGACCCAGGTATATAGGCAAATAGAGTGCTAGGCAGTACATAATGCCAGTTTTTGTGTGAAATGACCAATAAGAATATCTTTAAAAATCGTTTAACCCTTTCCCTCATATAAAGCTGTTTTTATGCATTAGCAAACAGAGTAGACTCAGATCAGACGACTCCTACGGAAGCTGTCTGATCTGGGTCTTCTCTGTTTCTTTTGACACAATATAGATCGGATTCTACAGTTTTTGTCAAAGCAAAAACTTCTCTTCAGAGAAATAATGTGTTTTACACATTAAAAATAAGAGTAGACTAGATCAGACGGCTGCTATAGAAGCTGTCTGATCAGGGTCTGCTCTTTTTACATTTGACAAGATATAGATTTGATTTTACAGTTTTTTTCAAAGCTAAAACTTCTATTTATGGCAATAAATTTTTTTTTAAGCATTAGCAAACAAGAGTGGTCCCAGATCAATTTTTGTTAAAGCAAACAGGTTAAGGGTTAATAGGTGTTTAGAAATAATTCTAGCTCTAGGTGTGAATATCTGAAGATAATTCAATTAAACGGGTCATTAGTATTTTTAACAATTGAAATTGAGAAGAGTTACCTCTACTGTTATAATGAAGTTATATTTACTTAGTTATTTCATTAATATCATACAAGATTCAGACATTTTAGAACTTTTTAATGTGTTGTCATCAAATTTTATGAAAAAAGTAATATTTAAGATGCTTTTTGGGGCAGCAGACTTAATCCACAGTAGTAAGTTTAACACCTATCATTGTTAAGGGGGGGGGGGGGGGGGCAAATGCATCATTATCATGTTTTCTTAAGAATTACCATGACTTATATCAGTTGGGCCATTTCATAATCATGTTTTCACAGTTTTCTTAAACATTACCATGACTTACATCAGTTGGGTTTGGACCCAGATCAAAAGTCTAGATGGTGATCATTTTCCTTGATTGCCTGAATTGTTACTTTCCTATATCTCTCACATCTAATTTGAGAGACATTGGAAGACACCATTTAACATCACTCACACTACACACTGGGGTTAATGGGTCAAAATGCCTTTAATGTTTCGTCTGCAACAAAAAGTTATTGTCATCTGCTTCAATTCTTAAAATAAACTTACTTTCATTTTTTTGCAAAAATATGGTTAAGATGACAAACAGTTTGGATCCTGATGAGACGCCGCAGTATGCGGCCTCTCATCTGGATCCAAACTGTTTGCATAGGTAATCACAGTTTCACCATCAGCATGCAAAGAGTTAAGAGTCAGCATTGACCTGGAGAGATTTTACTGCCCAACAGCTGTAACTTTGACCTGCTGCTGGTCTGCAGATCTGGAGTTGTTTATTTAACCCTTAATTTCTCTCATGTAAACTTGTTTTCATGCATCTGCAAACAGAGTAGACCCAGATAAGGTGGCTCCTATAGGATCAAGGTCTGTTATTTGCTAATGGAATTTGATAGATGTTTCTATGCCTTCTAAAACAGCTACACTGATTCACCTTCAACATTTTATTATAAATAGTTATAAATAGAATGATACTAGCACTCCAATGCAGTTATCTCCCTTTGTCCCTTATGGCTATGCTGATGGGACAAGGGAAATAACTGTGAGGAAATTACCTTTTAAGTGTTACAGATTCTGATGTTAAGTAGCATAAAACCCCAGGGTGAGACCATTTATGGCCCAGGGGTCATTATTTGAACACACCTGGTAGTGGTATATTAGGTGATGCTTCATACCAAATATCTTAGCTCTAGATTATGTGGTTTCAGACAAAAAGATTTTTAAAGGTTTCCCTATATAAGTCTATGTAAAAACTACAAGCCCCAGGGCAGGACCATTTTTGGCCCGGGGGTCATCATTTTAACAAACTTGGTAAAGGACCATTAGATGATGCTATATACCAAATATCAAAGCTCTAGAAATTGTGGTTTCAGAGAAGAAGATTTTTAAAGATTTAAAAAAAAAACCTGTAAAAGTAGTGGGGCGGGGCCATTTTTTGCCCGGGGGTCATGATTTTAACAAAACTGATAGAGGACATCCTAAGGTACATTTCTGTGAAATTTGGTTGAAATCCTCCCAGTGGTTTAGGAGAAGAAGTCATTTGAAATAAAAGTGAACGGACAGACGGACGGACAGACGGACAGACGGACAGACAGACAGACGGACAGACGGACGACGGACGACAGGCGGTCACAATAGCTCACCTTGAGCCTTTGGCTCAGGTGAGCTAAAAATGTGTATAAATTAAGATGCATGTATCTATTTAACCGTTTACTCCATGAATATTCATGTAAGAAATAATGACTGTATGAATATTAATGAGCTGAAGGTTTTACAATGAATTCATGTACAAGGTGATTTTTAACATAGCAGAAACTGTAGAAACAGATATGTTATTTCATAAGCAAACAGAATCCTGCAGGAGCCATCTGAATCTGGGTCTATTATGTTTGCATAGGTGCCAAAAGGGAGTACTACATAGGGTGAGTTCACAATTATAAAGTGGATTTTATATCTGTATATATATGGTATTTTAGAAAATTTTCTTATTATTTATTATCGAAGTACAAATCATAAATAGAATTACAGATTCTGTCTGATCTTGGTCTACTCTGTTTGCAAAGATGTAGAAATGCATATTTATAGTGTTGTTAGATTAAATTCTGACAGTATAAATGACATACACATATTTGCAATAGAAATTTATTGAATAATAGTACAGAATCAAAATCAAATGGGTCTTCTCCTTGACAAACTGTAAATCCAGATCTTACAACAACTGTTGGATCCATCTGATCTAGTGATGCACTATTTACTCTATTGCTACATTGAAAGAGTTATACACAATTTCATACTGTGCTCTTAGGACATGCTGAATCAATCGGCCATATTTGATGCTATAGTAACTGGCGATGAGGAAATGGTTGATCTGGTTCTAAACTGGCCAGACATTGACATCAGATACCAGGATAGTATTGGCTTCACACCCTTCTGTATTGCATGTAGGAGAGGAAATCTGAGGTATGTACTGTAAAACTGCTTTAACTCATTCCCTCATATTGACACCTTTTGATGCCTCTGTATAAGTCCATAGGAGCAAATGCTGTATTTATCACAACGGTTTCAAAACTACACAATTGTAAAAGTTTACTTTTCTGTAGTAAATGCTTCTGTTTTAGTACAGTAAAAACTCGATACTCCCGAAATTTTAGTAATGAAGAATGTATGTAGGCAGGTGGCTGCTTAATGCAGGGTGAAAGTGATACAGAAAACTAGAGGAAGCTAGAGAAGCTTTCTGCATGAATTTCACCTTGCACTAATCTGCCACCTGTGTTAAGGATCATAATGGTACGTATTTGAGTGTTTGTAGTATCAAGGTTTTACTGTAGTTCCATTCAAAGAGGTTGGTTCTAAAAATAGTCTTTGAGGTAATTGGTTACCACACTTTTGAAAAAATGAGGGTATATTGCTTTGCACATGTCGGTCGGTCTGTTTGTCGGTCGGTAGATCGATGGCTTCCGATCGATAAATAATAAACGACTTGGCATAGAATTTTCAAACTTGCTGTGGTGGTTGGTCATGACAACTAGATAACCCCTAATGTTTTTGAGGTCACTAGGTCAAAGGTCAAGGTCACAGTGACCTTAACTGGTGAAATAGTTTCCGATCAATAACTGCTCAAGGGTTTGGCTTGGGATCTTCATACTTGCTGTGGTGGTTGGTAATGGCCACTAGATGACCCCTATTGTTTTTGAGGTCACTAGGTCAAAGGTCAAGGTCACCATGACCTTAACTGATTAAATGGTTTCCGATCAATAACTGCTCAAGGGTTTGGCTTACAATCTTCAAACATGATGTGGTAGTTGGTCATGGCCTATGGATGACCCCTATTGTTTTTGAGGTCACTAGGTCAAAGGTCAAGGTCACCATGACCTTAACTGGTGAAATGGTTTCCAATCAATAACTGCTCAATGGTTTGGCTTAGGATCTTCAAACTTGCTGTGGTGGTTGGTCATGAGAGCTAGATGACCCCTATTGTTTTTGAGGTCACTAGGTCAAAGGTCAAGGTCACCATGACCTTAACTGATGAAATGGTTTCCGATTAATAACTGCTCAATGGTTTGGTACCGGATCTTCAAACTTGCTGGGGTGGTTGGTCGTGACCACTAGATGACCCCTATAGTTGTTGAGGTCACTAGGTCAAAGGTCACGGTCACCGTGACCTTAACTTGTGAAATGTTTTCAGATCAATAAATGATCAGTGGTTTGGCTTAGGATCTTCAAAGTTGCTGTGGTGATTAGTCATGACCACTAGATGACCTCTATAGTTGAGGTCACTAGATCAATGGTCAGGGGGTCTGGGGGGTATACATGTTTTACAAACATCTCTTGTTCTTTGTTGTAATTGACGTTGGTTGCCTGTTAAACCCTTTCTCTGATAGAAAAATGCCTTGTCTCACCTTTGCAAACTCGGTAGATCCTGATCAGATGACTCATTTGTTTAACTATGATACTATACTGACACGGAAAAGAAACACAATATTTTCATTTATTACACATTTTGTGTATATTGCATTTATATACATTCATAACTGAGCACCTCTGATTTTCACTTTCGACCTGCATTAAGCTGTCACATGTGTTTCTAGATATGCGTAGTTCAACTGCTTTTTTAAGACTGTACACTCTTGTAAGAGGCATTCTGATCAGGGTCTAAATTGTTTGCTTATGGAATTATATAAATCTGATTTTACTGTTTTTGCCATAGCCAAAACTTTCTGTGTTCATATGCCATTATAAAGGTTCAGCTACTAAATAGTCATATCACTATTTTATTTTGTGCATAGTTATTCATTATGTAAAGCATTAAATAATTTACTTCTATTAAAATTGTTCACTGCTACAATTTTCATATTAACCCTTTCCCTCATATAAACGTGTTTTCACGCATTTGCAAACAGAGTAGACCCAGATCAGACAGCTCCTATAGGTCTGCTCTTTGGGTCTGCTCTGTTTGCTATAAATGGAATATGATAGATTTGTATCTTTAGTTTCTAAAATGGCTACAATGTTCCACCTTTCATAATTATTTCATTATAACTATTAAGTATTTTGTCCATGAATATTCAGTAGGTATTGAAAGTTGGAATAAACATAGAACAAGGAAATGGTTAAAATTTACTTTTCTTCTGATGAGATGTTTAACTCATTTGGATGTTAACTGTTTTATGGGTAGGTTCACAGAACACAAAAACATGGTGAAGTGATCTAAGGTGCTAGGAGGCGTGAGTAGTGCACTTTAATAACTTTAATAACCATGAACAGACTCAATTGATATAGTCTATAAATTTCTCTTTTCGCAGTATTGCTATTGTTTATGAAGGAATTTCTACTTTCAGACATTTATCTATGATGAAATATAATAATGTTTCAGTGCTGTCAGGCGTTTGTTAGAAATGGCACCAGATGAGATAAACAAGCCAAAGGAAGACGGGTGTACTGGGCTACACATGGCTGCTCTGAACAACCACAGTGATGTCGTAAACTTCTTACTGCAACAGGTAAATGTGTAAACATCGAGCTGGTCAAAATGGCATTGATCATCAGAGTATGTTCAGTGCTGTAGTAAAATCAGACATCATTTTTAAAATCATTCATGGCAGAAACTGTAGATCAGATGTATATAATTCGATAAGCAAATAGAGTAGACCCTTATCAGATGTCTGATCTATGTCTACCCTCTTTGGAAAGGCATTAAAAAGCCTTCATATGAAGGAACGGGTTAAGAATACTTTCAAACATTTATTTTCTGATAAATGAATGGAGTGCAATTGATATTGTGAACTTGTTATTTCCAGTCTAATGTGCATTTGGAACTATAGATTAGAGATATACAGTATAATCTCGATAACTCGAACTCTCAAACAAGTATTATTACTGGTCTTTAAGACAAATGGTAGCTGATTGCAGTGTGAAAGTTTGACCATGCATTCAGCAGCCACATGTCTAAAAAAAGTTTCAGTTCTTCTTTACTAAACTAACGAGATTTAACTGTATGTAGGAGATGTATGATTTTTTAGCTCGACTATTCGAAGAATAGTGGAGCTATCCTACTCATCCCGGCGTCTGCGTCCGCGTCACACCTTGGTTAAGGTTTTTGTTAAAGTCCACATTTTGCCCTTAACCTTTGGAATAAAGCTTTGAAACTTCGAACACTTGTTCACCACCACAAGCTTTATCTGTTTACCACCACAAGCTTTATCTGTAGGCAAGAATACATAACCCTGTCAAGCATTTTGACGGAATTATGGCCCTTTTTAACTTAGAATTTTTGGTTAAGGTTTTTGTTAAATTCCACTTATTTATATAACCCTTTGGGATAAAGCTTAAAAACTTAGAACACTTGTTTACCACCACAAGCTTCATCTGTAGGCAAGAGTACATTACTCTGTCAAGCATTTTAATAGGAATTATTGCATTTTTAACTTAGGTATTTCTTTTCATTAAAGAGTTCAAAGAGATCCTACATCCTGAATACTATTATAGATATTTTACTGAGACTTTGATTACTTACTTCTAGTATCATTGGACACTATTTTAGTCCACTATCAAGCATTTTCACACTAACAATTCTGAGAATAGTTGAGCGTGCTGTCCTGTAACAGCTCTTGATCTTTATTTCTCTGATGTACCCTGTCCAGTTGGTACCTTTAACAGTATCAACAAGAGTTGGGCTGGACAATGACATACAGTAAATCGTGATTATTTGAACACTCAAATACGTATCATTATCGATCTTCAAGACAGGTGGCAGCTTAAAGCAGGGTGAAAGTCAGAAAGTATAAGGGTCTAAATTTTTCTGTATTAAAATTTCGAATGATCGAGATTTGACTGTACAGTAGAACCCCTCTAATGTGACCACTTAATAAATAAACATAGGTGTCTTTATAAGCAGGTGGTTGCTTAATGCAAGACAAAAGTTATGTAGAAAGCTCCTGCATTACGCTTCCACCTGCCTCAGCCACCCATAATTATACCTCTTTTAGCTGGTTGCATTAGAGGGTTTTACTGTATTTGGACAGCACAAAGCGCTTCTTACGTTGTTGCTTTGATATTATCCTTGTTTCTTTTTTCCTGCTAGGATGATGTCAAAGTTGATGCCATAACTAAAGGAGAAAAACGCACTCCATTGCATCTAGCCTGTCAGGAGGGATACCTGAATGTAGCGAAACAGCTACTGGATAGAGGTACAATATCTGATATACAATTGAACCCTTTACTCCATCATCATGAATATTCATACAATAAATAATGACATTATGCATATTAGTGTAGAATCATATCTATATTATACATGTATCAGGAGCAGACCATGATCAGATGGCTCCTATAGGAGCTATACATGTATAAGGAGCAGACCATGATCAGATGGCTCCTATGATCAGATTGCTCCTATAGGAGATATACATGTATCAGGAGCAGACCATGATCAGATGGCTCCTATAGGAGCTATACATGTATCAGGAGCAGACCATGATCAGATGGCTCCTATGATCAGATGGCTCCTATAGGAGATATACATGTATCAGGAGCAGACCATGATCAGATGGCTCCTATAGGAGATATACATGTATCAGGAGCAGACCATGATCAGACAGCTTCATAGGAGCCATCAGATCTAACTGTACTCTGTTTGCTGTTTTTCGCTACATCGGTAATTTAACCATTTCCCTGTTCTATGTTTATACCAAATTTGAATATTCATGGACAAAATATGAAAGGTGGAACAGTGTAGCCATTTAAACAAGAGGGCCATTGGCCCTATATCGCTCACCTGAGTTACAGTAATACATGTATATTGACATGTTAATTTTTCAGTGGACAACATTTCTAGCAGATGAAATAAGCTTAGTGCACTGCTTTCACCCTTTCACTGCTGAATAAACTTGAACTGAATTCAGAACTAATACCAAGTGACTGGTTGACCAAGACCTAAACTGAAGAGGAAGAAATATATCGATATAATATCCCATTTTAGTTTGGGGCAGGGGGTTCGGGATATAAAGCTCAGAAACAGACACAATAGTAGTTTGTTTTCAAACTGGGACAATTATGTGCATAGAGAATGTTGTTGTAGTTATCATGTGCAAATTGACTTTGTCATTCGTCTTAAAACCACTTATTGACAAAGTAGTATTTGTTACATTTTGTGGGGTCATTTTACCCTACCAACTTTCTTTGTTATACTGAAGCAATACTGTGTATCTACAAGAAAATCATTGATGCAAGGCATCAAAAGGCGCGTATTACTGAATAATAATCAAACCTATTTTACATGTATATAATATTTAAGTAATGTCAACAAAATGTCTAAATGTTTTAGATCTACTCATATGGCCTTAGTAACGCAACAAAAATCTTTAGTTTCATCACAAAGGGCCCTTGAAACGGCAGCCGTGTTAGTCGGGTGGCCCTAGTTATACAATAACCCTTTCAGTCTCACACTAGACCCCTTATCCCCTTTCAGGTTAAATATTCATGTAAGAAATAATGACATCATGAATATTTATCAGTCCACTTTTTATAATGGCATAAGCACACATATATCCTATTTCTAATCAGAACAATTTCTTAAGTTCAAAGCTTATTGCAGGCCTAGAGTAATGCTGAAAACTCCTGTAGGTATTTTAGACATGCTAGTATATTTTTCATAACAACTCCGTACTGTATATTATCCAATTCGAGATATCAACTGTATGTCTAAATAAAATGCCAAAGAGTATCATACGTAACTGTAGCCTTGACACTTTCAACCTAGAGTAACTGGCCATCTCAACAAGATCAAAATTGCCTGACGTACAATAACAGTGATTTTTCATGTAAGTGACATTATAACGATTAATTAGTGGCATTTTCATAAGGAAATTTGAACACTGGAAGCTTTCACCATGGCAGAAACTTTTGCATCAGATCTATATTAGTTCATAAGTAAACAGCAGATTCAGCAGCAGCCATCTATTTTGAGTTTACTCTAGGTTTACCCTGTTTGCAACTTTAGGTGTATCTATGAAGTAAAAGGTTATGCCTGGGTCTTAAATCATGCTCTAGCATAAAATAGGTGTATATATTAATTAAAAACACAAATGATAAACCGCAGTTCTACATTCACTTACATTACTTAAGAGCTCCTTTCGCGGGATTAAGTACTGTGGCGAAGGCAGCAAGTAATCCGTTTTCCCGGTAAATCATGTAAATGTCATCAATATATTAATGATGTGTTCATATATCCAGGCTTATATCAGTATATTAATGCCAAATACAGTAAAACTTATTTATAACGAACTCTGATAAAGCGAATTCCCGCTTATAGCGAACTAAATTTCGTTCCCCGGTCGATATCTTCATTAATGCTATACAGACTATTATGTTTAGTGCGAAGTCGGTTAGAGCGAATTTTCGCTTATGGCGAACTGATTTTCCAGTACCTTTATTCACAAAACGCTTTAAAATGCCTTCGTTAAAGCGAAGTTTTACCTTGCTACTATCTTCAAGCACCTGAGTATTTCGCACGATTAACACCATGTCGCATAGGTGTTAAAACACACACTATCTAGTTGGGGCGAACTGTGAAGCGATCCGTAAAGCATGTATTCTTCACGGTGGTAGGGTATAATTAAACACCGCTAGCCGCGGGGCATATATATGCACTTAAAAGTACGGGTTGTAGCTAAACATTGTTAAGATATGATGTTCGTTTTTTATTTTCAAAATAAACACTTGAAGTATTTTGGTTTTGTTATTCCCTCCCCCGTTCACATATTATTTCAGCATTTTCCGCTAAAAATAGAATCTACCGCTGACTCCGATGACGACACAGATCTATAAGGAATATTTGACCCTGCCCACATACGCAGAGTCTTTGTCCGCTATACCCAATTTGCATCGGACATTGGAGCAACGACCAAATGCTCCTGATTTTTTTTAAACACTGACATTAAATTTTATGAAACCGTTATTTGGCAAGTTTCAAGCATCAACGTGTGTTCTAAAGCAAATGACCGATTTCTTCCACAAAGAGTAAGCTGTACGATGAATGATGTGCATTTTGGGAGTTTGATCGCTACGCATACATGTCTGAATTACGGTTTAATAAATATTGAACAGTCGTGGGCCAAAGTCATAATTTATAGCGAACTTCGTACTATCAATATAGCGAATAATGTTTATAGCGAAGTAAATCCTTCAGTCCCTTGGAATTCGTTATAACCGAGTTTTACTGTATACTTAAAATATATGTTCATATCATTTATAATAACTAATCAGTAGCCGTTATTAATCTTTAATCCTCCTTTCTCCTGCTTTCGTCTCATTTCGCCAAATATCCTCCTTCCGTGTTTTAGTCATACTCGGTTTCGCAACATCTTAGACATTTCCTCGGTGGTTAGCTTTAATGATCTCGCCATTGCAGTATTACATTTTGTATTAGCCCCGACCATAGGAGAAATCATTTTCTAATATTTTCATTTCCAAAATACAAACAATCATACAGTAGAAACAGATCAGTCGACCTGTTTCCAACTATATTGAATGTATTATTCCAAACATACTGTTTTTACACTCATAACCCACGAATTGCAGTTCCACCGTATTCTCAAAGTCTTGATAAATCAGCCCTCCTACCAGTGAAATTCCACCGAAAGAGTTACATATAGACGCGGGGACTTTATGTCCCGCGCCAATGAAACAGAAAATGAATAAATAAATGACCTGACAACATTTATGTGTCATTTGAAACCTTTTAATATGAAAAATGAATAAACATAACATACTTGTTTGCTAAATAATGACATTTTTTTAAAACGATTTAAGCATTTTTTTAGATTCTCATTAATATTCATGAATATGCAAATTAGCGCTCAATAGTAGTTTGTTCTCAAACTGGGACAATTTTGTGTATAGAGAACGTTGTTGTAATCATCATAAGCAAATTTACTTTGTCATTCATCTTAAAATCACTTATTGACAAAATAGCATTTGTTACATTTTTGGGAGTCATTTTACCCCACCCACTTTCTTTGCAAAACAGAAGCAATACTGTGTATCTATAATGGAACAGAAAATGAATAAATAAAAGACCTGACATTTATGTGTCATTTGAAACCTTTTAATATGAAAAATGAATAAACATAATATATGCTCGTTTGCTAAATAAGGTAATGTTTTAACAATTGAAGCATTTTTTAGATTCTCATTAATATTCTTGAATATGCAAATGAGAAAGATAGCTGTTTGTTCTCAAACTGGGACAATTTTCTGTACAGAGAACGTTTTTGTAATTATCATGTGCAAATTTATGTTGTCATTCATCTTAAAACCACTGATTGACAAAATAGCATTTTTTACATTTTGTGGGGTCATTTTACCCCACCCACTTTCTTTGCTATACTGAAGCAATACAGTGTATCTATGGAACAGAAAATGAATAAATAAATGACCTGACAACATTTATGTGTCATTTGAAACCTTTTAATGTGAAAAATGAATAAACATAACATACTCGTTTGCTAAATAATGACATTTTTTTAACAATTTAAGCAGTTTTTTCAGATTCTCATTAATATTTATGAATATACAAATGACCAAATTATGAATTAAAAACTCCTGACATGTAATAAATATATTGTTATCATTTTAAAACTGTTTTGGATGTTTTATTAACATAATAAATGATGTTTTTGCATTTTAATGACGCTAATACTAAAACTTGGAAATGTTGGCGGTTGCCATGGAAACACGCTGACCATTCGCTTATCCAGCATCCCCTACTCGTCCAACAACCGGAACTTGTTTACATATACCCTAAGCTTCAAGAAAATATAGGTGTACAAAAATCCCACTAGGGGGGGGAGGGTTTCGATTATGGGCCCTGGGCCTAGTGTGTGAGTTCATCTTCGGATGGCGGAATGTTGCCTAATACTTTTTGTAGGTCATGTAGCCATGACATTTGACCTCAAATACAAAAAAAAGCTTGTCATTTGGGGTAACTTGAGTTCAAATTGTGGTCTTACTATGCAATCTTTACTTTCATTTTGCAGTTGCATATGCAGGCCTGCTTACAAAACACATTTTATTGTCAGCGCTTTGCTTTGGGGACATTTATCAAGTACTGTTACTCATTTCTTGTTCATACTTTCAGAGGAACATAACCTTATCAAATGAATATTCACAGACTTATGACACGTTGAAATTTTTTAAACACTTTAACTGTTTACTGATGAATGGCAGCCCAGTTTTAACAAGGTGACATTTAGGGATCATTTTCATTTTATCGATCTGCCCTTTTTAGCTCACCAGAGCACAAAGTGCTCAGGGTGAGCTTTTGTGATTGCCTGATGTCCGTCGTCTGTCGGCGTGCGTCGTCCCGCGTCAACAATTTGAACCTTTAAAAATCTTCTCCTCTGAATCTACTGGGTTCTCATCTTTCATTTTTGGCACATAGCATCATGTTCAGGTCCTCTACAAAAGTTATATAAATTATGCCGCTGGGGTCAAAATTGGCCCCGCCCCAGGGGTGGTCAGTTTTCAATAGAAACATATAGTGAAACTTTGAAAATCTTCTCCTCTGAAGCTGGAAGGTTCTTAGCTTTCATATTTTGCACATAGCATCATGTTCAGGGCCTCTACAAAAGTTATATAAATTATGCCCCTTGGGGCAAAATTGGCCCTGCCCCAGTGGTGGCCAGTTTTCAATAGAAACATATAGTGAAAATTTTGAAAATCTTCTTCTCTGAAACTAGAAGGTTCTCAGCTTTCATACTTGGCACATAACATCATGTTCAAGTCCTCTACAAATGTTATATAAATTATGCCCCTGGGGTCAAAATTGGCCCCGCCCCAGGGGTGCCTTGTTTTCTATAGAAATATATAGTAAAACTTTGAATATATTCTTCTCTGAAACTGGAAGGTTCTCAGCTTTCATATTTGACACATAGCATCATGTTCAGGTCCTCTACAACAGTTATATAAATTATGCCCCTGGGGTCAAAATTGGCCCCGCCCCAGGGGTGTCCAGTTATCAATAGAAACATATAGTGAAACTTTGAAAATCTTCTCTGAAACTGGAAGGTTCTCAGCTTTCATATTCGGCACATAGCATCATGTTCAGGTCCACTACAAAAGTTATAAAAATTATGCCCCTGGGGTCAAAATTGGCCCCGCCCCAGGGGTGGTCAGTTTTCAATAGAAACATATCGTGAAACTTTGAAAATCTTCTCCTCTGAAACTGGAATGTTCTCAGCTTTCATATTTGGCACATAGCATCATGTTCAGGTCCTCTACAAAAGTTATATAAATTATGCCCCTGGTGTCAAAATTTGCCCCGCCCCAGGGGTGGCCAGTTTTCAAAAGAAACATATAGTGAAAACTTTGAAAATCTTCTCCTCTGAATCTACAGGGTTCTCAGCTTTCATATTTGGCACATAGCATCATTTTCAGGTCCTCTACCAAAGTTATATAAATTATGCCCCTTGGGTCAAAATTGGCCTCGCCCAAGGGGTAGCCAGTTCTCAATAGAAAAACATATAGCGACAACTTTGAAAATCTTCTCCTCTGAAACTGGAAGGTTCTCAGCTTTCATATTCGACACATATTATCATGTCCAGGTTCTCTACAAGAGTTGTATAAATTATGCCCCTTGGGTCAAAATTGGCCCTGCCCCAGGGTTGGCTATATTTCTATAGAAACATATAGTGAAAACTTTGAAAATCTTCTCCTGATTGCCTGGTGAGCGTTGTCAGGGCCATTCTGGCCCTCTTGTTTCATCATCTTATATCTCCCTAACCACTGTAGCTATTGCCATGGAATTGCATACATGTATACACATAAAACACCATCTGTACTTTCATTGCCCACCCAGCCCAGGCTGCACGCAAGCCCAAGTTCAAGAGGAAATGACTTAGGAATTTTATGTGCAGTTGGTTGTCACAGTTTTTATTGCTTTCGAAGAATGCAATATAGCAGTTGGACGATTTTCTTTTTACGGCAAAGAGTTCACTATTTCTTGTAGTGAACATGCGCCAGACAAGATAGTTCTCTTCAATTCTGCACTAGTTTAGTTGTAAAATGTTCATGTATTTATTTACTTTTCATGCAGTACTTCGCTTTGTAAGATAACTACTACTTGTCTACACAAGATCAACCTTTTAAAAGCTTGAACTGAATAAAATCAAAAGAAAACGCAAATGAATATCGGTATGACTAAACAACAGATATGACCGAATAAGAAGTTCATATCCGCGGATATGAGTTGCGCAGTCTAAAATCAGCCACAAAAGCATTTCACTTATATCCGCGCATATGAACGTCATGCCCGGTGTTTAGTCAAACATTGTTTTTCGCAACACATTGACGTTTCTAAAGCAGCAATAGCTTGTCTATTTTCGCCCAATGATCAATTGCTTCTCCGCCGATAGCAAGGAATTCCCTTCTAGAAAACCTGTTGTGTTTTTTTCATCGACCAATTACCTTTCCGCCAATAGAAAGGGAGAGGGCAATTTTTATATCGACACCGATCCGAGTAATCTGTATAGCATTGCGCAATGTCTAGTTTCGCTTTTATACCCACAGTGCCGCAACAATTTCTTTTCTATTAGCGCAACTTTACTGATGAAACACGATAGAAATGCCAACTTCTTTTGCAGTGTTAACAGGCTAGTATGCGTATCACTCTCTACAATGGATTTAATTAGTTTTTCCACAAAACGAGGTGGAACTTGACATTGTCATCACAAAAATGCGAGACGTACATGTAGGCCTCTTCATTTACGAAAAATGCCGATGATAATATCTTTATCTACCAAAATGCCGATCATATTTGTCTCGGTTAATGGAATAGTCTGAATAATTTTGTCTTACAAACGGTATTCTATAAACATTAACATGTAGTCATGCGAAAAAGATATATCCATGACGTCATTTAAATTATTCGGGTTTGAAATAACAGTACAAGATAAGAAGGTGAGATTTACTGTGATTTCTCATTTATAATTATATTTTATATTTATATTTTTATAATTATTTTTTTATATGTTGATATTTTCTGAAACAACCCCCCCCCCCCCCCCCCCCCCCCCCCCCCCCCCCCACACACACACACTAAAGCATTCATTTCACGCTTATGTTTCCCTTCTGGAAAGGCCAGGCCTCTTCCCCAAAATCAGAGAAAAAACCCTGGAAGTTATTAACCACAGCAAAGTACAATAACAACACATTTGATGTGAAATAGCAAGAGATGAGGGCATTCTTGGCCATCAACATCCTGATGGAAATGGAAGTTATTTTTTTTAAAAGATGTAAAACTGTGTCTACTCCGATCATGTATATTAAATAATGTACAGGGGTTAATCTTCGTTTAGCTATTTTGAATGAATAGACCCAGTAAGGATAGAATAATGATAGAATTCATTTGAAAATGATTTATCTGTAAGATTGCTAATAACAATTACTGCTGTCAGCCAAACTTTCAAGAATGAATTGGAATATAAAAGTTTGGATTCATATAATTTTATGATCAGTGGAATTCAGGGTGGAGTTTTGATAGAATAAAATATCATGTGGATTATTAGTAATTTACTGTTCATTTGATATATTGTATGTACCGTAATCACTAATGTGGTTGTTCATGTGTGTGTGTGTGTGTGCATGCGCGCGTGTGCGCGCGCGTGCGCGCGTGTGTTGCATATATACCCCCATACCAAATAATGAGGATTACAGTGCTTTGAAATACACAATTTATCAACAGCTTTAAATATTGCTTTGATATGAATTAAAAGATGGACACTGTCACTCAGCATTGCATGTCTGACTTGTTGAGGTCAAGGACTGTCTGAGTGTCACTAATAACCACTTTGCTTGTGGTTTGACTGTTGTTACAGTCTGTCATATTTTTAGTAATACATTAATCAAATGCAAGACGTCAAAAAATGGTGATTAACATGTGCAGCAACTTCTTCCCTGACACATAACAGCCATATCAAACTCGAAAGCAATTATGGCCCTTCAGGCCTTTGATTTCATCTTATATCTCACTAACCACTATAGTTATTGGCATGAAATTGCATATATACACATTAAACACCATTCATACTTTCATTACACAGCCAGCCCATGCTGCCTGCAAGGTCAAGGTCAAATAACTTAGGAATTTTACGTGCAGCTAGGCAAGCACCACCAATGGGACATCACTGTGGGTTACAGACACAATTTTCTAGTATATGATTGTTTCAGGAGCTGACCGTACAGCTGTAGACTGCGCAGGAAAGACAGCCCTTCACTTGTGTGTTGATATACCAGCAGAAAAGGTAAACATGGTCTGAGCACTATAAATACAAGTTGGCTTCCTTTAAAAAGAAGCCAATGAGAGGTCTGCAGTAGTTTTTAGCTCACCAGAGCACTTTTGTGCTCAGGGTGAGCTTTTGTGATCGCCTGATGTCCGTCGTGCGTCGTTCGTCGTCAACAATTTGAACCTTTAAAATTCTTCTCTGAATCTACAGGGGCCTCAGCTTTCATCTTTGGCACATAGCATCATCTGTAGGTCCTCTACAAAAGTTATATAAATTATGTCCCTGGGGTCAAAATTGGCCCCACCCCGGGGGTGCATTGTTTTCTATAGAAACATATAGTGAAAACTTTGAATATCATCTCTTCTGAAACTGGAAGGTTCTCAGCTTTCATATTTGGCACATAGCATCATGTTCAGGTCCTCTACAAAAGTTATATAAATTATGCTCCTGTGGTCAAAATTGGCTACACCCCATGTTGGCCAGTTTTCTAGCAAACTTATAGCTAACTGCATTTTTAAGCATCTTCTCTTTGCTCATAAAAAGGTCATCAGGTCAAGCAGTAGAGAGAGATGACCAGTGGCTATTTTTATTGCACTTGTATCTGGTGCTGTAGCCAGTGTTAGTGAGTCTGTCTTAACACTTTGCCTGTTCTATGTTTATTATTAATTTGAATGCCTACTGCATATTCATGAGCAAAATAGTTAAAATGAAGTATGGAAGGTGGAACATTGTAGCCATTTTTTTCCAAATTTCACAACCTACTGAATATTCATCTACAAAATAGTTATAATGAAATATAGTAGGTGGAACATTGTAGCCATTTTAGAAACTAAAGGAACAAATCTATCAAATTCCATTAACAAATAGAGCAGACCCTGATCAGATGGCTCCTATAGGAGGCATCTGATCTGGGTTTACTCTGTTTTCAAATGTGTGAAAACACGTTTATAAGAGGGAAGGGTTAATTAATAATAGTGATTGGCATTATGATATTATTATAACCTGCCCTGCAGTTCAGAAGAAGGGTAAATCATGTGAAGACCCCAGAATGCCAAAATAAAGATTTTAAATAAATTGTATTACATGTACTTGAAACTTTTAAGTTAAACTTATGAATATGAAATTATTATGTAATAATTTATAATAATATACAAATGCAAAAAATCAGTTTGGAATGCTAGGGTACACATACCTGTTCAGAGGAACAGTTAATCGCCTAGTCAGAACTTTGTATGGCCTTGTTTAAATTATGCCCCTGGGGTTAAAATTGGCCCCACCCCAGGGGTGGTCAGCTTTCAATAGAAACATATAGTAAAAACATTGAAAATCTTCTCTGAAACTGGAAGGTTCGTAACTTTCATATTTGGCACATAGCTTCATGTTCAGGTCCTCTACAAATAATATATAAATAATGCCCCTGTGGTCAAAATTGCCCCCCCACCCCCACCCCAGGAGTAGCCAGCTTTCAATAGAAACAAATAGTGAAAACTTTGAAAATCCTCTCCTCTGATTGTCTGGTGAGCGCTTCAGGGCCATTCTGGCCCTCTTGTTTATCAAACAGTTACTATATACAGGCTCTGTTTGACATGGGTCTACCTTGTTGTTTTACATAAAGATGAATAAAGGGGGTGCAGATAAACTTAGGTTTATTAGGTTACTTCCGGTAGTAGAAGGTTTATTAGGTTAGTATATGTTTCTAAGGCATATGTTGACGAAATAACAAAATCCACCAATAGAATTATACAAATAATAGAAAAGAACAAAAGTGAAATTACAACACAACAGTCGTTGTGCTAACTTTCAGCTCATTTATCAGTTTTATTTACTTAACGGTTTTAATAAGAATCAAGTCAGGAAGCAAAGATTAATGGATAAATAGTAGATGTTTTCTTTTCACTCGCATGATAATTTGATTAAGAAGCTCTTAAAGTGGCGGGAAATGTCGTAGACCTAAATAGTCTGTTCAGCTCCAATGATTTATGAGTATGCCTATCTAAAAGTAGAAACTTAACAACCTTAACTCGAATTTTGTCCGGAATAAAATAATCATTCTTATACGCCCGTTTGAAAAAACGGGACATATGAAATGGCGCTGTCTGTCCGTCTGTCTGTCTGTAACATCTCTAACTCAAGTTCCGCTTGATGGATCCTTCTTAAATTTAACCACAATGTTTATCTGGACATGCTACAGTAGCATGTCCAGTCCTGGGACGTATATCTAGGGTCAAGGTCACTTAATTGGACTTAGAACTTGTGTTTAGCAAAAATGTTAACCTGTCTGTCTGTCTGTCTGTAACATCTCTAACTCAAGTTCTGCTTGTTGGATCCTTCTCAAATTTCGCCACAATATCTATCTGGACATGCTACAGTAGCATGGGTATTTCCCGGTACGTTTATGCAAGGTCAAGGTCGCACAATTGGACTTAATTTGCGTCTAGCATTTGCGTTAAGTAAAAATGTTAACCTCAATTTATGTGAAACACATTTTTATAAGTTCACTTATTTACATAACCCTTTGCAAAAAATCTTTGAAACTCGGAACACTTGTTTACCATCACAACCTTCACCTGTATGCAAAAGTACATAACTCTGTCAAGCATTTTGACAGAATTATGGCCCTTTTTAACTTAGAATTTTTGGTTATGGTTTTTGTTAAAGATAAAGAGTTAAAACTTGGAATACTTGTTCACCATCATAACCTTCACCTGTAGGCAAAAGTATATAACTCTGTTCAGCATTTTGACATAATTATGGCCCTTTTTAACTTAGAATTTTTGGTTAAGGGTTGTGTTAAAGTCCATTTATTTACATAACCCTTTGACATAAAACTTTTAAACTTGAAACGCTTGTTCTCTATCAGAAGCTTCATCTGTAGACAAGAGTAAATAACTCTGTCAAGCATTTAGACAGAATTATGGCCCTTTTTAGCTCACCAGAGCACTTTTGTGCTCAGAGTGAGCTTTTGTGATCACCTGATGTCCGTCGTCCGTCGCCTTGCGTCGTCCGTCGTCGAGCATCAACAATTTCAACTTTTTAAAAATCTTCTTCTCTGAATCTACATGGTTCTCAGCTTTCATCTTTGGTACATAGCATCATCTGTAGGTCCTCTACAAAATTTATTTAAATTATGCCCCTGGGGTCAAAATTGGCCCCGCCCCAGGGGTGTTCAGTTTTCAATAGAAACATATAGTGAAAACTTTGAAATTCTTCTCCTCTGAAACTAGAAGGTTCCCAGCTTTCATATTTTGCACATAGCTTCAACTTCAGCTTGTACAAATATTATATAAATTATGCCCCTAGGGTCAAAATTGGTCCCACCCCAGGGATTGCCAGTTTTTTGTAGCTGACTGCTTAAGCAGCCCATGGGATCACTTTAAAAACCTTCTTGTCAAAAACTACTTGTCCCAGAGTTTAGATATTTGTTGTATAGATTTACGTAGCATACCTTTATGAGTTATATTAATATCAGAGTTCTGAGGTTAAAATTGGCCCTGTCCTGTGTATATAGACTTCTTCACATCAGAAACTACAGTTTAAATGTTCCTCCTTAAATCAGACTGAGACTAGCCAGTGTGAGTGTTTTATGTAATCACCCTTAGCCTGGTCAGTAGAGTAGAAATTGTGTTTAGACAAATAACACACACTCATTTTAGATTGAGAACACTATCTGGATAATTCTCAAGATGCAGAAAGCTCTTAAAGCTTTTTTTCATACCTATGCCTTGCATTAAGCTGCCAGCTATCAATATAGAGCATATCAGTGCATCTGTTGTGAAGTTCAGCTTAATACACTACCCATTCTTCAGTACTGTGATGCTATCTGCTTCAGAATTGTTGTCTGCTTGTTTAAGGGTTGGTTGTTGTTTTTTTTGTTATACGCCCACCTAATAAAGGTGGTCGTATATTGTCGTGGCCCTGTTCGTCCGTCCGTTCGTTCGTTCATTCATTCATTCGTCCGTCAACATTTTGTTTGTCCGCTGTTTTCTGGGAAAACTATTTGACAGATATTAATGAAACTTCACACAAATGTTAAATGTATCAAGATCTGAAGCTGAGTTGATTCTGAGATTCATTTGATATTTCATTTCAGAGTTATGGCCCTTGTCCTTAAAAAATATGCAAAGTTTGTCCGCTGTTTTCTGGGAAAACTATTTGAGAGATATTAATGAAACTTCACACAAATGTATAATGCATCAAGATCTGAAGCTGAGTCGATTCTGAGGTTCATTTGATTTTTCGTTTCGGAGTTATGGCCCTTTTACTTAAAAAATAATGCAAATACATGCAAATAGTTTGTCCGCTGTTTTCTGGGAAAACTATTTGAGAGATATTAATGAAACTTCACACACATGTTTAATGCATCAAGATCTGAAGCTGAGTTGATTCTGAGGTTCATTTGATTTGTCGTTTCGGAGTTATTGCCCTTGTCCTTAAAAAATATGCAAATAGTTTGTCCGCTGTTTTCTGGGAAAACTATTTGAGAGATATTAATGAAACTTCACGCAAATGTTTAATGCATCAAGGTCTGAAGCGGAGTCGATTCTGAGGTTCATTTAATTTTTCGTTTTGGAGTTATAGCCCTTTTACTTAAAAAATAATGCAAATACATGCAAATAGTTTGTCCGCTGTTTTCTGGGAAAACTATTTGACAGATATTAATGAAACTTCACACAAATGTTTAATGCATCAAGATCTGAAGCTGAGTTGATTCTGAGGTTCATTTGATTTGTCTTTTCAGAGTTATGGCCCTTGTCCTTAAAAAATATGCAAATAGTTTGTCCGCTGTTTTCTGGGAAAACTATTTGAGAGATATTAATGAAACTTCACACAAATGTTTAATGCATCAAGATCTGAAGCTGAGTCGATTCTGAGGTTCATTTGATTTGTCGTTTCGGAGTTATGGCCCGTGTCCTTAAAAAATATGCAAATAGTTTGTCCGCTGTTTTCTGGGAAAACTATTTGAGAGATATTAATGAAACTTCACACAAATGTTTAATGCATCAAGATCTGATGCTGAGTCAATTTTGAGGTTTATTTGATTTTTCGTTTCGGAGTTATTGCCATTTTACTTCAAATAAATTGCAAATATATGCAAATGGTTTGTCCGCTGTTTTCTGGCAAAACTGTTTGACAGATATTAATGAAACTTCATCCACATGTTTAATGCATCAAGACCTGAAGCTAAGTCGATTCTGAGGATCATTTGATTTGTTGTTTCGGAGTTATGGCCCTTGCACTTAAAAAAATAAGGCAAATCTATGCAAATATGAGGATGGCCATAACTTTTTCATTTGAAATGATATTTACTTCAATTTGTTTATATGGTTAAACCTTAATGTGAATTTACACATATATTGCGGGGGTTTTGATATGTCATTTTATTCTAAAGTTATGGTCCTTGAACTTATAAATGAAACTTAACACAAATGTTTTAAGCAGAGTTATGACGTTGCACTTTACAAAAATCTGCAAAAATGAGGATTAGCTGTAACTTTTTTATTTAATAAGATATTCACTTCATTTTTTTAAAAAATAGTATCACCTTAATATGGAAATCAAGATCAGAAGCACAGATTAGAAAATGTCAACACTTATAAGGCATGTTGAATCAGAGAAAGTTTGCAAGTGGGCGTATTATGTACCGTATGCGGTACTCTTGGGGTTTTTTGGGGGGTTTTTTTTGTTTTTTTTTGTAATAAATATTTTATTTCATCTATATTTTGTTCAACATATATTACATACTATAATTATTACATCAATGGCAGTGTGAATGTATGAGTGGATGTAAAGAAAGGTTTGTCAGCGGTACACTGTACTGAATTTAAGGGCAAGATTTAATTAGTCGTGTTTGAAATTAACTACATGTTGTTTGTAAAATCCTTTGAGTAAAAGTTTTCCATTTAATTTCATGAGTATCTAGTTTATCCTTGTTTTGTGCTATTTGTTTTTCAATGCTTATTTTTTCTAAAAGATGGCTTTCAAATTGACTGAAGATTGGAATCTGTTTCACACATTAGTTTTTGAATATATAATATTTGGCAAGTAGGATTATGTAGTTTTTTGCTTTGATTGTCGTATTTGTTGCATTTTCTATTAGTCCTATCGATACCACTTCGAAGTTAAGGTCTATATTAAAGTTAAGTTTTATTAGGTAGTTTGACACATTGTTCCAGAAATGTTGTACATGTGTGCACTCCCAAAAAAGATGGTGTATGGTTTCAATTTGCATGTTGCATAGGTCACATATATTGCTATTTTTAATTCTATATTTCATTAATAGTTTGTTCGTTGGAATTATGCGCATTATATATTTATATTGGAAGTTTCTAATACAGTTATCAATTGTTGATGCAAATATATTTGTATACACCTTTTTCCAATTGATTCCAGTATTGTTTAGTTCAGATTCCCATTTTTCCTGTATTTTGAAGTTTTCAAAATGTTGATGTTGTAATTGGTGGTTATATAAAAATTTATTTGCTTGTTTAACTTCTAATATTCTAGACAAAATAGTTTCGCGCCGTTGCGTTGCATCATTAATAGTTTCGTTTGTAAGTTTGCTTTTCCATTCTTTAGGAATACTTGACTTTAGTTGGTTGTAAAAGAAAATGTCTTTTGTGGATATACCATATAATTCTGTTAACGTCTGGAATGTGTAGAAAGTATTCGACCTATAGTCATATATGTCACTTACATTTTTTATGCCTTTATTAAACCATTGCTTCCGAAATAGTGTTTTGTTTTGGACAAGTATGTTTTTATTGTTCCATAAGATTTGCGAGCTAACGTTTTGAAATCGTTCATTTCCTTTGATTTGTGACCATGCCAATAAAACTTCTTGTAAGAAGATATTTTCCTTGAACATTTCTATTATTAGTTTATCACTGAGATCACATTCAAAGACAAGTTTACCACCGTATTTACTCAGCAATTTCACGTAAGGGTTTTTCCATTTGCCATTGTTTTGATAATCTAGTAGTCTTTTTATCCAACTGCATTTTAACGAGTTTATGAAAAGGTTTATCAATCATCTTTAGATGCTTGTTTAAGTTTGTTCACACTGTTTTTAATACATATCAATCTTACAATTAACTGTCTTGTACAAACCACATATGAAGTTACATATTTGTCAGATCAGAATCCAAACTATGTGCTAAATTCAGTCAAGTCATGCTCAGCAGTCACAGATAGGGTTATAACACCTTGTTTCTGTCATCTGTTAGAAATGTTGTCTATAGAAACATAAAGTGAAAACTTTGAAAATCTTCTCTGAATCTACAGGGTTCTCAGCTTTCATATTTGGCACTTAGCACCATGTTTCTGTTCTCTACAAAAGTTATATAAATTATGCCCCAGGAGTCAAAATTGGCTCCGCCCCAGGGTTGGTGAGTTTTCAATAGAAACATATAGTGAAAACTTTGAAAATCTTCTCCTCTGATTGTCTGGTGAGCGCTTCAGGGCCATTCTGGCCCTCTTGTTAATTTAGAATTTTTGGTTAAGGTTTTTTGTTAAAGTACGCCTATTTGCAACCCTTTGAGATAAAGCCTTGAAACTTGGTCGCACAATTGGACTTAGAATTTGTGTTTACCATTTGCGTTTAGCAAACACGTTAACCTCACTTTATGTTAAACAAGACCTCGATGGGCGTATATTGTGCCCACTGGCACTCTTGTTGATTTTGTTCAGAGAGCCTCTGGGATAAAATAATAATGTCTATTTGAATTAATAACATATAGACATTCTCGATTCAAATATCTTATTTTTAGCTCGTCTGTTTCGAAGAAATCACAAGCTATTGTCGTAACTCCGGGGTCCGCGTCGTCGTTGTCGTTGTCCGAAATCTTAACATTGACCATAACTTCTTCAATTTTTCATTTACAACCTTCATTTTTAGTATGCATGTTCATCTTGACAATGATGACAGACGAGCGTTGGCACCGCTTGCGGTGCTCTTGTTTAAATTCAACCGCGTTTTCTATAAATATTTATTGGTTAGTGATAGTTATAACTGCATATTTTTAGCTCACCTGAGCCAAAGGCTCAGGATGAGCTATTGTGACCTCGATGTGTCCGTCGTCCGGCGTCCGTTGTCCGTCCACATTTTCAAACGACATCTCTAATGGTCCTCCGCAAAGATTGTTCAAATAATGACGCCCGGCCAAAAATGGCCTCGCCCAAGGGCTTATCAGTTTTTCATAAGAAAATCTTTAAAAATCTTCTCCGAAACTATAAGCCCCGGGGCTTATCAGTTTTTCATAGGAAAATCTTTAAAAATCTTCTTCTCCGAAATTGTATATTTAGTATGTAGCATCATCTAATGATCCTCTACTAAGATTGTTCAAATAATGACCCCCGGCCAAAAATGGCCTCGCCCAAGGGCTTATCAGTTTTTCATAAGAAAATCTTTAAAAATCTTCTCCGAAACTATAAGGCCTAGACATTTGATATGTAGCATTATATTATGGCCCTCTACAAAGATTGTTCAAATTATGACCCGAGCCAAAAATGGCCCCGCCCAAGGGCTTATCAGTTTTTAGCTCACTAGAGCACAAAGTGCTCAGGGTCAGCTTTTGTGATCGCCTGATGTCCGTTTTCTGTCGGCGTGCGTTGTCAGGCTTCAACAATTTGAACCTTTATAAAAATCTTCTGCTCTGAATCTACCGAGTTCTCAGCTTTCATCTTTGGCACATAGCATTACCTATAGGTCCTCTACAAAAGTTATATAAATCATGCCCCTTGATTCAAAATTGGCACCGCCCTGGGGTGTGGAGTTTTCAATAAAAACATATAGTGAAAACTTTGAATATCTTCTACTCTGAAACTGGAATGTTCTCAGCTTTCATATTTGGCACATACCGTAGCTTCATTTTCTGGTCTTCTACAAAAGTTATATAGATTATGCCTCTAGGGTCAAAATTGGTCCCACCCCAGAGATGGCCAGTTTTTTGTAGCTGACTGCATAAACAGTCCTTTGGGTCACTAGTTATGCATAGGAAAACTTTAAAAACCTTCTTGTCAAAAGCTACATGTCCCAGAGCTTAAGCTTAGATATTTGGTATATAGAATTACTTAGCATACCTTTATGAGTTTTGTTAATATCAGAGTTTTGAGGTTGAAATTGGCCCTGCCCTGTGTATAGACTTCATCACATTAGAAACTACAGTTTAAAGGTTTCCCCTTAATATCAGACTGAGACTAGCCATTACACATTCAACACCATCCATACTTTCATTATGCACCCGTCCCATGCTGTCCACAAGCCCAAGGTCAAGGTCAAATGACTTAGGAATTTTACGTACAGCTAGGCAAGCACCCACACGGGGGCATCACTGTGTCTTACAGACACAATTTTCTAGTTTCATACCTATTAAGCTGCCAGCTATCAATAAAGAGCCTATCAGTGTATCTGTTGTGAAGTTCAGCTTAATACAAGTTTGAGTGGTCTCTGCTCTACAGATTCTTTCAGTACTCTTATGTTGTCTGCTTCAGAATTATTGGCTGCTTGTTATAACCCCACAAACAAAGTTTGGGGGGTACATGTATATAGGAGTCTCCTTGTCGGTCGGGCTGGCGGTTGGTCGGTCGGTCGGTCTGTTGACTTTTGTTTCTGCGCGGTTTCTCAGTAACTACTGACTATGATTCAATGAAACTTGACATGATGCTTTATCATAAAGAGGTGATGTGCATCCAATTATTATTTTTCGGCTCAGTGATTTCCTTGCAGAGTTATGCCCCTTTGATTAAATTTTTTGTGTTAGTTTGTTTCCGCGCGGTTTCTCAGTAACTGCTGACTAGAATTCAATTAAAATTTGCATGATGCTTTATCAAAAAGAGGACATGTGCATCCAATTAATTATTTTCTAGCTCAGTGATTTCCTTACAGAGTTATGCCCCTTTGTTTAAAATTTTTGTGTTGGTCTGTCGACTTTTGTTTCCGCACGGTTTCTCAGTAACCGCTGACTAGAACTTGACATGATGATTTATCATAAAGAGAAGATGTGCATCCAATTATTATTTTCCGGCTCAGTGATTTCCTTACAGAGTTATGCCCCTTTGTTAAAAAATTTCGTATTAGTCGGTTTGTTGACTTTTGTTTCCGCGCGGTTTCTCAGTAACTGCTCACTAGAATTCAATGAAACTTGACATGATGCTTTATCATAAAGAGGAGATGTGCATCCAATTATTATTTTCTGGCTCAGTGATTTCCTTTCAGAGTTATGCCCCTTTGTTTAAAATTTTTGTGTTGGTATGTTGACTTTTGTTTCAGTGTGGTTTCTCAGTAACCGCTGACTAGAATTCAATGAAATTTGACATGATGCTTTATCATAAAGAGGAGATGTGCATCCAATTATTATTTTCCAGCTTAATGATTTCCTTACAGAGTTATGCCCCTTTGTTTAAAATGTTTGTGTTGGTCCAAAAACTATATCAATTATGCCCCTGGGGTCAAAATTGACCCCGCCCCAGGGGTGGTCAGTTTTCAACAGAAACATATAGTGCAAACTTTGAAAATCTTCTTGTCAAAAACTGTAAGGCTTAGGGCTACCAAATTTTGTATGTAGAATGATCTATTAGACCTCTACATAAAGTGTAGAGAGGGGGGGGGATTAGAGCTGTCATATTTAGCATGGAGCATCATCTGATGGAGCTTTTCCAAGACTGTTAAAATTGTGCCCCTGGGGTCAAAATTGATAGGTCACATGACATCATTTAACCAGGTGAGCGATACAGGGCCATCATGGCCCTCTTGTTTGCATGACTTTCACCCTGCATTAAGCAGCCATCTGTCTAAAAGTATCTGAATTCTTCTGTACTAGAATTCTGGTTTACACAGGTTTTACTGTAATAGTATAATTATGCATACATGAAGTTTGGGTCATGGCAGAAACTGTAGAATCAGATCTTCTTTATATCATAAGCAAGCAGAATAGACCTTGTGGTTTAATTTGTGTACTCAGTGCAGAACTATTGTAAACACATTTTTTAACCCTTTACTCCATGAATATTCATGAAAGAAACAATGTATGTATAAATATTAATTAGTGTTATATTTATAATGGAATATGAACAAGAAATGTTTTAGCCCTGGTACACACCTGTAGAATTAGATCTGAATCAGAGGATCTGCCCTGTTTGTTATGTTACACTTTTCATTAGAAAAATCCCTAAATATTTTTCATAACTTGATCTGTTCGAATTTTGGAATAGTCCAAATGAAAATTCAGCGTTGTAAGGGTTAACTTGTAAATAGCAATTAGAGTGTCAGGCAGTTTTGATGCAGATGAGATCTGGAGTTATTAGGCCTCGGATCTGAAACCAAACTGTTTGCAATGGTCATCATGACATTGTAGTAGCTGCAGTATTTTTTTTCACTAAGCCCTCGATTTATCTGTCTATCTGTTTGCAGCAAAGCAATCCCGAGACAAGTGATGCAGGAGTTATGAGTTTAGCGGAGTGTTTATTGAAGTCAGGGGTCCCATATCATGTTAGAGATCATGCAGGCAAACTGGCAGAGGATTATGTAGCACCAAAGCTCAAGGCTTCATTCAGTGATCTTTTGCTGAAATGGTAAGATTAGAAGTGTAGTTAGAAAATCTAGTTACAATATTATGTATGATTTCTAAGTTAACCTTTTCCCTGTTAAATATCCATCAGGTATGAAATAGTGACATCATGAATTCATGAATATTTATTTGCTGAATTTTTATAAAGGCATATGTACACAAGGTTGTTTTGGTATTGGTAGAAGTCTACAATAATGTCATAAGCATGCTGCAAACTCCTCCTTCAGAGTAGACCAGGAGCAGAGGGTTCCTACAGGAGCTATCAAATCTTGGTCTATTCTGTTTGCAAAGGAATGAAAAAACGTTTGTATGATTGGAAGGGTTAAAAAGTCTTATCTACTGTCCATTTCAATAAATTTTGTCACTGGATTTGAATTGAGATTTTTTATTTTCAGTCAGATTGAACTTAAATCTAATTCATTTGATCACATCATTTTTCAGGAACTTCTATGCCAAATATCCCTCTATGCCATGCAGTAACAAGGAAGAAAATGCTGAAAATGCATTTTCTACAATGATAATTCGATCAGCTGTGTCTTTGCAAATGGCTGCCGTATGCATGGATAGTGGAGCATGTCATTTTATCATAACAGTGATGAATTGCATTCTGATATGAAAATAAATGACATAATTTTGTATATGACGTCAACTTTTAAGAGCTATAATTACCCTCAGAAAAAATCAAACATTCCACTAGACGTCATTCGTCCGCCATTTGCAATTTGAACTGAACATTTTTACAATGGGTAAACATTGTTTATTAGGTCTGAAATCTTTATTTTATTAGCAAAATACATTACCTGCTGTAAAATCTGCCTTAGGTTATTATACCCCCACAAACGAAGTTTTTTTTTTTTGGGGGGGGGGGGGGGGGGGTATACTGGAGTCACCATGTCCGTCCGTCTGGCCGTCCGGCTTGTCCGGATCATAACTTCCAAAGTATAAAAGCTATTGACTTATATGGATAGATCACATTGACCGCAAGTGCAGTGCACAAGGTTTGTAACCCTGTCTTCAGTATTTTTGGAGTTATTGCACTTTGTTATTTTTCAGTTTTCCGGAGTTTTTTTTCTAAACCTTTACAGATATTGAAGTGATATGTGGTATGTGGATTTATTATGATGAGATACAGATCAGGTTTGAATTTCGTTACGCTTCATTAATTTTTCACGGAAATACAGTGATTTTACTTAGAAATTTTCCGGAAATTCAGGTTTTCCGGAATTATTTTCTAAACCTTTACAGAGATTGAAGTGATATTTGGTATGTGGCTTTATTATAATAAGTTACAGATCAAGTTTGAATTTCGTTAAGCTTCATTGATTTTTCACGGAAATACAGTCATTTTACAGCATATTGACTTAGAAAGTTTTAGGAAATTTCATGTTTTCCGGAGTTTTTTTCTAAACTGTAGCAGATATTGTAGTGATTTATTTCTATAACCCCCATCTCTGTGTCAAATGTGCTAGTGGGGTATTCATCACCTTTAGTGGTAGTTCTAGTTATTTATACCTTGTGATCCCTTGTTTAAAAGTTTTGTGTTGGTCTGTCTGTTGACTTTTATTCCGCATGGTTTCACAGCAACTAATGACTGGAATCATATGAAACTTGACATGATACTTTATCATGAAGAGGAGATGCCCATCCAATAATAGTTTTACTATTTGTATGCCCCTTTGAATTTTGGTCTGTTGGTCAGTCTGTTGACTTTTTTTTGCTCCGTTTCTTAGCAACTGCTTACTGGATTCCAATGAAACTTGACATGATGCTTTGTCATAAAGAGGACATGCACATCCAGTTAAAGTTTTCCAGATTATTTATTTTCTTACATAGTGTTTCAAAGTTTTATGCTGGTCCTTCTGTTGACTCTTATTCCATGCTGTTTCTAGGTAAATGCTGACCGTAATCCAATGAAACTTGACATGATGCTTTATCATAAAGAGGACATGCACATCCAATTATAGTTTTCCAGTTTATCATTTACCTTACAGAGTTATGCCCCTTCGAATTGTGCAAAGCTTTTTCATGTGACAGTCACGTTTTGGGGGGTATTAATCACCTTCAGTGGTAGTTCTTGGTCACTATTTTGAAAACTTGGCTTTTTAGCTCACCTTGGCACTTCGTGCCTATTGTGATAACCCTGTGTCCGTCGTGTGTCGTCAACTTTTTAGCTCACCAGAGCACAAAGTGCTCATAGTCCTGCATCGAAACTGGATTTTTGGCCAGAAGCTTCGATTGCGGTGTATAGTTTTTTTTATTGTTGATATAAGTAGAGGAAAGGGTCCTGATTGAATATCTGCCGGGTGCAACCCTGGCACCCTTGAGGGTTTTGAGATATTACACTTTTACCTCACCCACTATATTTTACATTAGCGAAGTTCGGTGAAACTATAAAATTTGGGTTTTATCTGATTTACTACAGCTGAGGTTGTTTATAGTTTGGTAATTAGTAGGAATGTAATTTGAAGTTATAGCAGAGACACATTCTAAGATATGTGCATGCTAATAAATTTATTTATATACTTATGAATATTAATTAGAAGGTAAAATTAATGATAGAAAACTGGTTTCGTGCTATACTCTAGGTGTTTTATAACCATTTATGTTGCCTTATAAACTCTTCCTTTTTATTCTTATATATTTGTAAACAATGTAGACCTTCTTCAACAATCTCCAAATGACAACATATTTCATAAAAATATCTCTTAAATGGGTAATGTAATAAATTTTTAGACCTTTTAATTTTACCCCACCCACCATAATTTACATTAGCAGACTTCGGTAAAGCTTTAGATTTGTTGCGGTTTTATAATGACTACAGCAGACGTTGTCTACTGTTTAAAAATTAGCGGAAATTGAATTTATAGCAGAAGACACATTCTAAGATATATGCATGCTAATAAACTCAATTACATACTTATGACTATTAATTAGAAGGTAAAAAGTAATAGTAGAAAACTAGTTCGTGCTAAACGCTAGGTTTTGTTTTTGTGTTTTGTCTTTTAACTGTTTGTTGTGTTGCTTTACTTTAATTTTTATATATTTATATTATTTGTAAACAATGTATACCTAATTCAGCAAGCCCCCGATGATAACATAATTCATAAACATATCTATTTAATGAAGGAATTAATAATTCTGCTACACCAACTCTACCTTTTATATCATTTTTTTATTCGGCTGCGTATCAATATTCAGCATGGGCATACTAATTATGCAGTTCCCAGATCAGTTCTTCCATTAAAGGTTCTTTGTTAACATTCTAGAGTACAGGGTTAAGCCGTAATCAGAACAAATTAAAGCTGTATACATACCTTTCATAGATATACCTTTTTCTTACCAAAACACAATGATGACAATATAACAAAAGCACAAGACCTGATTTGCACATTAGCAAATAATTTTTTGTCGTGTTTTATATGCACATGTGACCTTCAGCTGTACAAGGTGGCACAGGATGTGAAATTGGCGTATGAGACCTTTGAGAGCTAGAGGCACGTATTTGCTCATGAGCGTTATCGAGATCATTGGTTTGATTAAAGTAATAAGTGACGTACACAGGTTGACAGACAGGAACTTTCAACAAGGCGTCAGAGCAATGCCACTAATTGCAGAGGACCTACTAAGATATGTTATGCAAGAGCACTGTCCAGAGTCACCAGAATTAGTAAAGCAAAACAGCAAAGCTATGGGTAGATGTGTTTCTAAAACCACTGCTTATCATGATGGTCTTTACCAATGCTGAAAGAGAAAGTGGCTTGTGCCTTCATATAGCAGCATACAAACAAATGATGCCGTGCTTCTTAGTCGCATGCCACGTGAACTGCGCCATACATGGGCTATGTCACTTGTCATCAATGGAGTCACTCACATATCCAGTTCCCAGATTTGCAAAGAGCTAGTGAGCATGTAATAGACAAGATGGGGGTATATGGAAAGGGATATGGAGTGACATGTTCATTGGGAGCACCTTTATGCGGTATGGGCATGCGCCTGGTGGCATGCCTTGAACATCCATTAGTGTAGTCAAATTTAAGCTTGGATAGGATGACCATTCACAGTATTGATCCAGACATTTCTGTTGTGAGACAAGGGATGTCTCAACGAGAAAATGATGCAAAAACAGATCCAGGTGATATATCAACTTAGATCAACAATAGGGCATTGTTTGCAAGTAGTAGATTGTGTCGGAATTGACCCCTGTGCAAAGACAACTTTATTGTGTGACGGCCCTGGTGTGTTATACCTTTCTCTTACCATAAAACTGAAATAAAAAATGTAATACGGATGGAGTCCACCATCAAGGGTCGAAATTGACACTACAATTACTGTTGAAAAACACAGTAGCATTATCGGAGAACTTTTGCCTGCTCGTTCACTGTCAGGATGTGACACTGCTGCAGGGTGTTACGGCACAGGCAAGGGAACTGTTGCCAAAACATTAAATTCTAGTATTTCTCTGTCCCTTCCTGGGTCTTTCATATCTCCCCTTGCACTAATTATATCTCAATCAACGATATTTATGTCGTTTTGCTATGGACACATTGATGGCAATGGGTCCGACACACACCGACACGTATGGGCATCAAGGCTAGATATTGGCTCAACATCATCGTTACCTTTGTAGTCTTCCTCCTAAGAGTGAGGCTTTTTGCAGAAGAAAATGTCAATACATCCCACATTCAAGCAGACGGATGACAACACCCCTCCTTACCTAGACCCAACAGACTTTAGCTGGAGGAAGGATGAAAGGTCAAAACGCCTGCAGCCGGTGATTTTTCCTAATAATAGACCAAGTGCCAGGTTTTATTCTTAGATTTATTTCTTGCGGTTGTCAGAGCATGATGTCCTGTAATAGATGAATGTGCAGTTGCAAAACTGCAAACATGATTTGCACTACATTTTGGAGCTACTACAATATAGGATGCCACACAATACTAGTTTTTATACGCCCGAAGGGACGTATTATGGTATGGCGCATGTCGTCCGTCCGTCCGTCCATCTGTCCGCACTCACCAAAGGGTAGTTGTGTGACTTTTTCTAAATAGTCCCACAAGTAAAATCATTAACCTGGCCATCTCTTGTGACATTAACCTGGCCATTTCTTGTGACATTAACCTGGCCAGTTGTGGGACATAGGGTTAGGGTTAGGGTTAGCTTCCAGATCATTCTTTTCCAAAGTTAGAGCCAAAAATAGTTTTTCTTGTGGGACTAGTCACACAAGAAAAGATCAAAGGAAAAAGTCACACAACTACCCATTTGTCGTCTGTCCGTCCGTCCGTCCGTTAGCAATTTCTTGTGCAACTAACTCCTCCTTTATTTTTCAACATAATTTCTTCAAACTTTCAGGAATGATAGATACTGATGTGTAGTTGTGCATATCAGTGAGATAACTCTCATATCATTTTTCATTCTGGAGTTATTGCCCTTTGATAGTTTCGGGTAGCAATTTCTTGTGCAACTAACTCCTCCTTTATTTTTCAACATAATTTCTTCAAACTTTCAGGAATGATAGATACTGATGTGTAGTTGTGCATATCAGTGAGATAACTCTCATATTATTTTTCATTCTGGAGTTATTGCCCTTTGATAGTTTCGGGTAGCAATTTCTTGTGCAACTAACTCCTCCTTTATTTTTCAACATAATTTCTTCAAACTTTCAGAAATGATAGATACTGATGTGTAGTTGTGCATATCAGTGAGATAACTCTCATATCATTTTTCATTCTGGAGTTATTGCCCTTTGATAGTTTCGGGTAGCAATTTCTTGTGCAACTAACTCCTCCTTTATTTTTCAACATAATTTCTTCAAACTTTCAGGAATGATAGATACTGATGTGTAGTTGTGCATATCAGTGAGATAACTCTCATATTATTTTTCATTTTGGAGTTATTGCCCTTTGATAGTTTCGGGTAGCAATTTCTTGTGCAACTAACTCCTCCTTTATTTTTATGCCCCCATAGACGATAGTCGGGGGGCATATTGTTTTTGCCCTGTCTGTCTGTTTGTCTGTTTGTTTGTCAGCAACTTTAACATTGGTCATAACTTTTGAGCCAGTATAGATAGAGACTTGATATTTGGCATACATATGTATCTCATGAAGCCGCACATTTTGACGGGTGACGTGTCAAGGTCAAGGTCATCCTTCAAGGTCAGAGGTCAAATATATGGGTCAAATCGCCGACTTTAACATTGGCCATAACTTTTGGACCAGTAGAGATAGAGACTTGATATTTGGCATGCTTGTGTATCTCATGAGGCTGCACATTTTGAGGGGTGACATGTCAAGGTCAAGGTCAGAGGTCAAGGTCAGAGGTCAAATATATGAGGGGGCATAGTGTTTCACAAACACATCTTGTTCAACATAATTTCTTCAAACTTTCAGGAATGATAGATACTGATGTGTAGTTGTGCATATCAGTGAGATAACTCTCATATCATTTTTCATTCTGGAGTTATTGCCCTTTGATAGTTTCGGGTAGCAATTTCTTGTGCAACTAACTCCTCCTTTATTTTTCAACATAATTTCTTCAAACTTTCAGGAATGATAGATACTGATGTGTAGTTGTGCATATCAGTGAGATAACTCTCATATCATTTTTCATTCTGGAGTTATTGCCCTTTGATAGTTTCGGGTAGCAATTTCTTGTGCAACTAACTCCTCCTTTATTTTTCAACATAATTTCTTCAAATTTTCAGGAATGATAGATATTGATGTGTAGTTGTGCATATCAGTGAGATAACTCTCATATCATTTTTCATTCTGGAGTTATTGCCCTTTGATAGTTTCGGGTAGCAATTTCTTGTGCAACTAACTCCTCCTTTATTTTTCAACATAATTTCTTCAAACTTTCAGAAATGATAGATACTGATGTGTAGTTGTGCATATCAGTGAGATAACTCTCATATCATTTTTCATTCTGGAGTTATTGCCCTTTGATAGTTTCGGGTAGCAATTTCTTGTGCAACTAACTCCTCCTTTATTTTTCAACATAATTTCTTCAAACTTTCAGGAATGATAGATACTGATGTGTAGTTGTGCATATCAGTGAGATAACTCTCATATCATTTTTCATTCTGGAGTTATTGCCCTTTGATAGTTTCGGGTAGCAATTTCTTGTGCAACTAACTCCTCCTTTATTTTTCAACATAATTTCTTCAAACTTTCAGGAATGATAGATACTGATGTGTAGTTGTGCATATCAGTGAGATAACTCTCATATCATTTTTCATTCTGGAGTTATTGCCCTTTGATAGTTTCGGGTAGCAATTTCTTGTGCAACTAACTCCTCCTTTATTTTTCAACATAATTTCTTCAAACTTTCAGGAATGATAGATATTGATGTGTAGTTGTGCATATCAGTGAGATAACTCTCATATCATTTTTCATTCTGGAGTTATTGCCCTTTGATAGTTTCGGGTAGCAATTTCTTGTGCAACTAACTCCTCCTTTATTTTTCAACATAATTTTATAGAACAGCCTTCGGGCGTATATTGCCCCGTCTTGCGGTGCTCTTGTTTTATTTATAAAATAATAGAACAATTAATAAGTAATTCATTCAATTTATAATTTTGATGAATCCATCGGAATGGTCATCATTTCTCAAGTAAATAATACATGTGCTTTACTAAGGTTACTTGTTTCTGGTTACCCGACCGACCGTCCATTTTACCCCCGACTCACTTTTTTTTATTGCATCCAGAAATTTCCGCGGTTCTGTCTCTTGTGATTATTACGAGTTTGGTGAGAGGCCGATCTTCGGGCACTTCCCAATTGGAAAAAGCCTCTTTTTATCCAACTTTTTGTGAAAGAATTTCAAAGAAAAAACCGATGGAGAAATTCCCATTATGTTGACATATCTCAACATTTCCAACGGTCAAACATTTTTTCGCCACAGTCAAAGAAAACGCTAAAAAGTTACATCGGAGTTTGACACTAAGTAACCATAGACCGAGTGACATTTCTAGTATAGTGCAGGTCAGGTCCAGTCGTTAAATATTCAACTGGTCCGAATGGTCCAGTGCGAAATAATCGGTTCTAGAAAAATTCCATTCATTTTGCAAGTTTTTCCACTCATTTTCTCCTTCTGTCGCTCTAATATTGTTTTGTTTTTATCATTGTACTAAGTAGAGAAAGCTGCAAGCACCTTGCAACCACGTGACTTCCTTCATAACGTCGAGGTCGGGATTGTCTCAAATTAAGTTAGGGTATTGTGATAAAACACTGTCGTTTTCGAAAAATCGCTAGTTATTCCAATGCTTTTATTTCAGTTAAGGTTTCGTGTAAAAAATGTTTTTGTGGAAATTTATATTTTAAGGGAATATATTAACAGAAAAAATATTAGCCAAATGATTCTTAATGACACCACTTGAAACATTATTAAACGTTCCCTAAATGTATGTCGTAAAATAGATGTCGTAAATCTTGGTTTCCCACACTAACACCACTTTTCTGTTATGTACACTCGCGACGATATATGCCAGTTTCAATTTGGGTTTACGGGCAGTGGAGATGACAAGAAAGAAAGGGAAATGTAAGGAGTCGTCGAAGAGAAAATATGAGGAAGAAAAAAGGCAATTCTGTCAGAAATTGAAAGAAGAGTTTACTTGGTTAAACTACGTACAGTACATTCCTTGTAGAAAATACGATTTGGTAAATAGTGGAGTTTTACAGTGGGGTGCTAAATGTCAATAGGTCCATACCACAGATTAACCGTTACCTGAAGAATATTGATGATTATTCATATAAGACTATGCCTACTATGAATATATATTCGTATTTAGGTATCAGTTCGATTTTTAGCATACTGCTGACCAAAAAAAAAAAAAAAATTAAAAAAAAAAAGTTCCCGACCTACCGACCCAACTTTTTTGGGGGCATGTAACCAGAAACAACCCTATTATTTTGTTTAGGCCTAACGCTTTGGTCGCCATATTGGAAGCCGTATTGGCGGATATGCTTGATCTTCATGATGCTGTTTGGGCGGTTGTGTGTTTTGTATATGGTGTTTCCTGCATGACTCATACATTTACTTTTAACATTAGTAAACGTTATTTTTAGCTCACCTGGCACAAAGTGCCAAGGTGAGCTATTGGGATGATCCTATGTCCTATGTCCGGCGTCGTGCGTATGTGCGTTGTGCGTACGTGCGGGCGTCAACAATTTACTTAAACATCTTCTTCTCTGGAACTACAAAGCCAAGAGCTTTGATATTTGGTATGTAGTATGATGTAATGGTCCTCTACAAATTTTGTTCAAATTATGTCCCCCGGGCCAAAAATGGCCCCGCCCCAGGGCTTATCAGTTTTTCATAGGAAAATCTTTAAAAATCTTCTTCTCTGAAACTGTAAGGCATAGACCTTTGATATTTGGTATGTAGCATGATCTAATGGTCCTCTACTAAGATTGTTCAAACTATGACCCCTGGGCCAAAAATGGCCCTGCCCCGGGGCTTATCAGTTTTTCATAGGAAAATCTTTAAAAATCTTCTTCTCTGAAAATGTAAGGCATAGACCTTTGGTATTTGGTATGTAGCATCATCTTATGGTCCTCTACTAAGATTGTTCAAATTATGACCCCCAGGACAAAAATGGCCCCGCCCCAGGGCTTATCAGTTTTTCATAGGAAAATCTTTAAAAATCTTCTTCTCTGAAACTGTAAGGCATAGACCTTTGATATTTGGTATGTAGCATGATCTAATGGTCCTCTACTAAGATTGTTCAAACTATGACCCCTGGGCCAAAAATGGCCCCGCCCCGGGGCTTATCAGTTTTTCATAGGAAAATCTTTAAAAATCTTCTTCTCTGAAAATGTAAGGCATAGACCTTTGGTATTTGGTATGTAGCATCATCTTATGGTCCTCTACTAAGATTGTTCAAATTATGACCCCCAGGACAAAAATGGCCCAGCCCCAGGGCTTACCAGTTTTTCATAGGAAAATCTTTAAAAATCTTCTTCTCTGAAACTGTAAGGCATAGACCTTTTATTAGCTCACCTGGCACAAAGCGCCAAGGTGAGCTATTGGGATGATCCTATGTCCGGCGTCCGGTGTTGTGCGTATGTGCGTCGTGCGTACGTGCGGGCGTCAACAATTTACTTAAACATCTTCTTCTCTGGAACTACAAAGCCTACTAAGATTGTTCAAATTATGACCCCTGGGCCAAATATGGCCCCGCCCCGGGGCTTATCAGTTTTTCATAGGAAAATCTTCAAATATATTCTTCTCTAAAATTATAAGGTATAGACCTTTGATATTTGGTATGTAGCATTATTTAATCATCCTCTACTAAGATTAATCAAAATATGACCCCCGGACCAACAATGCTTATCAGTTTTTCATAGGAAAATCTTTAAAAATCTTCTCCTCCAGAACTGTAAGGTCTAGGCCCTTGATATTTGGTATGTAGCATCATCTAATGGTTTTCTACCAAGATTATTCAAATTATTACCCCTGGGTCAAAAATGGCCCCGCCCTGGGGCTTATCAGTTTTTCATATGAAAAGCTTTAAGAATCTTCTTCTCCAAAACTGTAAGGCAGAGACCTTTAATATTTGGTATGTAGCGCTGTCTAATAGTTTTCTACCAAGATTGTTCAAATTATGTCCCCTGGGTTGAAAACTTCCCCGCCCAGGGGCATATCAGTTTTTTATAGGAAAGTTTTTAAAAATCTTCTCTTAAAATTCTTCTCTGAACTTGTAAGGCATAGACCTTAGATATTTGGTATGTTGCATTATCTTATAGTCCTCTACCAAGATTTTCAACTTATGAACCCCGGATCAAAATTGACCCCGCCCTGGGGCTTAACAGTTTTTCATAGGAAAATCTTTAAGGTCTAGACTCTTTATATTTAGTATGTAGCATCATCTGATGGTTTTCTACCAAGATTTTTCAAATTATGCAATCTGTCATTGAAATCATTACTCTGTTATGAACAGGTGAGCGATTAAGGGCCATCATGGCCCTCTTGTTAATAAATTTGGTTTAATTTAATTACCGTTAGCTTATACGTTTCAAAACATTAACGTATGTATGAATTGTAACATTGTTTTATTATTTTCTCCTCCCTCACGGACGCCATCTTGATTTTCTCGAAAACCCTCAAGAGTGCTGAGGTGGCACCGGGCATATTTAAAGAGTTCCAACAATCCCTGACCATAATCAAACGAGAAAAAACTATAATGTTGATGAATCCATCGAAATGGTTATTATTTCTCAAGTAAATAATACATTTTTGTACATGACTTCGTGCTTTACATAGCTATGGCCGCCATATTGGAAGCCATATTGGAACCAAACATGGCGGATATGTAGTAAACATTATTTTTAACAAGTTAGTTCAATTTAATTACTGTTAGCCCATAAGTTTAATAAAAACATTACGAACATATGAATTGTAACATATCTTTTATGATTTTGTCCTCACTCGCAAACGCCATTTTGGGCGCCATCTTGATTTTCTCACAGGGGTCTGGACCGCTTCATGGGGGAGGTCTATATGTACTATATCATAACAAGGGTTCCAAATAGCAGAACGGACATCCGTGTACCACAAGTACAAATATGATTGTAACTCTTGCAATTTCAATGATAATTTCTTTCGGCTATTAAAAGCCAATATATTTTACTATCAAATAAATATAATCTTCTGACGGTAACTTATGCACAATTATCAATCCAACAATGATTTTCTCAAAATTTCACATGTTTTCTGGGTCATTGACAAACGTTCGTTTACCCCGGTTTCACTATATCACAGCCATAACCTGGCGATTTTCAGTTCAAAAGATGGTTCAATAAAACAACCCAATTATATCACCAATCTTCATTTGTTTTGTCCTCTAAATAAGTAAGCAACTAGCAAAAGCGGCCTTTCCGTCTGTTGTTATGTTTCTAATTCGGATGGTGCCATTTTGCAACAATTTTGAGTGGAGCCATTTCATTGGATGAGCGAAGGAAAAGTTGGGAAATCCGTTACCTCATGTACAATGGCTCCTTCCTCGACGATTTGAAGCAAACTGACAAAACTCGCTAGTTTTACATCATTCTTTTGATGCTTGGGACTAAAAATTGGAGGTGGGCGATAGAATTGATTCGTTTTATTGAACCACGCCATTTTTTAACTGCAAATTGCTTGGTTATTGTTGTGATATAGTGAAACGGGTGAACGAACGTTTGTCAATGACCAAAAAACACGTAAAATTTTGAGAAAATCATTTTTGGATTGATACTTGTTCATAAGTTACCGTTATAAGATTATATTCATTTGAAAGAAAAATATATTTGCTTTCGTAAGCCGAAATTATCATTTAAATGGTAAGAGTTACAGTCATATTTGCACTCGTGGTACACGGATATCCGTTCTGCTAATTGGAACCCTTGTTATAATATAATACATATAGACCCCAATGAAGCGGTCCAGACCCCTGTGGATTTTCTTGAAACCCTCAAGGGTGTCAATGTGGCGAATATGCTTGATTTAACAGTAGTATACACTATTTTTAACAAGTTTAGTTCAATTTAATGACTGTTAGCCCATAAGTTTCAAAACATTACGAATGTAAGAATTGTAACATATTTTTTTTATGATTTTGTCCTCACTTGCGGACGCCATTTTGGATGCCATCTTGAATTTCTCGAAACACTCAAGGGTGCCAATGTGGCACCCGGCATATTTAAAGAGTGCCAACAATCCCTGACCATAATCAAACGAGAAAAAACAACTATACTTTTGATGAATCCATCGGAACGCTTATCATTTTTCAAGTAAATAATACATGTGCTTTACATAGCTTAGGCCACCATATTGGAAGCCATATTGGCGAATAAGCTTGATTTAACAGCAATAAACGTTATATTTAACAAGTTTAGTTCAATTTAATTACTGTTAGCCCATAAGTTTCAAAACATTACGAATGTATGAATTGTAACAATTTTTTTATGATTTTGTTCTCACTCGCGGGCGCCATTTTGGACACCATCTTGAATTTCTCGAAACCCTCAAGGGTGCCATGGTGGCACCCGGCATATTTCAAGAGTGCCAACAATCCCTGACCATAATCAAACGAGAAAAAAACTATACACCACAATCGAAGGTTCATCTATACCGCTGCAGGACTATCAGAGTGAGCTTTTGTGATCGCCTGATGTCCGTCATCCGTCGGCGTGCGTCGTCTATCATCAACAATTTGAACCTTTAAAAATCTTCTCCTCTGAATCTACAGGGTTCTCAGCCTTCATATTTGGCACATAGCATCATCTTTAGGTCCTCTACAAAAGTTATATAAATTATGTCCCTAGGGTCAAAATTGGCCCCGCCCTGGGGGTACATTGTTTTCTATAGGAACATATAGTGAAACTGGAAGGTTCTCAGCATTCATATTTGGCACATAGCATCATGTTCAGGTACTCTACAAAAGTTATATAAATTGTGTCCCTGGGGTCAAAATTGGCCCCGCCCCAAGGGTGGCCAGTTTTCAATAGATGCAAAATAGTGAAAACTTTGAAAATCTTCTCCTCTGAAACTGGAAGGTTCTCAGCTTTCATATTTGGCACATAACATCATGTTCAGGTCCTCTACAAAAGTTATATAAATTATGCCCCAGGGGTCAAAATTGGCCCCGCCCCACGGATGGCCAGTTTTCAATAGAAGCATATAGTAAAACTTTGAAAATCTTCTGCTCTGAATCTACAGGGTTCTCAGCTTTCATATTTGGCACATAGCATCATGTTCAGGTCCTCTTCTTTTTTTTTTATAAATTATGCCCCTGGGGTCAAAATTGGCCCCGCCACAGGGATAGCCAGTTTTCATTAGAAACATATAGTGCAAACTTTGAAAATCTTCTCCTCTGAAACTGGAAGGTTCTCAACTTTCATATTTGGCACATAGCATCATGTTCAGGTCCTCTACAAAATTTATATAAATTATGTCCCTAGGGTCAAAATTGGCCCCGCCCCAGGGATAGCCAGTTTTCAATAGAAACAATATAGTGAAAACTTTGAAAATCTTCTCCTGAAACTGGAAGATTCTCAGCTTTCATATTTTGCACATAGCATCATGTTCAGGTCCTCTTCAAAAGTTATATAAAGTGTGCCCATTGGGTCAAATTTTGCCTTGCCCTGCACCAGGGCGGGTTAGTTTTCAATAGAAACATATAGTGAAAACTTTGAAAATCTTCTCCTCTGATTGTCTGGTGAGCGCTTCAGGGCCATTCTGGCCCTCTTGTTCTTAAAATGACATGTCCTAAACTACTTGCTGGATTTTTACCAAACTTGGCAGAAATGTTCCTTGGGTCAACCTCTTCCAAAGTTGTTCAAAGAATTTGATTCTATGCAGAACTCTGGTTGCTATGGCAACCAATGTCCAAAAAGAAGTAAAACTTTAAAAATCTTCTTGTCAAAAACTGTAAGGCCTAGGGCTACCAAATTTGGTATGTAGAAATATCTAGTGGACATCTACATAGTTTGTTAAAATTTTGCCCCTGGGGTCAAAATTTTCCCAACCCCGTGGGTCACAAGTTTTACATATGATTATATAGTAAAAACTTTAAAGATCTTCTTGTCTGAAATCGAAAAACTTAGAGCTGTGATATTTGGTATGTAGCATCATCAGGCGAACTTTTACGCAGATTGTTCAATTTATGCCCCTGGGGTCAAACATGGCCACACCTTGGGGGTCACATGTTTTACATAGGATTGTATAGTAAACACTGTAAAAAATCTTCTTGTCTCAAACCTTAAAGACTTAGAGCTGTGATATTTGGTATGAAGCATCATCTGGAGAACTTTTATTAAGATTGTTCAAATTATGCCCCTGGGGTCAAAATTGTCCTCTGACCCTGGGGGTCACAAATTTTACTGAAAACTTTAAAAATCTTCTTGTCAAAACCTGTAAGGACTAGGGCTACCAAATGTGGTATGCAGAATCATCTAGTGGACCTCTACTTAGATTGTTCAAATTTAGCCCCTGTGGTCAACTTTGGCCCAACCCCAGGGATCACAAGTTTTACATAGGAATATGTAGTAAAACCTTTAAAGATCTTTTCCGAAACTGAAAAGCTTAAAGCTGTGATATTTGGAATGTAGCATCATCTGGTGAACCTGTAATTATGCCCCTGGAGTCGGACAGGGACACACCTTGGGGGTCACATATTTTACATTGGATTATATAGTAAAAACTTTAAGAAATCTTCTTGTCCGAAACGGAAAAGCTTAGAGCTGTGATATTTGCTACATAACATCATCTGGTAGACCTTTACCAAGATTGTTCAAATTATGCCCCTGGGGTTAAAATTGTTCTCACCCTGGGGGTCACAAGTTTTACATTGGATTATATAGTAAACACTTTAAAAATCTTCATGTCCGAAACTGAAAGGCTTAGAGCTGTGCTATTTAGTACATAGTATTATCTAGTAGACCTTTACCAAGATCATTCAAATTAAGACCCTAGGATCAAAATTAGCTCTGCCCTAAGGGGTCCCAAGTTTTACTGAAACTTTAAAAATCCTTCTTGTCAAAAACTGTAAGGCTTAGGGCTACCAAATTTTGTATGTAGAACGATCTAGTAGACCTTTACATAAATTGTTCAAATTTTCCCCCTGGGGTCAAAATAGCCCATTCCTTGGGGTGGGAGTGGGGAAAGGGGGAAGGATCAGGGCTGTCATATTTAGCGTGGAGCATCATCTGGTGGAGCTTTACCAAGACTGGTAAAATTGTGCCTCTGGGGTCAAAATTGATAAGTCACATGACATCATTTAACCAGGTGAGCGATACAGGGCCATCATGGCCCTCTTGTTTTAACAAACTTTAATATTTTGCTATAACTTCTGATCCACAAACTCTAGATAATTCATCTTTGGTATTCAGATAGCTTTGGCAAGGATCTTACAGATATCATAAAAATACCTGAAATCAGGTCAAGGTCTATTTTGAAAACTTGGTTGTCATTAAAATGTTGTTATAACTTCTTAACTACATATGCTTAAATAATTTATATTTGGTATGCAGATAGCTTTCAGTTGAATAAAATTGGCTTTAATGCAGTTTCCACATTTTTTGCTTGTTTGTCATTTAGGCCTGTAACATGGATAGTTGGTGTCACAACATTCTCCCTTTTTTTCAACAAATTTCAGTGAAAGTTAATATACATGGTCTCTATGAAGTGTGCTTGTGCATTAGATATGTTTTGTTTGCCTGTCTCCAGGTTGTAATTAGCTGTAACCTGCCCTTGAGCATGGATGTAATGGTTTACTGTTGTATATGGGTAACTGTGGACTTGTGGTACAAACTACTTCTACAGTTTTCATCAGATTTCCATAAAGTTTGTACATATTGTCTCTTTGAAGTGTAGATGTGCATAACATAATTCTTTTGAGTATCTTAAACTTCATGCAGGAGTTATCACCCCCTGGAGTTGTAACAAATGTGTTGCTAGCCATTACAGTTTGAGGAGTTAATTATACCCCCACAAACAGAGTTTGAGGGGGGTATACTGGAATCAGCCTGTCGGTCGGTCGGTCCGTCGGTCGGTCTGTCTGCAAAATCTTGTACGGCGAACTCCTCCTTCAGTTTCAACCCGATTCACTTGACACTTGGCATGATTGTTAATCAGGAGTAGTAGATGTGCAAGACACAAATTTCAGGTCTCTGTGACCTTGACCTTGACCTTTGGCCTTGAAAATGGTCTTGAAATTGGCTGGCAAAAGCTTGTACTTTGAACTCCTCCTTCACATTCAACCTGATTCACTTGATACTTTGCATAAATGTTACTCAGGAGTAGTAGATGTGCAAGACACAAATTTCAGGTCTCTGTGACCTTGACCTTGACCTTTGGCCTTGAAATTGGCAGGCAAAATCTTGTACGGCGAACTCCTCCTTCACTTTAAACCTGATTCACTTGATACTTGGCATAAATGTTACTCAGGAGTAGTAGATGTGCAAGACACAAATTTCAGGTCTCTGTGACCTTGACCTTGACCTTTGGCCTTGAAATTGGTCTTGAAATTTGCAGACAAAATCTTGTACTTTGAACTCCTCCTTCAATTTCAACCTGATTCATTTGATACTTGGCATAAATGTTACTCAGGAGTAGTAGATGTGCAAGACACAAAATTCAGGTCTCTGTGATCTTGACCTTGACCTTTGGTCTTGAAATTGGTCTTGAAATTGGCAGGCAAACTCTTGTACTTTGAACTCCTCCTTCACTTTCAACCTGATTCACTTGATACTTGGCATAAATGTTACTCAGGAGTAGTAGATGTGTAAGACACAAATTTCAGGTCTCTGTGACCTTGACCTTGAGGTTTGGCCTTGAAATTGGTATTGAAATTGGCAGGCAAAATCTTGTACTTTGAACTCCTCCTTCACTTTCAACCTGATTCACTTGATACTTGGCATAAATGTTACTCAGGAGCAGTAGATGTGCAAGACACAAATTTCAGGTCTCTGTGACCTTGACCTTGACCTTTGGCCTTGAAATTGGTCTTGATATTTGCAGACAAAATCTTGTACGGCGAACCCCTCCTTCACTTTCAACCTGATTCACTTGATACTTGGCATAAATGTTACTCAGGAGTAGTAGATGTGCAAGACACAAATTTCAGGTCTCTGTGACCTTGACCTTGACCGTTGGTCTTGAAATTGGCAGGCAAAATCTTGTACTTTGAACTCGTCCTTAACTTTCAACCTGATTCACTTGATACTTGGCATAAATGTTACTCAGGAGTAGTAGATGTGCAAGACACAAATTAAAAATCTCTGTGGCCTTGACCTTTGGCCTTGAAATTGGTCTTGATATTGGCAGGCAAAATCTTGTACTTTGAACTCCTCCTTCACTTTCAACCTGATTTACTTGATACTTGGCATAAATGTTACTCAGAAGTAGTAGATGTGCAAGACACAAATTTCAGGTCTCTGTGACCTTGACCTTGACCTTTGACCTTGAAATTGGCAGGCAAAATCTTGTACTTTGAACTCCTCCTTCAATTTCAACCTGATTCACTTGATACTTGGCATAAATTACAGAATTTTCTCTATTTGAACTTTGAGTATTTTTGTTCCTGTTACATGTTCAAAACTTGGATTTGCAATCAAGGCTGCTGTGTGGGGGTATTCATCACCTTTAGTGATAGTTCTAGTTTCTACTAGTTTTTCAACAAATTCAATGGAAGTTAATACACATTATCTCTGTGAAGTGTAGATGTGTATCACATAAATTTCTCATTATCTAAGATACAGGTGTTTGTCCTTGGATTTGCAATCAAGGCTGCCATGCAGGGATATTCATCAGTTCTAGTGATAGTTTTAGTTATTTCTTACATAGATCATGTTAAAGGTTAAGACAGGTTTAATCCCTTTCCTTCATATAAACATGTTTACACACCTTTGCAAACAGTGTAGATCCCGATCAGAGGGCTCCTATAGGAGCTGTCTGATCAGGGTCTGCTGTTTGCTAATGGAATTTGATAGTTCTGTTTCTTTACTTTCTAAAATGGCTACAATGTTCCTCCATCCATATGTCATTATAACTATTTTGTCTATGAATATTCAGTAGGTAATAAACATAGAACAGGGAAAGGGTTAAAGGTTGAGACAGGCTTAATGATATTTGTGCATTAGTTACATGTATTCTTGCTTTTATTGCATTAGGGGTGCTGCTGAAACAGACAGGGTTGATGATAGCAGAGTTCGGCCTAGAGGTGGGGGTGACTCCTTAGACCCATCAATTTTGTCCATGAACTCTACCAATAACATACCCGGCAAGCTACCGCAGATGTCGCAAAGTTTACGAGATCCACTACCAAATAACGCGTCACCCCGTATAATGGACAGTCAAGGTAAATACATGCACACTATGGAACAGAATCAGGTTTCACTTTCATAAAGCTTCTCAAGCTAAAGACCATCTATGGCTTTGAAATGACATTGTGAGGAACATCTCAATCTGTTACAATAACAATGTGAAGAACATCTAGGGCTGTTGCAATAACATTGTGAGGAACATGTAAAGCTGTTGCAGTAACAGTGTGGCAAACATAATTATAACGTTGTTGCAATAACACTGAGAGAAACATCTAGGGATGTTGATATAAATATAATGAGGAACATCTAGGGCTGTTGTAATGGCACTGGGAGGAATATCTAGGGCTGTTGTCAAAAAGCATTGTGAGGAAAATCTAGGGCTATTGGTTTTACATTATGAGGAACGTCTATAGTTGTTGCAATTACAGTGTGAGGAATATCTAGGACTGTTGTAATGGCATTATGTAGAACATCAAGGGCTATTGCAATAACATTGTGAGGAACATCTAGTGCTGTTGAATGTTGATGTTATTAGGAACATCTAGGGTTGTTTATATAACATAAGGAACATCTAGGGTTGTTGATGTAACACTATGAGGAACATCTAGGGTTGTTGATACAGCATTATGAGGAACATTACGGTTGTTGATATAGCATTACAAGGAACAGATGTTCCTTGTTGATATATAGCATTACAAGGAACATCTAGGGTTGTTGATATATAACATTACAAGGAACATCTAGGATACATTACAAGGAACATCTAGGATTGTTGATATAACATTACAAGGAACATCTAGGGTTGTCGATATATAACATTACAAGGAACATCTAGGATTGTTGATATAACATTACAAGGAACGTCTAGGGTTGTTGATATAGCATTATAAGGACTGTTGTAATGGCATTTTCAGGAACATCTAAGACTGTTGAAATGGCATTGTAACAATAATGTTTCCTTTCCTGAAATCATGAAGAGGAATGTTTCAGGTGAAATAAGTATTCTGGGGATATTTCTCATCCATCAATCCTGCTAACATATACCAGTATGAAAACTTGGCTAATTAAATTTCATGAAGTCATTATTTCTGATATGAATATTAATCAGGTAAGGGCTTATTTTGTATTTACAGGTTTCCATAGATCTGAAAGGCAAGCTAAACCTGCAGTTACCCAAGAGGAAGCCAAAGACCCTGAAATCTGTGAGTCTTGTGAAGAGGAACCAAACAGGTACTGTTCACCTTTTACACAATGAATACTCATGTGAGAAATAATGGCATCATGAGTATTTATTAGATCAATTTTTATGCCCCCCCCCGGCCCCCAATGATACCGTGAGGCCAAGACCTTTGATATTTGGTATGTAGCATCATCTTATGATCCTCTACAAAGATTGTTCAAATTATGACCCCCGGGCCAAAAATGGCCCTGCCCAAGGGCTTATCAGTTTTTCATAGGAAAATCTTTAAAAATCTTCTACTCGGAAACTGTAAGTCCTAGACCTTTGAAATTTGGTATGTAGTTTAATCTAATGGTTTTCTACCAAGATTGTTCAAATTTTGACCCCTGGACCAAAATAGCCCCACCCTGGGCTTATCCATTTTTAGCTCACCAGAGCACAAAGTGCTCAGGGTGAGCTTTTGTGATCGCCTGATGTCCGTCGGCGTGCGTCGTGCGTCGTTCGTCGTCAACAATTTGAACCTTTAAAAATCTTCTCCTCTGAATCTACAGGGTTCTCAGCTTTTATCTTTGGCACATAGCATCACCCTTAGGTCCTCTACAAAAGTTATATAAATTATGCCCCTGGGGTCAAAATTGGCCCCGCCCCAGGGGTGGGAAGTTTTCAATAGAAACATATAGTAAAACTTTGAAAATCTTCTCCTCTAAAACTGGAAGGCTCTCAGCTTTCATATTTGGCACATAGCATCATGTTCAGGTCCTCTACAAAAGTTATATAAATAATGCCCCTGGGGTCAAAATTGGCCCCGCCCCAGGGGTGGGAAGTTTTCAATAGAAACAAATAGTGAAAACTTTGAAAATCTTCTTCTCTGAAACTAGAAGGTTCTCAGCTTTCATATTTGGCATATAGCATCATGTTCAGGTCCTCTACAAAAGTTATATAAATTATGGCCCTGGGGTTAAAATTGGCCCCGCCCCAGGGGTGGGCAGTTTTCAGTAGAAACTAATAGTGAAATCTTTGAAAATCTTCTCCTCTGAAACTGGAAGGCTCTCAGCTTTCATATTTGGCACAGAGCATCATGTTCAGGTCCTCTACAAAAGTTATATAAATTATGGCCCTGGGGTCAAAATTGGCCCCGCCCCAGGGGTGGGCAGTTTTGAATAGAAACCAATAGTGAAATCTTTGAAAATCTTCTTCTCTGAAACTGGAAGGCTCTCAGCTTTCATCTTTGGCACATAGCATCACCCTTAGGTCCTCTACAAAAGTTATATAAATTATGGCCCTGGGGTCAAAATTGGCCCCGCCCCAGGGGTGGGAAGTTTTCAATAGAAACATATAGTAAAACTTTGAAAATCTTCTCCTCTGAAACTGGAAGGCTCTCAGCTTTCATATTTGGCACATAGCATCATGTTCAAGTCCTCTACAAAAGTTATATAAATTATGGCCCTGGGGTCAAAATTGGCCCCGCCCCAGGGGTGGGCAGTTTTCAATAGAAACAAATAGTGAAAACTTTGAAAATCTTCTTCTCTGAAACTAGAAGGTTCTCAGCTTTCATATTTGGCACAGAGCATCATGTTCAGGTCCTCTACAAAAGTTATATAAATTATGGCCCTGGGGTCAAAATTGGCCCCGCCCCAGGGGTGGGCAGTTTTCAGTAGAAACTAATAGTGAAATCTTTGAAAATCTTCTCCTCTGAAACTGGAAGGCTCTCAGCTTTCATATTTGGCACAGAGCATCATGTTCAGGTCCTCTACAAAAGGTATATAAATTATGGCCCTGGGGTCAAAATTGGCCCTACCCCAGGGGTGGGCAGTTTTGAATAGAAACCAATAGTGAAATCTTTGAAAATCTTCTTCTCTGAAACTGGAAGGCTCTCAGCTTTCATATTTGGCACAGAGCATTATGTTCAGGTCCTCTACAAAGTTATATAAATTATGGCCCTGGGGTCAAAATTGACCCCGCCCCAGGGATGGGCAGTTTTCAATAGAAACAAATAGTGAAAACTTTGAAAATCTTCTTCTCTGAAACTGGAAGGTTCTCAGCTTTCATATTTGGCATATAGCATCATGTTCAGGTCCTCTACAAAAGTTATATAAATTATGGCCCTGAGGTTAAAATTGGCCCCGCTCCAGGGGTGGGCAGTTTTCAATAGAAACAAATATTGAAATCTTTGAAAATCTTCTCCTCTGAAACTGGAAGGCTCACAGCTTTCATATTTGGCACAGAGCATCATGTTCAGGTCCTCTACAAAAGTTATATAAATTATGGCCCTGGGGTCAAAATTGGCCCCGCCCCAGGGGTGGGCAGTTTTGAATAGAAACAAATAGTGAAATCTTTGAAAATCTTCTCCTCTGAAACTGGAAGGTTCACAGCTTTTATAATTGGCACAGAGCATCATGTTCAGGTCCTCTACAATTTTTTTATAAATTATGGCCCTGGGGTCAAAATTGGCCCCGCCCCAGGGGTTGGCAGTTTTGAATAGAAACAAATAGTGAAATCTTTGAAAATCTTCTTCTCTGAAACTGGAAGGTTCTCGGCTTTCATATTTGGCACATAGCATCATGTTCAGGTCCTCTACAATTTTTTTTTTATAAATTATGGCCCTGGGGTCAAAATTGGCCCTACCCCAGGGGTGGGTAGTTTTTAGCTCACCAGAGCACAAAGTGCTCAGGGTGAGCTTTTGTGATCGCCAGATGTCTGTCGTCCGTCGGCGTGCGTCGTCCGTCGTCGGGCGTCAACAATTTGAACCTTTAAAAATCTTCTCCTCTGAATCTACAGGGTTCTCAGCTTTCATCTTTGGTACATAGCATCACCTGTAGGTCCTCTACAAAAGTTATATAAATAATGCCCCTGGGGTCAAAATTGGTCCCGCCCCAGGGGTTGGAAGTTTTCAATAGAAACATATAGTAAAACTTTGAAAATCTTCTCCTCTGAAACCAGAAGGTTCTCAGCTTTCATATTTGGCACATAGCATCATGTTCAGGTCCTCTACAAAAGTTATATAAATTATGACCCTGGGGTTAAAATTGGCCCCGCCCCAGGGGTGGGAAGTTTTCAATAGAAACAAATAGTGAAATCTTTGAAAATCTTCTCCTCTGAAACTGAAAGGCTCTCAGCTTTCATATTTGGCACAGAGCATCATGTTCAGGTCCTCTACAAAAGTTATTTAAATTATGCCCCTGGGGTCAAAATTGGGCCCGCCCCAGGGGTGGGAAGTTTTCAATAGAAACAAATAGTGAAATCTTTGAAAATCTTCTCCTCTGAAACTGGAAGGCGCTCAGCTTTCATATTTGGCACAGAGCATCATGTTCAGGTCCTCTACAAAAGTTATATTAATTTTGGCCCTGGGGTCAAAATTGGCCCCGACCCTGGGGTGGGTACTTTTCAGAATAGAAACAATAGTGAAATCTTTGAAAATCTTCTCCTCTGAAACTGAAAGGTTCTCATCTTTCATAATTGGCACAGAGAATCATGTTCAGGTCCTCTACAAAAGTTATATAAATTATGCCCCTGGGGTCAAAATTGGCCCCGCCCCAGGGGTGGGCAGATTTCAATGGAAACAAACAGTGAAATCTTTGAAAATCTTCTCCTCTGAAACTGGAAGGCTCTCAGTTTTCATATTTGGCACAGATCATCATGTTCAGGTCCTCTACAAAAGTTATATAAATTATGCCCCTGGGGTCAAAATTGGGCCCGCCCCAGGGGTGGGCTGTTTTCAATAGAAACAAATAGTGAAATCTTTGAAAATCTTCTCCTCTGAAACTGGAAGGCTCTCAGCTTGCATATTTGGCACAGACCATCATGTTCAGGTCCTCTACAAAAGTTATATAAATTATGCCCCTGGGGTCAAAATTGGCTTGCCCCAGGGGTGGGAAGTGTGCAATAGAAACATATAGTGAAAACTTTGAAAATCTTCTCCTCTGAAACTGGAAGGTTCTCAGCTTTCATATTTGGCACATAGCATCATGTTTAGGTCCTCTACAAAAGTTATATAAATTATGGCCCTGGGGTTAAAATTGGCCCCGCCCCAGGGTTGGGCAGTTTTCAATAGAAACAAATAGTGAAATCTTTGAAAATCTTCTCCTCTGAAACTGGAAGGCGCTCAGCTTTCATATTTGGCACAGAGCATCATGTTCAGGTCCTCTACAAAAGTTATATTAATTATGGCCCTGGGGTCAAAATTGGGTTGGTAGTTTTCAGTAGAAACATATAGAGAAAACTTTGAAAATCTTCTCCTCTGAAACAGAAAGGTTCTCAGCTTTCATATTTGGCTCATAGCATCATGTTCAAGTCCTCTACAAAAGTTATATAAATTATGTCCCTGGGGTCAAAATTGGCCCGCCCCAGGGCCGGCTATTTTTCTATAAAAACATATAGTGAAAACTTTGAAAATCTTCTCCTCTGATTGTCTGGTGAGCGCTTCAGGGCCATTCTGGCCCTCTTGTTAATAGAAACATAGAGAAAACTTTGAAAATCTTCTCCTGAAACTGGGAGGTTCTTAGCTTTCATATTTGGCTCATAGCGTCATTCTGGCCCTCTTGTTCATAGGAAAATCTTTAAAAATCTCCTGTGAAATTGTAAGGCCCAGACCTTTGAAATTTATATGAAGCATCACCTAATGTTCCTTTATTAAGATTTTTCAAATTTTAACCTCCAGGCCTAAAATTATGGCCCTTGGTTTCATATTGGCCTCAATCTGAAGCTGACTTATTTTACATAGAAATACAGTGTATGCATAAGTCTATAGTAACTAGGTGAGTGATTTAGGGCCATCATGGCCCTCTTGTTTCTGTTTTGTGGGAACCCTGATAGTGTTTCACCAAAGCATCTTGTTTATAATGGCATGTAAATACTGGAATGTTTGGCTGTGACAGAAACTGTAGAATCAGATAAATAGTATTCCATGAACTTACAGAGCTGACACTGATTATATGCCTACCGCATGAGGGTCTACTATGTTTACGAAGGCATAAAAAAGTGTTTATTTAGAGTAAAGGGTTAAAAGTCATAAACCACTGAAACATAAAACTTTATCATGCAGTGACTAAAAGACTTTTGATTGCTGTGGCTACATTATTGCTGAAATTATGGAAGAAGTTTGGATATGTTATTTTAGTTGGTTTAAAATTGGCATATGTTTAAAAAGTAAGAAGAATTTAGTGTACAGTATACTTGATTTGAGGTACCAGTGTCTTGTTTTCCTTTTAACCCTTTATGTTATGATTATTCATTTAACCCATTCCTGCATAGGCTATTTTTAGACCAAACCTCTTCGATTAAATCTATCAAAAAGGAGCATTAACTAGAGAAAAGGAAATTTTCAGAAATCTGCTATTTATCACAATGGTTTCACAAAGTGAAAATACAGAAGCGTCAAAAGGCATCAATATGCGGGAATGGGTTAAGAAGTAATGACATCATGAATATTTATCAGCTTAGCATGATAGTTCACATGGACTGTCATGAACCATGGATAAGAGGTCATCACGATTTATGTATATGAAACACATTAGATTAAGTCACCATGTTTGTAACTGTTAGCTATATATTATTATACAATAAGGATCATTTCTCCATTGCCTGACCATCTATCTCTCTGTTTGTCTTGTTTTTAGCTCACAAGAGCACAAAGTGCTCAGGGTGAGCTTTTGTGATCGCCTGATGTCCGTCGTCGTCCCGCATCAACAATTTGAACCTTTAAAAATCTTCACCTCTGAATCTACAGGGTTCTCAGCTTTCATCTTTGGCACATAGCATCATCTGTAGGTCCTCTACAAAAGTTATATAAATTATGCCCTTGGGGTCAAATTTGGCCCCGCCCCAGGGGTGCCTTGTTTTCTATAGAAATATATAGTGAAAACTTTGAAAATCTTCTTCTCTGAAACTGGGTGGTTCTCAGCTTTCATATTTTGCACATAGCATCATGTTCAGGTCCTCTACAAAAGTTATAAAAAATATGCCCCTGGGGTCAAAATTGGCCCCGCCCCTGTCAATTGGTCAGTTTTCAATAGAAACATATACTGAAATCTTTGAAAATCTTCTTCTCTGAAACTGTAAGGTTCTTAGCTTTCATATTTGGCATAGCTTCATGTCCAGGTCCTCTACAAAAGTTATATAAATTATGCCCCTGGGGTCAAAATTGGCACCGCCCCAGGGGTGGTCAGTTTCAATAGAAACACATAGTGAAAACTTTGAAAAATCTTCTCCTCTGAAACTGTAAGGTTCTCAGCTTTAATATTTGGCACATAGCATCATTTCCAGGTCCTGTACAAAAGTTATATAAATTATACCCCTGCGGTCAAATTTGGCCCAGCCCCAGGGGTGCCTTGTTTTCTTTAGAAATATATGGTGAAACTTTGAATATCTTCTCCTCTGAAACTAGAAGGTTCTTAGCTTTCATATTTGGCCCATATTATCATGTTCAGGTCCTCTACAAAAGTTATATAGTTTATGCCCCTGGGGTCAAAATTGGCCCCGCCCAAGGGTTAGACAGTTTTCAATGGAAATGTATAGTGAAAATCTTCTTCTCTGAAACTGGGTGGTTCTCAGCTTTCATATTTGGCACATAGCATCATGTTCAGGTCCTCTACAAAAGTTATATAAATTGTGCCTCTTGGGTCAAAATTAGCCCCGCCCCAGGGCCGGCTAGTTTTCTATAGAAACATATAGTGAAAACTTTGAAAATCTTCTCGTCTGATTGTCTGGTGAGCTCTTCAGGGCCAATCTGGCCCTCTTGTTTAAATTTGGTACGTAGTATCATCTAATGGTTTTCTACCAAGATTGTTTAAATTATGACCCCCTGGACCAAAATGGCCCGCCCCAGGCTTATCAGTTTTTCGTAGGAAAATCTTTAAAAATCTCCATCTGTGAAATTGTAAGGCCCACACCTTTGAAATTTATATGAAGCAGCATGTAATGTTCCTTTATTAAGATTGTTCAAATTTTAACCTCCAGGCCTAAAATTATGGCCCTTGGTTTCATATTGGCCCTGACTTATTTTTACGTAGAAATACAGTGTATGCATAAGTCTATAGTAACCAGGTGAGCGATTGTTTTTAATTTTTATACCCCCCCTTTGCACATGTCGGTCGGTAGGTTGGTCGGTAGGTCGGTCGGTAGATCGATGGTTTCCGAACGATAACTAATAAAGGACTTGGCATAGAATCTTCAAACTGGCTGTGGTGGTTGGTCATGACAACTAGATGACCCCTATCGTTTTTGAGGTCACTGGGTCAAAGGTCAAGGTCACAATGACCTTAAATGGTGAAATAGTTTCCGATCAATAACTGCTCAAGGGTTTGGCTTGGGATCTTCAAACTTGCTGTGGTGATTGTTCATGACCACTAGATGACCCCTGTTGTTTTTGAGGTCACTAGATCAAAGGTCAAGGTCACCATGACCTTAACTGGTTAAATGGTTTCCTATCAATAACTGCTCAAGGGTTTGGCTAAGAATCTTCAAACTTGCTGTGGTAGTTGGTCATGACCACTGGATGACCCCTATTGTTTTTGAGGCCACTAGGGCAAAGCTCATGACACTATATGAGCCCTTTTGTGTTTGAGGTCACTAGGTCAAAGGTCAAGGTCACCATGACCTTAACTGGTTAAATGGTTTCCGATCAATAACTGCTCAAGGGTTTGGCTTAGGATCTTCAAACTTGCTGTGGTGGTTTGTCATGACCACTAGATGACCCGTATTGTTTTTGAGGTCACTAGGTCTAAGGTCAAGGTCACCTTGACATTAACTGATGAAATGGTTTCCAATCAATAACTGCTCAATGGTTTGGCTTAGGATCTTCAAACTTGCTGTGGTGGTTGGTCATGACAACTAGATGACCCCTATTGTTTTTTAGGTCACTGGGTCAAAGATCAAGGTCATCATGACCTTAACTGATGAAATGGTTTCCGATTAATAACTGCTCAATGGTTTGGTTCGGGATCTTCAAACTTGCTGTGGTGGTTGGTCGTGACCACTAGATGACCCCTATAGTTGTTGAGGTCACTAGGTCAAAGGTCAAGGTCACCATGACCTTAACTTGTGAAATGTTTTCAGATCAATAAATGATCAGTGGTTTGGCTTAGAATCTTCAAAGTTGCTGTGGTGATTAGTCATGACCACTAGATGACCTCTATAGTTGAGGTCACTAGATCAAAGGTCAGAGGTTCTGGGGGGTATACATGTTTTACAAACATCTCTTGTTTTGGACACTTTTCCCAGCATGTGACACATGTGTTCCTCTGAACACTCTTGTTAATAACATATGTACACAGCGCATTTTGGTATTGGCAGACAATGTACTGTCAGATCTATCATAATTTCATAATCAAACAGAGCAAGGTCCATCTCATATTTCTCCTACAGGAGCCATCTGATCTGGGTCTGCTCTGGTTGAAAAGGCATGAAAAGGAAAGGGTTAATGAGTTGTATTGATCTGAGGATTAAGCAAGCATGTTCTATAGGAGCCATCTTATCTGAATCTATTCATTTTGCAAAGGGTAATATCAGGGAAAGAGATAACATAGATAAAATGTTCTTTGTAGATATGTAATACAGCCATGCAATCACAAGTTGTGTGCCGAATGCAGTCCAAGGAAAAAGGCAAAGAAGAAGACATGTGCTGTTTGTGGGGACGAGGCTCTGGAAGTAGAGGAAATACGGTAGAGCTTGGTGCTTAAAGTAGAGGAAATACGATAGAGCAAGGCACTTGAAGTAGAGGAAATATGGTATAGATAGTTGCCTCTTATATAGGAGGTGCTATTTACATCACTTGAAACAATTATACAGATAACACTGTACAAATGTCTGCCTTTTTAAGGGTGTTTAAATTCAAACAGAACTGTTATAAGTCTTGATTGTTATATTTCTGATGTTTGATTAATTGTGTTGGTTGGATATTGAATTTTAACTACACATGAATATATATGTGTATAGCACTTTACTCCTTAAATACACATATGCCTATGAACACAGAGTACTCTCTGACCAGATGGTTCCTACAGGAGTCTGCTCTGTTTTTAGCTCACCTGAGCCAAAGGCTCAGGATGAGCTATTGTGACCGCGATGTGTCCGGTGTCCGGCGTCTGGTGTCCGGCGTCCGTCCACATTTTCAAATGACATCTCCTCTGAAACTGCTGACCCGATTTTAATGAAATTTTGTCAGAAGCATCAGTGGCTAGGGGGAAAGAAACGTTGTTCACATTATGACCCCCGGACCAAAAATGACCCCGCCCAAGGGCTTATCAGTTTTTCATAGGAAAATCTTTAAAAATGTTCTTCTCTGAAACTGTAAGGCCTAGACCTTTGATATTTGGTATGTAGCATGATCTTATGGTCCTCTACAAAGATTGTTCAAATTATGACCCCCGGGCAAAAAATGGCCTCCCCAAGAGCTTATCAGTTTTTCATAGGAAAATCTTTAAAAATCTTCTTCTCTGAAACTGTAAGGCCTAGACCATTGATATTTGGTATGTAGCATGATCTTATGGTCCTCTACAAAGATTGTTCAAATTATGACCCCCGGGCAAAAAATGGCCCTGCCCAAGAGCTTATCTGTTTTTCATAGGAAAATCTTTAAAAATCTTCTTCTCTGAAACTGTAAGGCTTAGACCTTTGGTATTTGGTATGTAGCATGATCTTATGGTCCTCTACAAAGATTGTTCAAATTATGACCCCCGGACCAAAAATGGCCCCGTCCAAGAGCTTATCAGTTTTTCATAGGAAAATCTACTGAAACTGTAAGGCCTAGACCTTTTATGTTTGGTATGTAACATGATCTAATGGTCCTCTACAAATATGTAGCTGTGGTTTGTGGTCCTCTGCCAATGATATTAAACTTACGACCCTGACCACTGGGCGAAACTTGGCCCTGCCTCAGGGCTTATCAGTTTTCATGGGAAAAATATAAAATATTATTTTTCTCTGAAACCATAAGGCTTAGACTTTTAATTAATGGCATACTACTTTGCCTTGTGGTTCTCTACCAAGGTTGTACAAATGATTTCTTGTGGTCAAAAATGGCCCCGCCCCTGGGGTTATCTCAGGTGAGCGCTTCAGGGCCTCATGGCCCTCTTGTCTTATGTATAATTTAGATATGATTCTATAAAGTTTCTGCCATAGTCAAAAATTCCTATGTCCATGTGCTATTTATTTAATTTATATTCATGATGTTATTATTTGAATATTCATTGAGTAAAGTGTCGATATTGTACAACAGATATTTTTACCTTTATCATGTGATCTTCTGAAAAACAACTTTGATCCCATTTAGACACTAAATAACCCGTGTTACAGATAATCGATGTTTTGATCCATTTGTATTTGTTTACTCTATACATGTATATGCATTTCCACACCTTTGCAAACAGAGTAGTACCAGATCAGATGGAATAATAATTTTTTTCCTTAGGAGCTTTATGAATACTGGCCCTGGTCTGATTCAACAGTTTTTAGCTCACCAGAGCACAAAGTGCTCAGGGTGAGCTTTTGTGATTGCCTGATGTCCGTCGTCTGTCGGTGTGCGTCGTCAGTCGTCAACAATTTGAACCTTTAAAAATCTTCTCCTCTGAATCTACAGGGTTCTCAGCTTTCATCTTTGGCACATAGTATCATCTTTAGGTCCTTTACAAAAGTTATATAAAGTATGGCCCTGGGGTCAAAATTGGCCCCGCCCCAGGGGTGCCTTGTTTTCAATAGAAACATATAGTAAAACTTTGAAAATCTATTCCTCTGAAACCAGAAGGTTCTCAGCTTTCATATTTGGCACATAGCATCATGTTCAGGTCATCTACAAAAGTTGTATAAATTATGGCCCTGGGGTCAAAATTGGCCCCGCCCCAGGGGTGGGCAGTTTTCAATAGAAACAAATAGTGAAATCTTTGAAAATCTTCTTCTCTGAAACTGGAAGGCTCTCAGCTTTCATATTTGGGACATAACATCATGTACAAGTCCTCTACAAAAGTTATATAAATTATGGCCCTGGGGTCAAAATTGGCCCCGCCCCAGGGGTGGGCAGTTTTCAATAGAAACAAATAGTGAAATCTTTGAAAATCTTCTTCTCTGAAACTAGGAGGTTCTTAGCTTTCATACTTTACACATAGCATCATGTTTAGGTCCTCTACAAAAGTTATATAAATTATGCCCCTGGGGTCAAAATTGGCCTCGCCTCAGGGGTAGCCAGTTTTCAACAGAAACATATAGCGAAAACTTTGAAAATCTTTTTCTCTGAAACTGGAAGGTTCTCAGCTTTCATATTTGGCACATAGCACCATGTCCAGGTCCTCTATAAATTGTGCCTCTTGGGTCAAAATTAGCCCAGCCCCAGGGGCAGGCTAGTTTTCTATAGAAACATATAGTTAAATCTTTGAAATCTTCTCCTCTGATTGTCTGGTGAGCGCTTCAGGGCCATTCTGGTCCTCTTGTTTAAGTGTCTATTTTTATTTCCCTATTGTACTATATACATGTAGCCCAGAATACCATTATAGTATTGCCAAATAGGTACAAAACAAAAGTATTCTGTAAATGTTTCTATTGATGTAATTTATGAAGGCTTAAATGGTCAACAAACAGTGAGGACCGAGATCAGATAACTCCGGCAGGGGTCTGATTAGGGTGTACACTGCTTGCCAGTGTCTTCTTTAGTAGTGGCTACTAATAGTGACACAAAACACAACTTATCTGACTTTATTCGCTTAAATATTTCTGCACAATGATTTCAGTAATGTGTTTATGTTTGTGATGAAACAGTTGATAGAGTTTACTGTGTGGCTTGGTAGCTCAGTCAGTAGAGTGTTAGCATGGTAAATGGTAAGCCAGAGGCCCTGAGTTTGGGTCCCAGTTGAGTCACAACTTTTTCACCATATTACATTTGGCGCCCAACGTAAGTAACCGACAGGGCCAATTTTGACCCCAGGGCATAATTTATATAACTTTTGTAGAGGACCTGTACATGATGCTATGTGCCAAATATGAAAGCCGAGAGCTTTCCAGTTTCAGAGAAGAAGATTTTCAAAGATTTCACTATTTGTTTCTATTGAAAACTGCCCACCCCTGGGGCCTCTGGCTTGCCATTTTGCATATTAACATTACAATATCACATAGGTCTTATTGAACATGAGTCATTGTCACATTGAGTGGGTTTTATTGAATATTGTAACATAGAAATTTTGTTTATAAAGCTACCTGACAGGGTCACATAAAAATAATTTATTTCCAGATCACTGTGATGCATGCATTGACACTGTTGCTAAATATCCAGACTACAATGGACCTTGATCATGTTTCTTGAATGGGTCAAATGGTATATTCTGACACTTTTGGAAATAAGATGGTCATGCTTACCATCACATTCTTCCTATGGGTTTCCACGATTTTCTGTACTTTCAGTTCTTGGATTATAGTAAAGAAAGGGAAGATTTGCCCATTACTTCAGAAACGTTACAAGGGGTGGGGGGGGGGGGGGTGTTAAATATTGCTTCCTTTTCTTAAACTACGTTTATTGAACTTAGTTTTCTGTTTCTTATTCTTCAGACATCTTAACCCTTTCCCTGTTGAATATTCATAATATTAATAATGAGATTATGAATATTTATTTGCTGAAGGTTTGGTATTGGTAGAAACCAGGAGGTTTGGTATTGGTAGAAACTGTACAGATTTATATTATAAGTTCATAAGCAAACACAGCACAGCGTCTGATCTGTCCCGATTGGCATGTCCCGAACCGCATTCTATAGCAAAGGGAAAGTTCAGAAAAATGATGATGGGAAATAACTTCAGTGTTTCTTCTTTTTCTTAACTCTGCATGCTTATTATACCCCCACAAACAAAGTTTGTGGGGGTATATAGGAGTCGCCTTGTCGGTTGGTCAGGTGGGCGGTCTGTTGACTTTTGTTTCCGCGTGGTTTCTCAGTAACCGCCGACTAGAATTCAATGAAACTTAATATGATGCTATATCATAAAGAGGAGATGTGCATCCAATTATTATTTTCCGGCTCAATGATTTCCTTACAGAGTTATGCCCCTTTGTTTAATTTTTTGTGTTGGTTTGTTTCCGCGCGTTTTCTCAGTAACTGCTTACTAGAATTCAATGAAACTTGACATGATGCTTTATCATTAAGAGGACATGTGCATCCAATTATTATTTTCCAGTTCAGTGATTTCCTTACAGAGTTATGTCCCTTTGTTTAAAAATTGTGTGTTGGTCTGTTGGCTTGTTTCCGCACGGTTTCTCAGTAACCGCTAACTAGAATTCAATGAAACTTGACATGATGCTTTATCATTAAGGGGAGATGTGCTTCCAATTATTATTTTCCGGCTCAGTGATTTCCTTACAGAGTTATGTCCCTTTGTTTAAAAATTGTGTGTTGGTCTGTTGGCTTGTTTCCGCGCGGTTTCTCAGTAACCGCTAACTAGAATTCAATGAAACTTGACATGATGCTTTATCATTAAGAGGAGATGTGCTTCCAATTATTATTTTCCGGCTCAGTGATTTCCTTACAGAGTTATGTCCCTTTGTTTAAAAATTATGTGTTGGTCTGTTGACTTGTTTCCGCGCGGTTTCTCAGTAACCGCTAACTAGAATTCAATGAAACTTGACATGATGCTTTATCATAAAGAGGACATGTGCATCCAATTATTATTTTCAATCTCAGTGATTTCCTTACAGAGTTACAGTGGTAAATACGCTATTCCTACCCAGTTAACGTGTTTCTTATCCGTTTCTTACCTGTTTCGTTAAACGCGTTTCTAACTGTTTATTTACGCGTTTCCAAATCGTTTAAGAGCCCGGATGAAAGGGGGGTAATCCTTGATATGGCCTTTCTTTGAAATGGGAGACATTATCATTTACCTGTTGGGCACGCCTGATATGTAAAATTAAGATCAACAGTATTTAAAACTTTTAATTCTCGTTTCATTTCGTTATATTAAAATATAGATCTACAGTCTCATGGCGTTCATCTATGTGCTGTAAAATGTATTTTTTGCTACTGTAAAGTACCGTAGCAGATATCGTAGAAGTATTTTAGAATAGATCTAGATCATATCAATCTAAACTATCTTTAAAACTAGAATTCATAATAATCTAAATTTTAAATTTCTAAAACCTTTGGATTTAACTTTGTGCTGAGCCATATATCTATAATTAGTCAAAACATAGTTTTCTTCTATTTTTGGAGAAGCTACCAAATCATAATTTTAGATAATTGGGCACATTATTTAGTATTTTTCTAACTTAGAAGTACACCTGTTACGTAATAATTCGTAACTTTGTTGATAAGAAAGTTTGTGATAGATAGCAGTGGTGTGATCACTGTCAGATGTCAACACTGGAGACCATTGTCCCCTGCTGAGAAAATAGCTAGGGGATTTACTGACCATCTGGCACCTTTGATCGTATATTTAGGCTGAGTAAATAGTAAAGTCTTCAACTAAGACAATTTATTTTCATGCATTCAAAACAATTAAATAGTTAGTATTTTTAAATCTTTGAATCCGGGGAACAAAAGTACTGACATTTGAAAGCAGTGTAAACAGAGACAGATTCTAGGAAATTTGCCCCCCCGGACACTTGCCCCCCCCCCCCCCCGTATTTGACCATGGGATGACTTTTGCCCCCCCTGGTGTTTTAGCTTGGACGGACATTTGTCCCCCTGGCATATGCCCCCCCCCCCTCTGTTTGACTTGGGCGGACATTTGTCCCCCTAGTGGGTTAGCTTGGGCGGACATTTGCCCCCCCCCCCCCTCCTCTTGAGAGCACATATATTGTGTGACTCGACCTCAGAAAACCCAGAGAACTTCCCTTGTGGTTCATTAGAAATTGCTCTAATACAGAAATGTAGCTATTTTAAATAATTGCTTAGATCTAAATTATGTAAATTACTTTTTGTTGTTAAATCGGTAATTTTGTATTCAAATAACAAACAGGTGTATATTACCTCCAGATCCAGATCTTGTTTTATTCATTGTGGAAAATTGTGTCGGATGAATCAAAGTCAGCAAAATTCGTAGTTTTCAAACAAATATTTATCATGAAAGCTAAGCCGACATTAGATAGTAAATGAATTGCGTAAGTGTAGAATGTTTCACTGCCTTTAGGCTAGTCAAACCCCTAATCCAATTAACACTTGCTGTGTTAAAACAACATAATAGCTGTCACATTGTTTCAATAAGTGATAGGTCACGTTCTGCTGCATACATCTTTAGCCTGGCATATAACCTGACCTCGCTATAATCCTGGGGAATGATGTGTCTATGACGTAATTCCTGTTCAGTGTTTACAATTTTTGCAAATGGCTGCCGAATGAAATACTGAGGCATTTACACGCATCAAATCATTGCAAAAAAGGGAAAATAGATGCCTCGATATAACTCGTTTGTAAAAGCTTGGTAGACCCCATGCATGATTAGTCGCTATTTGAAGGTAATTTATATATATATAAACACTTTGTTGTTTTAAATGCCCAACTTCCTGTAACATGTTTTAGGGATGCTGATGATGCAAAAATTGAATAAGAATGACCAAAGGTCCGTCCCGGATAAAATTAACAGGGGGGCAAATGTCCGCCCAAACCTTATAGGGGGCCATATGTCCGGGGGGGGGGGGGGGCAAATGTCCACCCAAGCTAAAACACCCGGGGGGGGGGCAAATGTCCGCCCATGCTCAAATAGGGGGGGGGGGCAAATGTCCGTAAACCACACAGACAATATAGCTCAAAAATCAGGGTTTTGATCAGGGTTTTCACTAGTATGTTTATAGGCCTAATTAAAAATCATCTAGCAAATTTATGCCTGATAGGCCTAATAATAAATGGAATATACAGTTAAGCAATAATGGGTCATTCCACTTTTAAATTTTGGCATACAAAGGTTTAATCTTCACAAAGTAACATAATAATAAGAACGTTTTCATAGTTATATGTGTACATAAGATATGCTTATTTCTTTAGATCTACCTCATAATGATGAAAACACCTTTGAAAACAATAGATTCAGATCAGATTGCTCACGTTGAAGCCGTTTGATCTTGGGGTCTGCAATGTTTGCTTATCCCATTGCATACACATGGATATAACACTTTAACGCCTTTGCAAACAGAGTAAACCTAGACATGAAGGCTCTTGTAGGAGCCGTCTGATCAGGGCCCACTCTGCTTATGAAATTATAAATTAATAGACCTGACTATATTTTCTACCAATATCAAAAATTCGTGTGCACTTATACCGTTGTTAAAATTCAACAAGATCTTATAAATATTTATGATGACATTTTTTTCTGACAGAAATATTCAAAAAGTGTTAAGAAATAGAATAGATCTGAATTATTTAGTAGGTTTCTTCATTCTATATACAAAATTTAGTGGTTTACCTTGTGACAGTTTTTGATCTGAAATGCAGAAACCTACTCAAAAAGAACTAACTCTTCAATCCATCTGTTTGATATACAGTGGATATCTGATATTATAGTTTTGTACAAAATAGTTTTAAGAACATGTCGTTCCCTAAAGGAGCAAATCGTCGACACTAGCCGGGATTGAACTGCTAAACTTTCGTTGAGTGACGAATCGATTCTTATTTTTGGCTAACCCGTTTCATTCGGACTTTTTTGAAAACGGCTATCCGAAATCTCCACACGAAACGGAAAACTGACGCACCAACCGCAACTTCTCTGGTATAATCGTTTCTTTACGCGTTTAACCGTTTATCGCGTAACCGTTCGTTAAGCGTTCAATAACCGTTCATTACCCGTTTTTTACGCGTAGAAAAACGCGTAAATGGGTAGGAATAGCGTATTTACCACTGTATGCCCCTTTGTTTAAAATGTTCGTGTTGGTCGGTTTGTTGACTTTTGTTTGTTTCTGCGCGGTTTTTCAGTAACTGCTCACTAGAATTCAATGAAACTTGACATGATGCTTTATCATAAAACGGAGATATGCATCCAATTTTTTTCTGGCTCAGTGATTTCCTTACAGAGTTATGCCCCTTTGTTAGCTCACCTGAGCAAAGCTCAAGGTGAGCTTTTGGGAGACTTGAATGTCCGGCGTCCGTCGTCAACAATTCGCTTGTGAACACTAGTGGTCACAATTTTAGTCTAATCGTCATGAAACTTGGTCAGAATGAATGTCTTGAAAAAATCTCGGACGAGTTTGAAGGTGGGTCAAGTGGGGTAAAAAACTAGGTCACTAGGTCAAACAGTAGAAAAACCTTGTGAACACTCTAGTGGTCATAATTTTAGTCCAGTCTTCATGAAACTTGGTCAGAATGAATGTCTTGATAAAATCTCGGAGGAGTTAGAAAGTTGGTCAAGAAGGGTTAAAAACTAGGTCACTAGGTCAAACATTAGAAAAACCTTGTGAACACTCTAGTGGGCACATTTTTTGTCCAATCTTCATGAAACTTAGTCATAATGATTGTCTTGATAAAATCTCGAACAAGATTGAAAGTTGGTTATGTGGGGTAAAAAACTAGGTCATTAGGTCAAATAGTAGGAAAACCTTGTGAACACTCTAGAGGTCACATTTATAGCCAAATCTTCATGACAATTGGCCAAAATGATTGTCCTAATAAAATCTTGGACAATGGAAAAGTAGTAAAGTCAAGCAGGCAAAGCCACATGCAAGACGCAACCACCACCAAAACACCGATAGACAGCATGACACACACACACACACAACCACACACCCAAACGCACACGCACACACACATATGAAATGAACACAGAAAACACCAAAAGACACACAAGAAACAGGGACAAACGTTCCACAACATGAACAAACCACAAGCACAAAGACGCAAGGCAAACAAAAGGAAGGGTGACAAAGAGAGTACCGCCTTGGCACGGTCAGCAGCAAAAACACCACTGGGGGTTTAAACCGGTTTACGGACGTCCTAACCTCACACTTCTCTCAAAGTCACCCTAGCTTTACAAATATTGTAAATAAAGGTATCCCCGCTGGACTTACCCACAACATAGACGACGGTGAACACAGGACAACATGTAAAACATAGCATAATAACTGTGACAATCCGTCAAATATGTACTCAATGGCTTTGCTGAAGTCAGAGCACCTGCAGGTAAGCCGTTAAGGGCACGACAGGGAAAAAATAATACATTAGTCTGGTAAGCTCCTCCTGTATCCAAGTTTAAGAGTATACCATCATAGAGTACTACCCTCGGCCTGTCATCGCACAAGCAAAGAGGGAAGCGTAGCTACAAGTTCGAAAGTGGTTTATATGTGGTCAAAAAGTAGGTCACTGTGTCATATCTTAGACTAAGAAAAATCTAGTTTACACTCAAGCGGCCACATTTTTAGCTAAATCTTCCTCAAACTTGCTCAGAGTGTTTGTCTTGGTGATATCAAGGTTGAGTGTGATCATGGGTGGGGTGGGAATAAAAAGTAGGTCACTAGGTCAAATCTTAGAAAAATTACTCTAGAGGGCTCATTTTTAGCCCAATTTCATTGGTCAGAATCATTGTCTTGCTAAAATCAATCTACTAAACCTTTGAAAATCTTGTTCTGCAGAACCACTGCTCATGATCCACTATCAACATTGTTCAAATATTGTCCCTAAGGTCAATATTGGCCCTACCCATGGGCTACCCAGCAAAAATATTAAATCTATTATAATCAGGTGAGCGATTAAGGGCCATCTTGGCCCTCTTGTTTAAATTGTTTGTGTTGGTTTGTTTCCGCGCGGTTTCTCAGTAACTGCTGACTAGAATTCAATCAAACTTTCGGTGTTTTGGTGGTGGTTGCGTCTTGCATGTGGCTTTGCCTGCTTGACTTTACTACTTTTCCATTTACATGATGCTTTATCAAAAAGAGGACATGTGCATCCAATTATTATTTTCCAGCTCAGTGATTTCCTTACAGAGTTATGCCCCTTTGTTTAATTTTTTGGGACATGCACATCCAATTATAGTTTTCCAGTTTATCTTTTTCCTTACAGAGTTATGCCCCTTCGAATTGTGCAAAGCTTTTTCATGTGACAGTCACGTCTGTGGGGGTATTAATCACCTTCAGTGATAGTTCTAGTTGTCCCTAGTTTTCTATTTCTTATTTTATATATTTTTAGAATTAATTTGTTTAACCCTTTCCCTAATGATCAATTATGCCTGAACTGATGACATCCTGAATATTCATGAAATTAAGATTTGTGACGTAAACTTTGCTTTGACAACTTGTCACAAGAACTGTAGTATCAGATTTCCATAATCCCATAGGCAAACAGATCCAACACGTATCTGACAGCTCCTACAGGATCTTTTATATGAGGCAAATGGTTAATGTATTGAAAATTACATTTATAATTAAATTAATTAATAAACAGATAGTGCCTGAGTGTTGTTTTCTTATTTGTTTACAATTTACAATTTAATATCATCCATGTCACTCAAGTATATAAACTTCAAGTTTTGAAATGATACTTGATGGATCCTTACATTTAAACCTTGCACCAGTAACTGTGCAGGAGGCGATATGGGACATAATGTGTGTCTACACCATTGGATGACATGAAATAATAAATTGCAGAAAAACCTGTTTAACTCTTTACCCCATGAATATGCACGTTAGAAATAATGACATCATTAATATTGCGTGGATATTGTTTTATAATGGGACACGAACACGGGAATCTTTGGTCTTGGCAGAAATTGTAGAATCATATCTATATTATTTCATATGCAAACAGAGCTGACCCAAGAACATAGAAAAACATTCTGCACGGCCTTTGCCATGCATTAAGCAGTTACCCGTCTTAACACTTTCCCTGTTCTATATTTATTTCAAATTTCAATACCTACTAAATATTTCATGAACAAAACAGTTGTAATAAAATATGGAAGGCAAAACATTGTAGCCACTTCACAAAGTAAAGAAACTGATATTTCAAATTCCGTTAGCAAACAGAACACTCTAATCAGACGGCTCCTATAGGAGCCGTCTGATTGATCTGGGTCTACTCTGGTTGCAGATGCGTTGTCAAGAAAACCTATAGTATATCGCTAGGTAAGCGATTTGAGTTAACTGTAGTTTTGTATATACAGTTTTATCTCCATTTTTTAATTGTTAGTTAGATTTCATTGATTTGTTGTTTATAAAAGTAAGTTCACTTTTAAACTTTATTTTGTTTGTTTTATACCTATAAAAATTAGTACTGTGTATATATTCAAATGAGTGAGGCGGTTGGTCAATCGAAATAATTAATATGAATAAAATGTTTATATGCTAGTTTTCAGAAGTACCTCAAACTAATGGAAGCTGTATACAAATGCTGAGACTGGCGCAAGCTTATTCAACGATCACTGCTGGTTATTTTGTGACCAGGGCACTGAATATTCATAGAACTTTCAGTGACGGCTTTATATACTTATGTATAGAAGCTATATCGCTGGTTTTTGACTGATAGAGTATTGTACTCATTAAGGTTAAAGACTGGCGAATATATTGTCTGCTTGGGCTACGTAATTGTGCAGTTACCTGTTCTTTGAATGGGCTAAGTAGCTGTCCTCTGAGTTCTCTCTTTGGGCATTAAAATTGCACGTTTAGACAGTCCAACCAGCTTTTAATAATATTATACTGCTATTTCATAGCGGTCTCAGATTAGCTGAGGCATTGAGATAGTGTTGCTCAGACTGATATAGCCTGGGGTTATATTCGGTTTGAAGCAGGTTTGCTGAAGACCGTGCTCAGGGTTCGGAGCGTTGCTAAACCGTCTGCATGAGGCCGTCTTTTTGAGGCTGTATTTTTGAAGCCGTCTTTTTGAGGCTGTCTTTTTGAGGCAGTGTTTTCGAGCACGGGCTCGGAACATACTGCAGGCAGGCTTCAAAGCGTTAGTTTTATAAGCTTCTTGAAGCAGGTTTCATACACTGCTCAAGATAGGTTTCAGAGCGTAGGGTTACATACATGCTTTGAGACATAGGGTCTGATACGTAGGTTTGAAGTCACAGTAGTGTTGAGATAGCTTCAAACCACAGGTTTCAACAGGGTTTGATGCTTAGGGTATCAACTCGCATAGTCTAGGGTTATATAGCTCACATTTATACAGTTTCATGACATAGCTTGAGGATTTTGTTCCAAGCACCATTTTGAAGTTGAGGCATCGACCAGCCGTCTCGCTGGCTTGGGGCTGTAGTAGTTGTTCACAGTTATAGTTTATTGTTCAATTGTTGGCCCCAAAGCTGAGGTATTGTTGATCACCATAACATAGGTTTTTGTATATAATTTCATGTTTTCATAGTGTTCGTCTCAGGCAAAGTAGCCTCAGAACACCATATATTCATCACTGGCTAGCATAGCCCAGCCACATCAATTTTATAGTTTCAAGCCTTGTGCTGTGTTTGGCTCAAGACATTGTCACCTCACGGAACGCCCGAAATATTTAAAAAGGTCTGAATCTGGGTCTTGTCATTGGGGCATCACCCAGCATCCTGACAATTTGGGGGCTCGTCCGGGATAGTTCTCAGAAGGTTTTTATAGCTGAAGCTACATAGGGTTGAAGCATTAGTTTGGTGATCATGGACATAGATAAATGGATATCGGCTGGTGTGCGTTTAGGGTTGACTGGGCAAGACCTCAGGGACTATGCTGAGAAGAAAGATAAAAACTATTTAGATAGGGAAGAGCGTATGTCGAGACGAGAAGATGAGCTACAGAAACGTGAAGATGAGCGGCAGAAGCGTGAGCATGATCAGTTTGAAAGAAAATCCCATATGAAGCGTGAAGAACAGGAGCGTGAGATCGCGCTGGTCAAGTTAAGGGCTGAGACAGGCATGAGAGGGCCTACCTCAGAAACAAGCAGTAAGGCTCCCAGACCAAAGTTGCCGAAGTTTGATGAGCAGAAAGATGATATGGACTCATATATAGAACGGTTCGAGCGCTTTGCTCAGAGTCGGGGCTGGGAAGAGAAGACATGGGCAGTTAGTTTGAGCTCGCTTTTGACAGGCAAGGGTCTTGAGGTATATACCAGCATGCCTCCAGAACATGCTCATAATTACAAGGCTCTGAAAAAGGCTGTGCTCAGACGATATCAGCTGACAGAAGAAGGTTTCAGGCAGAAGTTTAGAGAAAGTCGATCCGAGCATGGGGAGACTGTTTTTCAGTTTATGGCTAGGTTGACAAGGTATTTTAGTAGATGGACAGAGATGGCTGAGGTTGAGAAATCGTATGAAGGCTTGATGGATTTAGTGGTTCGAGAGCAGTTTATACGAACCTGTTCGTCCGAACTTGCTTTGTTCTTGAAAGAGAGTGTTCCGAAGTCGGTTGATGATGTGACGAAAGTAGCTGAGCAATACATGGTGGCTCCATATGCTCGGGCAAGCATGCCAAGCTCAACTCACCATCAAACAGGCAACATCAGAGGCCAAATACTAACCTCAGAGCTAGCCTAGCACCACGGTCTGAACCTCAGAAAAGGGTTATGAAGACTCTGGACAGCAGCAGCATGGTGCTCAGACATACAACAAAGATTTCAAGCATAGGCGTTATCAGAGTCAACACCAGTCTCCAGACAAGCAGAACATATCTGCTCTGTGTATGTCGGTCTCATGCAACCAGAGCCACATACAAGAATGTATCAGAGATGAAGAGCTATGCTTAGCTAACGGAGAGTCTGTGCCGATCATAGCCGGTGGCTGTACCGTTGAATCGCTTGAAGGCGAGAGAAATTTGAATTTGCAACCAGGGTTAGTTGATGGTCGAGCAGTCAAGGTTTTGAGAGATACTGACTGTGAGTTGGCGGCCATACGAAAGAACCTGGTGCGAGACGACCAGATGCTAGACAAGAGATATATTATGATAACTATCGATGGCGGGGCCAAGATAGTACCGGCAGCACTGGTTCAGGTTGATGCACCATATTACACTGGCACTGTTGAAGCCATGGTGTTGAGCTCACTCATATGTGATCTGGTGTTGGGGAATATACCTGGAGTTTCAAACACCCCAAACCAGGAATGGTTCGAAACTATGGGTCATGAAGCACAGAACCCCGAAGCTAGAGTTTCGGCAGCTGTCATGACACGAGCTCAGACCAAGAAGGAAGAGAGACCTCCCAGGGCATTAAGTGTTCCAAACTCTCCTGGGGATGAGGTTACTATTGATGAGCTCAGGAAGGCTCAGACTGAAGACACATCTTTGCAAAAGTTGTGGTCTTATGCCCGAGACAAGAGTACGCTGACCATAAGGGGTGGAAACAGTTATACATATGAGATACAGAAGGATGTTCTGTATAGGTTGTTCAGAGAGAGCAAGGGCTCTGGTTCAACTGAATTGAAACAAGTAGTTGTCCCAACAAAGCTTAGAAGACGTGTGATGAGCCTGGCACACGAATCAATTGTTGGTGGACACCTTTCAGCCAAGAAGACGGTTGATAGGATTACAACAAGCTTTCACTGGCCTGGGGTAACCAGTGATGTGACAAGGTTTTGTCGCTCATGCGATTTTTGTCAGAAGACAGTACCAAAGGGTAGAGTCTCAAAGGTACTTATGGGGGAGATGCCAATTATGGATACACCATTTCATCGGGTTGCCGTTGATCTTATTGGTCCCATAACACCTGTATCTGAGAAAGGGAATAGATACATACTCACTGTAGTTGATTATGCTACAAAGTACCCCGAGGCTGTGGCCTTGCCTAAGATCGAGACAGAGCGGGTGGCTGAAGCACTGCTCGATGTATTTTCAAGAGTTGGTTTCCCATCTGAGATACTCAGTGACAAAAGAAGTCAGTTCACCTCAGACTTGATGAGGGAGGTTTGTCGACTGATATCTCTGAAACAACTCTTTACTACACCATACAACCCCAAGTGTAATGGGTGGTGTGAGCGGATGAATGGCATTTTGAAGAGCATGCTCAAGAAAATGTGCCAGGAGCGACCCAAGGATTGGGACAGATACCTATCTGCTGTGTTGTTCGCCTACAGAGAGGTCCCACAAGCTTCAACGGGTTTCTCACCGTTCGAGCTCATGTATGGTCGCACTGTTCGAGGTCCCATGCAAGTGCTGAAGGAACTCTGGACTGAGAGAGAAACGCCAGAAGTCATGACCACATACCAATATGTGCTTGACCTGAGACACAGACTCGAGGACACTTGCAAGATAGCTCGTGAAAGTCTAAACGATGCCCAGTGCGTGTACAAGCACCACTACGACAAGTCAGCCAGGAACAGGAGGCTCGTGAAAGGAGACAAAGTTTTGCTGTTGTTGCCTACTTCGCACAACAAACTGACTCTGCAGTGGAAGGGGCCGTTTGAAGTTGTTGATGTAGTTAACAGGATGGACTACAAGGTCCAGGTTGGTGACAGGGTTGGCACATACCACATCAACCTTCTGAAGAAGTATGAAGAGAGGGAGCTCGAGGATGTTGTTTCATGCATGGCAATCATAGAGGCTGAATACAGTGAAGATGGTGGGGTTGTAGATGATGAAAGTTTGATAGAGCTGGCAGGCTTGACCAGTTCTGAGACATACAAAGATGTCATGGTGTCAGAAAACTTGACACGTGAGCAACGGCACGATGTGCTCAGGTTGCTTGAAGAATTCCAGAACATTTTCACAGAGAAGCCTGGAACAACTGAGCTGGAGGAGCATAAGATAGAGCTCACCAGCCAGACACCGGTTAGGGTTCGACCATACCCCATACCATATGCGAAGAGAAAAGAAGTTTCTGATGAGGTTCAGAACATGCTTGGTGCTGGAGTGATAGAGCCAGCACAATCAGATTACAACTCACCAATTGTGTTGGTGAAAAAGAAAGACGGCACAAATAGGTTCTGTATTGATTTCAGAAGGCTCAACATGGTGACAAGGTTTGACACAGAACCTATGGGTAACCCTGAGGACATCATGTCAAGCTTGAAGGAAGATAAATTCTTCACGAAGATCGACTTGAGCAAGGGTTACTGGCAGATACCTGTTGAAGATAAGTCAAAGCACCTGACGGCTTTCACGACCCCAGATGGAAGATGGAAGTTTAAGAAGATGCCTTTTGGCATGGTAAACTCGGGGAGCACGTTCAACAGGATGATGCGCAAACTGCTGCATGGTTGCAGTGATGCCGACAACTATGTCGATGATATTATGGGCCATACCCAGTCCTGGGTGCCACATCTCAGAATGTTGAGAGAAGTTTTTACAAGGGTGCGAGATGCCGGCTTGACCATAAGACCATCCAAATGCATGATTGGATATGAAAACATTTCATTCACAGGACATGTAGTTGGCAAAGGTATGCTGCAGATGGAGCAAGAAAAGCTTCATAAGATCAAGAATGCAGATAGACCCAAGACCAAAAGGCAAGTACGAGCATTCTTGGGTTTGGCGGGATACTATAGGAAGTTTATCCCAGCATTCGCCGACGTTGCGTCTCCGCTCACAGACCTGACGAAGAAAGGAAAGCCGAACACAGTTGTTCGGATGGATGAACATGAGCAGGCGTTCTATGCGCTCAAGGACATGTTAACTCGCTCACCCATCCTCAGGCTACCAGACTTCCAGAGGCCCTTTGTTTTACAAACAGATGCCTCAGACAGTGGAGTTGGAGCAGCCTTGATGCAAGAGTTTGAAGATGGCTTGTTCCCCATAGCATATGCTAGCAAAAAGCTGCTACAGAGGGAGAAGAACTACTCCGTCATAGAGCGTGAGTGCCTAGCCATCATTTTCTGCATTAGAAAATTTCAGAAGTACCTGTATGGTGCGGAGTTCATACTTAAGACAGATCATGCACCATTATCATACATACAGAAATGCAAGATAGAGAGTGGTAGGATCATGAGATGGGCTCTGTTCCTACAAAAGTATCAATTCAAGGTTCAAGTAATCAAGGGCTCAGACAATGTATGTGCTGACTACCTGAGCCGTCAATAGAGTAACAGATTTTCTTGTATTAGTTGAAAACAGTAGAGCGTTTTCTTGAGAAGGGGGCTGTTGTCAAGAAAACCTATAGTATATCGCTAGGTAAGCGATTTGAGTTAACTGTAGTTTTGTATATACAGTTTTATCTCCATTTTTTTAATTGTTAGTTAGATTTCATTGATTTGTTGTTTATAAAAGTAAGTTCACTTTTAAACTTTATTTTGTTTGTTTTATACCTATAAAAATTAGTACTGTGTATATATTCAAATGAGTGAGGCGGTTGGTCAATCGAAATAATTAATATGAATAAAATGTTTATATGCTAGTTTTCTGAAATACCTCAAACTAATGGAAGCTGTATACAAATGCTGAGACTGGCGCAAGCTTATTCAACGATCACTGCTGGTTATTTTGTGATCAGGGCACTGAATATTCATAGAACTTTCAGTGACGGCTTTATATACTTATGTATAGAAGCTATATCGCTGGTTTTTGACTGATAGAGTATTGTACTCATTAAGGTTAAAGACTGGCGAATATATTGTCTGCTTGGGCTACGTAATTGTGCAGTTACCTGTTCTTTGAATGGGCTAAGTAGCTGTCCTCTGAGTTCTCTCTTTGGGCATTAAAATTGCACGTTTAGACAGTCCAACCAGCTTTTAATAATATTATACTGCTATTTCATAGCGGTCTCAGATTAGCTGAGGCATTGAGATAGTGTTGCTCAGACTGATATAGCCTGGGGTTATATTCGGTTTGAAGCAGGTTTGCTGAAGACCGTGCTCAGGGTTCGGAGCGTTGCTGAACCGTCTGCCTGAGGCCGTCTTTTTGAGGCTGTATTTTTGAAGCCGTCTTTTTGAGGCTGTCTTTTTGAGGCAGTGTTTTCGAGCACGGGCTCGGAACATACTGCAGGCAGGCTTCAAAGCGTTAGTTTTATAAGCTTCTTGAAGCAGGTTTCATACACTGCTCAAGATAGGTTTCAGAGCGTAGGGTTACATACATGCTTTGAGACATAGGGTCTGATACGTAGGTTTGAAGTCACAGTAGTGTTGAGATAGCTTCAAACCACAGGTTTCAACAGGGTTTGATGCTTAGGGTCTCAACTCGCATAGTCTAGGGTTATATAGCTCACATTTATACAGTTTCATGACATAGCTTGAGGATTTTGTTCCAATCACCATTTTGAAGTTGAGGCATCGACCAGCCGTCTCGCTGGCTTGGGGCTGTAGTAGTTGTTCACAGTTATAGTTTATTGTTCAATTGTTGGCCCCAAAGCTGAGGTATTGTTGATCACCATAACATAGGTTTTTGTATATTATTTCATGTTTTCATAGTGTTCTTCTCAGGCAAAGTAGCCTCAGAACACCATATATTCATCACTGGCTAGCATAGCCCAGCCACCTCAATTTTATAGTTTCAAGCCTTGTGCTGTGTTTGGCTCAAGACATTGTCACCTCACGGAACGCCCGAAATATTAAAAAAGGTCTGAATCTGGGTCTTGTCATTGGGGCATCACCCAGCATCCTGACATGCGTGAAAACGCGTTTATATGAGAGAAATGGTTAAAGGCCCTGAATTGGAGCCTTTTTCTAAAGGTTATTTCAGAAGGGTTACTGTTCTGCAGCGGACAAACGCTGATCAGTTGTAACTTCAACCAATTAGGAGACAATGCCATGCAAGATCTGGCTTCTGTCTCCAGTTTTAAAGAGGAGAGAAAGGGCTAACTATTGCCCATCCATCTGATATTCTAATTCCCTGTGAATTTGGACAGACAGGGTATACCCAGATCAAACTTGAATATTTATGTAAGAAATAATGACGTCATGAATATTAATTAAATTTATTTGTCATATTAGCACAAGGACACTTGACATTTTAGCCATGACAGAAACTGTATACTCATATGTATATATAATGATAAGCTAACAGAGCAGCCTTGATTAGACGACTCCTATAGGAACCATCTGATCTGCGTATACTCTGTTGCGTATTTATGGAGTAAAAGGGTTAGTTATCAAAACATGTCGCCAACTTGAATGAGCCGTACTAGCTGAGGGAGTGGAGATGTTGATTGTCCCAATTTAGAGTACGTTCCCAAGCCACAGTACCCTTTAGTTGTATAGAATTATAAAACTGTTTAACCCTTTGTATGAGGACACACATACACTCTCGTACTTTCTTAGTGTAGACCCAGATCAGAGGCTACTGTTTTAGTAATTTCCGGATCAATATCTGCACTGTTTGTCATTTAAAATATCGCACGTTCAAATAGTGGATTTTATAGTTAAACACTGATGAGCTATTCCACTCTGCAAATTCAACGTTGACATGGTTTATGCTTTACACTTTATCTATGAGTGGAATCTATAGTTAAACACTGATGGACTATTCCATTGTGAAAATTTGGACAGAAGGGTATACCCAGTCTTGAACTAAATAGTCTTGAATTGTATTGGGTGCCTATGACTATGATAATTGAATCACATGTGCAGCACATCCCTCTAAACTGGACTTTAAAGTTCGTATAAATATCGGTCTTGGAGACAGGTGGCTTAATGCAGGGTGAAAATCATACAGAAAGCTCCTTGATGAGCTTTCTGCATGACTTTCATCCTGCATCAAGCAGACATATGTCTAAAGGTATCTGTATTAGAATCCCACTTAAGAGGGGGTTTACTTTTCTAGAAGTACAGCCCACCTCATATACCATTCCATAGTCTCACAGTGGTAGCAAATGAAGGCGTTCGAATACTACGGACACACTTCTAATTTCTCTTAAAATATTATTTTCATTTGTGCAAAAATTAGTTCCCGCTTTTTAAATCAGAAATGATGCCCTGTATTTGTTAGCGGTCCTATACCACAGTTCCTGGTGCCCTGTATTTGTTAGCGGTCCGTATTTGTTAGCGGTCCTATACCACAGTTCCTGGTGTCCTGTATTTGTTAGCGGTCCTATACCACAATTCCTGGTGCCATGTATTTGTTAGCGGTCCTATACCACAGTTCCTGGTGCCCTGTATTTGTTAGCGGTCCTATACCACAGTTCCTGGTGCCCTGTATTTGTTAGCGGTCCTATACCACAATTCCTGGTGCCCTGTATCTGTTAGCGGTCCTATACCACAGTTCCTGGTGCCATGTATTTGTTAGCGGTCCTATACCACAGTTCCTGGTGCCCTGTATTTGTTAGCGGTCCTATACCACAGTTCCTGGTGCCCTGTATTTGTTAGCGGTCCTATACCACCGTTCCTGGTGCAAGGCTTAACCGTTTACTCCATGAATAATTATGTAAGAAATAATGACATCGTGAATATGAATTAAATTATTTATTATAATAATTATTATTATTATTATTATACCACATTTATATAGCGCTCTTTTCACACTGGATATGTGCGTTCAAAAGCGCTTCACATGGATGAAATCACTAACCGGAACGATCCGCATGATTATCTATCCAGACAATGAAAGATGTACAATATCTATGAAATCGCTAGCCGGAAGGAACTACATGATTTTCTATCCGGTCAGTGAAAGATATGCAAAAGATATACAATAGATATGAAATCACTATCCGCAAGGAATAGCATAAACTGTATTAACAAACTTGATACAGACAAGTTGACTGAAAGCCATGCTCATCAATATCACAAATTAGAATAATCTGTATTAACAAAACTTGATGCAGACAAGTTGACTGAAAGCCATGCTCACCAATATCACAAATTAGAATAATCTTTATTAACAAACTCGATACAGACAAGTTGACTGAAAGCCATGCTCATCAATATCATAAATTAGAATAAATGGACTGACTGAAAATCATTCCATTTATATGACTTTTGGGTCAACTGTTAGCTTGATAGGTTGGCTGAAAGCCATTCATATCCTGAACTCAGTTGCCACTGCACATGACTACTGGGTCAACTGTTAGCTTAATAGGTTGGATAATAACACATGAATGAACAAGTTAAGTTTTGGCCAAAGCAGAATATACAGACTCATATCTATATCATGTCATAAGCAAACAACAAACCAGACAGCCAATTGGAACCGTCTGATCTTGGTCAACTCTGTTTACAAATGCATAGAATGCCGCACTTAATGGTGTAAACGGTTAGATACAGTATTAGCTCTATATAAACAGCACTCAAAACATCCTTTTGCGCGCGGTTTTAAATTTGGCCTGTTTTAAGCCTTTACCTAATAAATATTCATGTAAAAAATAATGAAAGTTTGACTACTGATAAACTACTAATTAGTTCTATCATTGCATATGAACACAGGTTGACTAGTGATAAACTACTAATTAGTTCTATCATTGCATATGAACACAGGTTGACTAGTGATAAACTACTAATTAGTTCTATCATTGCATATGAACACAGGTTGACTAGTGATAAACTACTAATTAGTTCTATCATTGCATATGAACACACGAAGTATTTGCCGTAGCAGAAACGGAAAATCCATATTAATGGCGTGTTTTGTATAAACAAACATCCAGACCCTGATCAGACGTCTCCTACAGAAGCTGCTTGATCTGGATTAACTATATTTGAAATGACGTATCCATGGGGAGAAATGTTGACAGGGAGCGAAATTCTGGCGCTTTTAGTATTACTTTCGTTCTGCGTTAAACCACCTACCTGTTCCTGTGTATCCCATATTTTAGTCATTGACCTTTCAAGTGCGGGAAATGAGTCACCAGTATCCTTTGCAAACTGTGTAGACCCAGATGAGAGGAGCCATCTCATCTGGGTATGCACTGTTTGTCATGTTACGCTTTTTATGCCCCCAAATAGTAATCGCATTGTCCGTCCGTCCCAAATTTCGTGTCCCTTCTGTAACTGTTTAGCTCACCTGGCACAGAGTACCATGTGAGGGGCTGTCTCCAGCGTCCGTCGTCGTGCGTACGTGCGTCGTCAACAATTTACTAAAACATTTTCTTCTCTGAAACCACAAAGCCTAGAGCTGTGATATTTGGTATGTAGCACCATCTAATGGTCCTCTACGAAGATTGTTCAAATTATGACCCGGGCCAAAATTAGCCCCGCCCTGGGGCTTATCAGTTTTTCATAGGAAATTCTTTAAAAATCATCTCTGAAACCATAAGGCCTAGACCTTTGATATTTGGTATGTTGCATCATCTAATGGTCCTCTACAAAGATTGTTAAAATTATGACCCGGACCAAAAAAATGGCCCGCCCCGGGGCGTGGCGGGCCATATCAGTTTTTAGCTCACCAGAGCACTTTTGTGCTCAGGTTGAGCTTTTGTGATCGCCTGGTGTCCGTCGTGCGTCGTCTGTCGTCGGGCGTCAACAATTTCAACCTTTGAAAATCTTCTTCTCTGAATCTACAAGGTTCTCAGCTTTCATCTTTGGTACATAGCATCATCTGTAGGTCCTCTACAAAAGTTATATAAATTATGCCCCTTGGGTCAAAATTGGCCCCGCCCCAGGGGTTGTTCAGTTTTCAATAGAAACATATAGTGAAAACTTTGAAATTCTTCTCCGCTGAAACTAGAAGGTTCTCAGCTTTCATATTTGGCACATAGCTTCACTTCAACTTCAGGCCTTCTACAAAAGTTATATAAATTATGCCCCTAGGGTCAAAATTGGTCCCACCCCAGGGATTGCCAGTTTTTTGTAGCTGACTGCTTAAACAGCCTATGGGATCACTAGTTATGCATAGGAAAAACTTTAAAAACCTTGTCAAAAACTACATGTCCCAGAGTTTAGATATTTGTTGTATAGATTTACTTAGCATACCTTTATGAGTTGTGTTAATATCATAGTTCTGAGGTTAACATTGGCCCTGCCCTGCGTATACAGACTTCTTCACATCAGAAACTACAGTTTAAAGGTCCCCCCTAAATCAGATTGAGACTAGCCAGTGTGAGTGTTTATGTAATCACCCTTAGCCTGATCAGTAGAGTAGAAATTGTGTTTAGACAAATAACAAGTTCCAGTGTTCTATGCACTACCCATTCTTTCAGTACTGTGATGTTATCTGCTTCAGAATTGTTGTCTGTTTGTTTAAGTTTGTTCACACTGTTTTAATACATATCAATCTTACAATTAACTCTCTTGTACAAACCACATATGAAGTTACATATGTGTCAGATCAGAATCCAAACTTTGTGCTAAATTCAGTCAAGTCATGCTCAGCAGTCACAGATAGGGTTATAACACTGAGTTTCTGTCATCTGTTAGAAATGTTGTCTATAGAAATATAAAGTGAAAACTTTGAAAATCTATTCTCTGAATCTACAGGGTTTTCAGCTTTCATATTTGGCACATAACACCATGTTTCTGTCCTCTACAAAAGTTATATAAATTATACCCCTGGGGTCAAAATTGGCACCGCCCCAGGAGTGGTCAGTTTTCAATAGAAACATGTAGTGAAAACTTTGAAAATCTTCTCCTCTGATTGTCTGATGAGCGATGAGCTCTTGTTTTTAGCTCACCAGAGCACAAAGTGCTCAGTGTGAGCTTTTGTGATCGCCTGATGTCCGTCGGCGTGCGTCGTCTGTCGTGCGTCGTCAGTCGTCAACAATTTGAACCTTTAAAAATGTTCTCTTCTGAATCTACAGGGTTCTCAGCCTTCATCTTTGGCACATAGCATCATCTTTAGGTACTCTACAAAAGTTATATAAATTATGTCCCTGGGGTCAAAATTGGCCCCTCCCCAGGGGTACATTGTTTTCTATAGGAACATATAGTGAAAACTTTGAAAATCTTCTCCTCTGAAACTGGCAGGTTCTCAGCTTTCATATTTGACACATAGCATCATGTTTAGGTCCTCTAATAAAGCTATATCAATTATGCCCCTGGGGTCAAAATTGGCACCGCCCCAGGGATGGCCAGTTTTCAATAGAAGCATATAGTAAAACTTTGAAAATCTTCTCCTCTGAAACTGGAAGGTTCTCAGGTTTCATATTTGGCACATAGCATCATGTTCAGGTCCTCTACAAAAGTTATATAAATTATGCCCTTGGGGTCAATATTGGCCCCGCCCCAGGGGTGGCCAATTTTCAAAAGAAGCATATAGTAAAACTTTGAAAATCTTCTTCTCTGAATCTACAGGGTTCTCAGCTTTTATTTTTTGCATATAGCATCCTGTTCAGGTCTTCTACAAAAGTTATATAAATTATGCCCCTGGGGTCAAAATTGGCCCCGCTCCAGGGGTAGCCAGTTTTCAATAGAAACTTTGAACTCTGAAACTGGACGGTTCTCAGCTTTCATTTTTGGCACATAGCATCATGTTCAGGTCCTCTACAAAAGTTATATCAATTATGCCCCTGTTAGCCAGTTTTCAATAGAAACATATAGTAAAACTTTAGAAATCTTCTCCTCTGAATCTACAGGGTTCTCAGCTTTCATATTTTGCACATAGCATCACGTTCAGGTCCTCTACAAAAGTTATATAAATTATGCCCCTGGGGTCCAAATTTGCTCGCCCCAGGGGTAGCCAGTTTTCAATAGAAACACATAGTGAAAACTTTGAAAATCTTTTCCTCTGATTGTCTGGTGAGCGATGTCAGGGCCTTTCAGGCCCTCTTGTATATTTAACCCTTTCCCTCATATAATTCCTTTTCATGCATTTAACCTTTTCTTTCATATAAAATAGTTTCACACATTTGCAGAGTAGACCCTGATCAGACTACCCCTACAGGAACTGTCTGATCAGGATCTACTCTGTTTGCTGATGGAAAATTTGGAAGATCTGTTTCTTTACTTTCTTAAATGGCTACAATTTACTACCATCCATATTTCATTATGACTATTTTACCTATGAATATTCAGTAGATATTGAAATTTGGAATAAACATAGAGCAGGGAAAGGGCTTAGATTCGTAAACCTGCAATGTTTCGCCTGTCAAGCCGACTGGTAATGGTCATATTTAAGGATTTTCATTAACCCTTTGAACGATGAATATTCAAAATAGTATGCTCCATCAATGTTTGATTATAGAGTCCATTCAGTATGGAAGGGTATACTTTTCTAGATGACTTTGAGAAACAATGCAGGAGCAACGTAATCTAGATGTACACTGCAAATGTCGGTGCTACTGATTTCCCACATTTAAAGGGTTAAGACCTTGTTCACACATACATGTATTATCATCTGTTTGATTTGGGTTACTTGCCAGAAAGAGTATTTCGGTCAGTATTGTGCACACCTATCAGCACAAAGCAAAATGTTCTACTTGGTGAGTGATAACATTGACAACTTATCATTTGCTTGGTTCTTATACATCTCATTTATACAGTAAAACCTGTCTTAACACTTTCCTTCATGTAAATGCTTTTTCACACATTTGCAGTCTACAGGATCAGTCTGATCAGGGTCTATGCTGTTTACTTATGGAATTTGATAGATCTGTTTCTTTCCTTTCTAAAATGGCTACAGTGTTCCAACTTCCATATTTCATTGTAACTATTTTTTCCACGAATATTAAGTAGGTATTGAAATTCGGAATAAACAAAGAACAGGGAAATGGTTAAGTTGTCATTTAAAAGAGGTCTAATTATTGGTCTGTAAGGCAGGTAGTAGATTGATGCAGGTCAAAAGTAACGCAGACGCTCCTATGGGAGCTTTATACATTAGTTTTGTCCTGCATTAACTACCTGTTTTTAGCTCACCAAAGCACAAAGTGCTCAGGGTGAGCTATTGTGATCGCCTGATGTCCGTCGTCCGTCGGCGTACGTCTTGCGTCGTTCGTCATCCGTCGTCAACAATTTGAACCTTTAAAAATCTTCTCCTCTGAATCTACAGGGTTCTCAGCTTTCGTCTTTGGCATATAGGATCATATTCAGACCCTATACAAAAGTTATATAAATTATGCCCCTTGGGTCAAAAGTGGCTAGTTTTCAATAGCAAAATATAGAGAAACTTTGAAAATCTTCTCCTCCGAAACTGGAAGGCTCTCAGCTTTCATATTTGGCAGATAGTATCATGTCCAGGTCCTCTACAAAAGTTATATAAATTATGCCCCTTGGGTAAAAATTGGCCACGCCCCAGGGGTGGCTTGTTTTCAATAGAAACATATAGAGAAAACCTTGAAAATCTTCTCCTCTGAAACTGGAAGGCTCTCAGCATTTATATTTGGCACATAGCATCATGTTCAGGTCCTCTACAAAAGTGATATAAATTATGCTCCTGGGTTCAAAATTGGCCCCGCCCCAGGGGTGGCTAGTTTTCAATAGAAACATATAGAGAAAATTTTGAAAATCGTCTTCTCTGAAACTGGAAGGCTCTCAGCTTTCATATTTGGCACATAGTATCATGTTCAGGTCTTCTACAAAATTGATATAAATTATGCCCCTTGGGTCAAAATTGGCCCCGCCCCAGGGGTGGCTAGTTTTCAATAGAAACATATAGAGAAAACTTTGAAATTCTTCTCCTCTGAAACTGGAAGGTTCTCAGCTTTCATATTTTGCATATAGCATCATGTTCAGGTCTTCTATTAACGTTATATAAATTATGCCCCTGGGGTCGAAATTGGCCACGCCCCAGGGATGGCTTGTTTTCAATAGAAACATATAGAGAAAACTTTGAAAATATTCTCCTCTAAACTGGAAGGCTCTCAGCTTTTATATTTGGCACATAGCATCATGTTCAGGTCCTCTACAAAAGTGATATAAATTATACTCCTTGGTTCAAAATTGGCCCCGCCCCAGGGGTGGCTAGTTTTCAATAGAAACATATAGAGAAAATTTTGAAAATCGTCTTCTCTGAAACTGGAAGGCTCTCAGCTTTCATATTTGGCACATAGTATCATGTTCAGGTCCTCTACAAAATTGATATAAATTATGCCCCTTGGGTCAAAATTGGCCCCGCCCCAGGGGTGGCTAGTTTTCAATAGAAACATATAGAGAACACTTTGAAAATCTTCTCCTCTGAAACTGGAAGGCTCTCAGCTTTCATATTTTGCATATAGCATCATATTCAGGTCTTCTATTAACGTTATATAAATTATGCCCCTGGGGTCAAAATTGGCCCCGCCCCAGGGGTGGCTAGTTTTCAATAGAAACATATAGAGAAAACTTTGAAAATCTTCTCCTCTGAAACTGGAAGGTTCTCAACTTTCATATTTGGCACATAGCATCATGTTCAGGTCTTCTACAAAAGTGATATAAATTATGCTCCTGCGGTCAAAATTGACCCCGCCCCAGGGGTGGCTAGTTTTCAATAGAAACATATAGAGAAAACTTTGAAAATATTCTCCTCTAAACTGGAAGGCTCTCAGCTTTCATATTTGGCACATAGCATCATGTTCAGGTCCTCTACAAAAGTGATATAAATTATGCTCCTGGGTTCAAAATTGGTCCCGCCCCAGGGGTGGCTAGTTTTCAATAGAAACATATAGAGAAAACGTTGAAAATCGTCTTCTCTGAAACTGGAAGGCTCTCAGCTTTCATATTTTGCACATAGCATCATGTCCAGGTCCTCTACAAAAGTGATATAAATTATGCCCCTTGGGTCAAAATTGGCCCCGCCCCAGGGGTGGCTAGTTTTCAATAGAAACATATAGAGAAAACTTTAAATCTTCTTCTCTGAAACTAGAAGGCTCTCAGCTTTCATATTTGGCACATAGTATCATGTTCAGATCCTCTACAAAAGTTATATAAATTATGCCCTTGGGTCAAAATTGGCCCCGCCCCAGGGGTGCCTAGTTTTCAATAGAAACATATAGAGAAAACTTTGAAAACCTTCTGCTCTGAAACTGGAAGGTTCTCAGCTTTCATATTTTGCATATAGCATCATGTTTAGGTCTTCTATAAACGTTATATAAATTATGCCCCTGTGGTCAAAATTGGCCCCGCCCCAGGGGTGGCTAGTTTTCAATAGAAACATATAGAGAAAACTTTGAAAATCTTCTCCCCTAAAACTGGAATGTTCCCAGCTTTCATATTTTGCATATAGCATCATGTTCAGGTCTTCTCCTAAATTATATAAATTATGCCCCTAGGGTCAAAATTGGCCCCTCCCCAGGGGTGGCCAGTTTTCAATAGAAACATATAGTGAAAACTTTGAAAATATTCTCCTCTGAAACTGGAAGGTTCTCAGCTTTCATATTTTGCACATAACATCATGTTTGGGTCCACTACAAAAGTTATATAAATCATGTCCCTGGGGTCAAAATTGACCCTGCCCAAGGGGTGCCTTGTTTTCAATAGAAACATATAATAAAACTTTGAAAATCTTCTCCTCTGAAACTGGATGGCTCCTAGCTTTCATATTTGGCACATATTATCATGTTCAGGTCCTCTGCAAAAGTTCTATAAATTATGCCCCTTGGGTCAAAATTGGCCCCGCCCCAGGGGTGGCTAGTTTTCAATAGAAACATATAGAGAAAACTTTGAAAATCTTCTTCTCTGAAACTGGAAGGTTCTCAGCTTTCATATTTTCATATTTGGCTCATAGCATCATGTTCAGGTACTCTACAAAAGTTATATAAATAATGCCCCTGGGGTCAAAATAGTGGAAACTTTGAAAATCTTCTCCTCTGAAACTGGAAGGTTCTTTGCTTTCATTTTTAGCTCACCAGAACACTTTTGTGCTCAGGGTGAGCTTTTGTGATCGCCTGATGTCCGTCGTGCGTCGTCTGTCGTGCGTCGTCGGGCGTCAACAATTTCAACCTTTAAACATCTTCTCCTCTGAATCTACAGGGTTCTCAGCTTTCATCTTTGGTACATAGCATCATCTGTAGGTCCTCTACAAAAATTATATAAATTATGCCCCTGGGGTCAAAATTGGACCTGCCCCAGGGGTTTTCAGTTTTCAATAGAAACATATAGTGAAAACTTTGAAATTCTTCTCCTCTCAAACTAGAAGGTTCTCAGCTTTCATATTTGGCACATAGCTTCAACTTCAGGTCTTCTACAAAAGTTATATAAATTATGCCCCTAGGGTCAAAATTGGCCCCACCCCAGGGATTGCCAGTTTTTTTTAGCTGACTGCATAAACAGCCCATGGGATCACTATATATGCATAGGAAAAACTTTTGAAACTATTCTTGTCAAAACTACATGTCCCAGAGCTTAGATATTTGTTGTATAGATTAACTTAGCATGCCTTTATGAGTTTTGTTAATATCATAGTTCTGAGGTTAAAATTGGCCCTGCCCTGTGTATATATGCTTTTTCACATCTACAGTCTAAAGGTTCTACAGGTTAAAGTTTTCCTAATCCAGTGCTCTGATAGGACTCGCTGGCCAGAGTGTATTGGTAATCACCCTTAGCCTGATCAGTAGAGTAGAAATTGTGTTTAGACAAATTACACACACTCATTTTAGATTGAGAAAACTTTGTGGATAATACTCAAAATGCAGAAAGCTCTTAAAGCTTTTTTCCATATCTATGCCCTGCATTAAGCTGCCAGCTATCAATATATATGCTGTGAAGTTCAGCTTAATACAAATTCAAGTGTTCTATTGCATCTTGGAGAGCAGTGTCTATTTTTAGCTGGCTATTTTAAGCATACATCTCCCTTTCACACTTTTTGATTACAACTGGATTGCCTCCCTTCTGGATAATGGCAGTTGCAAATTAGATCTGACCTGTAAATAGAACAATTAACCCTTTACTCCATAAATATGCATGTCTACACCTTTGCAAACAGAGTAGACCCAGATCAGATGGCTCATGTAGTAGCCATCTGATCAATCTGCTGTATTTGCTTATGATATAATATAGTGCAAATTGCATTAAATTATTTTTATTTTGTGTACAATATACATACACTTATAATATGTTAACTTAAGCCTTTCCCTCATATAAATGACTTTTCATGCATTTGCAAACAGAACAGACCAAATCAGACGGCTCCTATAGCAGTTGTCTGATCAGGGTCTGATCTGTTTGTCAATGGAATTTGAAATATGTTTCTTTACTTTCTAAAATGGCTATACTGTCCCACTTTCCATATTTCATTACAACTATTTTGTCCATGAATATTCACTAGGTATTGAAATTTTGAATAAACATAGAACAGGGGAAGGGTTAAAAGTACATCAATCTTAAGATAAGATATGAATAATAATATGAACTCATGAAGATGTAATGAAAATATCTGAAATTTTGAACATAAGTATAGATTAATTTATTCTTTCTGAATTAATATTTGCCCCACCCCAGGGCCGGCTAGTTTACTATAGAAACATATAGTGAAATCTTTGAAAATATTTTCTCCTGATTGTCTAGTGAGCGATGTCAGGGCCATTCTGGCCCTCTTGTTGGCATATAGCATCATGTTCAGGCCTTCTACAAAAGTTGTATAAACTAAGCCCCTGGGGGTCAAAATTGGCCCCACCCCAGGGGTAGCCAGTTTTCAGTAGAAACTTATAGTGAAAACTGTGAAAATCTTCTCCTCTGAAACTGGAAGGTTCTCATCTTTCATATTTGGCACATATCATCATGTTCAGGTCCTCTACAAAAGTTATATAAATTATGCCCCTGGGGTCAAAATTGGCCCCGCCCCAGGGCCGGCTAGTTTTCTATAGAAACATATAGTGAAAACTTTGAAAATATTCTCCTCTGATTGTCTGGTGAGCGATATCGGGGTCATTCTGGCCCTCTTGTTCATAGGAAAATCTTTAAAAAATCGTCTTCTCTAAAACCTAGACCTTTGATATTTGGTATGTAGCATCATCTAATGGTCCTCTACAAAGATTGTTCAAATTATGACCCCCGGACCAAAAAATGGCACCGCCCCGGGGCTTATCAGTTTTTCATAGGAAAATCTTTAAGAATCTTCTTCTCTGAAATTGTAAGGCCTAGACCTTTGATATTTGTTAATATGTAACATCATCTTATGGTCCTCTACTTAGATTGTTCAAATGATTACTCCCGGTCCAATAATGGCACCGCCCTTGGGCGTATCAGTTTTTCATAGGAAACTATTTTAAAATCTTCTTCTCTAAAACTGTAAGGCCTAGTTCTTTGATATTTGGTATGTAGCATCATCTAATGGCCCTCTACAAAGATTTTCAAATTATGACACCCGGAATAAAAATGGCCCCGCCCCGGGGCTTATCAGTTTTTCATAGGAAAATCTTCTCCGAAACTGTAAGGCCTAGACATTTGATATTTGGTATGTAGCATGATCCAATGATTTTCTACCAAGATTGTTCAAATTTTGACCCCAGGGCTAAAAGTGGCTCCGCCCCGTGGCTTATCAGTTTTTACAGGTAAATCTTTAAAAAAAAATTATTCTCCGAAACCGTAAGGCCTAGACCTTTGATATCATCTAATGGTTTTCTACCAATATTGTTCAAATTATGACCCCTGGTCTTTATCTGTGAATGGATTTCAAAATAACCTGGCACAAATGTTCATCACACAAAGACGATGTGTCGTGTTTAACTCCCTGGTCCATGGGTCCATGGTCATGGTCATCTTTCAGGGTCAAAGATCGGGGAGCATAGTGTTTCACACACATCTTGTTATTTCTTAACAACCCCTGCATTTCCACGGTAAGATTGATCTATTTGGAATTGTCCATTTGAGATAGTTAAACCTTTACTCCATAAATAGGCCTTTACAAACAGAGAAGACCCAGATCAGACGGCTCCTATAGGAGCCGTCTGATCAGGGTCTGCTCTGTTACTTATGGTATAATATAGATATGATTCTAACTGTTCTGCCATGGCCAAAAATGTATGTGTCCATGTGCTATTATAACAAATTAATCTAATTAATATTCATGACGTCATTATTTCTTACATGAATATTCATGGAGGAAATAGTTAAGTGGTCGCAGAGGGGTGTCACATTATAGTCCATATATCAATCATGAAATGCGATCAGTCAACAATAGCGGTTATGCAGCACTTTTATTTCTCAAGGACTTGTTGATTGCATTCTTGTGTAAAGTCGAGATTTTGAACGATGGTTGTTAACATAACAGGTGCCTATATTACATTAGCAGCAACCCGTCTCATTTTTCTTATGCTACAACAGATTAATCAACTTCTTTTACCAATCTAAGACATTGTCTTTGGCAAAAAATTGCCACCCGTAGCACCGCTCAATTCCATCTTTTCATATCAGTTTTCAAAACCACGATCAATTTGTGCAATATGTCTTTTGAATTCCGAAGATACGCTGGGCTACCCAGCGAGTCATTTGAATACATATTCTTAACCCTTACAATGCTGAAATTTCAAATGGACTATTCCAAAATTCAAACAGGTCAAGCTTATGGTGAATACCTATGTATTTTTCCAAAGAAACAAACAATGAAGACCCTGCTAAGAGGGCTCGTATAGGAGCCCTCTCATCTACACTGGGTCTACACTGTTTGCAATGAACTTTAGCGACTCGTTTCCCGTATTGTAAAGGTTAAAGACTTCCAAGAACTGTTTTCCAAACTGTTTGCATGGGAAATCACATATTCGTTATTGGCAGCGAAAGGGTTCAGGCGAATTAAAAGAACATAACATTTTCTTTTGATTCAACAAAGTACAGTCATTATTTTAACTGATAGAATAGTAACGGCGTCTTTTCCTTTGAAGTATGGAGTCGAACTGACTAGATTGTGCACATTGCGCACACTCAGATCAAAGGACTCCAACACGCCTTTCGCTAAGGGTTTGCATACTTTACCATACGTCGTTAACACATGCCGTCATAAGCTATTTTTAGACCCGACCTCTTTAACCCTTTGCTCCATAAATACGCCTTTGCAAACAGTAGACCCAGATTAGACGGTTCTTATAGGAACCGTCTGATCAGGATCTGCTGTTTGCTTCTAGATAGATTTATTTCAATATTGTGCAAGAAACATGGTTTTTACAATAGGAATACACTGAAAAAAAATCAGCATTGTGATAATTAAAGTAATGCATATATAAACATCATGAAATAATTATGATAAAACATAGCCACGATTCTACAGTTTCTGCCATGGTAAAACTTTGCTGTATTAACAATCAATTTAATCAGTATTTCTTTCTTTAGTTTCTTTCGTGGAGTAAAGGGTTAAATAAATCAACAGAAAAGGAACATTACTACAGAAAAGTAGCATTACTAGAGAAAAGGAGCATTTGTTTTCAATTGTTTTTGGAAACCATTATGATAAATAGAGAATATAAGAATGTTTTCGAAAGGTAAGTTTTACAGATGCGTCAAAAGACGTTTAAATGAAGTGAAACATGCAAACTGGCAGATCTGCAATTAGCTTTACAGACAGTTTGAATCAAGATGAGACACCGAGTAACTCGGCGTTTCCAATAGGATCCAAACTGTCTTACGCTGAATTATTATCAAAACTAGGTTATAACATGGCGTACTCTAACCTTTATCTCGCTGTGAAGTACACGTCGTCTGATCTGGATCCAAGCTGTTTGCAAATGTGAATCGGATTAGAATTACAAATGTAATAAAAAATGTAAAACAATAACTGTGATCAAATGTCGTATAGGCCTACATTGAGGTTAAATAATTAAGTAACGTGTTTTAATTGCATGTACATAATGCCCTGTAATAAATACTAATTGAACCAGAAGTGTGTGTTTATTTTCTTCGTTCCTTCATTGACTACAGTATTTTATCTGGACATTAGACTTTATACAAATAAAACTATAGGCATTTATATTGAGTAATATGTTAATATTATTCGTAGGCCTGATATGAGATGCGAGGGTTTGGTGTGATGTTACAGAGGAACATTGTTTCAACCCGGGACACGCAGACATTTTCATTTGCAAACGGTGTAAACCAAGATCAGATGGCTCATAGAGGAGCCCTCTGATCAGGATCTGCACTGTTTATCTTTCCAAGTCCTACAGCTGATGGGCTATTGCACTCTGATATCCAGCTATGACAGGATCAATAACACGGGCTATTGCACTCTGATATCCAGCTATGACAGGATCAATAACACGGGCTATTGCACTCTGATATCCAGCTGTGAAAGGATCAATAACACGGGCTATTGCACTCTGATATCCAGCTGTGAAAGGATCAATATAACACGGGCTATTGCACTCTGATATCCAGCTATGAAAGGATCAATAACACGGGCTATTGCACTCTGATATCCAGCTATGAAAGGATCAATAACACATGCTATTGCACTCTGATATCCAGCTGTGAAAGGGACAATAACACATGCTCCAGTGCCTGTAAAGTTCTCATTTGAAACCATGCATACAAGAACATTGGTGGTTATAAAAAAGTTGCCATATATGATGTAATGTTTCGATAAATTTATAAGACAGTTGAATGTAAATTAATGCCAAATAAGATATATGTTATGTTATGAATGACTGGGAAGGAAACCTCCCTGGTATTTACAGATTATAGACCTGCACATATGTTTGAAAACAGTTCTTTCGAACGCCATACTACAACTAATTGGTGAAACATGTACATGTATGTAGGTTAAATGTTAAAAACAGTGAAGACCCATATCTGGATATGTACTGTTGGTCATTTAAACTGTTGAGTTTTTGGCGTTCAGGCAACTTTTGAACCTTTTTGCAAGTATTAAGTTTAATTCTGGTCACCATAGGTTTGCAATATGGTTGATGCATTGAACAAAGGAAAGAGGTGTTACTTTTGGAATTGCTAAACAGAGGGCTAGTGGAGATTGTCAGTCATCGGTTTAGCCGAGACCTGTCATCATGTAGCCCATAAATTGTAATTACATTAGCCCAAGCGGCTAGTAAGGAATGCTAGCACTGATCAGTGAAAAGGGTGCTATACTTCAGCATGCTGTTCCCCATATTTTGATAAGGTTTAGCTATGCAATTTAGTTTAGCCTATGTAGCCTTTCTTTGTTTAGCATCTTATATAAACCAGGGTTCCTTTGTTCACGGAGAGTTTTTGGAGTTTTTAGAGTTAGAAAAAGGAGAACAGGAGAGAAGCAGAGTCAGATTCAGTTATTGAGAATGGACGATCTTTTTTTGTGCTTATTTTGAAACTTTGATGAAAGCAAACACGTTGGCAGTTGAATGAAAGAGAATTACAGAAACGAAATGGTTAACTGTAGAAATTAGAAATTAAACGTTGTGAAGAAGAAATCAGACTTGAGTTTTCAACCACAATACGTAGCAGTTTTCCCCGATAAACACACAGTACATTTGTCATTTAGCTTTTTTAGCAACAAAACTCATCATTTGAAGTGTTAGACTTGAAACGCCGTAAAACCCACTACACTAAACCCCCTCTGAACCGGATATTAACTTTAGAGACAGATGGCAGTCATGAAAGTCATGCAGAAAGCCCCTTGATGAGCTGCATGACTCACTCTGCATTAGGCAGCCATTTGCTTAATATTATCTAAATTCTTCTCAACTAGAATTCCGGTTTAGAGGGTGTTTACTGTATATCCACTTAAAGATACGATCTTATCATTTCCCCATGAACAAAATATCTTTATCAAAATAATCTTTATCCTCCAAAAAATGCCAAAACTTTATTTCGAACCTCTTACTACATTTGTAAATTATCGGTCCAAGTTGCCATTTTACTGAGCGTCTCATCTGAACTGCAATTGTCAGTTAAGACGCGCTTACCAGATTCTAATAATGCAGTTGAACCTTGTTCACTTCAAACTAGATTAATTTAGTAGACAGTATGATCTATCAGATACAACTCCACTTAACCCTTTACTCCATAAATACGCCATTACTACGCATATTGCAAGCATGTAGAACCAGATCAGACGGTTCCTATAGGAGGCGTCTGATCAGGGTCTGCTCTGTTTGCGTATGGAATAATATAGACATGATTCTTCAGTTTATTCCATGACCTAAACTTTCTGAGTGCATGTGTTATAGTTAATATTCATGATGTCATCATTCATGGAGTAAAGGGTTAAACATACGATCTTATACTTTTCCATGAACAAAATTTCTTTGTCAAAATAATCCTTATTCTCCTGAAAAAATATGTCAATATTTCGACTCGTACTACATTTCTAAATTATCGGTCCAAGTTACCATTTTACTGAGCGTCTCATTTGAATTCAAACTACAAGTGTCAGTTAAGACGCGCTTACCAGATTCTCATAATACAGTTGAACCTGGCCTAATCGACCATTCATTTATTGAACATATATAGGAGTCTTAAACAGCAGATGGTTGCTAAATGCAGGGAAAAGTAATGCAGAAGCCTCCTGCATTACCTTTGCACTGCATTAAGCTACCACCTGCCTTACAGACGCATGGTTACACCTGTTTTTGATGACCGCTTAAAACAGGCTCCACTGTATGACAGACACTAAGTGAGCACTGTAGGAGCACATTTGTCTCCGAGCACATTTGTCTTACGTAAGACCGATGCAGTCGCATTTGTCTCACGTAAGATAAATGCGACATCAAAACACAACTGTGTGACAGATGTGCTCCGATCAAGTTTTTAAGGGACAAGAAAGCACAATTGTCTGACTTAAGCACATTTGTTTCATATTTTTCCAAGGCAGAACAATCTTAGAATCGAGGTTCGCCGTTTTACCACAAGTCAAGTGTAATTATCAATAGGTTTGCTAATGCTTTTTTATATAAAATCTTAAACCTAAAAACTGCAGTAGAACTATTAATTCCAATATCTCTGATTCAAGAAATTTGATTGGCTGAACCTTAAGGTGTACACCGAAACATACGAAAGCCTGTTAGTGACATGTGGAATACCGTGCCTCGCATCCTTAGGGCGAGACACGTGAATCGGGCGGAACACGATATTCCGACGAGACGCGATGCGAGACATGCTTTTGTAACATGAGATCTCGCAGTATCCTATACCATGAGATCCCATACCATGAAATTTCGCGGTAGAATATCACTTCTTGCTTTGTAACCCATGGTAAAATATCGCGCCTCGCTGGGGTTTTGTCGAGGCACGAGATGCGAAGCGATGTGTGAGATTCCGATGAGATGCGAAGCAAGACGCGATATTGCATCGTTCAAATATCGCCCGATTCTCGTGTGTCGCAGTAGATGTTCAAACCACGAGACTCAAGAATCGATTCTGCAGTACGCAATTCGGTGTTATTTAACCTTAATCGATTAGACAGTTTGAAATAATGCTCACTGCACATGTATGCATCAGTGGCAGCTATGTTTACACAAAAAACTAAACATAAAATGGTTACAATGTGTTAAAATAATGGTTCACCGGAAGACGCAACGCGAGAATCGTGCCTCGCTTTGTGTTCCGGGAATCGGACGAGACACGAAGCGAGGCACGATGTTATGTCGCTGAAATATCGCCCAATTCTCGTGACATAAATCGAGGCACAATATTAGGTCTGAAGGTGTCGATAGGCGAGACTCGGGCAATATTTGAACGATACAATATCGTCACTCGCTTCGCATCTCGCCAGAACCTTGCGTGTTGCTTCGCATCTCGTGCCTCGGCAAGAAAATCCTTTGAGAAGTGCAGACATGAAGTGATCAGGAATATTTTACCGCGAGACACGAACAGCGAGATTCCGCGAGATAATGATCTGTTATCGCAAATAATTTCAGGTTGTAAATGTGGAGAGACAGACAGGCAGCTAATTTCTATATCCGCCTTTTCGGATAATTACAATGTACTAAGCAGTTTTCCTTTTAACCTTTTCCGTGTTCTAGGTTTATTCAAACATTCAATACCTACTGAATATTCATGGACAAAATGGTTATAATGAAATATATATACGGTGAAACGTGGTAGCTATTTTAGAAACTAAAGAAACAAATCTATCTTATTCCATAAGCAAACAGAACAGACCCTGATCAGACAGCTCTGTCTGATCAGGGTCTTCTCTGTTTGGAGATGCGTGAAAACACGCTTATATGAGAGAAAGGGTTAAATAGAATTTTAGTAGAATATGGTAGAATGTGAGACAAATGTGCTTCAGGTGTCCTTCCTTTAGTGTGTCGAACACATCTGTCTCATGTCCAATTCATCGAAAATATGAATGTTTACGAGCACATCGGTCACACCTCGTGAGACAAATCTGCTCCGAGACAAATGTGCTCCTACAGAGCACTGGTGAAGAAGATTGTCAAGCAAAACAATAGCCAGACCGCTTGTTAACGTACATTCAACGTCAGAAATACCTCCCATGCACTTCAAACTAAATTAATTTAGCAGACAGCATGATCTATCAGATACCTATATGTTATTTTCCATGAAGTTAATTGGTAAAAAGTTATTTATTTGTAGAACACAAACTCGCTGTTATTGTATTCTTGGGAGTGATCTGAAAACTGATGTTTTGAATACAATTTTTTTCAAAGTAAAAACATCTCATTATAAACCCTGACCTTGTTGTGAGCAATAACATCTGCTCCAGTTTGGATCTTGTGAACTTTTGATTACTTTCCATACGATCAATCTTTACAGGTAATATTGACAGAGTTTCAAACAGCTTAAATCCTGATCAGGCGTCTCCTCTGAAAGTCAAGCTATCAGGTCTACGACAGCGGGGAAAGGTTAATATCGGATAGGTCGTTAAGCTGGTGTTAGTATGTGTTTGGTGTTTGTTTCAGTTTTGTGTGGCATGCCTGTGTGTGTGGTATGTGTGTTGCAATATGGGTCAAGGTCCTGGAAAATGATTTCCGTGGTATTGTCAGTTTGTCACATCGCTTGTTCAAAGTGGAATGGTCCGCTATAGTTTAAACATAAGAGTCGTTCGTTCAGAATCACAGAGCCTGATCGGATCCCTCTAATCTATTTGCTATTTGCTAACTGAATATTGTCTTTGGCCTTGAACTAACAAATGCTGCAGACGGGATATACCTTAATAGTAATGGTTTGAAACGAACAACATATATGCATCTCTTTGCGATTTGGAAATCTCTTGTTTAACCAGTTAGTGCCAAGTTTCCCCTTAACTAGACATTGGCAAACCTAGTTTGCTAAACCCATTGATGACAATGGTTTATATCAGCAAATAGTGTGTTTGCTTTGCTTACTAGTAATGAAACTTGGATGGGTTCCAAACTAAGATCTGGGCGAGTTTTCCTTAAAAATCAAAATTTGATATCATTGAGAACCCATGGGGCTTCACAAAATAAGTTCTAGTCTAAATGTCTGCTTTATACGGTGGCACTGAGGTGACATATGCAAGATTTTTTTTCAAGTTTGTTTTCCCGAGATAATTTTTTTTATTATCTCGAGAATACGAAAAAAAGTTCGTTTTTACGAGATAATTTTTTTTATTATCTCGAGACAACGAAACAAAGTTCGTTTTCCTGAGATATTTTTTTTTATTATCTCAAGAAAACGAAGTAGTTCGTTTTTACGAGATAAATAAATTTATTATCTCGAGAAAACGAAACAAAGCTCGTTTTCCTGAGATAATTTTTTTTATTATCTCAAGAAAACGAAGTAGTTCGTTTTTACGAGATAAAAAAAAATATTATCTCGAGAAAACGAAAAAAGTTCGTTTTCATGAGATAACTTTTTTTATTATCTCAAGAAAACGAAGTAGTTCGTTTTAACGAGATAAAAAAAATTATTATCTCGAGAAAACGAAATAGTTCGTTTTAACGAGATAATTTTTTTTATTATCTCGAGAAAACGAAACAAAGTTCGTTTTCCTGAGATAATTTTTTAAGTCGTGCGCACGACTTAATAAGCCAATCAGAACCCTCCGCCAGAATCAATTGTTCATCTATGGGGTTTCTCGTTTCCCGCTTAGCGAGGCTCGATAGATGTGCAAACACTTTTGACCTAGATCAGACAACAAGTAACAAGCGTCTGATCAGGATCTAAGCTGTTTGATACTCGGGCAATATAATTTTCCCAAAGTAAGCGAATCAGAAGAAGTTACGAATTTATGTGGAAGTGTATTATTTTTGCTGCGTGATAAGAGTTATCCCTTTCCTCGATATATACGCATTTATCACCACTTTTGCAAACAAAGAAGACCCGCATCAGACAGTTCCTATAGGAGCTACCAGATCAGGGTCTATTATGTTTCCTTAGAAAATGTCATAAATCAAGATTTTAACTTTCTACGCCAGAGTAGGCCCTGAACAGATAGCTCCTGAAGGATTTGTCTAACCAGGGTCTTCTATGTTTGCTTAGAACATATACTAAAAGAGAATATAGGCTAGATCTACTTCCTCAAAAATCTTATCAGTTTGCTCCTAAATAAATATTTATTATATCGGTATATTCATAGTGATGGAGCCTTTCACGAATAGCCATGTAGGAGTGCATGGGTTAATAAACCCGTTGAAAGCCGGGAAGATGTACTCGACATATGGGAAACGGATGGACGCTATCCATAAACAATTTAACCCTTTCCTTCATATTTTCTATAAAAACTTAATTTTAGGTAGATCTAGTTATATAGATTTACATGCATTCATAAGGGTAGAAACTCTCTTTAATATTTATGGAGGAAATGGTTAGCGTATCAACGCGACTAACATTTGCGTCTATTGAAAATTGTATAGGCCTACATGTACTTTGGTCTCATATCTAACCAATCTGATTCACTGCTTTTGTATAGTAAACCAATAACAAGCCTTATTTAGAACTACTCAACGTCATACTACTACTGCTACTACTACTACTACTACTACGCGTCATAGGGATGTTTGATACGTCACGGTAACGTTATTATTAGTTATGCAGGGCTTAGTGTCCCTAATATGGACTATACACTGCCAGCAAATATTTATATGGGACGAGGCGAAAATTTCAAGTATTTACACGCATGTTTTGCATCATAGGTCGCCGTAGGGAAGCAAGGGAATTACCTCCCTTTAATAGAATTAAATAAAATATTTTGTAATTTCCTCAAATCTCGTTTATATATTTTGTTTTTTCTTTTTTATCACTGTAAAACTAATTAATTTTTATATTTCAACTCCCAATTAAAGCATAAATTATATGTATGCATTTTTTAAAACTGTAGTGGATAAATATAAAATATTATTATAAGTTATAGAAAAGCATATGGCTGTCAAATAAGGGAAGTAACTCTTGTAAAACCATGATAAGGATTTTAGTACCCTCATATGGAATCTATAGGTGTTTCTCGTGACCTCTATTGACCAATGGAATGACAAGAATTTTGTAGGAGGTAAGATAAACGCAATTATGACGTCATATAAGTTCATCCCTTGTCTCGGCCATGTTCTCATAGGCCTCAAATACTTGCGAAAACTGCGAAAACTGTTGACTCTGATGGAGGGTTCTGATTGGCTTATTAAGTCGTGCGCACGACTTAAAAAATTATCTCAGGAAAACGAACTTTGGTTCGTTTTCTCGAGATAATAAATTTTTTTATCTCGTTAAAACGAACTATTTCGTTTTCTCGAGATAATAATTTTTTTTATCTCGTAAAAACGAACTCCTTCGTTTTCTTGAGATAATAAAAAAATTTATCTCATGAAAACGAATTTTTTTCGTTTTCTCGAGATAATAAATTTATTTATCTCGTCAAGACGAACTACTTCGTTTTCTTGAGATAATAAAAAATATTAACTCAGGAAAACGAACTTTGTTTCGTTTTCTTGAGATAATAAAAAAATTTATCTCGGGAAAACGAACTTGAATTTTTTTTCTTGCATATGTCACCTCAGTGCCACCCCCTGCGAGACAAGTATTTCTAGATTCATTAGAAGATACGGTTAAGTATAAAACAGAAAAAACATAGACCAACGTCCGGTTATTAATAATGATAGTTTCAAATCTTAATTTGAGAGAACGCCTCCTGGCGCACAATGAATATAAGTTTTAGAAATGCACATTTAGAAAATGAATATATATATATTATATTTATTATATAGTTACATATGATCCGTTCCATTTCTCGCACTTTCGCTGCCACATACTTTCGTCTGTAAACATTATCGTCTACTTCTATGTTTATCTTTATGTATTCTTACTTGAACAGACTCAACCAAACCGGGTCTACATTATATTTTATTTTTGCATCGACGCTTTGGCTTTCGAAAGATCTCCTACTTTCAGAGCTTAAGTTCAACTGTCGGCTTTCCATTATGTAAAGCATAAACAATGATATTTAACGATACATTGTAACAGCATGTTGTGGGTGATATCGGTGATAAACAGTTCAAGCATCTGAATCCAAATACAGTAAAGCCCCTCTAAACCGGACATTAAATTTAGCAAAAACAAACAATCAAAACAGACAACCGCCAATGAATTGGACGAAACTTTGTGCAAACACAATTGTCGAGCATGGTGTTCGTAGGACACAATGTCATTTGCTCCTCCTTGATCCATCTCCCTCATATAAATGCCTTTTCACGCATTTACAAAAAAAGAGTAGACTCGTATCAGATGGCTCCAATAAGAGCCGTCTCGTCAGGGAATTTTCTGTTTGCTTATGGAAATGTATAGATCTAATTATGCTGTTTCCACAACAGTGAAAAAAAGGACATTTTCCATGTTCAGTTTTAATGAGTCTGTCCATGAATATTCTGAGGTGAAGACATTGTGAATTAATATTAAACAGGGAAAGGGTTAGCCTTACCTGATGGAGACTACGACTGGTCAGGTCTGCAGGGAAAGGGTAACCCTTACCTGATAGAGACGACGACTGGTCAGGTCTGCAGGGAAAGGGTAACCCTTACCTGATAGAGACTACGACTGGTCAGGTCTGCAGGGAAAGGGTTAGCCTTACCTGATAGAGACGACGACTGGTCAGGTCTGCAGGGAAAGGGTAACCCTTACCTGATAGAGACTACGACTGGTCATGTCTGCAGGGAAAGGGTTACCCTTACCTGTTAGGTTAGAGACTACGACTGGTCAGGTCTGCAGGGAAAGGGTTACCCTTAACTGATAGAGACGACGACTGGTCAGGTCTGCAGGGAAAGGGTTACCCTTAACTGATAGAGACGACGACTGGTCAGGTCTGCAGGGAAAGGGTTACCCTTAACTGATAGAGACGACGACTGGTCAGGTCTGCAGGGAAAGGGTAACCCTTACCTGATAGAGACTACGACTGGTCAGGTCTGCAGGGAAAGGGTAACCCTTACCTGGTAGAGACGACGACTGGTCAGGTCTGCAGGGAAAGGGTAACCCTTACCTGATAGAGACGACGACTGGTCAGGTCTGTAGGGAAAGGGTAACCCTTACCTGATAGAGACTGCGACTGGTCAGGTCTGCAGGGAAAGGGTTAGCCTTACCTGATAGAGACGACGACTGGTCAGGTCTGCAGGGAAAGGGTAACCCTTACCTGATAGAGACGACGTCTGGTCAGGTCTGCTCTATTTGCTAATGGAATTATACAGATCTTATGCTATACCTCCTAGCAATTCTAATATAACTACTCATTTTGACGAGGACATGTTTGACCAGATTGAGACGGACATAGAAAAATATAGGACACTAGGGAAAATCATGATCAATGGAGACTTTAATAGCCGGACATCGAATGAAACAGACACATTGGAAGAAAATAACTTCTTAAATACAGACACAAATACATCAAATAACGTACATCCACTCCGCAAAAACAGAGATCACATAATCAATGCACAGGGCAGACAATTACTCTCATTATGTAAAACTGCAAGCTTGGTAATAGGCAATGGTCGTCTGCTAAATGACTCTTCTGGTGAATTTACATATAACGACTACAATGGATCCAGTGCAGTAGATTATTATGTCTCCCCCCATATTTATATGGGGGAGACATATTGTTTTCGTGAGAGTTGTCTGTCTGTCCGTCTGTCTGTCTGTCCGTCTGTCCGTCTGTCTGTCACACTTTTTGTCCGGACGATAACTTCAATATGCCTGATATCAGTTGATTGAAACTTCATATATGGAAAGAGCATAATGAGAGGAAGTGTCATGCACAAGGTCCATAACTCTGCCTTCACTAATATTGGAGTTATTGCCCTTTGTAAAAAAAATCACACTTTTTTGTCCGGACGATAACTCCTACATGCCTGATGCCATTGGATTGAAACTTCATATATGGAAAGAGCATAATGAGAGGAAGTGTCATGCACAAGGTCCATAACTCTGGCTTCACTAATATTGGAGTTATTGCCCTTTGTAAAAAATATTATAATTTTTTGTCCGGACAATAACTTCAATATGCCTGATGCCATTGGATTGAAACTTCATATATGGAAAGATCATAACGAGAGGAAGTGTCATGCAGAAGGTACATAACTCTGGCTTCACTAATATAGGAGTTATTGCCCTTTGTAAAAAAAATCACACTTTATTGTCCGGACGATAACTTCTATATGGCTCATGCCATTGGAGTGAAACTTCATACATGGAACAATCATAATAAGAGAAAGTGTCATGCATAAGATCCTTAACCCCAGCTTCAATAAATTTAGAGTTATTGCCCCTTGTACATTTGTTTAATTCTTTCTTGTCCGGACGATAACTCCTACATGGCTCTTGCCATCGTATTGAAACTTCATATATGGAAAGAGCATGATGAGAGAAAGTGTCATGAACAAGGGCCATAATTCTGGCTTCAATACTTTTGGAGTTATTGCCCTTTGTTACATTTTTTGGCCGATCAATAACTCCTATTGACTGATGCTATTGGAACGACATTTTATTTTTGAAAAGAGCATGATGAAAGTAAGTGTCATGCACAAGGGCCATAAATCTGGTATCAGTATTTTTGGAGTTATTAGCTGTTATCATTTTCTTCTTGAAAAATGTAGTGTGGAAAACGCATAATGAGGGGAAGTATCATTCGTCAAGACCATAACATTTTTAGTGATTTCTCTTTACATATTGTTTTTATTAGAGGGGAGACATCCGTTTTTTTGACAAAAACCTCTAGATTTTAACGATTTTAATGTAATAACACAATTTGAAGTTAATCATCCCACTGAATTCTCAGATCACTGCTCAATTACTATTAGCGTAAAAAGAGTCAGTCCACAACATATACCACGTGACCAACACGGCGAATCCGATAAATACCTTGCGTGGGACGAATCGCTGATCCATGAATTCAACACATGTTTATCCAGTAGAGGTCAAGACTTGACACACATTATAGAGAACATCAATGAAAATAATATAAACGAAAGTGTACAATATTTCACCACACTCATTCAAGAAGAGGCATTTAAAACGTTTGGTAAATCTCGTTCAATCAAGAAAAAAACCCATTATATAAACAAAAAGAAATGGTTTAATAAAAATTGTTACGATAAAAGAAAAAAATACACAAAAGCAAGAAATGTTTTTTTAAGGGAAAAAACATACGCTTCCAGAAAAACATTTATAGAAAAGAAAAAAGAGTACAACCAAGCTAAAAAGAAGGAAAAGAGGCTGTTTATGCAAAAAAGAGCGATCGCGATTGGCACACGAGGCTAAAACGAACCCGAAACAGTTTTGGAAAACCGTAAAAAAACAAAATCAATGTCCGGGACCAACATCTGAATCACTCACGGTCAATGATCTATATAACCATTTCCACAATCTATACGGCGGAGAACCGCAAGACCATGATACAGACAATACATCTCAGACAAAACATGACAGCTTTTTAGATTCACCTATCACCATTAATGAACTCACCCAGGCAGTTAAATCACAAAACAATGGGAAAAGCGCGGGAAATGATCAACTTATTGCAGAAATATTCAAGCATTCAATAGAAATAATGGCGCCGTTTTTGATAAAACTCTACAATCAGATTTTTGACAGCAAAAACTACCCGAGATCTTGGGGAGAGGGAATTATCATCCCGATCTTCAAAAGCGGAGAAGTAAACGAAGCAAAAAACTACAGAGGAATAACACTCATTAACATTTTGAGCAAAATTTACTCCCAAATTCTTCTCAATCGACTGACAAAATGGTCTGAAATAAATAACAAAATTACTAACAATCAATTTGGCTTTCAAAAAGGAAAATCCACAACTGACTGTATCTTTATATTACACACGGTAGTCTCGAAATTGATGAATGAAAACAAAAAGGTTTACTGTGCATTCTTGGACTTCGAAAAAGCGTTCGATAATTTAGAAAGACACTATTTATGGCAAAAACTCTTAACAGAAAACGTAAGCACAAAATTCACAGAAGCGATCAAATCCATGTACAGTGTAGTTAAAGCCTGTGTTAGATACAAATCACACATGTCGCAGTTCTTCGATTCCACAAAAGGTATCAGAGCTCCAGTCTGATGTTCATATTTTTCATAAATGATATAATTCAAAGCATAAATTCTGATCATGAAGGGATTCTAACAATAAATGAATTACAGATATTTATGATCCTATTTGCGGACGACGGACTTTTATTTTGCTACAAACCGGAAACGCTACAGTCAATATTGGACGATATAGAACAATACTGCAACACATGGGGTTTAAAAATTAATACAAAGAAAACTAAAATAATGATTTTTGAAAAGGGAAGGCATACAAAATATAACTTTTACCTCAATGGAACTCTATTAGAAATTGTAAATTCCTTCAAATATCTAGGAGTCTACTTTTTTAAAAACAATAACTGGTACATGACCCAAAAACGAATATCCCAACACGCATCCTATTCATTACACAACTTATTTACAATAATGAACCAAATCGACCTCACTAACAAAGATAAATGTAGACTCTTCGATGCTCTAGTCGGATCTGTTATTAATTATAGCGCCGAAGTATGGGGAAATCACAAAGCAAGCGATATTGAAAAAATACATAATAAATTCTGTAGAAAAGTTCTTAGGGTTAAAAATTCAACAAATTTAGAGTGTTTGTATGGAGAGTTAGGCCGTTTCCCATATAGCGTCACGAGAAAAGTCATCATGATGAAGTATTGGATTAGATTACTCTCAATGGACGAGAATTCAATTCCACTGAACATATACAAAATGCTAAAGCACGACGTTGACATGAATATAATATACAACGGCGTAAATTGGGCTTATCAAATCAAAAGTATTTTAGATTCAATAGGGATGTCTGATTTATGGATACATCAATATGAAACAATGATCAACATCACATCAATCAAACAACGAATATTTGATACTTACAAACAATCCTGGTACGCAAGTATTAACAACTCTAGCAGACTAGACTTTTACAGTCTAATTAAACATGATCACAAATTTGAAACATATTTAGATGACATACAGGATCAAAGATTTCGAATCGCACTCACCAAACTCAGACTATCGTCACACAAATTAGCAATAGAAACAGGTAGATATATCAATCAACACAGGGATGAAAGACATTGCAACCAATGTAACATGAAAAAAACTGAAAGCGAATTTCATTTCTTACTGGTATGTCCGAAATACCGGCACCTCAGACTGAAATACTTTAAACGTTATTACTGCAGCTGGCCATCAATGCAAAAATTAACTAATTTATTTTCAGAAACATCAAAACGAGTTGTAAACAATATAGCAAAATATATATTTCATGCACTAGAAATTAGAACAGAACAATAAACAGTGTTACTTCTTTATCGGTACAATAGAAAAATCGCCTCAATATCAGCTGCAAACCACTCGCTTGCACGAGCGTACACATAAGGGTACACTCCAATCTGTAGCAGACGGCATTTTTGCAAAAAATACTATGTAGAATTAGCATGCACATGTATCACGATTACACATTGCGACTTCCTGATAATGCAAACCAGGCAAATAACTATAAACTCAAATAATACTCACCCAAACAGGATTTCAATAATTCCACAACTAAATACTGAATACGTCATGAATCACAGATAAGGCCAACTTACGCAACTTTACACGCACATGAACTACACATTCATTCAGAAATCGACACAATCCACGTGACGACCGACCTTTTGATCACGTGACTAAGGACGATCAGCAATATTGACAGGAGAAACGACCCAATCATGAAATTAAGCTGGACTTGACGACGGAAAATCGACGTAGGCTGGCCAGGATATATTATAAATGTAAAGAATCTTTTTGATAGAAAGTATTTGAACTTTATTTAAGGCTCTGAAAAGATATGGAAATTGTTAACATGTCACCACATTTCCGTGAATATCCATTTTTAATTGACAATAGTTGCTATAAACATTGTATTATGTTTAATGCAATAAAATTGATTGAATTGAATTGAATTGCTATAGTTTCTGCCAAGCCAAGGTAAAACAGTCCTGTGTTCACGTCAACTATTAAAATTCCAGTTAATAAATACCCGTGATGTCATCATTTCTTACGTGCATATTCAACACGCATTTTGGCTTTCTCCGCCATCTTTATTTGCGTCAAAATACAGCCGTTTAGATAGTATCTGTAATATTTTATAAGCAACCAGAGCAGACCCTGGCCAGACGGCTGCTACAGGAGTCTGAATATCCTGTTTTCTAAAATCATCATATTTCAGACAAATTGATATGAAGTGATACTCGTCTTCTATATCATTTAATATACAATAAGGGCATATTCTTTAGTTCCTTTCTACCTGTTTCAATTAGAAGTTCGTGTGAAGATAATCTTATTTGGGCAATGGTATTTCGGTATTTGGGTATATATATGGAGCAATGCTAGATAATCAGACCGCTCAAAAGCTGTTTTAAGTTCCTTATACATAGATAAAGATGTGCTTGAATTAACACTTTCATACCAACCGGTAATGTACATATCTTTTAATCGTGATCTAAGAATAGGAATAAATGATTTAAAACAAATTGATTCGGGAAAGCCCTAATTTCCGCGAAACCTGAATTACAGAGTAGAATACGTATTTTTGATGACCAATTTACAACTTCTTCGAATTCTTCTATCTCTCTTCTCTGCGTGTCAGTTATCGATTTTAATAAACAAGTCTCGTATTTTACAGAATAAAATGTTAACCTCAAATCAATTATTCTTATATGTCCATTGACATATAACGGAAACCGGCCTAATTCTGCATACAGCGAATTGGTTGCTATTTTAACATTTAACAGCCATTTACAAAACTTTCTGTGTAGTCTTTCGATGTTCTCTGCTTTAGCAAAACCGCAAACTTCACAGCTATAATTCAGGACAGAAAATACATATGCATCAAATACAATAAACAGTATATCTAGTGAGACTACGTTATCCTTTGTAATGGTAAAAAGTACATGCAAAGTCATTTGCCAGCCAATGTATTTGTTGCTTGCCTGAAACTTCTAAACCAAGATAAATAAAACTGTTTACAATTTCTATAATATTTCCTGCATATGTCCTGGCCCAATGAAGAGAGGGCGTTTATTAGAGTGAGGGCGTTTAATGGAGTAAGATTATTATTTTAGTGAGAGCGTTTATTAAAGTGATGGCGTTTATTAGAGGGGCGTTTATCGGAGGTTGATGCGTTTATTGGAGTGAGAACTTTTATTAGCATGATGGCGTTTATTAGAGTGAAAGTGTGTATTAGAATGTAAACGTTGATTAGATTGAGAAAACTTAACAAGGCGCTGGCGTTTATTGGAATGAGAGTGTTTATTAGAGTGAGGGCGTTTATTAGGATGAATGCATTTATTAGAAAGATGACGTTTGTTAGAGTGAGAACGTTTATTAGGGTTATAGAGAATGTTTGGTTCCTAGCTTTGAATGAGAAATGTTATCTGGCAAGGTGGATGAATATATCAGGTGAGCCGAAGGCGAACCTGATATATTCAGAAGCCGAGCCAGATAACATTTCTCATTCAAAGCTAGGAACCAAATATTCTATTTATCCTTGTCACGACAGCAAAATATAATTATTTTGTACCGAATGTACCACAAAATGCACCGCAAAGTATACCCGACTCTACTGGCTCTAGACTGTTGATGGCGTCACTATAAAGGCGTTATTACGTCACTGGAATTCCAAAAAGTCACATTGCTTTAAAAAAAATGCTCAATACATAGAGAATAATAGGTTAGTGCCGTAGATGGGACGCCTTTATCCGACGAGGGGAGAAAACGTTGAGGCGAGGCTTACGGCACTAACCTATTATTCTATTTATCCAGTCAATTTAGTTATATCTTTTTTCATAGACTCATAAAACATACGAATATTGAAATAATTTGCATTGAAAATGCGGTTTTTCGATCAACGGACCTCCCTTTTCATTTCCGTTCTAAAGACGTAAATAATCATGAGCTACCGCAGAGGAAAATAGTTTCGATACTTACATTACAAGACGGGAAAACGTGCTTGAATTTGAAAAATAAGATCGTTTGAATCGAGAGTCGATATGTTAATTCAAACAGACATGGTTATTATTCTACCGGAGGCTCTACATGGTCAAATTCGAGTTCCGTCGTCTCGGTTTCTATTTTTAGATAGGGCTAACGTCACTCGTCAATGGAACTGAACAGGCTATATTTAGGTCTATGACCATCACCGCCCTTGTAAGAGTTTATCGATTAAATTATCATGAGAGTGATAAATGTTTTAATGAAGTTTTATTGTATTATTTATTTTAAAAAATCGTCAATATAGTAGCATGATAACTTTATTAGCTATGTACATCTTCAATTTCGCTTACAATTATGCCTGGCCTGATAGCGTAGTGGTTACGATGGTCGCTTATCGTGCAGTCAGCCCTGGTTCAATTCTCACCGCTGACGATTTTTTTTCTTTCTTTTTCCTTTCTATTTTTTTTTTAAATGACGGTTTGGGTTTTTACTGGGATAGTTAATGATAATTATCCATATTAACTGTTTTTTCTTTCAACTTAATACGTTATTTTTGGTAAAACAATTTTGAAGAAAAATTAAAAATAGTTCCTGTTGTAAGAAGAAATTCCTACACCTACTATACAAATAAACCTCTATTGTACATATAAACTTAGGTTTATTATGCTACCCCTTTATTACGTCACTAGCGGCTGTTATGACGGGATAAAAAACCGTTGCCCCGGTTGGTTATGTAAGAAAAAGAACCTGTCACTTGACGATATCTAGACGATTTATGATTCTTGATGTGGATTTATCTAAACACGGTAATTTCGCGACAAACAACTAGATCTAGTCTAGATCTAGATCTACTAGATCTAGTCTAGGCCTAAGAATATAAGTTTGGGAGAATGAAGTGAAAGACTTAGATCTATTTAGTTTAATGGGTATCGATTGAAATCAACAAATTCGCTTTGTTAAACTTTTTTTATTCAGTAGTACTCCGTAGACGTAAATTTTGTATTCACGAAATAAGCGTCTCGGTAAAAGAAAAGTAGTTTCGGCTACAGGTCATGTGACCAACTGACATAATAACATCGATCATGTGACCAACTGGCATAATAACAAAAAGTTTATCAGGCACCTTGTTATCCGTCAGGAAAATAGGCACGTGACAGGATAAAGAGCGTTCCTTGGAATGAGAGCGTTTATTAGAGTGGGGGCATTTATTAGAGTGGGGGCGTTTATTAGAGTCAGGGTGTGTATTAGAGTGACGACCATTATTTGAGTGATTACGCTTAGTAGAGTGAGAGCGTGAATTATAGTGAGGGTGTGTATTAGAGTGATAGCATTTATATATATTACATTATAGCGTTTATTACAGTATGGGCGTTTATTACAATGAGATCGTTTATTACAGTGATAGCGTTTATTACAATGAGATCGTTTATTACAGTGAGAACGTTTATTACAGTGAGATAGTTTATTACAATGAGATCGTTTATTACAGTGAGAACGTTTATTACAGTGAGATAGTTTATTACAACGAGATTGTTTATTACAATGAGATCGTTTATTACAGTGATAGCGTTTATTACAGTGAGATCGTTTATTACAGTGAGAAGGTTTATAACAGTGAGAAGGTTTATTACAATGAGATCGTTTAATACAGTGAGGTCGTTTATTACAATGAGAACGTTTATTACAGTGAGATCTTTTATTACAATGAGATCGTTTATTACAGTGAGATCGTTTATTACAGTGAGATCGTTTATTACAGAGAGAAGGTTTATTACAGTGAGATCGTTTATTACAGTGAGATCGTTCATTACAGTGATAGTGTTTATTAAAGTGAGATCGTTTATTACAGTGAGAAGGTTTATTACAGTGAGATCGTTTATTACAGTGATAGCGTTTATTACAGTGAGATCGTGTATTACAGTGAGAACGTTTATTACAGTGAGAAGGTTTATTACAATGAGATCGTTTATTACAGTGAGGTCGTTTATTACAATGAGAACGTTTATTACAGTGAGATCGTTTATTACAATGAGATCGTTTATTACAGTGAGAAGGTTTATTACAGTGAGATCGTTTATTACAGTGAGATCGTTTATTACAGTGAGAAGGTTTATTACAGTGAGATAGTTTATTACAGTGAGAAGGCTTATTACAGTGAGATCGTTTATTACAATGAGATCGTTTATTACAGTGAGATCGTTTATTACAAAGAGATCGTTTATTACACTGAGAAGGTTTATTACAGTGAGATCGTTTATTACAGTTATAGCGTTTATTACAGTGAGATCGTTTATTACATTGAGAAGGTTTATGACAGTGAGATCGTTTATTAGAGAGATTACGTTTATTAGAGATAGATAGATAGATAGATAGATAGATAGATAGATAGATAGATAGATAGATAGATAGATAGATAGATAGATAGATAGATAGATAGATAAATAGATAGATAGATAGATAGATATAAATATAGTTAGATAGAGAACGTTTATTAGAGCGAATAAGGTACTCTTTTTATATATGGCTCTACAAAATATCATTAGTTTTGTCTTGGGAAATTTACCTCAATCAAGCCCTACTGGCTTGTATATATTTTCCAAATCAACCAAAACTGTTCTAGCAGCATATAAGCCCGCCAGGGAGAAGTTGTATTGTTATTGAGGGCTGCCAGTAACGATATACTGACAGATATGCGACGGTAACAGCTGCTCGAAATATCAAAACTTCACTCAGTTTCCTGAAGACGTTCTATGCTTATCCGTTAGCACAAGGAACACATTTCTATTTACACAATACTTTCACCCGTTTCATTTTCAAAACAAAGTGTATAGTTCAATTATCCATAAACATCCGGTACGAGTGCCAAACAGTCTGAGTTCTAATGAGACCCCGAGTAACTCGATGCCTCACCTGGGTTCAAACAGTTTGATTTCTAATGAGACCCCGAGTAATTCGATGCCTCACCTGGTTCCAAAATGTTTAATAAAGATTATCACAATCAAACTCATAACATACTTCAGGTGAACCATTACGTGGCTAACTCATCTTCTCTTGTACATGTAATTAAAACTAGTCAAAATAACCAGTCTTGGTCAATATATAGGTTTCGTATATTTCTGACAAAACGGTCATATTCCTTGACTGTATCTGGTGGAAGGATATGCTAGGATTGTCAGCTGTTTGTTCGCCTGAATAAGACGTTGAATCACTCGGAGTCTCATCAGGATCCAATCACTCGGAGTCCTAAATTTGAATTCTAACCCTTTAAACACATTTTCACGCGTTTGCAAACAGAGTAGATCCAGATCAGATGAGATAATAAATTAAAATACATTACTCAAATTGTGATCGATTCCACTGTTCAACGGGTTTTTGAATACTACTGTGAATATGGTAATCTTATACTTGTCTGATATTGTTTTCAATTTCGTTTCGGTACTTGGTAATGGTATTGTGAAAAGTACGTCTATTTGAGTAAAGTTTCTTTATCTTTTTATCTTTAAACTTTTCTCATGCTATTAAGCGTGTCTTGACTGGTATTTAGAAACAGCCTGGATCCAGATCAGACACCAGGTAACTTTGCGTCTTATCAGAATCCAATATATCTGCCACTCGCTCAATAATTCTTAAACATTGGAGCGAACCGGAAGTCAGTGAAAAGTTCAACAAATCCGATATTGAGCAGACATTATATTTTCAGCATGAGAAAGTTAAGTTATCTCCCCTGCGCTCATTCCTTTTCGTAAGAAAAGACACATAAATCATAGATAAGATCGCTACAAGTTTAGGGATCAGCCACCAAAAGAATTCATTGGATTGTATGAATCATAATGAAGACGATAAAGTTAAGATAAAATTTGAATCAAACCAAAAGTTGGGGCTAAGTATAAATCAGCACTAGAGTACATTGTGGATCGGAAATGAGAACGGGTTCATTAAATAAAATATTTTTAGAAGGTTGGGAAGTATTAAGGTATTTATTCCATAGATATTCATGTAAGAAGTCATGCCATCATGAATATCAGTTGGATGGATTTTTATTATGGCATATTAATTTTTTACCATGGCAGAAATTGCAGAATCCGATATGCATAATTCAATAGGCAAATAGAACAGACATTGAACACACGGCGCCCGGGTCACTGGGGCCCGCTGCTCTGGATCTATTCTGTTTGCAATGCAAATGCATGGAAAGGTATATTTATGGAGTGAAGGTTTAATACATAAACTACTGTATAAAAAAAGAGATTTCACCGACACGACATAAAGTAGACCATCTGATTCATAGAAGCAAACAGAGCAGACCCTGCGCAGACAGCTCCACCACGAACTGTCGAATCTGGGTCTACTCTGCAATGCGTAAACAGACACGGGATTGTGGTGAAAAGCACTAACTGCAGAGTCTCACTCATCTCCTACTGAATTGATTGAACGATCTGGAATGTGTCAATTAGTTTATACCTCTTTCGCTGCAAATGTCACATCTGCGAATACCTATGCAAATACTTTCGGCCCAGATGCGATGCCGGGTAACTCGGTGTTTCAACAGGATGCCGACTGTTTGTTTCTGTGACACTATGTGTTGAAAGAAAAGTGATGATAAATAAAAAATGAAAATTGTAACAGACGACAACGGTTGCAGACGACAAAATATGGTAGAGAAAGAGATAACGAGTTACATGATAGATGGGACACTTCACTGATTACAAGAAGTCTGGGTATTATCACTATTACATGTATACAGTAAAACCTGTCTTAAGCGGCCATCAAAAGAGGTCTAATAATGGGTATATAAGGCAGGTGGTAACTTAATGTAGGTCAAACGTAATGCAAAACGGAGTTTTCGGCATTTTTGTTGCCCTGCAGTAAGAAAGCACCTGCAATTTAAGACTCCTATGTTCAATAAGCGAATGTCCGCTTAAGACATGCTCTACTGTAGTTGTTTTATACGAACATTCGTTTGTTATCATTAAGTGATCTGTCATTTATACTCACCATAAAATAATCGAAAGGTAGCTGTATATCGAATCGTGCAAATTTAGGAACAGTTTGGATTCCAATCAGGGCTTGGTAGCATTCCTGTCTTCATTTACAGTACAAAACCCCTCTAAACCGGAATTCTAGCAGAGATGAAATTAGCTACTCTTAGTTAGTTGGCTGCTTAATGTCTAGTTTAAACATATTTTATTTCCATATTAGAGGAACTTGGGTCGGGTCACAAGTTCTTACAACATTAGATTTGACCTTTCCCATACAAAGCATTTATATACACATGCAATGGCAAACAAAATATGAAACTTTATACAAGTGTTTGTGGAAGATAGAGAGAGTGAGAGAGAGAGAGAAAGAGAGAGAGAGAGAGAACATACCGTTATAAGTAAGACATCTTAGCATAATTTTAGAAAAAGGTATACATTGTAATATTAACCTAACAGTTAAAACAAATATCGGTAGTTGTACAATATGTGAGGCTAGAACCTCTGTGATTGCTTTATATAACAATGCACGGCAGCAAATATGATTTTATTGTCTTCGTCATTTAGATTTTGTTTGCCAAAAAGAAGCATTTCGAAATTTAGAGGATGGTACCTTTGTGTTGTACGAAATAGGTTAAAAATTCTGAAAAGAGGTGATCCCCCGACAGCAAAAATTGCAACACAAAAAGAGACAATTGCAGACTCGGTTTTATTGAGTCTGTTCATGAACAGTATTTGAAAGTGCAACACTGTTCACGCCCCTTAGCACCGGCTTAAGCGGTATTCAATTTTCAGGACAAGAAGTACTGAAATTCATGATCTCGAAGGATCAGAAGGTATAACAACACAGGGAATGAAGTCTCTGGTTTTGAAAACAAATACATTGAAAAAAGTAATGTTAGGCATTTTCAACTTCATGCGAACATTCGCATAAAGGATTTTAATTTAGATAGTTTTTAAAAAGATTACCATTCAGATTGCTACAGTTGTTCCTAATTCTGTCGTTAATCGCTGACAAATACCTATCTCCGAAATAGCAGTAAGATGGAACGTTATAATTGCTAAAATTCTTTCGCAATGATTTTTTAAATGAGCTTAAGGTATATTGGACTGATGTTGTTCCATAGTGCTATTGGAGACGGGATGCATGATTTTTTGGAGACTGACGTGCGTGAGAAAGGCACTTCTATACCATTGCTATTTCTTAATGGATATTGGGTTAACTCCCTTACGTAAGGCGGTAACAAATCACTAATATATGATGGAACCATGTTACGAGAGGCCTTATAAATGAAACAGAGATTTTGTTACTTTTCGTCGACTGGCGAGTGATTCCCATCCACATTCCTGATATAGATTATCTAGAGATACCGATCTGGTCAAGCCAGTTACGATACGGCCCGCTTCGTTTTGTAATTTCTCTAAAGTATCTGCACTAGTTTCGGAACAACCATCCCAAACAACAGAAGCATACTCTAGTATTGGCCGTACGTAAGAAATGTACATTTGGTTTAAGGCCCTTCTGTTCAAGGTGAATTTAATGTTTTTCATAATTCCAATTGTTTTGGAAGCAGATTGAAGTATGCTATCAATATGATCATTCGAATTTAGGGTGACACCCAAGTGTTTGTGCGAATTAACAAATTGTATAGCAGTGCCTTCAAAACATAGATTAGGCCGCGTGTCGTGATTTCTAAGCGAACACATAATTGCTTCAGTTTTGGCAGGGATGAAATTTAATTTAAGATCGTGGTTCAAAATACCTTCAATGTCATTAAAGGAGGTAGCAGATATATATTAGAGCTATCGTCCGCAAACAATCTTGTTAAGCTTAGTAGTGAGTTAGATATGTCATTAACGTAAATTAAAAATAAAAGAGGTCCTAAGACAGATCCCCGTGGAACACCAGCTGATATTGTTATTACAGTAGAGACAGACAGCTCCACCAGCAGAAAGCTGGTTATTAATATTTATGTAAGAAATAATGACTTATGAATATTTATTAGCTTTATATATATATCTATAGTTTTTAGTAAACAGGACAGGTCTTGATCAGACGGCTCCTGTAGGATCTGATCTGGGTTTAATTTGTTTGCTAAGTTGCCAAAAGGTATCTCTAAGGAGCAAAGGGTATTTAAAAATGATTGTAAAATAAACTGCTCTTGGATAAGTTCGGCTATTTCCATGTGACCCAGCAAAGTATTGATTCTAATCTTCTAGGGTTTATTATCAATGGAAAAATACACACGATTGTTCAAAGGATGCATTTATGGCATATAGTAAAACCTCTCTAAACCCGAATTCTAATTGAGAAGAATTTAGATACTTTTATACTGCAGTAAGCTGCCACCTGTCTCCAAGAGCGATATTTATACTAAATTGAACGTCCGGTTTAGTGAGGTTTTACTGCATATATATACACACACACACATGCAATAATGCGGATTTTGTTCTAATTGGAATCCTCTTAGAGCATTCGAGGAGTCAATTGATCTAATCGCGATTAATCTCCAAAGGCATCATTTTATTATATCATAATTTTAATACTGAACATGTGCAGTTTGCCTAGAGTTCTTGCTAGCGAAGTTGGGCTAATGAATGTCAAGTAAGGATAAAACCACACTTAGCCCTTACCACGCTGTCAAAAACATGTCTGCCTTTTGGATTTGGTGCAATTTTGACTACTTTCGATTGGATCAAGCTTTTGAGAAACTACTGGCAGTTACTCGGCGTCTCATCTAGACCCAATCTGTTTGCAAATGGGAGTAAAGTCACTTATACTGGGATATAGGTTTACTGCAAATAAACATCGCTGAGTACCCTGTTTCTTTGAAGGCTAAAATGATGGCTCTCGACGGACTGTATATAAACAATCATTGTCTTTTATTTCTATACGACCCACCTGGCTGACCTGATAATTTCCCAGAACACTAAATGTCAAACTAAGGATGTTCGATGATCTAACTAGTATTCAATTACATTGAACAACGGTGCGTTCCAATCGTATGTATTACTTGGCACACGTTCTGCGAAAAATGAGTTTGACTTACAGATACATGTATATGCCAACGATGGCGTCACGTATAGAAACTTGTTTGATTGTTTTGTATCGGTTATTTACGTCGCTTAATAGTACAGTAAATCTCCGATAGTTTGAGAACACAAACCTCGATATGTCAAACACTAATACCCCGATAGGTCAAACACTAATACCCAGATAGGCCAAACACTAATACCCCGATAGGTCAAACACTAATACCCCGATATGTCAAACACTAATACCCCGATATGTCAAACACTAATACCCCGATATGTCAAACACTAATATCCCGATAGTTTGAACACTAATATCCCGATAGGTCAAACACTAATACCCCGATAGGTCAAACACTAATATCCCGATAGGTCAAACACTAATACCCCGATAGGTCAAACACTAATATCCCGATAGGTCAAACACTAATACCCCGATAGGTCAAACACTAATACCCCGATAGGTCAAACACTAATATCCCGATAGTTCAAACACTAATATCCCGATAGGTCAAACGCTAATACCCCGATAGGTCAAACACTAATACCCCGATAGGTCAAACACTAATATCCCGATAGTTCGAACACTAATACCCGATAGGTCAAACACTAATATCCCGATAGTTCAAACACTAATATCCCGATAGGTCAAACGCTAATACCCCGATAGGTCAAACACTAATACCCCGATAGGTCAAACACTAATATCCCGATAGTTCGAACACTAATATCCCGATAGGTCAAACACTAATATCCCTATAGGTCAAACACTAATACCCCGATAGGTCAAACACTAATACCCCGATAGTTCGAACACTAATATCACGATAGGTCAAACACTAATAGCCCGATAGGTCAAACACTAATATCCCGATAGGTCAAAAACTAATACCCAGATAGGTCAAACACTAATACCCCGATAGGTCAAACACTAATACCCCGATAGTTCGAACACTAATATCCCGATAGGTCAAACACTAATACCCCGATAGGTCAAACACTAATATCCCGATAGGTCAAACACTAATGTCCCGATAGGTCAAACACTAATACCCCGATAGGTCAAACACTAATACCCCGATAGGTCAAAAACTAATATCCCGATAGGTCAAACACTAATACCCCGGTAGGTCAAACATACCCCGATAGGTCAAACACTAATACCCCGATATGTCAAACACTAGGTCAAATACTAATACCCCGATATGTCAAACACTAATACCCCGATAGTTCGAACACTAATATCCCGATAGGTCAAACACTGATACCCCGATAGGTCAAACACTAAAACAAGTATCATTATCGGTCCTTCATACAGACGGCATCTTAATGCAGGGTGAACGTCACGCAGAAAGCTCATTTGGCATGGCTTTCGCCCTGCATTAAGCAGCCAACTGCCTAAATTACAGAGCCATTATTACAGCATTATTAAAATTTCGAAGTATCGAGGTTTTAATGTATTTTTTCAGTCATATTATGACGTCCAGCTATAGAAACATGTAGCATGTAAGTAACCATGTGATATTATTCGAGTGATCTGTTCCATTCATGTGTAACTTGTTAAATGGTCACATTCGGTAATGGAATACTACGTCATCAACCCGAAGGTCGTATAACCCTTTCTGTGATATAAACGTCTTTTCACGCCTTTGCAAACAGACCCAAATCAGACGGCCCCTATCTGCATATTTCATGGAAGAGATCTAAATATACATTTCTTGTCAAATCATAAAAAGTATTTATGATCTTACATTATTAAAAACTAGCTTATAGATATTCAAGATACCATTATTTCTTACATTAATTTTGAACAGGGAAAGGGATAAACACCATGTTTGAATCATTTATGCAAGGATTGCGATCAAAACGTCTTGACTTAACGCTTCCCATGCAATGCAGGACTTGAATTGCAGTTTCAAACAGTTTGGACTCGGATGAGTAAGTCGCCGTTTCACCAGGACCCAAGCTGTTTGATACTAGATGTATTATGCGCATTTTCGTATTAATCAATCAACACCAGAAGCTGTACACGTATACATACAGTAAGCCCCGCTAATACGACCATCTAAACAATGTATAATTCTGGGTGCTATATGCAGGTGGTAGCTTAATGCAGGACAGAGGGGCTTTCTGCATTACTTTTGTCCTTCGTTAAGCAACCTCCTGCTTATAAAGACACCGATGTTTATTCATTAAGTGGTTTCATTAGAGTGGTTCTATTGTACAGTGAAAATAATGCTTACAACCCATTTTGCTACAGGAAATATTTGTTCAGCTAAATTTTATCGCTATCCGAAGTATAAGTAATAGTTTATGCTTATATATTTGCTGTATTTGTTACACATGTCCTTATGATCTTTAAAGCAGTTCTTTGTATTAAAGTTGTAGAATTTGCAGTGACTTTTTCATCCCGGCTATTCAAAAGCAAACGTTAGTCTTTGCCAGCAGCGTAGTGGCTCAGTTTAACACTTTACTCCATAAGTACGCCTTTTTACGCCTTAGCAAACAAAGTTTGTGGAAATTTGCGCAGCATACATTCTCAAAGTTTGGATGAATCGGATCGGTGTTTAACCCTTACCCTCATATAAACGCATTTTAACCCTTACCCTCATATAAACGCATTTTAACCCTTACCCTCATATAAACGCATTTTAACGCATTTGCAAACACTGTATACCCAGATCAGACGTCTTTTTGCTTTTGACATGATATAGATCTGATTTTACAGTTTTTGTCAAATCAAAATGTTTCCTTGAACAATTTACAGACAAAAAATCAGCTCCTAGCTAATTCGTGATGTCATTATCTTTTACATGAATATTGAACATGGAACGAGTTAACGTAAATATCATATTTACAGCAGGTTAATGATAACGCTTGAGTCGTATGATATGTATACATACAGCAGAACACCTCTAAAGCGGCCATTAAATTAATAGACATGATCGTGTTTTAAAGCAGGTGGTTGCTTATTGCAACGTGGATGTAATACAGAGAGTTTTCTGCATAACTTTCGTCCTGCATTAAGCTACCCTCTGTCTCTACGATCCAGCATTAGACTGATCTTGGCGGTCGCATTAGAGGGGTTTGGTGGTCGCATTAGAGGGGTTTGGTGGTCGCATTAGAGGGGTTTACCGTAGTTCGCTTATTAACCCGCTACTCCAGTAATATTAATGTAAGGAATACTGACATAATGACATTATGATTATTAATTATATTTTTTGTAAATGTAATATTAACACAAACGTTATTTTTCAATGGCAGACACTATACTCGTATAATCAGATCTATATTACCCCATAAACAAACAGAGCAAACCCAGATCAGACAGCTCCGATAGGAAAACCCTCTTAGCAAAAGCTCGAAAAGGCGTTTTTATGAACGAAAGGGTTAAAATCACCTTTTGAAAACAGTCGAACTGTTTCAAGTGAACATTTACTTTTTGAAAGTGTTATATGAAGGCGAGATGAAAATACAATATTTGACATATTCTCAGAGCATTGGCGTTTTGCAGAATGAATGATCCACACCTTCTTAACAGTTTTAACATAAGTAACTTTGATAAGCTAAATGTTTATTCCGGTAACGGTTTCCTGACTCGACTTTGCAAAATCGCTTGGCTCCAGATGTAACTCAGCGTTAGATCCGATTGTAATTCAGCGTTTGATCCGATTGTAATTCAGCGTTTGATCCGATTGTAATTCAGCGTTTGACGATTGTAATTCAGCGTTTGATCCGATTGTAATTCAGCGTTTGACGATTGTAATTCAGCGTTTGACCCGATTGTAATTCAGCGTTTGATCCGATTGTAATTCAGCGTTTGACCCGGTTGTAATTCAGCGTTTGACCCGATTGTAAATCAGGATCCAAATTGTTTGCCACTCGTTTGATAGCTTATTAATCGGAAGTAGTCAAACTACGCCAGACCAGGCATTGAGCAGACATTGGTTTTCCAAACGGGATAATAGTTAATTGTACGGTACATAGACTCAGGTAAACTAAAATTCCACTGGATTCCATCAAGCAAAAACACGCCTGCACCTGCGAATTAGTGAGCCTATTAGTTTAAAATCAGAGCCGGAAGATGTGGGCGTATACATCAATATAACCCTGTAACCCTCAATTAAATAAACAGAATTATCAATTCCATTAGCAAACAGAGCAGACCTTGATAAAATGGCTCCTATAGGAGCCGTCTAATCTGGGTCTACTCTGTTTGCAGATACGCGAAAACACGTCTATATGAGGGAAAGGGTTAACCTTCAATTTATATATTATAGTAAACACATTTAAATTGAAATTTGGAATGTGAGAGATTCATTTGACATTTACTGGTATAACCAACAGTGCGGATCCAGATCAGAAGGCTCCTGAGGGACTGATTGCCTTTGTCCAATGTGTAAGATCATGGGAATGTATTACTTAATTAGATATACATACTTTTTGCCATGATAATTGATCTCTGGTTAAACTCTGATCTGGAACCCATTTATCACTGGTTAAACTCTGATCTGGAACCCATTTATTACTGGTTAAACTCGGATCTGGAACCCATTTATCTCTGGTTAAACTCTGATCTGGAAAACTCGGATCTGGAACCCATTTATTACCGGTTAAACTCGGATCTGGAACCCATTTATCTCTAGTTAAACTCGGATCTGGAAAACTCGGATCTGGAACCCATTTATCTCTGGTTAAACTCGGATCTGGAACCCATTTATCACTGGTTAAAATCTGATCTGGAACCCATTTATCTCTGGTTAAACTCGGATCTGGAACCCATTTATCTCTGGTTAAACTCGGATCTGGAACCCATTTATCTCTGGTTAAACTCGGATCTGGAACCCATTTATCACTGGTTAAACTCTGATCTGGAACCCATTTATCTCTGGTTAAACTCGGATCTGGAACCCATTAATCACTGGTTAAACTCGGATCTGGAACCCATTTATCTCTGGTTAAACTCGGATCTGGGGTGCATTTATCACTGGTTAAACTCGGATCTGGGGCCAATTTATCTCTGGTTAAACTCGGATCTGGGGCTCATTTATCACTGGTTAAACTCGGATCTGGGGCTCATTTATCTCTGGTTAAACTCGGATCTCGGGCTCATTTATCTCTGGTTAAACTCGGATCTGGGGTGCATTTATCACTGGTTAAACTCGGATCTGGAGCCAATTTATCTATTCCTGTTTCTTTTATGGTTTTGAGAAACAACGTACAGTGTGCAAAGGCAGTTGGATTATGAGGTGTCTCATCTGACTTTAAGCTGTTTGAACTGATAGTTAATTCTTGATTAGCCGGATAATGGTTTAGCCCGTTGAATGCGGGATATGCAGGCATTCTCATCTGTAAACAATGTATAGCGAGATCAAAAACCTCCTAGAGGAGCCCTCTGATACGGGTCAACATTGTTTGTCATTTGATATCCCCTAGCAAGTTAGAGCCTATCATACTTAGTGGAGTCTGTAGTTAACTCTTTCGCTGTGCCAGTGTCGCATCTGTTGTTAACTCTTTCGCTGTGCCAGTGTCGCATCTGTTGTTAACTCTTTCGCTGTGCCAATGTCGCATCTTTGATTACCAATGCAAACAATTCGGCGTTTGATAAGGATCCAATTTGTTTGTTACTGTGACAATGGTTTTGCAACAAAAAATGGGGAAAAGTAAAACAAAACAAACTAAAATTGTAGCAGACGACAAAGTTTGCAGACGACAAAAGATTGCAGCGAAAGAGTTAAATACTTAGCGTTGAAAAGGTTACTAACGACGTTTGTACTGATACTGTTATATTTGCTGTATGTGTAGCACATGCCCTTATGATCTTTAAAGCAGTTCTTTGTATTAAAGTTGTAGAATTTGCAGTGACTTTTTCATCCCGGCTATTCAAAAGCAAACGTTAGTCTTTGCCAGCAGCGTAGTGGCTCAGTTTAACACTTTACTCCATAAGTACGCCTTTTTACGCCTTAGCAAACAAAGTAGACCCGTATCAGACGACTCCTACAGGAGTCTGCTCTGTTTGCGTTTGGAAATAAAAAGATTCTCCAATGGCCAAACTTTCCTATGTACATATCATAATACATATTCATTAATGTCTTTATGAGCAAATAAAGACATGTCATTATTTTTTAAATGGACATTTCCTAATGTAAAGGTTAAGAAGTTTAATATTCCGATTTTGATGAAATGCATCCTTCAAACGATGTTTTAAGTTAATCAATTCCTATTAGCGAATACAGCAAAGTGTCGCTAATAAAACCACTAAAAAAGAAGTAAAAGTTTAGATTTTTAAAACATAAGGTAGCTTATGGGCGTCTTTTGTCGGTTATCTGCCCCTGTCCAACCAGGTTGCGCTGCCACCGATTAGGTCCTTTCAGAGACATATACATGTACATTTATATATGTCTCTGGTCCTTTGTTACACTTTTTTATTCATTATTGATTGTTTTCACTTTGATTACACAACTTTTTTTAACATCGAGAATAACGAAGGATGTGGAAATATATTGTTTGCATTTTCAAGTTTTATTTTTGTTTTATTTTGCCCTTTTCTTTATAAAAATGCAGATAAATGATAAGTTTACCATAAACCTAAGAAACCGACAGAAATACATGACTACATTTCAGACTGCTACTTAAATGTTAAAATGTCTTTATTATATCATTTAACACATAATATGCCCTTTAATGCCTTTGCAAACAGAGTACGTATACCCCAATCAGACAGATCCTCTAGGAACCGTCTAATCAGGATCTGCTCTGTTTGCTTATAATACAATATAGGTATGATTCCACAGTTTCTGCTATGACCCAAATTTCTTGAGTTAATATATCATTATGAAAATATTTTAATTAATATTCATGATCACATTATTTCTTACATATATATTCATAGAGTAAAGGGTTAATAAAATCGAAAAGTTATAAACTTTTTTTTCTTAAGCGTTTTAAAAAACGTGTATAATTATAAGAATGTTTCATTAAGTCTGAATCTTCAAGCTACGTCGTATAATTACAGCGCACTGCATGGGTTTCTCTTTGAACTCTAACACTTGCGTTTGCTAATTGCTAATTGCACAGCCCAAGATCAAAAGCCTTGTGCACGAGTGCCACTTGTGCAGCTTGTTTACTTGTACATAAGTTTGTAGATAAAATAATTTTGAAGATGATGCTTATGTCACAGTGTAATGTGCTACTTAGCAATAGTAAAACATCGTTTCTTTCAGAATATTTAATGACCTGTCTGTCCTTATTTTGCGCGGTAGGTACACAAATACAAACACAGATTTAACCTGTTACTCCTCATGTAATAAATAATATACGTTTGAATATTAATTTGTTTACAGTTATAATAAAACATGAACAAGAGAAGTTGGGCCATGTAAAGAGTACAGAATAAAATATGTGTACAGTAAAACCTCTTTAAATCGGAATTCTAGTAGAGAACAATTTAGATACTTATAGGCAGATGGATGCTTAATGCAGGATGAATGTCATTAAAAAAGCTTCTAGAGGAGCTTTTTGCATGACTTTTATCCCGCATTAAGCTTCCGCCTGTCTCCAAGGTCGATATTTATACTAAACTGAACGTCCTGTTTAGAGGGGTCTACTGTAATTCCAAAAGTGAACAGAGCAGTCCTCTGATATGAGTCTGTTTGCATATGAGTTGACGGTAGTGTCTATTGAGTGAAGGGTTAATAACTCGTTTTACACATTGTTTGCCGGTTGATATTTGTGGTAACACTCTGAGCCTTTTATCTTGATTCTTATTTTTTATTAGTTTAAATTGCTTTTGGCATACTTTCATTTTTTAAAAAAAATAATTACCCTTTTAAGGCAAGAATATAGTTAACTTTGTCAAATACACTATGCAACATATGTGGGCTATAATATAGACAGACGGATTGGAGTGAATGTTTCAGACGAATGAGCTAAAACGACAATTGCATACGCACAAAAAATGAGAAAGCCAACCTCATATTGTGTCTGGTCTGCTGACTAAAGGTGCTGCTTACGTACGTTTCTCCGGAAGTCTGAATGTATAGGCCTAGCTATTAGTTAATGTAATGGAATCGGCATTTAGTTGATGCAAAACAATTGCAACTGATGTCATTGCCTTATATTGATATTACACAATGTGATAAATTATGTCTCTATAACTAAAGATCTAGTATTAACCAACTTACGTCGTGCCTTTAAAGGAACTTGTCCAAGTACGTATCATCACCAGCCTCTCGATTCCTTCAAAAATGATTTCTTCCAGCCAGCCCTCTCTGGATGTATTAGTCAACCTGGTATTTTCAACGCAGCCCGCTCGTTCAAAGTGTCCTTAGTCGACCACGTCGTGGTTTGCATTCATGTGTGACAAGCTGTCATGTCAGATTTCCTGATAAAACCAATTCATTATCAACGTCACATGGCCATAGCAACCTGTATGCTAGTATGTCTTTCGCTGTCAATTTTGCATCCATGATTACCTATGCGAACAGGTTGGATTGTACACGTTAATATTACAAGCAGGTGGTTGCTTAACCCTTTCCCTGTTGAATATTCATGTTAGAAATAACGATATAATAACTATTAATTATAGTAATTTTTGTGATGGCATGAACATAGAACATTTAGCTCAGGCAGAAAGTGTAGAATCAGCTCTATTGTATAACATAAATAAACGGAGCAGACCTTGATCAGACGGCTCCTATTTGCAAATGCGTGAAAATGCACTTATATGAAGAAAACTATTAATATAGAGCCTATGTTAGCTTTCTGCATACCTATTTACTTACATTAAGCTGCCTTACAACCCCATAATTAGAACGCCATGGTCGTTTAAGATAGGCTGTACTGTATCATGTAGAAATTCAACTTACAATTATGAGTGCTGGAATTATATTCCAAATTAATGTTCATTGCTAACTCTGTTACCATTTTAGGCATTTGCAAACAGGGTAGACATGGGTCTGATGTTTGCTTACATATATATATATATAGATCTGATTGTACAATTTCTGTAAATTACTAAAATATTTAAAACGAGCTACGATTACCGTGTTGTTGGCTTGAACACGTATTTAATGGCATCCCAAAGCTCCTTCATAAGTGACCCCCCCCCCTAATACACAGTGTCCATTTGTGCTGAGTATTGATTCCCTGGAGTCGTCCTGCAGTGTCCAGTCAGGGCCCATAACCATAAGAGAAAGTTATTAACCATAAGAGAAAGTTATTAATTATACCTTGATCCTCATCAGTTTGTGTATTAAATGCCAGAGTGTCGGCACTCAAAATACACAGCATGGGGTTAATGGGTTAACATTCCTTTCGAAATGCCTTTAAATGCTATCGTTTATTTGCATTACAGTAGAACCTGTCTTAAGCAGTCATCAAAAGAAGGTCTATCTATTAGCTTGTAAGGCAGTTGGTAGCTTAATTAATGTCAAGGTAATGCAGAAAGTTCATGTAGGAGCTTTCTGCATTACTTTCACCTTTCATTAAGCAACCACCTGCTGTTAAAGTATCCTATGTTCCATAATTAAATGGTCGTTTAGGATAGTTTCTACTGTACTTATCTATTGCTCTATATTTGTTTAGTTAAAATCCCTAGCTTTGTGGAATGGGTATGTAAGATTTATCGGTCTAGAATGACGAACAGAACATTGTACGAAAGATAAGATGAAAAAATTAAACATACTTTACTCAGAAAGCATGTACTTTTCAGATGCTCAGATCATATAGAAACAGCGTAGTAGAAACATTTGGATGCTAGCAACGTGGCTGTAAAAGTTAGAATTAAGATCTGTTGTAATGTTGACTACTTCCGATTTGGACCTTTTCGGAAATATTGACAGTCTCGAAAAGTTTTAATCCGGCTGAGATATCGAGTTACTTTGCGTCTCATTTGATTAAAAAAGCTTTGCAAATGCGATTCAGGGAAAAAGGTTAAAAATTCTGAAGGGAGGTGATCCCCCGAGAGCAAAAATTGCAACACAAAAAGAGAAAATTGCAGACTCGGTTTTATTGAGTCTGTTCATGAACAGTAATTGAAAGTGCAACACTGCTCACGCCCCCTAGCACCAGTCATGTTCGCAAGTATTTTCATATAAATTATTAGCTTATTTATTAATACATCAGGAAGCATTTAATCAGTTAACAGAAATATCAGAAAATCTGCCTCCAAAACGGTTTAATGTCTCCAAGAAATAAATGTATTGGAATGGGGAAAACCAATAGAAAAAGGTTTTTATAAATAAACATACTTAACATGTGCAATTAAAATTCACTAAGTCCTTTGCTACAACCCCCTCCCCCCCATCTCATACAATCGTACTTAACCTTTAATCCCGTAAATACGCATTTCTTCGCATTTGCAAACAGAGTAACCCTACTGTCCATTTCAATTTACTTTGTCACTGAATTTGAATGGATTTGTTTTTATTTCTAGTTAGATTGACCTTAAATATACTTCATTTGATCGCGTCGTTTTTCAGGAACTCCCATGCGAAATATCCCTGAATGCCATGCAGTAACAAGGGAGAAAATGCCGAAAATGCATTTTCTACACGCTAATTCGATCAGCTGTTTCTTTGCAAATGGCCGCCGTATGTATGGATAGTGGAACGTATCATTTTCCAACAGGGTGAATTGCATACTGATGTGAAAGAGATGACGTAATTTCGTGTATGACGTCAACTTTTAAAAGCTACAATTACCCTCAGTTTAAAATCGAACGTTCCACTCGACGTCAATCGTCAGCCATTTGCAATTTGAAATGAACGTGTTTACAATGGGAAACATTGTTTTTATGCCTGAAATCTTTATTTAAAGATAAATTCATAGGAAACTCGGGCACAGAGTTCCTGAAAAACGATGACACAAGTGGTTTAAATTTGATATCAATCCGGTAAGAAATGAAACAAAAATTTCGATCCAAATGCAGTGACAAAGTAAATTGAAATGGACAGTAGAGCCGAAGACTCTTGTAGGAGCCGTCTGATCAGGGTTTGCTCTGTTTGCTTATGATATGATACAGATATGATTCTACAGTTTCTGCCATGGCCAAAACATCCGGTGTCCAGGTCCTTTCATAACAATTAATCTAATCAATAATCATGATGTTATAATGTTTTACATAAATGTTCATGGAGTGAAGGGTTAAATTGTTTCGTTGATTTCAACAACGTTACCAAAATCTTAAATGCAATGTTCTTGATCGAGTAATGAACAGGTGGCAACGTGCAAGTGTTTTATAGGGGTGTTTTCGCAATGTTTTAAATACATTATAGTATATGATATACCAAAATGCTGCGCATGACACATAGTGCAGTATGTAGTAACATGCTTTGCCCAAAAGTGAACTTTCACTGACGTTTGTCTATTACACCAACATTTAATGTTTTATACTTGTATCGTAACTTTTGCACCCAATTTTATATGCAGTGAATCGTCACTACTGCGAGCAGACACAACAATACCATTTTCGGTCTGTATGATAGGTGGCACCGTAATGATAGACAAAGGTCATACAGAAAATCACTAGTGAAGGGTTCGGCATGGTATATGCCCTACATCATACAATTACATTAAGAAGCCTCCCGCGTAGACAGTTCTCAATGTTTATGTACTAACAGTTCGGATCAGCGAGAGTGTTCTGTGGTCTGTAGTTCACTTATTAAGCTGTTCACCAAATGTTCAAAGTACATGTATCATTTAACCCTTTCAATGCCTAATTTACAGACTGGAACTGTCCATAATTGTTTTTATTGTTTGAGTAAATGCATTATGAAATGGAAAAATTGTCGATAGGAGTTTGAATGACAAACAGTACAGAGCCATTCACTGATCTAGGTCTACACTGTCTGCAGATAACAATGCATTCAAATGATTACTTTATATCACTATTTTGTATGTAGTGTTTGAGTAATGTATTATGAAAGGGTAAAATTGTCGATGGAAGTTTGAATGAAAAACAGTGCAGAACCCTTCCGCTGATCTAGGTCTGCAATGTTTGCAGATAATAATGCAATCAAATGGTCACTTTATATCACCATATTGTATGTAGTGTTACAAAGACAGTTTAGACAGAACTTAACTGTTGTACACGTCTTCTAGAAATTCTAGCTTTCACAAGCTTGTAGTAAACGCGACTATAAGAAGATACAATCAGTATTTAGAACTATGCACATACATTTCACACTAGACTAGCGTACAAAAGGTATTTTATATACACATATTGCAGCTGGTACCTGGCATGTCTGTAGTATAACTGATAGCTTGTATATTGCAGTAAAGCCTCTTTCTAATTGTTTTCAGTGTTAAGATCAGTTCTTGGGGCGATGTTTAGGTAGATAATATAGGATTCAATGCAATATTTCATGATCTGAGTAAACTAAAAAAAAACGGATAACAAATAAATGAATGCACCATCAGCATTATTTCGACAACAGATTGTTTCAAGAAAACTAGCCCTTTATAAGAGCGATTAACACCATTGTTATTTAATGTTAATTCAGTATAGTAACACCCGATTTATAAGACCATTAGCTCTTTCCCTGTTCAATATTCATGTTTGACACATTGACGTCATGAATATCTATTAGTTGAATCTTGATAATTGCATAGGATACTGTACACAGGGCATCTTTGGTATTGTTAGAAATTACTGTAGAGTCAGACCATATGGGTCGACTCTGTTTGCTTATGAAATTATAATCCTAATTATCATGATAGGTTCTACCAATACCAAACCTATGTACACATGTCTTTATAAAACTTCAGCTAATAAATAGCTCCAGGTTTTTATTTCGAACATGCATATTCAACAGGGATAAGATAAAATTGTCATTCAAACTAATTGCTTTGAATACATGTATACAATGTATATCTACACATACTTTGCTAAATAAATATTATTAAAATGCTAAAGGCATGTGTTATTCATTAAATTAGAATGGTCCTCTATGACTCTTTGAATTTAAAGGGTCGTTTTATTCCTTGTAAACAAATACAACAACGAAAACATGTCATCACTCAAAAAGCAAGCAACATGGACGTTTATTTGGCTGTGGAATATATGGTACATTTGGCTGTGGAATATATGGTACGTTTGGCTGTGGAATATATGGTACATTTGACTGTGGAATATATATGGTACATTTGACCGTGGAATATATGGTACATTTGACTGTGGGATATATGGTACATTTGGCTGTGGGATATATGGTACATTTGACTGTTGAATATATGGTACCTTTGGCTGTGGAATATATGGTACATTTGGCTGTGGAATATATGGTACATTTGGCTGTGGAATATATGGTACATTTGGCTGTGGAATATATGGTACATTTGACTGTGGAATATATGGTACATTTGGCTGTGGAATATATGGTACATTTAGCTGTGGAATGTATGGTGCATTTTCTGTGGTGATGCTGCAGTTGATGTTGTTCTGCTTTTTCCTGACGACCCATGAGAATATAACAGACTACTAGTTTTGATGTCAAGGTATATACACGCAACTGTCCTGAAGTATTATATATACAGTAAAAACACGTTACTTCAAAATTTAAGTAATGAAGAATGTATGCATTTTTAAGCCGGTGGCTGCTTAATGCAGAGTGAAAGGCATGCAGAATATACATAGGAGCTTTCTGAATGACTTTCACGCTGCATTAAGTTGCCTATAGGAGCTTTCTGCATGACATTTCCTCTGTGTTAAGCAGCCACATGCCATAAATATCGATAATGATACTTGTTTTAGTGTTCCAAGAATCGAGATTTTACCGTAGTAGAATCCCTCTAACATGACCGCTTGACACTTTCCCTCCGTGAATATTAATTAGCTGAAATTTATAATTGGCATATATTAAGACAAAAATGTTTGGCCATGGCACAAACTGTAGAATCATAGCTACATTAATATTTTAACAAGCAGAGAAGAGACTATAGTCAGACGGCTCATACAGGAACCGTCTGATCTTGGTCTACTATATTTGAAAATGTTTGAAAAGGCGTTTGTATGAAGGAAAGAGTTAATTTGCTGCCTTAACATCAGATTGTCAAAGGTAAAGCAGAATGCCTATTTGGGAACTTCTTGCAAAACATTATCCCTGTAATGAACATCCACATGTCTTCAACCTATTCCCAACATCCACATGTCTTCAACCTATTCCCTTTGAGACTATTTTTTAAAAACAACCTTTAAATTAATCTACCGAAAATGAGGCATTCATTACAGAAAAGGAAAATGTTAGAAGTGTGTAGTTTTTAAACCATTGTAATAGATACAGCTTTTGCTCCTTACAGAGGTGTCAAAACGAGTCAGTAATTAATGTCGACATTTACGTCTCTTTGGAGTTGACAGGTTTTACCATATCATGCCACACGCCATAGTTAGATTATACAACCCACAAGGACAACCGATAGCGAACCATGTAGTCTTATCTCCGTTATCTTCAAAGGCATCATTTATAAATTAGATTGAACATATCATAATTCCCCGTTAACTATTTTTGCGCCAAATCATTTTCGTCTGCAAACAATGTCGTCTGCTTTAAATTTCATAGTAGTATTTCCTTCAGTTTCTGTACTATAGGATCTTACCACGGTATGCACCGTATTTTGAACACATCAATGCCAATGGCTTATACGAGCAAATGTTATTTTTGCTGTGCTCCTTTGACATGTACATTGAATGGGTTTACAAACACGATTAAGTACGCAACACATACTTCCGGCATTGCAAGTAATGCATATCTTTTATAAATAAGCTGTTTTAAGAATACAATTATTCTAAATCGGTGTTATATTCCGTCAAAATAAATTACTTACAACATTGCTTTAATGTATTATGTTGATGTTTTAAAGAAGGAGCTAACTGGTCCACAAATATATATTACAGTTCAAACACCTGAAAAAGATATACATGTAGTCTCGGAACATGTAACAATGTGCAAACTTTTAAGTCTGGTCCTAACATACAACAACATAAACGTTCTACTTTGTACTGGATTCCGAAACTACATAAAAACCCTTATAAGGCGCGTTTTATTGCCAACTCTAGTTGTTGTACTACTACTAAAATATCTAAACTTTTGACGTCCTGTCTTACTACGATCAAAGAACATGTAAAACGTTACTGTGATAAAATATATGAAAATTCTGGTATTAATGATTTTTAGTCCATAACAATTCAAATATGATGTTTTCACTAAACTTGAAAATGAACAGCATAACATTTGTTCACTGAGCTCTTATGATTTTTCTACACTCTATACTACTCTACCACTACATCTTATAAAAGAATAAACTGATTAAATTAATAGAAACAACCTTTGCCAGAGAAAATAAAATGTTCCTTGCTTGTAATGTTCAACGTTCATTCTTTTCGAATTCAGAAGTTGAACATTACACAATGTGGACTTGTCTTGATATTTGTAGATATCTTACCTTTCTTTTAGATAATATAATTGTGTGTTATGGGGATACCATATATCGTCAAGTTGTTGGTATGCCCATGGGTACAAATTGTGCCCCTCTTGTTGCAGATTTGTTTTTGTATTGCTATGAGAGGGATTTTATGCTTAGCTTAAAACCCGATACACAGGCCGATATTGTTAATGCTTTTAATAAAACCTTAAGGTATTTAGACGATATTTCGAATTTGGATAATCCTTTTTTTGAAACTATGATTTCTTCAATTTTCCAAAAGAACTGTCTTTAAACAAAGCTAATCCATCTGACATTATGGCTTCTTTTTTAGATTTGAATAGTTCCTTCACAAACGATAAAGTTTCGTCGAAAATATACGATAAAAGGGAAGATTTTAATTTTAAAAATGTTATCCTTTTCTAGATGGAGATGTGCCCCGTTCTACATCTTATGGGTTTTATATTTCTCAACTTATTCGGTTTTCCCGAGCCTTTTCTTTGCTAGAAGATTTTAACAGTCGTAAATTAGTTATAACTGATAAACTTCTTAAGCAAGGTTACATATATCACAAACTTCGGAAAACGTTTTCTAAATTTTATTATCGAAATTTACCAATAATTAGTAAATATAATTGCAATCGACGGACGTTACTGTAACAAGGCATTTCTCACCCAGAAATTATGGTGATGTTATCTACAAACTTAGGAAAATTCGGGGTCGTATCCATTTTCATGATTTGTTTATAAAACGCAGAAGAAATGTTATGACTCTATTATATTGCAACGCACTGCATGTTTAGTTATTGACCCCTTTACAGTCGGTAGCTACGCTTCCCTGTTCGCTTGCGCGATGACAGGCCGAGGGTAGTACTCTATAATGGTATACTCTTAGACTCAGTAACGGGATGAGCTTACCAGACTCGTGTATAACCTTTTCCCTGTCTGCCCATCACGGCTTCCCTGCAGTTGCTCTGACTTCAGCAAAGTCATTGAGTACATATTTGACGGATTTTACACAGTTGTTATGCTATGTTTTACATATTGTCATGTGTTTACCATCTTCTTATGCTTCAGTGCTTTACACTGGGCATCTAACAGATCCAGAGAAACTCAGTCGATGATAAGAGTAGGGCATCGCGCCCGGGGTTCTCTGTGTCATCTCCCCTCTCTCTGGGGCTCCATAGTGAGCAGAAACGGACGTTAATCAACACAAACAAACAAAACCATCTTCTTTGTTGTGGGAAATCCCAACGGGGATACCTTTATTTACACTATTTGTTAAGCTAGGGTGACTTTGAGATAAGTGTGAGATTAGGACGTCCGTAAACCGGTTGAACCCACAGTTATGATTTTTCTACTGACCGTGCCAAGGTGGTACTCTCTTTGTCACTCTTACTTTTGTTTGTCTTGTGTCTTTGTGCTTGTGCTTTTGTTTATGTTTGTCTCTGGTGCCTATGTGTTTGTTGTTGTTTTCTGTGTTCTTCTCGTGTGTGTGCGTGTGTTTGGTTGTGTGCGTGTGCGTGTGTGTGTGGCATGCTGTCGATCGATGTGTTGGTGGTGGTTGCGTCTTGTATGTGGCTTTGTCTGCTTGCCTTTACTACCTTTTCATTGATACAGGACAGAAGTAAAGTAGAAGGCTCCTGTAGTAGCTTTCTGTATACAGGAATTTTCTGTATTACTTTCGACCTGCATTAAGCTACCACCTGCCATACATACCCATAATTAGACCTTTTTGATGGTCGTTTAACACATGATCTACTGTATCATAGTAACTGCAACCTGTTTTATCCGTTATGATGTATGTTTTATATAATACGAACGCCAGACATGACAACTTACAGCAGAGCCTGTCTGAAGAGGCTGTCATAAAGATGTCTAATTATGGGTCCGTAAAACAGATTATACCCTAATGCAGGTCAAACATAATGCAGAAAGCTGCTATAGGAGCTTTCTGCATTACCTTTGTCCTGTATTAAGCAAAGAGCTGCTTTTTAAAACTAATATGTTGACTAAATGAGTGGCCATGTTCTACTGTAGTCTCTAGTGCACGATGCATGGGGTAATGCGTTCGTTCTGAGATCAAAGGAGGCATGTCGACAATAATATTAAACATACAGCTTTGACATATGTTTGTTTGTTTTGCATGCTATCCCTGGTACATGCTGAGATGCATTCTTAAGATTTATCTTACTGTACATTTTCATATGTGAGCCTATGCTGAATCGGTGCAGCTTTGGCATATTTCCGATTCGCTCAAGAGTTTGAACCGCTATTGACCGAGTGTCAAACAGCTTGGATCCTGATGAGACATCGAGTTACTCGGCGTCTCATCTAGATCCAATCTGTTTGCAAATGCGAATCAGGCCGCTGTTAGCCGGAAAGGGTTAGTTTCGTAAATACTGTAGTCGGTGCCTTTATGCTTTCAACATCAAAGCATTTAACTGGAGACAGTGGTTCAAAGGTTTGTCAGCAAAGTTGTGATCATTAGTTCTGGTGTGATATAAAAATTAGGATAAGCATATATGTTAGATCGGGGAATAAAAGTGATACATGTTATGAACGCCAAATATTAACAGGAACGACTACTCGTCCAATATGATACTTTTGCAAGTATACAATTAGTGTATGAACTGATATCAATTTCCATGAGATCATGCATTGATGAACAATTCTTTAACGCTTTACTCCATACATAAGCCTTTCTACTCCTTTAAAAACATAGGCGAACCAGATTAGACCGCTCCCGTAGGCGCCGTCTGATCAGGGTCTGCTTTGTTTGCTTATGAAATAATTTTAATTTATGATTCTACAGATTCTGCCATGGCCACAACTTCCTGAAAACATAAAAACAATATCCATGGTGTGATTTTTCCTTAAACGAATATTTTTGGAGTAAAGAGTTAATGAGTGTCCCTAAATTCGACGCGTTTCAAAAATACCTAAAACATACACAACTCATTTGTTTATATGCTGAAAAGAAGTATGTCGCAAGAGAACCTATCGAAAAATGACAAAACATCCATGTGTTTGGTACCAACGAGCCCGACTTTATTCCCCGATGTTTCAGTCTTATTCGGGTTTGATTTTAGTTTCGTATCTGTTCGCGCTATTCGCATCTCTCCGACCACCTCCGAGACATGCTCTGGCGTAAAGAATGGAGGGATCGGGTAATCATCGGCAAAACGCGGAAAATTTGAACGGAAAGGACCGATAATATTTTGTTGTAGAACAAGAATTATAAGTGTTGATAAAATCGATTTATATTGCATCACAGGGGCATTTTTCGGTATAAGTTCAAATTGACAATCTTCATAATAATAATTGAACATAACAAATACCAAGTTTTATGATATTATTGAAAATATGCGTTCATTGTAGGGACTTCCTCTTTAAAGTATATCCTACTCTTTCATCTATTATACTGCCAGTTACCTTGTCCTACAGCAGTAGTCTGATCTGCATGCACAGGCATTCAAGACAGGATGATTCAGCGAAGGGTTTAACCAATAAGAACATAATACGCTGTTTTAACCCTTTTGGTACGACTACTCGTCCAATATGATACTTTTACAAGTATACAATTAGTGTATGAACTGATATCAATTTCCATGAGATCATGCATTGATGAACAATTCTTTAACGCTTTACTCCATACATAAGCCTTTCTACTCCTTTAAAAACATAGGCGAACCAGATTAGACCGCTCCCGTAGGCGCCGTCTGATCAGGGTCTGCTTTGTTTGCTTATGAAATAATTTTAATTTATGATTCTACAGATTCTGCCATGGCCACAACTTCCTGAAAACATAACCAAAACAATATCCATGGTGTGATTTTTCCTTAAACGAATATTTTTGGAGTAAAGAGTTAATGAGTGTCCCTAAATTCGACGCGTTTCAAAAATACCTAAAACATACACAACTCATTTGTTTATATGCTGAAAAGAAGTATGTCGCAAGAAAACCTATCGAAAAATGACAAAACATCCATGTGTTTGATACCAACGAGCCCGACTTTATTCCCCGATGTTTCAGTCTTATTCGGGTTTGATTTTAGTTTCGTATCTGTTCGCGCTATTCGCATCTCTCCGACCACCTCCGAGACATGCTCTGGCGTAAAGAATGGAGGGATCGGGTAATCATCGGCAAAACGCGGAAAATTTGAACGGAAAGGACCGATAATATTTTGTTGTAGAACAAGAATTATAAGTGTTGATAAAATCGATTTATATTGCATCACAGGGGCATTTTTCGGTATAAGTTCAAATTGACAATCTTCATAATAATAATTGAACATAACAAATACCAAGTTTTATGATATTATTGAAAATATGCGTTCATTGTAGGGACTTCCTCTTTAAAGTATATCCTACTCTTTCATCTATTATACTGCCAGTTACCTTGTCCTACAGCAGTAGTCTGATCTGCATGCACAGGCATTCAAGACAGGATGATTCAGCGAAGGGTTTAACCAATAAGAACATAATACGCTGTTTTAACCCTTTTGGTACGACTACTCGTCCAATATGATACTTTTACAAGTATACAATTAGTGTATGAACTGATATCAATTTCCATGAGATCATGCATTGATGAACAATTCTTTAACGCTTTACTCCATATATAAGCCTTTCTACTCCTTTAAAAACATAGGCGAACCAGATTAGACCGCTCCCGTAGGCGCCGTCTGATCAGGGTCTGCTTTGTTTGCTTATGAAATAATTTTAATTTATGATTCTACAGATTCTGCCATGGCCACAACTTCCTGAAAACATAACCAAAACAATATCCATGGTGTGATTTTTCCTTAAACGAATATTTTTGGAGTAAAGAGTTAATGAGTGTCCCTAAATTCGACGCGTTTCAAAAATACCTAAAACATACACAACTCATTTGTTTATATGCTGAAAAGAAGTATGTCGCAAGAAAACCTATCGAAAAATGACAAAACATCCATGTGTTTGATACCAACGAGCCCGACTTTATTCCCCGATGTTTCAGTCTTATTCGGGTTTGATTTTAGTTTCGTATCTGTTCGCGCTATTCGCATCTCTCCGACCACCTCCGAGACATGCTCTGGCGTAAAGAATGGAGGGATCGGGTAATCATCGGCAAAACGCGGAAAATTTGAACGGAAAGGACCGATAATATTTTGTTGTAGAACAAGAATTATAAGTGTTGATAAAATCGATTTATATTGCATCACAGGGGCATTTTTCGGTATAAGTTCAAATTGACAATCTTCATAATAATAATTGAACATAACAAATACCAAGTTTTATGATATTATTGAAAATATGCGTTCATTGTAGGGACTTCCTCTTTAAAGTATATCCTACTCTTTCATCTATTATACTGCCAGTTACCTTGTCCTACAGCAGTAGTCTGATCTGCATGCACAGGCATTCAAGACAGGATGATTCAGCGAAGGGTTTAACCAATAAGAACATAATACGCTGTTTTAACCCTTTTGGTTCAAAATTTCTAATTGTCGTCTGCAATCCAAGTTTGTTAAATCATTCAGTAAAGTAAGGAAATAAGATAAATAAATACAAATTTCAAAGGAATGAAGCATAAATATAGAAATAGAGTTTGAGACAAAAAGTGAATTCCTTGATCAGACGCCGCCTTGAAAAGGCTGAGTCTGATCTGGGACTGCAATATTTGTGGTGGTGCATTTATGCGACATTGGCGGTGAAAAGATTAAAGCGATTTCTAATCTGAATATCAATCATTTAAAATCCATTGGAAATAACTTTAACACAATTTAACATAATGAAAACCATTTTAATACAATCGTAAGACAAATTACAAGCAGGTGGTCGTTTCAACAGGACCTATCTACAAGAGAAATCAACTAGATAGGGACCATATGACGAGATGAAAACAAATACTCGTACATCGACCCAAATAGAACCGATAAATCGCCCTACTTAACACCTATTTTCATGGATATCCATGTAAGTAATGACAAGACGAATACTGATGCAAGGCATTGGATCGCCGGGAAATTTGTGTACAAGGAAGGTTTTTAATAAGGAACTGTTTTGTTAAGACAATTGAAATACAACATTTCATTAAAAACTTAACGAAATATGTAGCCTCTAGAGTGTAATGACGTAGTGACCTAGTTCCGAACCCGACATGATCCATATTTGAACTTGACCAAGATTGCATCCAAAAATAACGTATAAGTTGAAAGAAAAAACACTTAATATGGATAATTATCATTAACTATCCCAGTAAAAACCCAAACCGCCATTTAAAAAAAATAGAAAGGAAAAAGAGAGAAAATTTTTTTTCGTCAGCGGTGAGAATCGAACCAGGGCTGACTGCACGATAGGCGACCGTGGTAACCACTACACTATCAGGCCAGACATACTTCAAGGGAAATTGAAGATGTATATAAAGTTATCATGCTACTATATTGACGACTTTTTTAAATAAACAAAATAAAACGACTTTTTTAAATAAAAATAAATAAAACAATAAAACTTCATTACAACATTTATCACTCTCATGATAATTTAATCAATAAACTCTAACAAGGGCGGTGATGGTCATAGACCTAAATATAGCCTGTTCAGTTCCATTAACGAGTGACGTTAGTCCTATCTAAAAATAGAAACCGAGACGACGGAATTCGATTTTGACCATGTAGAGCCTCCGGTAGAATAATAACCATGTCTGTTTGAATTAACATATCGACTGTCGATTCAAATGATCTTATTTTTCAAATTCGAGCACGTTTTCCCGTCTTATGTCAAAATCTCTGAAGGGCATAATTTAGAACGAGAGCACCGCAAACAGGTGCACGACTACAGTTTTGACCCGGCTTCAATTCTGCGACTTTGACCCGGCTTCATTTATGTTTACAAAACTGTTTTTGGCATTTAATGTCGATACTTCGACGAAAAAAGTGTCATAATTATTGTTATTATTGTACATTTGTTTGATAAATTTCTTTTTAAACATCGTATGAAGGTTTTTACATCACATATTTCACTACATCAATAATGCAGATAGAAACTATTCTCTGCCACGCTCTCATGAGCCAATTTGTAAAACTTGTCGCTACCCCTCCTACATGGGTAAATACTTTTTAGCATTCCATTAGTGATCGCCGCTCATGCGGCGATCAATAAGCTCATTTACATTTATTATTGTATCTGCATTTGTATAATGACTTAATTATGAACCTATTTAAGTAACACTACATTCAGATCTATGTTATTCCAAAGCAAATACAACATACCTTAATAAGGTGGTCCCTATTATGTTTGCAAAGCGTTAGAATGCATATTTGTTAACTGCTGTAAACAGAGTCAATGTTTCAAAGTACAGTAGAACATGTCTTAAGCGACCATTAATTTATTGAACACAGGGGTCTTAAATATCAGGTAGTTGCTTAATGCAGGGCAAAAGTAATGCAGAAAACTCATATAGGAGCTTTTTGCATTATTTTTAATCTGCATTAAGCTACCACCTTCCTTATAATCGCTTAAGACATGTTCTACTATAAATAAAACTGTCGATAGTGCCGTACCGATGAGACTGAAAGAAATTGGATGTTAGCTTGTAGGCCGTCTTAGTTGTTTCCAATTGACGTCAGAAGGCTGAACTATTTTAGAAGTTTCAAATACATAAACAAAAAATAACAAAATAAGGCAACTCAACACTTTCTAATCTTTGGCATGCGGATGTGCAAATGTATTGATACATTTCTAGTCAAGGCAATTATGTTCTAACAAAAACATATATACTGACTAATTAAATGACACGAGGAAAGAAATGACATAAAAATTATCTCATTTCAAACCATGTCTTAGTGAACTCGTTCGAGTTTGAAATTTGAATAAATCTAATTTTCATTTTGAGGTTCTTCTTCTGCTTGTCGATGTTGCACTTGAACAATATTTTGTGAAGCATAAAGTGAGTGCATACCCTGATCACGAACATCGACCCTGATCTGGGTCTACATTGTTTGTCCATGCCACTATTGAGGGTAACAATGTAAAACTGCATATAAGTATCCATTCTAATGCTGAAAAATGAAAGCAAAACAAATCTGCTCAATCTCTGATCACCCAAATATTTTCAAATTCGTTCAAACTACTAGCCGCATGTCAAACAGCCGAGCAGTATTCGTCTCTTCTGTGTCCAACTACTAGATTTTAGCATGAGAAGGGTTGAAACGCTGCAAGTAAAATATGCAGCGACAAACACTATCCGTAGTAAATACAAAATCATGAAAAGCACAGTTTTCTTGAAATACATGTTTATGTAAATTTACATTTCTGTTAGAAGTTGTTTTAAACGAGTGAATCGGATAAAGTCAGAAATTGTAACATATCAGAGGTTTAGCAAGATTTATTTTGTCAGCATGAAAAGTTTTAAGATAAGCAAGTACAAACTGAAAACTTTTTTACTTTCATTCTTGATTTACGGCAGAGAAGTTCTGAAAATAGCTTCATACCTTGGTTCAAACCCACATGTTTTATGAATCGATTAAGACAGAATACTGGCAAGGTTTATGAAATTCTAAAACACCTGAACAGCGAGGCCCTACTGAGATAACTTGCGCACATAATTTGAACTTGGCTCATACGCACTCTTACGAATTTCACTTTATGTCAATAGCCCGAATAGTTTAACCCTTTCAATGCTGATATTTCAAATGGACTATTCCAAAATTCAAACTGGTCAAGCTTGCATTGAATATTCATGGATTCTTAAAGAAACGTGAGAAAAGAACAACCTGATTGGAGCCCCTCATCTCGGTCTCCACTGTTTGTAAAGCGTGTTTCTGACTCGTTTGCCGCACTGAAAAAGTTGACCATTTCGCTGCCAATTGTGAACTTTTTATTTCCATTTGCAAACAGTTTGAATCCCATTGAGATGTTGTGTACCTCATCATCTGATCGATATCCAAACTATTTGCTGCTGTGGTTACCCTTTTTTAAAAAAAACAAACAAACAAAAAACAACAACAACAGAAGGAATCAAACGTTGAAGGCTGCAGCAAACGACAAGTTTTGCAAACAGCAACCACTGTGCAGCCATTGAGTTTAGAAATTTAGAACTAATATAGCAGGCGTTCAGTACACCATCTATCAAAAATATATATATTAATTATATTTAATAATTTTCTGACGGCCAAACATTTGTTTCTACTTTTGATGACTCTTTTAAATGACTATAAACGACTGGCTGTTTCATGAGATCTGACTGACCTCAAAGATGCAGATATATATTTCTTAACGCGAATTATTCATAACAGTTTCTGTACTCGAGATATATTGTTAACCCATTCCCTCATATTAACGCATTTTGACCAATTCTCCTATATTGACGCCTTTTGATTGATTCTCTCATACCGGCACACTTTGACACATTTTGACGCCTTTTGAAACCATTTTGATAAATGGAGTTCCATACTCTATTTATAGCAGAAATAAGTTCAAAACTACACACTTCTAAAAATATTCCATTATTTGTACGCTCGTAGTAAATACCCCTTTTCAGTAATTTTATTAAAACAGTTTGGATCTAACAACAACCTATGAAGTAAATGGTTAACGGTAGACATTTGCTGCAATTACCTTTATCCAGGCCAGTTACAATTACGTATACGCCATATAATATTATGTCACTTATTATTTATTTACACCAGTTTCGAAAGCTGTTCGCTGTATAGAAATACATGTTTCATAAACTCTCGCCGTTCAGTTTTAGATGTCCCATAATTTGTCTACTAGCCATGATCAACGGTTCATAGAATATACCCTTCCTATGCTAAACGCGTGGTGAGTCACCGTGACTGATATTTACAAAACGCCTGGTGCCGGGTATTTACAAAACGCGTGGTAATTGGTATTTACAAAACGCGCGGTGAATGGTATTTACAACACGCGCGGTGATTGGTATTTACAAACGGCCTAGATCCATATAAGACGCCGGACAACTCGCTGTCTCACCAGGATTCAAGTTGTTTGACTTTTCGTCAATAGCTCCTCGCATCCTTGATCGAGTTGGAAAAGCCAAAGTAGCCAAATATCCAACTTTGTTGTTTATTTCTCACAGCGGGTAAGATTGAAGAGAAAGTTCCTAAATAATTCCAAAATAATTCCAGTTCAAAATTGTAGAGTAAATATTTGTTCTTTTGTGGTATCCTTCGTGTGTTTATTACATGTGTTTAAATGAGGTCATCTTATGAGTATCAATTACCATGACCAGGCGGGCCAGGGATTGAAACGAACCACCCGCTATAATTACAAATATGCTTGAAATTTTAAGATTCATAACTTTTAATGACATCTTTGCCCGTAAAATGCAGATTGTGATCAGTGTCCCTTAAATAGGACATAGGTACACAGTGTAGGACACCTTACGGAGCCCTCTGATTAAGATCTGCACTGTATGCTGAACCAATCGATGGCAATGGTTAATAGCAGCAAATAGTGTTTGTTGTGTCCGCTCAGTATGAAAACTGGCTGGGTTCCATAATAACATCTAGACGGGTTTCCTTAAAGAATATGGGAATAAATCAGCAAATTGCAAACTATCGGAAGGGGGTTAAATTGATCGCATCATTGGATTCATTCTAATGATTCATTGGCGAACATAAAATGTTGATCATTAAATAGTTCAAAATGCATTACGTAGGGTAAAGTAACATAGACTGTCGTAATGTTATAATAGATAAACCACCATTTAACCCCGTATTTATTAGTTATATTTTTTATCTATGATGAATATTTGGGATTCACAGGTGTAACAACACTAAATGCCCCTCAAGTGGTTGGGCGTTGAATCTAAATATAGGTGTTTGGCAGTACTTGTGTTGATCTTGAATGAATTGATAAAAACTATCAAAACCCACCTGTCATACATTATTTTGCTTAAAAGAAATTAGCCTTCAAAATAAGTATTTTTGTATCTTTATATATAAAAAACAAGCATACTCATAAATTTGGTATTTATAAATTACTGCAGGCAGGTTTTGTGTTGACACGTATCTCAAAGTAATTTCTTAAAGGCAGATATCGTAGATTGATGTCGGAAATTTACTAAATGTCTGACATTTACGAAACGCTTAAGCCGGCTGAAAATAATAGTTTTATCATTCCGCAATTAACATTCAAGAAACACCTAAGTGAGATAAAATATTACTTTTGTCACAAGTATGTAGATCATGAATTAATCTCCTTTATAATTATGTTTTAATTGTTTATCGTTTTAGTCAAATATCTAAACTTACTACTAGCAATCGAAGAATATACAGCAACATATCTCTACAACGACCTTTCAAAAAACATCAAAACAACAACTGTCGGGGTGGTTTACACAGATTATTGCTTGATGTTAAACATCAGTAATATATTAGGCTAATAAGCGCATGCTTTATTTTCTGTCTTCATTACCTCTTTCCTTCATATAACGGCTTGTCAAGCATTTGCAGAGCATATCCAGATCAGACGGCTCCTATAGGAACCATGTGCTCATAGTCTGTCATGTTTGCTTATGATCTAATTCTAAAATTTTCCAAATAATAACTACAAACACCTGTGTACACATGTCATTAAAACATTTAGCTAATAAACAGTAATGATGTCAGTATTTCCTTCAGTGAATATGCGAAAGCTTAAGCCAATTATCTACGATGGCCATGTATTCATATAGTGTTCATCATAAACTGGAGCGGGATACTTACAGATGTATTGTGACTGCACCCAAGAAAACAACATACAGTAGAACCTGTCTTAACTCATTACCTCATAGGCTATTTTTAGATACAACATCTTCGAATAAATCTACCGAAAAGGAGTATTAACTAGAGAAAAGGAAAATTTTTAGAATTTTGTAGATTTGAAACCATTGTGATAAATAGAACATTTGCTCCTAAGGAGCAATGGTTTCAAAAAGTGACTTTTACAGAGGTGTCAAAAGGCGTCAATATGAGGGAAAGGGTTAAGTGGTCATTCATTTATTGAGCATATCAGTCTTAAAAAGCCGATTGTTTGATTAATCAGGGCAAAAGCAAGGCTTACATGCCCATAATTATACTTAGTTTTGATGGACAGTTTCTTCTGTATGAATAACGTATGCCAACACTTTAGATAAAGCTCAGACGACGAGTTTGTAAGACAGGTTGCCACTTTAAATTAAATCTACATTACAAATATCAGATTCAATATGTTTTATTACGATGGTAAAACCAATCATAAATTTAAACATACTTGAAGTGCACAGCCTAATTCTCCCAGATTTGACCGCTCTTACATCTAACAAAAAAGCAAAAAGATTTTATTCATATCATAACAAAGCTTTGCATTCCAATTTCCTGTATTACATGTAATAGCAATTCTGTAACATGTTTACATATGTTCACAATGAATGCGATTTTAATGTAATTTTGCTGCACATGACTTTGATGTCTGTCTTTAATCCCTTTAAGGCTTAATTTTTAAATGGACTATTCCACAATTCAAACAGGTCGAGCTAAAGGTGAATATTTTGAAAAGTGTAGCATGCCAAACAGTGAAGATCCTGATCAGAGAGCTCCTCTATGAGCCCTCTCATCAGGGTTTTCACTGTTTGCAAAGGACACTTTAAGGTTTAACCTTTCTCCTAATGCATTAATTGATCACTTCATGAATATTCATTAACTTAATGATTGATAAGGAAATACATTATATAAAAGAAGAATAACTCATTCACATTATAGTTTACCTGGTAGATTAGCCCTTATCATGTTCAAAAGTTGAAACTACTGACCGAGTGTCAACCAGCTTGAATGTTGATGAGAAGCTGATTGCGAACCGTTTGAAAGTGCCAGTCCGCAAATCGTGCTTAGCACGAGAAGGGTTACATTTATGAACCATTTGTAATGTCTATTTGAACAACAATTAGATTTATCACATAATCTGCCATGTGGGTTATGTGATAAACAGACTCTTACATTCATTACAAATTGTTTATATAAAACGAGTTTACTATTCCGAGAGCTTTACCGAGTGTCATATTCATTATAGTAAACAGGTTTCCTAAATATAATTTGTATCTATTAACACCCATGTAAGATCCTCTATATCTAGCGAAATATATTACAGTGTGTTTCTGAGTAGCGATAGCATTGTAGAGCTGGTAAATTGATTGAATAGAAAATACGAATATCCGTGTTAACAGCTCCTATAGGATCTTTCTGCATTACTATTGCCCTGCATTTAAGCCCCAACCTGCTTTTAAGGCTATGTGCAATAAATGCATGGCCGCTTTAGACATGCTCTTCTGTAACTGACTGCAACCAGTCCTGGATAAAGTTTAATGCAGTCAATGTTTACCTTTAAGCAGATGTGCCGGGTACAGACCTCGCTATTAATAGTTTGTTTTAACAAATAAAGTTTATGTGCGTCTTTGAGCCAGGTCAGATACATTGAAACAATCAGTCATTTATGGTCCTTAAAAAGTTTATCAGCAGTTTGAACAGATGTTTGGCCGCCAGAAAATGTTTAATAATTAGGCATACTTTCTTTGATAAAATGTTTCGGGGAAAATATGCGTTACAAAACCGATGTCCGGGGGGGGGGGGGGGGTTGTTAAAACATAACAGAGGTAATCATTCTGCATCTATACGAACAAACTGCAATAATCAGTAAATCAACCATTTCCTCCTTGAATAATCATGTTAGAAATGATGACATCTTGAATATTGATTAGATGATTTATTAAAAATGTCATGAACACATGAAGTATTTGGCAAAGCAGAATTTGTAGAATCAGACGTATAATGTTATTCCATAAACAAACAGAACAAACCCTTATCAGACGGCTCCTAGAGTCATCTGGTCTTGGTCTACTCTGTTTGCAAAGGCGTATAAAATCGTATTCTTGGATTATTTAAAGTGTTAACGTAATATGGCTAGATTGATCCCTATGTAACATTAGTCCTGTCTCCCAATATCCACGACAGAATACTATTTACAAACAGCATAGATTCCGATTAGACGCCGAGATGTCTCGAGATGTCTCATCAGTATCCATGCTGTTTGACACTCGGTTAATAGTTATCGGAAGCTGGACCGAACTGGAAGTTAACACCAGGTCCAATTTGAGCAGACATTATTTATTCTTAGTAGTGTAAGGGTTAGTAAACAGAAGTGTGGCAGGTGGAGCGGACTGGTATAGATTTCATATATCCTGAGGAGTTATTACTGAAGTCAAGTCAGTGTGGGGGAGCTATTGTTTCCAGTATTTTGCATATCTCTGTTACATGTAATACACAAACGTGTAAACACAGATTCGTGACCAGTCTTTAAAGTATTTCTCACATGAAACAAGATGTGTTTGTGAAACACTGTGCCCCCGATATGACCGTTGACCTTGATGTATGGCATTGACCTTAATAGGTTTCCCCCAAAGTGTTCGCCTCTATAAGTTGCACATACATGCCAACAACGTTGGGGCCAAACAGACAAACCAACCAACCAACCAGCGGAGATAGAAAAAACAATATGCCCCGATGCAAGCATATAAATGGGAGAAGAAATGTCATTCTAGATGTACATGATTATATCATAGGTATCCATTTAAAATTGAATAAACGTTTTCAATAGATTCAGAAATCAATATCGATAAAATCCTATTCTTCTACTTGGTTTCGTACCACCTGCCTTAAAACAGTAAAACGGTACCTTATTATATATGTTACTATATGTAGTATCATTTATGCACATAACTAGGCGGTATTACCCCACATTGACGTAGGTGACGTCACATTTCAACATGCATTACGTTTACGCGGGGTATCACCTTTCCCCTGCTGTTAAAATGAAACATTGTCAATAGACCCGTTTGATGCGTGAATTGTTATCCCTAGCTATTGTATCTACACCTTTTACACGGGCGAATCAGACACACTATCTCTATGTGCAGTCCGCCGAGTTGATCACTCAGATTCCAGGATTTTTTGCCAGACTTGTAATAAGGAATTGTATTGTGTAGTTCCTCCTAAAGGACTCGGACCTCTCAAATGTGTTACATACTCTCTTGTAGCTCCTGATGCGATATAAAATAGGTATGTACTCAAATAACTAATCAGTATCTACCTAAGTACGATCTGGCTGACATTTGAAAACACCTTTGAACCAGATGAGACGGAATAACTAAAAGTGACTTGACTGGCATCTGTAAACAGGTTGGATCCAGATGAGTGTCTCACTAGTACGTAAGCGGGTGCACACACAGTTTGTAGTTAATACAGGGAATATCGTTTAAACCCTTTCAACGCTGAATTTCAAATGGACGATTCCAAAGTGCCAACAGAGCAAATCTGAATATATTCAGGGATTCTTTTGAAGAAAAGTGTAACATGACAAACATTGCAGACCCTGATGAGAGGGTTCCTCTAAAAGTCATATCAACTGGGTTTACACTGTTTTCAAAGGACATTAGTGACTCGTTCCCCGCACTGAAAGGATTAAAATGCAATGCACCCCTATTCCTAAACAAGTCTGCCTCTAAAATAACAATAGGAAGTGGTTTAAGGTTTTGTGTCCTCACACATACGACAAACCATACACCATAAACTAAATTACGGACGAGTATGTTGTTATAAACAAAATGGGCATACAAGAAATACCACTGTTTTGAATGAATGGAAACATTCCCTCATATTGATGCCCTTTGACGCCTCTTTAAATGCCACTCTCTGAGACCATTGCGATAAATGGAACATTTGCTCCATAGAAGCAAATGCTCTATTTATCACAATGGTTTCAAAGCAACACAATTGTAAAATTTACATTTTTGCTAGTAAATGATCAGTTTCTTGTTGAAACTGAGTAAGACTCCTGATTATTGAAATATCATAAAATACATTTTTGTGTTTTTTATTCGAAAGAGAGAAAATGTGTTTAATGTATTTCTCGCGAAATACTGCTGTTGGTTCAACTTCAAGTACGTAATGCAAATCAAATGAATTTAATTACATTTCAAAAGGAAAGATACAGGTGTTTTGAATCTCCGTTTGAAAATACTTCGTTATTTACAAGGTATTTGCATGTTCATAACATGCCATGTAGCGCAATCCTAACGAAATAATTTTAAAATAGTATAGTATGTTCTTTATATGTTATCACCTTGACAATCGAACTCGGTGGATTTACAAAGTGTGAAAGCTATGCTTGGTAGAGAAGCGAATTTCACGACGCACTTCATGCACAATATTTCAAACTTAATATCTTAAGTGGAAATAAAAAAGAAAATATTATAATTACATTATTTTGATAGTCGATAAAATCCAAGATATGACAAGGTACAAAGCGTTGTAGATACAGATACAGTGATAAACATGCATACGAGCTTATGCTTGTTCATGTTTCATTAAAGATTAGTACCGTGTTCTGAAAACGTTTCGTATTAAACACAAGCGCCTATCAATCGTGTAACATGAACAGTATCACTGTGCAGGAAACGAGCCATTAATAACATTTACAAACAGTGTAGATAGACTAAGAGCCAGATTGGAGGGCTCTTCAAGGAGCCCACTCGTCAGAGTCTGTACTTTTTATACTGTTACATTTTTCTGTAACAAAACTCCCTGAATATTCATGGTAAGCTTGATATGTTTGAATGTTTGGAGTAGTCCATTTTAAAATCCAGCATTGAAAGAGAAAAACATAACTCGAGTCATATTGTATTGTTAATAAAATACATTCTTCTTTGAAAGACACCGTTGGCTGCTGGGAAATATGCACCCTCTTCGTGAAAGCCATTTTTTATGCACGACCCTGCAGAAAGAAGTCTGCAAAGGTTTCAGTCAATAGTACACATGTGAGTAATTTGACACCGGTTTAGTGTCCGCAGTCTAGATCCTAGCTATCTTCTGCCAGTCACTATTGTCATGGTTGTAATATAGTTGGAGTTTTGACTGTAACCTTGCAGAGAATCACATACAGTACCCTTATGTTCTAGTTCATCTTGATTAACACTTTTGATGTTATTTAATGGCATTTTGTTTTTATTTCACCCTAAAACATCAGTTGGTCAATAGTTTACACCCCATGAGACAATACTTCAATTTAAACAGTGCAAATACATCAAAACATAATCATAACTGTTTCACAATGAAGAAAATATTCCAAAAAAGGGAATTGATATAATACATAAATACTTGAATTATTATTATTAATATTTCGACCACTAAGGGTCTTTTTAAAAAATTATCATGTCAAAAATACACGTTTCGTTGAAAAGAAAAAAAATAGTCCACTAGCTGAGATCAAATTAGTCTGAACTGTGTTCCGCATTCCTAAACATTATGTGTCGTGGGCATTAAAATGTGTTTGCATCTTTCACCAGCGAAGTTGCCGGAATGTGACTAACATGTGTTGCTGCAATGGACGACAATGGATGTAATACCTTTGCAAACAGATTGTATCCAGCTGAGACATCGAGTTACTCACCAGGATCTTCACTTATAGTGTAGAGAAAACCATGGAGCAACGTCCACTCCGAAAACCTAAAACAGAATATATTATTTGCAGACGAAACATATTTGGCGCCGAACTAGTTAAAGTATGATATTCCAGTGGAGACAGACATAAGCATATCGATGGAATGAAATCATCAATTATCTATTTCAGCATGTACAAAACCGTATAGTAGGATACAGTAAAGTAGGGATATACTGCGTTAGAATTTACTTTGACGTTTTCGTTTGATCTGGAATAAACTTCTTACAAATAAAACTGGTGGTTTGGGGTTATGAACTGAACCAAAGGTACCCATTGCACTGTAATAATGCACTTAGTTACTGCGTATTATATTGCACACATCACTATTGTGTCCTAGAAGTTATCCACAGATCTTTGGTACTTGATACATCACTTTGCTTATACGAGTCATAGAACAATGACCCCCATACGTATAAGAAACTGACCAAAAATGTGTGCATAAAAGTGAAGTAAACTCCTAAAATGTCTCCGCCAAAAGTAGATTTGGCATATTGTTTTTGCCAGAGTTGTCCTTCCGTCTGTCTGTCTGTCACAAAAACTGTTAAGTTTAGAACTTTGAAACTTCACAGGCATGTTGCCCAGCATGAGTTGTTGTGCACCTCGATATTTTCAGTTCTCCCCCTGGTAGTTTTGGACTTATTGTCCCTGAATAGTTTGAATTTGCCATAATTAATGACAAATTTTGCGACATGCATATACTCAGGGAAACGGTTAAAATACACATAGCCTAAAATAATTTAAACTTGAGTACATTCGCGATTCTGATTCAGGAGACTTTTCTGAACATTTTGGTATCCATGAAAAAAGTCTAAGGGGGTGCATGGTAGACCCCATTGGCTCCCTGAGTAACAAGAGTGTTGCCCGGTATGAGTTGCTGTGCACCTCCATATTTTCAGTTCCTTCATCCTGATAGTTTTGGATTTATTGGCCCTGCCATGTTGGACTTTGTCTTAGTTTATTACGAACTTTGAGCCATACATATCTCCGAGTTTGATATGGCCAGAGTCTAGAAAACTCACGTGCCCAACGTGAGTTATTTTGCACTTTTATATTTTCAATTCCCTGTCCCGGGTTATTTTGGAGTTGTTGCCCCTGACAAGTTGGAATATTTTATACTTTATTACGAACTTTGAGCCACACATAACTCTAAATGTTGCTCAGCATGAATTGTTGCGAACCTTTGTGTTTTCAGTTCCCTCTCTCTTGTTATTTTGAAGGTATTGTCCTTGATTAGTTAAAATATGCGTTAAAATAGTTAAGAATCTGATGATTTGAACATTGTTCAGTTGTGTCGATTCAATATTTTGTTTGTGTCAGTAGTTAAAATGAAAATTCCTCGAAAACGTGAAGGAACATATTTAGAGATGGATAGATAATTTATGACATTAGAAATTATATGAAATGACGAGCAAAATATGCATCATGTTCCATTTTTTTTTTTTTAAATATTTTTCCGAAGTAGAGAAAATCGATGGGATCCACCCCCTCCCCGCTGGATCCGCACTTAGAGACTTTATAATACGAGAAAAAGTGACGCCCTACGATAAACAGAGTGGGTCAAAATATCATAAGATGGGTTTATTATATTATGGCAAGGGAGTCACTATATTTTATAGTAAAATAGCATGGGGTCATAGTACTATAATATATCGACCCCCCTGATGGGTGTATTTTGGCAAGGGAGTCACTATATTTTATTGTCAATTGACCGGGGTCATAGTGCTATAAAATATATAGACCCCTCGGTCGTCCTACTACGATAAAAAGAGTGGGTCACAATATTATAAGGGGGGCATTATATTATGTCAAGGGGGTCACTATATTTTATAGTAAAATGACCGGGGCCATAGTGTAAACCCCTCTGAACCGGAAATCTAGTAGAGAATAATTTAGATACACTTTAAGGCTGGCGAATGTTAAATGCAGGGTAAAAGTCATACAGAAAGCTCCCCGATGAGCGTTCTGTGTGACTTTCACCCTTCATTAAGCTGTCACCCTTCATTAAGCTGTCACCTTTCTCCAAGACGGATATTTATACTAAATTTAACGCCTGGACCAGAGGGGGTTTATGGAATATAAATCTCGGTCTAACCGTTTGCTCCACATTGAGCGACTTTTTGAGATAAAGGATGGGCCTTGAATGATTTTGCATAAATGAACACATTCATAGGCGGCTTTATCAAATAATGTCGATAAGGTGACAAGGGGATAAAACTGTTTTTGGATCATAATAAATTGTTAGTAACGTATGAATAATGCAGGAAACACCACATACAAACCCCACAGACGCTTGAACAGCAACATTACAAAAAAGTGAATACATGTTAGTAAAGAAGCAAGTACTAAAGACCTGTGATGTAATCCACAATAAAGAATCAGTTAGTCCTATAAAGGACCTATAAAGTTCTAATTTATCTTCAAAGACATCATTTATAATGCAAGTTGGTGTACAGTATAACCTGTCTTAAGTGACCATCAAAACTAGATCTAATAATGGATCTGTAAGGCAGATAGTAGTTTAATGTAGGACAAAACAATCCACTAAGCAAATTTGCCCTGCTTTTAGCAATTGCCCGCTTTTTAAGACTCCTATGTTTAACAAATGAATAACCCGCTTAAGACAGTTTCTACTGTATGCTATAATGAGTGTACGTCCATTTCATTTAAGGACTTCCAAGTAGGATCAGAGAAAGGGTTAGATGCAGTCTATAACCTTCAATGAGTTGTCTAGTTATTTGATGTATACATTTACAGTACCCGAGGGGACTGTAATAAACTCTTCGTGTTATTGCTTTTTTATGTTATACAACTCGGCGACCTAAAACCATTCCACAATGCTAAATGTAAATGAAATAATACTAGGTGGGTGTTACACACAGTACTGTGCCTCACCACTAGCGTTATTATGAAAACTTAAATATAATATACTGGGTTAGTCCAGTTGTATCTTCAAGAACACTGAGTTAAACCATTTCCTCATATTGACGCCTTTTGATGCCTCTGTAAAAGTCACGTTTTGAAACCACTGTGATAGGTAAAACTACACAATTCTAAACTTTTTCGTTTTCTCTAGTTAATGCTCCTTTCCAGTAGATTTATTCCACGAGGTTGGTTCTAAAATAGCCTATGAGGGAATGGGTTGTATTCATAATATATTCGGTAAAATACCAAAGTTATATACTGGACGGACTAGTTGATATTAGTCACAGTGGATTCGGAAACGAATGACCAATCTGTGCAATGTGTCTCATCTACGAACACTGTTAAACCATCGGAATCTCTATAAACAGTTAGTTTGACCCGGTCGTGGTTCAAACGGCTACATCAAGCTTCGAAAGCGAACGGCCTTTTGGATAGATCTGATTTACATATATTTATGATGCATAATTGTTTTATAGGTCATAAAAAGAGACACCAAATATTTGTTTGAATTTTGTTTGGAACTACTCCATACTCCAACGAGAGGAAGCATTTAATGGATTTAATGCAACAAAAAGAAGCATTTGTTCTAATAGAGAGATTGGATTCAATGTAACAAAAAGATTTTCCGGGAAAGACGTTTAAGTTTCCTTCTCTAACATTGTGTATGTTTTGATGGCTTTCAATATCAAAGCCAATATTGTTCATATCACTAATTAACCAAAGAATTCGAATCCAGCCTTCAATATATCTGAATTATACTGACATAGTAGCACATGGCGTAAATCCTGATCAAACAGCTCCATCAGTACTAATTTCGCATATTTTTGTCCGAATACGGTAATTATGCTATTGATGAATTATTACAAACATTTGAGCCTGTTTTAAATGCTCATACGTTTATTGATTCTTAAAAAACAGGCAGTTGTCTAATGTAATAGGAGCTTTCTGCATTACCTTTGACATGCATTAAGCTGCCACCTGCCTTACAGACCCATAACTAGACCTTTTTTTGATGGCTGCTTAAAACAGTTTCTGTTGTAGTATTTCGAGGCTCAAAATGCATTGTCATACATGATAATTTTTAGCGGATGAGCATCAAGCGACTGATATTACATAATGTATTGATCGCGACTTTATTCTCACTGTTGTTATATTTTTTGGTCATTCTGGATCATTAGTTTTGATGTTATTAGTTTTGAAAAATGGATACCGCTTAAGCCGGTGCTAGGGGCGTGAATAATGTTACACATTTAATAAGTGCTTATGAAGTGACACAATAAAACCGAGTCTGCACGTTTCTCTATTTGTATTGTTACTTTTGCTTTCGATGGATCACCTACTTTCAGAACTTTTTTAACCTAATTGTGTCCAGTGTCCCTTTGAAATAAAAGATAAAGGCAACCAGCACAGACAAAGATCAGAGGGCTCCAGAAGAGGGCCTCTGGCCAGGGTCTGCACTATTTGCTGATGCCATCGATGTCAAATGCTTATACCAGCAAATGTTTTGTTGGCTGTTCCCCCTCAAAATGAACAATGGACGGGTTCCAAAATAAGATCTGGAGGGTTTACTACAATATTATAGGAATAAATGGGTTAATTGTTTTATTTGAGCTCGGTGCTTTCTTGTATTCTTGTATGCAAACGATACATCGGGTAGTGCGTTCGTCCCGAGATAAAAAAGGTTGACGATCAGTATATCAAACATACATAATTAACATGTGTAGTTTTATTCGTATGTCATTCCATCGTACCTTGTAAGACAAACTCGTAGTTTTGTAATTTCTGTGGTCAAAGTCTTTAACTGGAAAAGTTTTCCCAATATATACAGTAAAACCTCTCTATAACGGCCACTAAGTTGTGTTAATTAGTTGGTATTTAGGGCAGGTGACTGCTTAAAGCAAGGTGAAAGTAAAACAGAACGTTCCTATAGGAGCGTTCTGTTTCACTTTCACCTTGCTTTAAGCAGTCACATGCCTTTAACAAAAACTACTTGATGTAATTTAGTGGCCGCTATAGAGAGGTTTTACTGTATTTTATATTCAGATCATTTCATGTAATCAAAGGAATTTTGTGCCCGTAATTTGTGTGCAACAACACTGACCGGTTTACGCTTCTGTCTTAAAAGACTTGAAACGTTTTGCAGTCTATGGACATTTCGTTGAATTGCTAGTGCTTTATTTTATCTATCTTAACCGTACACTGAGCATGCTCAATACATTACTTATATACAACATGGTACATACATTGCCGTACACTTAGCATGCTCAATACATTACTTATATACAACATGGTACATACATTGCAGTACATTGCGCATGCTCAATACATTACTTATATACAACATGGTACATACATTGCCGTACATTGCGCATGCTCAATACATTACTTATATACAACATGGTACATACATTGCCGTACATTGAGCATGCTCAATACATTACTTATATACAACATGGTACATACATTGCCGTACATTGAGCATGCTCAATACATTACTTATATACAACATGGTACATACATTGCCGTACATTGAGCATGCAAAATATTTTGCGGTGCATTGAACATGCTAAAAACATTACTTATATTCAACATGCTAATTACATTGCCGTACATTAAGCATGTCAAATACATTTTCCGTGCATTGAGCGTGCTAAATACAATGCCGTATATTGAGTATGCTAAATGTATTGCCATACAAAGATTTCCCAATTGTACCTTTAGCAAAGAGATAACCAAATGACGCGCTAAATGTTGCAAATATATCTTGTCTAGAAAATTAAACGTCAAGTGTCGTGGGTCATTCAAAAATTTCCACATGGAGGTCATTCTATATTGCGCCATCCAAAAAGAGAATATATACGTTTAACAAAAACTCAGCCACCATTCGTCAGTCATTCGTGGAAGAGATATACAGAACCGCTATCAGAAAGAGTTGTCATTTTCAAAATCTCTGTCTGACCGCTACGAGTATTCTCTTTTTTGCCACAGGGAGGTTTATTGGCATCACCTTAGTCATTTACTGTCTGATGCCAAACAGGCGCACTTGTAGTTTTATAATCAAATAAGTTTATGTAACTAATCGTCTTGGTTTAAAAAATGACTTTTAGTATTATTAAATACGATATTCTCGCCACCTTAAGTACCCGTACACTAGTGACTTTAATGGATTGATTACGGCAGTTACCAAACACATCAAACTTTTATAGATTACCCTCCTAGTACATACATTGTATATTAAATTCGATCAGTCAGAATTTGACCTTGATTCTGTTATTTTCGGTTTTATAGTATAGTCCGGATCAACAGGTACATAGACAATAAGTACTCCCACAAACGTTTAGGTGTGGGCCTCATTTTTTGCGTTTGGCACTATATGTACTGATCTTAATATAACGAAATGCTTATCAAAACGCACCTGTAAACGTCATGTAATGTGAATACTTTCAGCAAATCGTTCATTACTTCTTCCATAAAGTATCGGCCAACTGATTTGAGAAGCTACATCTTGGCAATCAGATATCTGAGAATACATTTCGATGACCGCGGGAACACTACTCCGTGTAGGGCGAGTCAATGATTACTTTTGCTAACAGTTTTGATCACTATAAGGGCACAGTAGTTTGACTTCTCATCAGGATAAATCGTTTGGCACTCTCAATGTACGTTTGAAAAGAAATTAGGACGTGTTTAACTGTTTCGCTGCCAATGTCGTATCGATCATTACCTAAGCAAACAGTTTGGATCCAGCTGAGTAACTCGGCGTCTCATCAGCATTCAAACTGTTTGTTACTGTTACTATTTTATGAAATAAAAATAAAGAAGAAATGGAAAGAAATTGTAGACTAACAGACGACAAACTTTGGGGACGACAAATTTTGACAGCGAAATAGTAAAACCGCTTGAAACCCCCAGTGGTGGTTTTGCCACTGACAGTTCGAAGGCAATACTCTCTTATATGTTTGCATTGTGCCTGTTTCTCGCACTTGTACGTTTGTTGGTATTGGAAATTTGCATTTCGTATGCGTGTGTGTGTGTGCGTGCGCGCGCGTGTATATGTGCCCGACTTCAGCTGACGACATGGTTTTGCTTTCACTGTCGAGATATGGTTTGCAGAAACTGATGGATACCTGTGTAGCTTACAGTAGAGGGTATAGATATCTTTATAATGCCAAGAAGTCAGCTGTTATTGTGACAAATGAGCACTCCACTAAGCCAATTGTTAGGGATAATTAGTAACTAGGAAATGAAAGTGTTGTAGAAACTGATTGTTATAATCTTCTCGGTGTTTTATTTCACAAGGATACAGATTTGTCGAAAACTGTACAAGAAAACATTTTATCTATAATTAATTGTGGTATTTATATGAACGGTATTAATCCGTTGTCTGCAAAATAGTTGTATAATACAATAGTCCTTATATGGGTGCGAAGTATGGTCAAACATGACTCCTGGTGAAATAAATACACTGGAAATAGCTCATAGATTCTGTATCAGAGTTATTCAGAACGTTGCCAGATATTCAAGAACAGATGTTGTTTTACTTTCTCTAGGTGTATATCCCATTGAGGTCGAAATCGACAGGAGAAAACTGCATTTCTTGGTCAACTATGCAGATTAGAAAATGACAGTTTAGTCAAGAAATTATTTGTTTACTGAATTTGTAACTATGTTAACGATTGCAGCAGAGTTAGAGGATTCGTTCCAGATATATATAGAATTTGCAGAAAATATAATCTGCTTTCAGTCATTGACGACTTTGTAAAAAATGGCATTTTCCTACGAAACATACATGGAAACGCATGGTATCTGTTATAAGAAGTTGGTACTATTTTGTCTTTAACACATGTTAATCCCGATTTGTTATTGGATAATTAGTAAATCTGATAGAAGCATGCTTAAATTTTCCCAAGCCGCAGTCAAGTTTATGAATCTGTTGTTTTCGAGATCCTATACTATTACTCGCTGTAGTAAGTGCAACAGTGTAACTGACAGTATTGCCTTGCATATTGCGTTACATTGCCGTGTTACGACAACATCAAGAAACTGTCTTTGGGAGAATATCTGTAGAAAATACGGATTGGGAGTATATAGGAAACTAATATTGTTTCCAGAAAAAAGCAGATGGTCTGTCTCTTATCAGGTCTAAGAGATCTAATAGATGCAGATCAACATGGGTCATGTTTAAAACTGATGGGGAAGTTTTGCTTTAATATTTTCAGGCATGTAAACTAATTAGGACTTCTGTTATAATTATATTAGATAAATAGATAGGTTATTACAGCGTATATGTCTGTGGCAAACACATATATTGTAACCGTGTATGTTGCAAACTTACTTTTCCACAATGTCAGTGATAAAGTGTACCAGTATGGTACAGTATTCTACAAATAGGCAGTCCTGAAAGTACATTATGTCATTGTAATGTACATATATGTAATGTGCATTTGTGTTGTTTTGGGTTCATTGTACATGCTATATATGTGTAACCAGTGACTGAGTGTGTGTATATGGCTACATATTAATGCAAACATATAGCATTCGATTGGTGTGTGTAATTCATACGGGTTGTAGTTCACTGAAGTTCCTTAATGTATCTCTTGGGTTAAATACATAAGAAGTGCACGTTTGGATCTTTGATAGTAGCATATTGTAACTTTTGTATCATAAATTGCCGTCAAATAGCTCTTTATTTCGTTTCGTAAGAGGTAAGATAATCGGACAAATAGTAACGCTTGGTAATTATATATACGCGTATGCGCGTGTATGTGTGTGTATACACGTACACACATACGCGAACGCGTGGGTACATACATATGTATATGCACATATATATGTACATACGTGTGTGTGTATATATATATTTGTGTTTATATATGAATATATATGTATATTGCTATGTATATGTCGATATTCATTCCTATTAACTGTATGTATTGTTCTGTATATTCATGTATTGCGTTGCTTCTTATTTCACATTGCTGATCTAAATGTATGTCTGTTTGCACAATTGTTTATTTTACATGTTGTACTCTCCTATATTGGAGGAAATAAAGGACTATCTATCTATCTGTGTTGACAGCCATGTAAAATATATACCAAAAATGTTGTAATTAATATGACATGATTTATTGTCAGACTGTATAAAATATAAGGCAGGTTGTAAATATTTTAAAGAAATTTAAGGAGAACAGAGGTTGCTGTCAATAATGAAATTGTAGAAATTCGATTTATGTAATACTTTGAAGCGGTTCGGAGCCATACATCCAGTCTTTTATGATTCTGTACAGGGTTCTCAGCAACTGGAACAGAAAAAAATGTTTAAAGCTCTGCACATGTCTAGTTGCATGTTTGCTTATCTTGTATCCTCTGAAATCCATCCGGGCATGGAACAAATTACATTATTCCGTTCAACCGGATAGAACCATCGACCTACCCTAAGCTAACTATAAGGCCTCCTAACATGACAGATCGGAACAAGATCGGCTGTTCGAAACTGGTTTGACATTCTATACATTCTATAGACTTCTATAAATGATATTTAAGATAAATGCGCCAAATGCAGGTGACAGTGTCAACCGTAACAAATAAGGACTATTTAGGCAGACAATGTACAATTTATGTTCATCCGTTTGGCCTCGGGAATGCTGACCTAATGCTAAGTGGTTTAAGTTAAAGGATTATTGTACAATGCCTGACTTAGAGCAAGGCACATGTCAACTGCGTTTTGGACAGTTACTATTCGTGGGTATTATGTATGCCGAATATAAATTCAATACATTTTAAAATGACACACGACTGTTTTAGAAACGTTTTGCGGAACCAATTATTAACCCGTTCCTTCATATAAACTTGTTTTCACGCATTTGCAAACAGGGTAAACCCAGACTAGACGGCTCCTATAGGAGCCATCTGATCAGGGTCTGCTCTGTTTGCTGGTGTAAGTTGTAATTTGACAGATCTGTTTCTTTACTTTCTAAAATAGCTGCACTATTCCACCTTCTGCATTTCATTATAGTAGTGTAAAACTATCCTCTCTGGAACAGTGCGCCTCCCTATATATTCTATATAGCGCCTCCCATAGCGCCTCCCATAGCGCCTCCCTGGCCGAGAGGCGCGAGCAATGACGTCACGGAACATCGTCTGCTATACCTATACTATGGCGTCATCGCTCTACCTGTATACACCCACGCGCACGATCACGTGATATAACCAAAGAATGGAAGATTTGGTTCTCTCCCAGATTATACCCAGATGGATTACAGACGAGAAAACAAACTCATAAACATGAAAACGATCGGGCATAAAACAAATTGTTTGGCATTTGCGTAAAACGCAAAGAAAACAAAACACAATATACATCTATATACGTTTTATTTTACAATCTTATACACTTTGATTATGTCACAAACATATACTGATCTATGCTCAGAGGTAAAAATAGCATTACATCATTTTTAAGAACACTATTCAAATTGATATTACGACATGTTACATTCTTGATTTGTGTATATTACTAATACAAAATATGATGGGAATGTTTCGTTATATTAGATATGTTGTTTAGTCAAACAAGAGTTGCATCCCTTGATTTTAGGTACATTTTGGAAGTTTTAATACTCAAGCGATATAAATTATGTTAGATTGATATAGATGTTCACATTTTGAAATATACACAAATCAAGATGTCACCATTCTTTTGTCTTTCAATATATTAATAACAAAAAAACCCCAACTAAATCTCCAGTATAAGTCAAACCATTAGCCTCATACTAAAGCCCCATTTTCTTCGTTCTATCTACACACGTTCAAAACTATCAATAACTCAATACATATATATATACACATGTTCAGAACTAACACATTCTTAATACATACATGAAATAATACAGTTTTTCAAACAGTGTCATTTACAAATCTTGAACATCGGAAGCCTTAATCCACGAATTAAATTTTTTTGGCCAATACATCCATTTTACGTAGTACTGTTTCTTAACACCCTTTCCTCTGGTTTTGAGGATAGTCTCCACTTTCCACAAGTCATCGTTTTTCACATCCACTTTCTGTAGTTCCGACTGGTAGAAGGTCCCTTTAATTTCTTCTCCGTCGTAGTCTTTGACTCGGTACACAGGCAGCCCTCCGCGTAGTATCTTCTGGGACACAGTAAAAATCTCTCCGGACCACTTCTCGTCGTATTCTCTAGGAAAGAGGTTTCGAAGATGACTCATGCGCACCCGATCTCCCAGTTTGAATTTGAACGGTTTCCTGACACGTTTGACCTTCGGTATGGCTGGCATCCTCTTTGGCCAGTACTGTTGCCACCATAGATTAGTTTCTTTTGATTCTGTCACTTGATCCGGTGCCATGTCTATCGTTCTATGATACGTCATATTGTAATTCCCGGTGAAGTCTCGCAGATGGTCGACGTATCGTTCCGATTGTTTATAAGTCATGTAACGATAGATTTTAGCTTTGACCGTCTTGATGACCCGTTCTGCGTAGTTGGCTTTTATCTCCGTGTTCTGCGCGTATAGGTGTGCTATTCCACGGGCTTTCAATAACGCGTTAAAAGCGTTGGATCTGAATTCCTGTCCCTTATCAGTTCGGGTCCGTGTAGGCTGCCGACCTTCTCTCAATATATCCTCAAATGCTATTGCTACGCTTTCTCCTTTTTTATCTCTTAAGGGACGCATCCACAGGAGTTTAGAAAAAATGTCGATAACCATGAGAACGTACGCGTATCCGTCGTTTGCCTTAGAGAATTTCGTCATGTCCATGAGATCCGCATCCCACTGGTCATCGATGCCGAGCGTTATCACCCTGTTTCGTTTAAAGCATCTCTTTAGGGGTCGCTGTAAGCTATAGGTCTCTTGTCCCTGCAACCATTGACGAATCTTGCTCTTGCTGATGGCGTATTTCCCCTCCTTTTTAACGTATCTGTATAACTTGTCCGGTCCGGAAAAGCTTCCGTCATTGGTGGGCTGGAAATAAATGTCCTTTAAATACTCTTCCCACGACATCGCTGAGCCATGTTGGAGCTCAATGGTGTTAGGATCTCTCTCTTATAAAGCGTCATCTTCATCGTCTGTGGTATCAACATCTTCGGGGTCACTTTCTTCACCGAGTGCATTGTCCTCATTCTGGTCCAGTAAAGCCTTTAAGCGGTAGCTGTATTTGTTTATAGCCATCTTAATAGATGTCTGTTCATCATACCCATCATGTAACATCTTTTGTAAATAATCCATGATTTTACGATGGACGGGTCCGTTCTGAAGTTGCTGTATGTATGAGATGACAATCCCGTAGTTTTGCTTGAATGTCTGCTCATCTTTCTGTTTCATTTTTTCTTCAACCTTTATCTTCGCTGCCTTCTCACTCATCCCTGTTTTCAGGTATTTTTCAATGTTCTTGCTCCAGTCTTCTTCATTGACGGACCTGGCTCGGATCATGAGAGTATCGAAAACCTTCTGCTCATTGTTCCCTGGCTTCCAGCATCCATATACATCGGCTTCTTGGCAAGAGGCCCACCTTCGATGTCATCTCTCTTTCTCTTGAGATTATTTTCCGGGCACCATCTCTTATCGTGTCTCTGCAGATCATGCGGGTTGTCAAACAACAGCCCGCAATCGTCACAGGATGTCATGTTTTCCAGATGTAGCATGAGCTGTCGATGGAGATCAGCTCGGTCGCTTGTAGTCTCTCGGTGTAAATGGCTAGCCATCGAAATAACCTTCTCTGTTGTAGGATGCGCTTGTTCTTCAGGATTGTTGTTTCGTGAATGACCGATCTTCTGTGTCGATCCTCCTCTTATAGAGTTAAACACGTTAGTGCGCAATCGCAGCGAGTCGGGTGTTGTGGGTTTAAGATCAACTACTAAATATCCGTACGGTGTCGATGTGGCTACCTGGAAATGTCTCATCAGATGTTGTGGCTTTTCCGTATACATTTGACGAGCTAATGTCATAATCTGCTGTTTATCCACCGGGTTGTTAAACATGACCAGATAATTGACAGTTTCTTCTCTGTGTAGGATCTTTGTTGTAGTATAAGTTCTGATTGATGGCTATCACTGACATGTTTCTGTGATGACTCCCTTCCGTAAATAACTCGCTGATTCGAGAATCTTTCGCAGCCAACGACATGAGATCATCCAATATGATGAGATTCGTCATTGATGGGTTTATGAACGTATCATCTTCAAGATCTATCGGGATACCTCTCACAAATTCTACTGGTGGGTATACATTTTCCTTAATTTCGTCATATAGTGGCTGCCAACGTTTGTAGAGCCATACAATCCTCTGAGGCGCTGGGGTTATCTTCGTCAGACTATTCTCTAGCAGAGTTTTCACGAAATATGTCTTGCCGCACGATGTGGGTCCCGATACGTTTGCCGTGAAGGGGTGTTGAAATGTGAAGTCTAGCTGCTGCTGCTGGTGTTGCTGCGGCTGCTGCTGCTGTTGCTGCTGGTGTTGCTGCTGCTGCTGCTGGTGTTGCTGCTGGTGTTGCTGCTGTTGTTGCTGCTGCTGCTGCTGGACATCGTGCATATTCCTTAAATGCCTCGTCGAGTCGTGAGGCCAAGCGTAACTGCTCATGCAAAGATTGCATTGATACATGGTTTTCTACTCAAAGTCGTATCTAGCTATGCCAGAATTTCGATGTCAACCTCCTCTTATAAACTCGAGTTTGTCGGGATCCTCTTATGACCGATGGCGAGCGTGTGTATCCCATCTCCGAGTATATACCTCTTATCATCATAGGCGGAGAGAGTAGTTTTGTTTAATGTCACTGTGTAAATTTCGTGTCGATCTGTCTGGAAGAGATTCATGGATTCCATCTGAGTCTCCCTGTTGAACAAACATTGCTTATACAGTTCGTGTCGCAGCTTGGAATTGATCACGGCTTTGCTGACTCCTTTCGCGGTTCTTTTTTCCTTGTCGCCATGAGACAAACTGTACATTTTAGCTCTCAGACCTACGAATTCCCTTACCGGAACAGATGCCGTTTCATCTTTCATTTTTCCAATGACCTTTTTATTGGTGGTGTCATAGAGCGGATGGTTCTTGGGGTAGCCGCTCAAGTCGAACAGGTGTTTGTCCGCTGCCATATCTTCGTAAATGTCCATGGTGGTGACATCATAGCAAAGAGAGTCCGGTCGGTGAAAAGGAGTGTTGCTCCTTCACCATATTTCCTTTTCATGTAATTGTAATGAAAGTCATACATCAACACTTTCGAAATGTCCAAAATGGAAAATCCAACGTATATTGGACGGTTCAAGACGAGTTTTTGTTTGATCAGCTCGATAGAGGCCAAATCGTCGTTGAAGATCTTAAACGACTTGAATCCCGGTTTTCTTGTCAACTTCTGTAGACGTTTCTCCGAATGAACGAGTTGGATGTCTACTCTTTTTCTCAGGTTCTCCATGGTCTTTCCGAAGACCGAATTATTCATGAGTTTGAAAAAGTCTTTTTCAAACTCATTTTGAGCTTCCTTCCTCATTGTGGTGTTGAAATCGATGTACGATTTCAACCAAGCACTTTGCTTGAATGTCAGAACTCTGTGAATCTTGTTCAATTTCATGCCCAGACGGAGGTAAAGTTGCAGATTTTTGAAATGTACCACATAATTGGTTTTGTCTTGGAGGTTTGGTACCAGCTTTTTGCATCCGGTAGCCTTCATTCCGAGGTCCTGAAGCAAATCTTTCTGATATGGGGACAGCATCTCAGGTGTGATTGTAAGCGTTTCCGGCGCTAATGGGTAGTCATTATGAAGATCGTGTAAGTCGCTCGGATACTCTAAGTCTACCTCTAAAATGAAACCATCCTCGCCATCCTCTGGGATTGAGGTCACATCGTAATCACGTGCTTCTTCGTCGGATAGCCATTTAAAGTCGTGTGTAGGCAAAGTACAAAAATGAGTCATGCAGGAAACACCACATACAGAACAAACACTCGCCCGAACAGCAACACAAGGAAACAGCAAATGTACATAGGTAGAAAAAACAACAAGAGACGCACAAAGACAAAACAAACATACAATAGGAGGAAGATGGAAGTACCGCCTTGGAACGGTCAGTGACAAAAGTCACCGGGGGGTTTAAACCGGTTTATGGGCGCCCAACCTCACCCTTATTCCATCCCCATCCTAAAAGACAAACAGTGTAAATAAACGTATCCCCTCTCCGACTAATCTACAACAACCGCGACAGCAAAGCTTGACTCATGGCCCATCCGTATAAATTGTTGGCATCCAGGTAGATTATGTGATTTGACTTTCGGTCTTTGTCGTTGTGTTCTACATAGGCATTGTTTGCCTCCGCGTGACGCTTCGTAATGACGGCAATACCGCCCCCCAATCCTTTCTCGATAAAAAGATGCATGTCAGGTTCTGTTAAAAGTTCCAGTTTTACTCCAGTCATTTTCAAAGCTGCTTGCCACGCCAGTCCAGGAGATGTGTAGAAGTTGGCCGGGTCCAACTTATATATATCCAGGCAAAGGTCTCTGAAGTTTTCAAATACGTCAACCAACAGATGTACGTCTGTTTCCATGTAAAGGTCGTGGTACTCCCCTACTGTCTGTATATTCAGAACATCCCAAACCGTCTCCGCGTGAAAATAATCTTCCTCTGAGATCTGTGTTTCATTCAAATCATTGTAAAAGGCCATTGGTGCGGGGAGGTTCTGTTCTTTGAATCTGTCGAATGAGTTCATGTAGCGATAGGGATAGACACCCTTTCGACTGAGCAGCTTCATTTTCAACATGTCGTTGCCTGGATGTGATGCTTTGACGTAAGACCTAAGGTGTTTAAATTTACCGAGATCTTTTTCTGCTAAATTATCGACGAGTTTTTCCAACGACGTCGATAGGAACTGGAACGTATCGACAAAATCCAGTTTCCCTAAAGAAAAGGAAATGTATTTTTCGTGATTCTGCGGTCTACAATTGATCCTTTTGTGCTTTATTTTGCCGATCGCTTCCATGATGAGGTGAGAATCGTACCCTCGCAAATTGTGAAAGAATACGGGTATTCTCTCTCTCTGCTTCAAATTGATGTTACATGCATTGTGGGCTGCTCCTCGAAATGTTCCGGTCACATGGCAATGATCTCGCACTCGGTCATTATCCAATTTCGATCCGCATATGCTACAATCGGTAGCCGTTTCAAACGTTTGCACATCTGCTTTAGTCATCTCCAAAGGTTTTTCTTGGCGTAACGTATCTACGAGTCTGTCCTCCAATTCAACCATATGTTCCACAAAGACATCAGCTGCATTCGGACCCCGATACGTCACGTGATCTTCCGTAATGTCGTCTGTGATACCAACGACTTTGTAGGTAAAGCCTGACGGTGTATGTTTGGCTAATCGTACTGTAGACGATTTGCTTGGGTCGGGTTGACATCCGTATCGCCTTTCCAAAATACATTCAATGTCCGCGTATACCACAAAGGGCACTTTGAGCTGTTTGGACACGTCAGAGAATTGCAACCACTTGTCCTCTTCGGACGGCATCTCGGTTCGTTGAGCCCCATAAACTTGACAATAGGGTAGGTGTTTTTCCAACAGCTTATTCTTGGTGAAGCCGTGACAGTAAAAGTACTGGTAGCCGTGTTCTTTATTCATCAATCTATTGAAGTTTTTGATCCAACAATAATGAGCTTGTTCTCCCTGCGTGATGACCAGAAGATCTACGTGGCGCAATCCTCGTTCTTTTGTTAAGTGTAGAGGATATATGTTGCTCTTTTCGTAGCCGAAGACATTGACGGACAGGTCGTTTTTCTTTTCGAATTTGATGACGTCGGCCACTCGCACGGGAAATGGAATATTTGTGAAGTCCAATTCATCCCGATATTGTTCGTATTTGGCAACTCTGTGAGGATTATCGATGGCTGGGTGAAGTGCCGCCAATACCGACCACATGAAACATTGGTCATCATGGTTTTAACGTTGATAATGGCTTTCTTGCTCGCCAGTTTTGCTGGAAGGGGTAGATAGCTTGACCCTTTGAAAGGTTTATACTTCACAACATGGATGTGGGTACCGATGACTGTGTCTAGCGTCCAGTTGCTTCCTTCTCTCTGATACTCGATGAAGGAATTGATGATCTTCATTATACTCTGTCTTAAGGCTTGTTCGATGTCATCGTCTTTTAAAACGATGTGACACTGTCCGTGAAAGTAGGGTGTCACCGCCTCAATCTGGCCACCCTTCGATTTTGTGAATCGCACTTGTAACGTTATGTAAAACTTTATTGTCTGTCTTTTCAGTAACGCATCCTTCAGCAGCGATCTTATCGTTTCCTCTCTGCTTTTTGAAAAGGTCAAGGGATCGTATTTAGTCATATCCTTAGGTGTCAGTGTTATCTTCTTGAGATTGCCATCTATAGCTTCCTCTTCCGATATGCAGTCTTCGGCCTGCACTCCAATTTCTTCATCTGCCTCATGCGTACGTGGCACTTCATTATTTGTGGGCGTTTCATCTGCATCAAGGTCATTTACACTCGCTTCGTACGTATTTGGTGTATCTCCAGCTCCTTCTTGGGAGATTTCCATCTCATCATGTTGGATGGGAGAGTTCTTCTTCTTTTGTCTATTGGAACATTCTTCATGTTGCTCTCGGTTTTCAATCAGCTGGTCACTGTTTGTCCCAAGATGATGTTTTTTTATATGTCGAAAATAGTTATCTTGTCTTGTGAATTTGATCCCGCACTTCTGGCAATGAAATGCCTGAGATACGTGAACAGTCCTTTGGTGCCGTTTCAAGTCAGACGTCCTCTTAAAAGACTTTTCGCATAAGTCGCAATTGTATAACGCTGGACCCATGTTGGCATTCACCAAGTGACAGAATTTAATCACCTTGATTATATGAAAAATAAAACATTTCATTTTATAAGTTAATTTATTTATACCTGTCAGATATATTCTTCATAACAAGGAAGCATTGGAGGAATCATTGTACATGTGTGTAAACAATTTAAGACTAGTATAGCGTTCAGCATTCGAAATCTACTCATTTAGATTTAAATTCTGAAGGGTGGTGATCCCTCGAAAGCAGGTCACAGTTCAACCGTTGATGAAGTTAGTAAAAGTACAAAAATGAGTCATGCAGGAAATACCACATACAGAACAAACACTCGCCCGAACAGCAACACAAGGAAACAGCAAATGTACATGGGTAGAAAAAACAACAAGAGACGCACAAAGACAAAACAAACATTCAATAGGAGGAAGATGGAAGTACCGCCTTGGAACGGTCAGTGACAAAAGTCACCGGGGGTTTAAACCGGTTTATGGGCGCCCAACCTCACCCTTATTCCATCCCCATCCTAAAAGACAAACAGTGTAAATAAACGTATCCCCTCTCCGACTAATCTACAACAACCGCGACAGCAAATACAGTGGTAAAGTGCATGTATAACAAAAAAACATTTAATTGAACATACTGTATCCACCTATCGCTAGTGTACTCAATGATTGAGCTGCAAACAGAGTAACTGTAGAAAAGTAATAAAGGGTACGACAAAAATGAAATAGTACAGATATCCGACGTTCTCCTTCCATTTCTGGATTTAAGAGGTCGCCTTCATAGAGTACTAAACCTTTCTTGTCGGCGTACATGCAAAGAGGCCAGCGTGATTGCCAACTGTAAAAGGGTTCACAACCAAACATGCAGTATGTTGTAATAATACAGGATCATATCCCTTTTTAATGAATTGTTTTATATATTTGATGAACAAAGTGAGAAAATGGGTATGTCCAATAATTCTACGAAGTTTGTAAATCACATCACCATAAAATTCCGGATGTGAAATACCGTGTCGCAAAAGTACCTTGAGATTACATTTGTACTTGCCAATAAGCGAGAGATTTCGATAGTAAAATTTAGAGAAAGTTTTTCTTAGTTTATGGTATCTATATCCTTGTTTAAGCAGTTTTTCAGTTAAAATGAGATTTCGACTGTTAAAATCGTCAATAGATGAACAAGCTCTAGCAAAACGAATAAGTTGAGATATATAAACCCCGTAAGATGGAGCACGGGGAACATCCCCGTCAAGATGAGGAAAATTTACAATATTAAAATCAAAATCATCTCTTTTGTCATATATTTTAGAAGAAATCATTCCATTATTAATTTTAAGGTCTAGGTCAAGAAACGCTGCATAATTGTCGGACGGGTTAGCTTTATTCAATTTGAGTTCTTTAGGATAAATTGTAGGAATCAGAGCATTAAAGAAAGGGTTATCTAAGTTAAAAATATCATCCAAATATCGACAAGTATCATTGAAGGCTTTTATAACATCTTCTTGTGATTGAGGATTCAAACTCAACATGAAATCTCTCTCATAGCAGTACAAAAACAAATCTGCGACAAGTGGTGCACAATTCGTACCCATGGGAATACCAATTACCTGACGGTATATAGCATTCCCATAACGTACAAATATGTTGTCCAAAAGAAAGGTTAGTGCTTCGCAAACTTCTGAGCAAGTCCAATTGGTGTAATACTTCATTTGCTCGTCAGTAAAGAAAGCTTTTTCAGCATTACATGCCAAGAATGATGTTTTTTCTCGGGCAAATACTTTCTGGATCAAGTTAGTAAGCTTATCCTTAATTAAAACATGAGGAAGAGTTGTGTACAGAGTAGAAAAATCGTACGTGCTTACAGTGGATGCAAGATACCTTTTGTTCTTAAGTTTGTTTAAGACTTCTGAAGAGTTCTTAATAGACCAGAAGAGATTTATTCCAGAATTTTCATAAGTCTTATCACAGTAAAATTTTAAATGTTCCTTTACCTTCGTTAAGCAAGAAGTCAAAAGTATAGACAATTTAGTAGTTGTACATGAACTAGAATTTGCAATGAAACGCGCTTTATATGGTTTTTTATGTAGTTTTGGTAACCAATACATAGTAGGAAGTTTATGTTGTGTAATTTTAATATCGGTTCCAAATTTTTCACACTTTTTGACATGGTCTGAAATGATGGTCTTTTCGTCAGTGGTAACTGAAATGTATGACTTGGTATTAGTAATTTCCTGCTTCAAGACATCGATATAATGTAATCGTCAAATAATAATCACATTATTTGATGCCTTATCAGCAGGAACAAAAACGTATTTTGAATGGAAATCCTGTAAACCCTTTTTAAGATGTCTAAATGAAGTTCTAGGTTTAGGTGGAAGAAGGTGTTTATTAGAGCTGTAAAAGGAAATGCGTTTATCAATTATATCAAAAATTAGTTTTTTCCAACAAGAAAGGGCAGTAGACTCAACATGTTCTCTTCGACACCATTTAATACTAAAATTTTGTAAAGCCTCCGCAATCTGAACTCGACAAGAGTTAAAATCTATCAAGGATGGTATTCTATATTTGGGACCTTTATTCAAAAGAGATCGTAGACGTTTATCTTTAATTATCTCAAAATTACCAGTAATCACATGACCAGCCGGAGAATAGCAAAATTTTGAGGTGGCGCAATCTCAATTATCAGGAATATTATCATTAATATTAAGGTCGGCCACAATTTTATTGTAGTTGAAAATTGTATTTCTGATGGGTTTGTTATATTTGTAGCAGATGATAGGTGGTTCTGTATTTTTAAAGTATTTAGGAATAGTGTCAATTACATTTTTGTCTCTAAAAATACTTTGTAGGTCAATAAAATCAATACCTTTATTAATAAAAGGAATTTTCAAGAAGAATCTTTGGTGTTCAGATAATTTGTCGATGTGCGGTCTGAGAACATGTAGAGTAAAGCTTTGTATCAAACTAGCAGTTCCTATGAGAGGATCTGATCGAAAAATAATTTTATCGGCTTGCTCGTCAATTTCTTTTAATGAACATATAGATAAGGAGGAAAGTCTAGAAAGCATGGCATGTTTACCCGAAATTAGGCGTAAAGTATGTAGATCAAGAAGAGTCAATTTCAAACGAGATTTTCGTTTAATATTACCATTCTTGCGAATGCCATGCGATCGAGATTTGCGTTTTCTAATAGAAAAAATTGAAAAAATATCTATATCTGGTTCTTTTGAAATATTTCCAGTCTGGTAAATATTATCATTCAGTCCTAAAGGAAAAGGTGTTTGCAATTTTTTGATCCAATTTAATTCAGATATAAATCTAGCTTTCGATTTAAAGCTACTAGTCGCCTCCTTATCGTATGTTATATGCTCAACAATTTGTACTAAAACATCTTTAAAAGAATGGCCAGATTTCCGAAAGTGTTGGTATAAAAAATTGTTTAGTTTACGATTTCGACACTGATATGCATGCTCACGAAATCGAGTTTTCAAAGCACGTCCTGTTTGTCCTACGTACTGTATACCGCAACTAGGCGCGTTTCAAGTTAAAACATAAATAACGTTAGTAGTAGTACAATCAACGTCTGAGTTTATCTTGACATTAAATGTTCTACCATTAACTGTAGATTTTATAGTGGAATTACAAGAAATGTTACTACAACATATGCACCTCTTAGCAAAGCACTTTTGGATAATTGGATACACTCTGTGTCGTCTGCATAAGGACCGTTTACGAATAGAAGAAACATTTTGGATAACAGATTTTAAAGGTGAAAGTACAACTCTTGGTCCATTGAAAAAACATTTATTAATAGAAAGAGATGGTATGTGAAAAGATGAAGCCGACTGAAGATTAAGTTGTTTTAAACGAACAAAAGGTTGAAGGGAAGAGAAATTAGAAATATTTCTGGGTACTTGTACAGACGACACAGATTGCATATTTAAAGCTTTTAGTTCTATTCGAGGTATTTTAACTTTATTCATATTGGAAAGTGATAGAGGGGCACCTGTATTGTGTTCAACAACACGTCAATTACATAAGTGTAGCTACCAAGTGCATCAAATTGTTGGTGAACACAACACCTACCACGAGGTGCATGACATACTTATGATGATGTAAGAGGCGAATGAGAGTTGTGTATGTTACTTGCATATCCTGCAAGAGAATGATAACAACATCGATTACGTGTACGGGGAGACTTTTTACGGCCACCACACGGCACAAGCAACACTGTTGTGATAATAAAAGTACAAAAATGAGTCATGCAGGAAATACCACATACAGAACAAACACTCGCCCGAACAGCAACACAAGGAAACAGCAAATGTACATGGGTAGAAAAAACAACAAGAGACGCACAAAGACAAAACAAACATTCAATAGGAGGAAGATGGAAGTACCGCCTTGGAACGGTCAGTGACAAAAGTCACCGGGGGTTTAAACCGGTTTATGGGCGCCCAACCTCACCCTTATTCCATCCCCATCCTAAAAGACAAACAGTGTAAATAAACGTATCCCCTCTCCGACTAATCTACAACAACCGCGACAGCAAATACAGTGGTAAAGTGCATGTATAACAAAAAAACATTTAATTGAACATACTGTATCCACCTATCGCTAGTGTACTCAATGATTGAGCTGCAAACAGAGTAACTGTAGAAAAGTAATAAAGGGTACGACAAAAATGAAATAGTACAGATATCCGACGTTCTCCTTCCATTTCTGGATTTAAGAGGTCGCCTTCATAGAGTACTAAACCTTTCTTGTCGGCGTACATGCAAAGAGGCCAGCGTGATTGCCAACTGTAAAAGGGTTCACAACCAAACATGCAGTATGTTGTAATAATACAGGATCATATCCCTTTTTAATGAATTGTTTCATATATTTGATGAACAAAGTGAGAAAATGGGTATGTCCAATAATTCTACGAAGTTTGTAAATCACATCACCATAAAATTCCGGATGTGAAATACCGTGTCGCAAAAGTACCTTGAGATTACATTTGTACTTGCCAATAAGCGAGAGATTTCGATAGTAAAATTTAGAGAAAGTTTTTCTTAGTTTATGGTATCTATATCCTTGTTTAAGCAGTTTTTCAGTTAAAATGAGATTTCGACTGTTAAAATCGTCAATAGATGAACAAGCTCTAGCAAAACGAATAAGTTGAGATATATAAACCCCGTAAGATGGAGCACGGGGAACATCCCCGTCAAGATGAGGAAAATTTACAATATTAAAATCAAAATCATCTCTTTTGTCATATATTTTAGAAGAAATCATTCCATTATTAATTTTAAGGTCTAGGTCAAGAAACGCTGCATAATTGTCGGACGGGTTAGCTTTATTCAATTTGAGTTCTTTAGGATAAATTGTAGGAATCAGAGCATTAAAGAAAGGGTTATCTAAGTTAAAAATATCATCCAAATATCGACAAGTATCATTGAAGGCTTTTATAACATCTTCTTGTGATTGAGGATTCAAACTCAACATTTAAATTCTGAAGGGTGGTGATCCCTCGAAAGCAGGTCACAGTTCAACCGTTGATGAAGTTAGTAAGTTTGCACTCATTGACCTCGCCCGAACCCCCGTGCTGATGTGAAACTCTAATTTTCGAATAGTACTCGATCAGATTTTTCGTTTGATATGTCACATGCCCGCCTTTGGCATAAAAAAGTTATTTTGCACTCAATGACTCTACCTGACCTCAAGGCCTATTTGAAGTTATAATTTTCGAAAACGCTCGAGCAGACCTTTCGTTTGATATGTCACATGCCTGCCTTTGAAATGAAGGAATAATGATATTTTGACCTGCACATAAATATTCATGATGACGTCATAAAATCTTTAAACCACTCTAACTCGCGAGACGTTAGAAATAAGTCCTTAGTTGTATGTATTTTCTTGATCGGCTCGATGAGATCTGCCCAAAGGCGCTAAAATCTCGATTGGCACCGGAATCCTGGAAGTCTGCGAGTGCTCGGAATCAGTCGCAGACCGTCGTAAACGACTTGGGAGGGGTTGGGGACCTCAAAACCATACTTAGTTCGATTGGCACCGGAATCCTGGAAGTCTGCGAGTGGATGGAATCAGTCGTAGACCATCGTAAACGACGCGGGAGGGGTTCGGGACCTCAAAACCATGATCGAGTCTATTGGCACCGGATTCCTGAAAGTCTGCGAGTGGTCGGAATCAGTCGCAGACCGTCGACGAAGATCCCTTTTTTGTTCTTCTTGTGATAATATTACTAGCAGACTATATTTATTAAGTGTATCCTGTTCTAAGTATAGACCCTCTGTAATGAACCCACCCGATCTCTAATTCCTACTATCGGAAAAAAATGTTTTAACTACTATAGACTTACCTTGGTGGTCTTGCACTATTCACGTCCATTCTCTTCACCGTCTGTCACCGTAATGAGATATCCTACGATGAGACGCCTCTTATAAACTTTCCTCAAACGGCCTCTTATAAACTTCCTGCGCTACGTCATAGGAATTTCTGATGACTCACTAACATTGTGCAGACGAACTATTTTAAAGCTATAGCAGATGATGTTAAGTGACGTCATTCCTCGCGCCTCCCGGCTATGCAGGAATGGTATAACGGTATATCGTATAACTATAGCAGACGATGTTAAGTGACGTCATTCCTAAATGACATAAACGAATGAATTTGCTCACTGATCGTTTTATGAACGAGTCCACGACTAGGTCATAATGTACTTCATGTTCAAGTGGTTAAAAGTGGCTAGATCCTCTCTGGGGATGTTAATTAACATCATTACTCAAGCCCCCTCCCCCCCCCGGCTTTGCACATGACTAGGCCATAAGGTACTTTATGTTCAAGTGGTTAGAAGTGGTTTAATCCTTTTTAGTGGTATTAGGTCCTTCAGAATCGGTACACTTGAAAAGTACCGTCTGCTGACAATAAAAAACAGATTCAAAACGGGCTGGTTATATCACGTAATCCCGCATGGGTGTATACAGGTAGAGCGATGACGCCATAGTATAGGTATAGCAGACGATGTTCCGTGACGTCATTGCTCGCGCCTCTCGGCCAGGGAGGCGCTATGGGAGGCGCTATGGGAGGCGCTATATAGAATATATAGGGAGGCGCACTGTTCCAGAAAGGATAGTTTTACACTACTCATTATAACTATTTTGTCCATGAAGATTCAGTGGATATTGAAATTTGGAATTAACATAGAACAGGGGCAGGGTTAAAGGAGTTCTCTGCATACAGTTTACGGATCTATGGTATCTTTGAGTTGTTAATAATTTCTTACATAATTTGTTACAATGCACCAATATTTTCGCAAACATATTCGAAAATCTGTTTACGAAACTTTTTACGAAAATAACGTCCTCGGTAAATAGCAGGTTTCGTGGTAATTGTCTATTTTAATGCTAGGTTTCAATAATTATACGCATGAAAATATTCGTGAACGCATATGTAAGATATTTCGTGACATTACATATAACACGAGACAGCAAATGTACATAACTAACAAAAACAGAAAGAGATGCACAAAGACAAAACAAACAAACAATAGGTAGATAGATAGATAGATACGTCTTTATGCAGTAATGTAAACACATAGTGTTTCTTATTACATCAACATAATCATGATAATATAACCATAGTCACGTGCCAAGAACTTATTAACAATCTTCATTTGCATGACTCACTTTCCATTAACATACGAACAATTCAAACTGAAATAATAACAATAAAAAAAAGGTTGAACTCTAAACGGTTAAATACATCCCAACTTATGTAGGTTTCTACACCAAGTTAATGATACCATTACATACACCCCAACTTCTGTTGGTTTCTACACCAAGTTAATGATACTATTACATACACCCCAACTTATGTAGGTGTCTACACAAAGTTAATGATATCATTACATACCGAGATACTTTAACTAGTATTTGATATTGAAAATCGTCGTTTAAATGCTTCAGATAAAAAATTACCCAATTTGAAAAGCTCTTTGGCATTTTTAGTTTGCTTCAGGGAAATAAATTTAAAAACACTCGGTCTGTTATGATAGAATGACTTGATAACGTACGACGTATCACACTCCTCGCGGTGATCTCCCTTGTCACTACGTGCGGTCATCACTGCCACTACAAGTTTTTTAGCTGGATGGTTTATTTAGCTAACTTTTTTTTAATGTTGATTTCAAGTTTTCCATTTGTTTCATATTTCAGCACCGGTAAAGCCAACAAAGTAGAAAAATAAACAGCTTTCTTAAAAAAAGAATTTGGTAACTTTTTACACGATCTTTTAAAAAGACCACCGGTGGAGATTTTTTATCAGGGCACCGGTTGTTGAAATGTCAAACTTAATTCGGGACGCTGTACGTGATTATGATTCTCAAATTTACCCAATCCCGAACAGATTAAATGTTTTGAATATTTTCTTGCGGGACAGGATGTAATAATAAATTTACCGAATGGCTACGGTAAGATTTGGCAGCCGGCATAGCGTCTGCCATAGTTTGATCACATGATCACGTGAATGGTGTGGTGGCAGGGATCTCTTCAGCGTAGCGACTAGGGGAGATAACTGCGTTGGAGATTGACGACGTATATCATCATATACCGGACAGACAAGTACAAAATAATACTCGTCTTCTAAGTCGTGCTTATCACAATGCAAACAGAACCTCAGATTACGATCAGTTCTAGATTGAGAGTAACGACCAGTTTTAATTCTTAAGGTATGAGAAGATAATCTTAATCGCGATACTGGTGTTCTTAATTTCTTTGGTAGTTTGTCCAAATATTCCTCGTATTAAAATACTGTTTTGTAGTTTTTATACATAAACAATGACTGACTGTTACTTAATGATACATACCATTATTGATTTAAGACGTCAACATTTTTAAAATTAATTTCGTTTGGATGTTTCCGAGCATGAGAAAATCCGTATTCATCCATCAAATGCTTTATATTACTGGCCCAGTTCTTAACACCCATGCTACTATCGTATACTAAACTATTATACAGATAGTGTCTAAATACAAGAGGTGTCCCAGAATTACGTAGACTTTTGCCATAACTTTTTATTTTATTTATTTAGATATTTTAATCAAACTTAGGACGTTAGTACATCCGTAAACCGGTTTAAACACCAGTGGTGTTTTTGCTACTGACCGTGCCAAGGCAGTACTCTCTTTATCACCCTTCCTTATGTTTGCCTTGCGTCTTGGTGCTTGTGATTTTGTTCATGTGTGCAGTGTTTGTCTCTGATTCTTGTGTGTCTGTTGGGGTTTTCTGTGTCCATCTCGTATGTGAGTGTGCGTTTGGGTGTGTTGTTGTGTGTGTATGTGTGTGTGTGTCATGCTGTCTATCGGTGTTTTGGTGGTGGTTGCGTCTTGTATGTGGCTTTGCCTGCTTGACTTTACTACTTTTCCATTGATCAAAAGTGTCTTCAACCTATTTGAAAGAAATTGCAGATACACTTTTGTTTCTATGCATATGCGAAACTTGCTTTTTACGTCGTCATAGTACGCTCGTAACTATCCTTCGAGTAGGCGGGGCAGCTCACTTTTTGTACACTTATGATTATATCCTATCAATTATATCATCCGTAATTCTTGATCAATAATGGCGCGATGTAGTGTGATTATGAGTGACGTCATTTTAACGTATATGGCAAGTTTTAACATCATTACTATTACAGTTATTGTTTATTGATACAAAAAAAGAAACAGCTGCTCATAGAAATCACTGAAAAATGACGTCAACAGATTATACGGAACACCGCACCATCATCAAGTTGTGTGCAAGCCTCGGGAAAACATCCACCCATACATGTGAAATGCTAAAAGCGGCTAAAATCAAGCCCCCGGTATGTCGGGCTTTGGTTTTTAAGTGGCACAAGCGCTTTAGAGATGGCAGAGAGAATGTAAAAGATGACGAGGGCCGTGAGAGGAAGATGACTTTGAATCACACATTCTTGATATAAGCGTATAAGCGACATCACTGGAACGGGATTCGATCAGGAATGGTACAGGAGTGTGTTTGACCATGTTGAGAAGAGTTGAAGCGGAACATCAGAGCGGAACGTTCTTAAACTTCGGCTGACGTTATGACGTCATGACGGGCTGCCCCGTATACGCTACCCCCTGTGTACGTCAGGTGTACACAGAGACTGATCCAGATGTAGTACAGTTTTGAAATTTTATGTACCTATACAATAAAGATACATTGTGCTCCTGTCAAATTGGTTAGTCTCTATGACGTGTTTTGTGAAAGTTATGGCAAAAGTCTACGTAATGCTGGGACGTTCTTTGAACAAAACATGAACATTTTTTAAAATTAATTTCGTTTAGATGTTTCCAAACATGAGAAAATCCATATGTATCCAACAAATGCTTTATATTACTGGCCCAGTTTTTAACACCCATGCTACTATCGTATACTAAACTATTATACAGATAGTGTCTAAATATAGTATCAGTATTGACTATCTTACCCCAATACGTTATCATTCTAACATACCTTTGATATACAGCGGGTAGCGTCCTAACTCGCCATACACTGTCATATTGCATGTCGAAGTTTTAACACTTAACAACAATTTACTAAATTAAGGGGAAGATGGAAGTACCGCCTTGGAACGGTCAGTGACAACAGTCACTGGGGGTTAAACCGGTTTTGGGGCGCCCAACCTCACACTTAGTCCATCCCCATCCTAAAAGACAACTAGAGGTTTGTTTTTGTCACAAAAACAGATGTCTCCCCCTCCCATCCTCTTTCCAATACACAAGTGTAATGTCTGTAACTCCAAACTTATGAGGGTCTAATGTTTAAGTCATCAGGGGCAATAACTCCAACATTGTCAGGGGGAGACAATTCAAAAGCCCCAGGTACACAAAAACACATGCTAGTCAACATTCTTGTGAAGTTTGGTGACTCTAGTACTATTCGTTTCAGAGATACATGTGACACAAAGTAAAGTTTCTCTTATTTAAGTCACAAGGGGCAGTAACTCCAAAGTTATCAGGGGGAGACAATTAAAAATCCCAGATGCACAACAACTCATGCTGGTGAACATTCCTGTGAAGTTTGGTGACTAGCCCTACTGGTTTCAGAGATACAGGCAGCACAAAGTTTCTCTAATTTTAAGTTAACATATCAGGGGCTGTAACTCAAGAATTATCAGGGGGAGACAATTAAAAAAAAACCCAGGTGCACAACAACTCATGCTGGTGAACATTCCTGTGAAGTTTGGTGACTCTAGCCCTAGTGGTTTTAAAGATATGCATGACACAAAGTTTCTCTAATTTTAAGTAATCATATCAGGGGCAATAACTCCAAAGTTATCAAGGGAAGACAATTCAAAAATCCCAGTTGTACAACAACTCATGCTGGTAAACATTCCTGTGAAGTTTGGTGACTCTAGCCCTAGTGGTTTCAGAGATATGCACGACACTAAGTAAAGTTTGTCTAATTTTAAGTCATCAGGGGCAGTAACTCCCAAAGTTAACAGGGGGAGACAATTCAAAAAACCCAAGAGCAAAACAACTCATGCTTGTGAACAATCCTGTGAAGTTTGGTGACTCTAGCCCTACTGGTTTCAGAGATACGCGCGACACAAAGTTTGCATAAATTTAAGTATTCATATCAGGGGCAATAACTCAAGAATTATCAGCTATAGGTGCACAACAACTCATGCTGGTGAACATTCCTGTGAAGTTTAGTGACTCTAGTACCAGCGGTTTCAGAGATACGCGCGACACAAAGTTTTTCTAATTTTAAGTCATCAGGGGCAATAACTCCAAAATTATCAGTGGGAGACAATTCAAAAACCCCAGGTGCACAACAACTCATGCTGGTGAACATTCCTGTGAAGTTTGGTGACTCTATCCCAACTGGTTTCAGAGATACGCGCGACACAAGTTTGTGACGGACAGACGGACAGACGGACGGACGGACGGACGGACGGACAGACAGACAACTCTGGCAAAAACAATATATCTCCCCATAAATGGGGGAGACATAACAAGAGATGTTTGTAAAACATGTAAACCCCAGACCCCCTGACCTTTGATCTAGTGCCCTCAACTATAGAGGTCATCTATCGGTCATGACTAATCACCACAGCAACTTTGAAGATCCTAAGCCAAACCACTGATCATTTATTGATCTGAAAACATTTCACAAATTAAGGTCATGGTGACCTTGACCTTTGACCTAGTGACCTCAACAACTACAGAGGTCATCTAGTGGTCACAACCAACTACCACAGCAAGTTTGAAGATCCCGAACCAAACCATTGAGCAGTTAATAATTGGAAACCATTTCATCAGTTAAGGTCATGATGACCTTGACCTTTGACCTAGTGACATCAAAATCAATAGGGGTCATCTAGTTGTCATGACCAACCGCCACAGCAAGTTTGAAGATCCTAAGCCAAACCTTTGAGCAGTTATTGATCGCAAACCATTTCACCAGTTAAGGTCATGGTGACCTTGACCTTTGACCTAGTGACCTCAAAAATAATAGGGGTTATCTATTGGTCATGACCAACCACCACAGCAAGTTTGAAGATCCTAAGCCAAACCCTTGAGCAGTTATTGATTGCAAACCATTTCACCAGTTAAGGTCATGGTGACCTTGACCTTTGACCTAGTGACCTAAAAAACAATAGGGCTCATCTAGTTGTCATGACCAACCACCTAAGCAAATTTGAAGATCCTAAGCCAAACACTAGAGCAGTTATTGATCAGAAACCATTTTACAAGTTAAGGTCATGGTGACCTTGACCTTTGACCTAGTGACCTCAAATACAATAGGGGTCATCCAGTTGTCATAACCAACTACCGCAGCAAGTTTGAAGATTCTAAGCCAGACCCTTGAGCAGTTATTGATCGGAAACCATTTGACCAGTTAAGAGCATGGTGACCTTGACCTTTGACCTAGTGACGTAAAAAACAATAGGAGTCATCTAGTGGTCATTACCAAACACCACAGCAAATTTGAAGATCCTAGGCCAAACCCTTGAGCAGTTATTGATCGCAAACCATTTCACCCTTTAAGGTCATGGTGACCTTGACCTTTGACCTAGTGACCTAAAAAACAATAGGACTCATCTAGTCATGACCAATCACCTAAGCAAATTTGAAGATCCTAAGCCAAATCCTTGAGCAGTTATGGATCAGAAACCATTTTACCAGTTAAGGTCATGGTGACCTTGACCTTTGACCTAGTGACCTCAAAATCAATAGGGGTCATCCAGTGGTCATGACCAACTACTACAGCAAGTTTGAAGATTCTAAGCTAAACCATTGAGCAGTTATTGATCGGAAACCATTTAACCATTTACGGTCATGGTGACCTTGACCTTTGACCTAGTGACCTCAAAATCAATAGGGGTCATCTAGTGGTCATGACCAACCACCTAAGCAAGTTTGAAGATCCCAAGCCAAACCCTTGAGCAGTTATTGATCGGAAACTATTTCACCATTTTATGTCATGGTGACCTTGACCTTTGACCTAGTGACCTCAAAAACAATAGGGGTCATCTACTTGTCATGACCAACCACCACAGCAAGTTTGAAGATTCTAGGCCAAGTCGTTTATTAGTTATCATTCGGAAACCATCGATCTACCGACCGACCGACCGACCGACCGACATGTGCAAAGCAATATACCCCCATTTTTTCAAAAGGGGGGTATAAAAAGTGAAAATAAACGTAACCGCGATGGCAAATACAGTGGTAAAGTGAATGTAAAACAAAAACATTTAAGTGAAACAAACTTAAGCCATTTATATGAAGATGGTTAAGTGGTGGTGGTTGCAGAAAGATGCCACCATAGATTTAAAGGTAAATCAAATCAGTTTAGTAACGAATGACTCTGTGCTTAGAAGTAAAGCATAACACATAACATACTAAACGATATGTATGCGTTATGCTTTTAACAGATACACCGACGTTTGAAAAGCCTGAACGAGAGGAAATAAAATCCCTGTAAGATCGTTACAATAAAGAATAGTGTAAACCTTTTGTAGACACGATGGTGCTTAGGACAGGCTGTAAGTAAAGCAAAGCGTTCCCGGAGAAGCTGGCATTCATCCTACATTAAGCCACCTTCTGGCTTAACCCTTTCCCTGTTCTATGTTTATTCCAAATTATCTGATCTACTGAATATTCATGGACAAGCTAATTATAGTGAAATATGGAAGGCGGTACATTGTAGCCATTTTAGAAAGTAAAGAAACAGATCTTTCAAATGTCATAAGCAAATAGAACAGATCCTGTTTGCAGATGCGTGAACACATATTCATATGAAGGATAGGGTTAAATATCGACATTGATATTAATTTGTACATGTGATTGACAAAGTTATTGTAGATTTTTCGAGAAGTATATCAAATATAATTTAGCTAAAATTAGATTTCTTTAATTGTTTAAACAGGAGATACATTAAATGAATTAAAATAAAATTCAAACGTAACGTTCAGTCGTTTTTATTGATGTTAAACCGTATACATGGCACCATTGTACTTGATCTAACCCTTATCCTGCACGATGTACAATTACCGTATACATGACACCATTGTACTTGATCTAACCCTTATCCTGCACGATGTACAATTAACTATTTTGCTGCCAGTCTCACACCTGTGATCACCTATGTAAACAGTTTGGATCCAGGTGAGACGCCGAGACGTTGTGACAATGGGCCTTGAAACAAAAAAAGCATAAAATTGTAGTAGACGACAAATGTTGGCAGCGAAAGAGTTTTAAGCGCTGATCTGTTACAATATACTTAGTATTCCTTCAAACTGTCGACATTTGACATATATTATTGACAAACAGTTTGGCTGGTATGTTTCACCCGGATCCAGTGTGTTTTCCAACTGTCGACATTTGACATATATTATTGACAAACAGTTTGGCTGGTATGTTTCACCCGGATCCAGTGTGTTTTCCAACTGTCGACATTTGACATATATTATTGACCAACAGTTTGGCTGGTATGTTTCACCCGGATCCAGTGTGTTTTCCAACTGTCGACATTTGACATATATTATTGACCAACAGTTTGGCTGGTATGTTTCACCCGGATCCAGTGTGTTTGCAGCTTACTGCAGGGTAAGTAGGATACACAAATATCCCAAAGCAACGGCTCGCAACACTTTCATCCTGTACTACAACCATCTAATTCTTTACGTAAATATCGGTTTATAGTGGTACATGTATTACTGTAGTATATATTTAGTATGTATGTACTCTATAAAATCGAGGGCGATAATACAAAGTATTGACAAACATAGGAATCAAAACACTCGAGGCGATGTCGACATATGGTTAAAACTTAAAAGTACCCCCTAGCATCACACCTTATTTATCATGTTATATCGATGAAAATCTACTGAATCACAAATTTTCTTAAATTATCAAATGCAATGACTCGATCACTTGACATAATATATACCAGCGTCATTTTATTATGGATTGTTTACTTTGATTCTCGAATGAATTAGCATTTATGTATGATATGCTAGAGACTTTAGAGATGCACTCTCTATACATTTAAGCAAAATTTGTATTGATTACAGTGCCTTTATATGACGTCATATTGCTTACATGCTTTTCGTGTGCATGTACAACAAAAAATAAAATCTTTAACTTTAATTATAAAGTCTTAATTCGATGTGAAGTCTATGGGAATTCGTAAAGTGTCTTCAGTTGAGATACAATGATATATGGCTTAAATATCAATTGAAGTGATTTTGTCAACGCAAAAACAAGCTATGCCTCACTGATAAATGGATTACATTTTATAATACACCTATTCATTTGCAATATTTTAGAATTTGTGTGATCAAGTCTAACGTGATGTACAAATACCATTCTAATTACTTTATGGCAATAGCTGATAATGTCCTGGATAAAACAAGAGATAAACGTGATATCAGACTAGATGGGATTACATGTATGTTAAATTATTTGATCAACGCGATAGGTTGTTTGAAAAGCGTCATATAGTCTTCGGTGCATCGATAGCATGGTGAATACAGGTAGGGAATCACTTTTTTGTTTTGTTGAACCATAAACATGTATTGTCGAGGAATCGGTGACCGAAATTCACGTGTCTCTCAATTTTACCAAAACTTGAGAACACGTATTAGTATCATTTATTATAACGCAAAGTAAAATCCTCGATTTTGATTGGTCAGTTAGCCATGTATAAAAGCCGTGTATCCCTCTAAATTCTGATGTATATACGGAGTCATGAGCAACAATGGAATTTCCCCCGCCGAGGGCCTCGCTTCCTTGATATAACAAAATAAAAATGGCCGACCAGCTTCACTTCGTCGATTCGATTCAAACAACCGCTTTCAAACGAAATAACAAGAGTTTGGGGCGGAAAAAGGTTATCCATTTAGAAACATTTTTGTTATAGTTGTTGTATAACAATGTAAATGAACCCTATATGTGGCGAAGGTCTTATTCTGCTTTGATGCTGCATATGTTGTCAAAGTGCTTTGCACGTACCGATTAGCCCCCAAACCCCGCTTTTACAAAGATAATCCACACCCAATTCGATTCAGATTTTATTTATGTACATGCATAGTACACGTACCTGTAAATTGCAGTATAGCCGCTCCTTCCAACGCCCATTGTTTGAATATTATAAAACCGTCATTTTGACGTCATCCAAATGACGTCGGAAACACGCCAAAATTCCCCCAATTAAGTTAAATAGTGTCTGCTTAACCGCTGATCTGCTGAAAGTTTTACTAACGTCTGATTCTTTCAATCCCTTGATAAACTAATGCACTTGGAAGACCCCTTTCTATCCGCAAATATAATGAACTGGTTATTATACACGATGAACTAGGGTTGCAGAGTGATATATATAAGCCCTTACCTTACAGTAAGAGGCCCCTTAGGGGAAGCAAAACGACGCCTACATTAACAACGCTAATTAACTGCTACAAATATTAAACTTTGCAGTATAATAAAATCGTTATACAGATCATTGGCGGGATATCTGACTTTTTATTTCCTGCTGAGGAAAATACATGTAACCCTCGCCTAACGGCTCGGGCAACATGATTTTTCTCAGCAGGAAACAAAAAGTCAGATACCCCGCCAATGATCTGTATAACTAATAGTGTTTATGGTTCAATACAGAAATTACTCCAGACAAAAATTGTAAACATGTTGGTGTAGGATTTTATGCGAACTTCATTGATATAGTTGCAATATGTCCTTAATGTACTTTTGTATATGTATGTGCCGTTGTGAATCAGGGTTTTAATTAATTTCTGCGTTAAAAGTCTTATCTCCCAACATTTCTGAACTGATGCGGCATAGGGGGCGTTCATTTAATTTTGCAACTCTACCTGTAGAAAACAAGTAAAACAATTATTACCAACGTTTTACTTCATCCCCTCGAACAATACACACCCTTCATCGTTATGCACAATTTTAGTCGTTTCATCCACTTTCTGTATGCGCTGGCATAGTCTGATTTATAAACACTGTTCATATACTGGTAAATGGCTGAACCTATTGCACATCTACTTCTAAAACAACGACCTTCTATATATTTATTGAGATATTTGATCATCCAAAAGTCGCATGGTGCCAATTCTGGAGAACTACATAAAAACATATAGAGCTTATTTCATTGCTAATTATAGCTCTTGTACAACTACATATATGCTTGACTTCTTGTTTAACTAAGATGAAAGAACAATGTAAAAATTTATTGTGATAAAACTTCTGGAAAAAATCTCTGTTGGTCTTAAACAAATTTAAGAACAAACTGTTTCATAAACCGCTTTATCCCTTTCGGCGCAAAATTTCTAATTGTCGTCTGCAATCCAATTTTTGTACGCCCGTTTGAAAAAACGGGAAGTTTTATGGAATGGCACTGTCTGTCCGTCCGTCCGTCTGTCTGTAACACCTCTAACTCAAATTCTGCTTCACGATCGCACAATTGGACTTAGAATTTGCGTTTAGCATTTGCGTTAAGCAAATATGTTAACCTCAATTTATGTTGAAAAGGTCCACTTATTTACATAACCCTTTGAGATAAAGCTTGAAACAATTGTTCACATCACACGCTTTATCTGTAGGCAAGTGTACATAACTCTGTCCAAAGATTTTGATAGAATTATGACCCCTTTTAATTTAGAATTTTTTATTTATTAAGTTTTTTGTTAAAGTCCACTTATTTACATAACCCTTTGAGATAAAGCTTTGAAACACTTGTTCACTGTCACAAGCTTCACCTGTAGACAAGAGTACATGACTCTGTCAAGCATTTAGACGGAATTATGACCCTTTTTAACTAATTTTTGGTTAAGGTTTTTGTTAAAGTCCACCTATTTACATAACCTTTTTCAGATAAAGCTTTGAAACTTGGAACACTTGTTCACAATCACAAGCTTCATCTGTAGGCTAGAGTAAATAATTCTGTCCAAACATTTAGATTAAATTATGGTCCTTTTTTATTTATAATTTTGGTTAAGGTTTTTGTTAATGTCCACTTATTTATATAACCCTTAGAGATAATGCCGTGAAACTTGGAACACTTATCTACCATCACAAGCTTCATCTGCTTGAAAAACGTGACGTATTATGGAATGGCGCTGTCTGTCTGTAACATTTCTAACTCTAATTTTGCTGGGTGGATCCTTCTCAAATTACACCATAATGTTTATCTGGACATGCTACAATAGCATGGGAGTGTCCCGGTATATATATCCAAGATCAAGGTAGCACAGTTGGACTTTGCGTTTAACATTTGCGTTAAGCAAATACGCTAAGCTGAGTTTAGGGTAAACAAGGCTCCGACGGGCGTATATTGTGCCCACTGGCACTCTTGTTGTTATATCATTCGGTACAATAAGGAAGTGAGATAAATGAATGCTCATTTCAAAAGAATAAAGCACAGACATAGAAAAAGAGAATTATACAAAAAGTGAAGTCCCTGATCAGACGCCGCCTTGAAAAAGACTGCACTATTTGTCGTGGTGCATTTGTGCGACATTGGCGGTGAAGGGTTAATACCCCCCACCCCCAGTGACTTTTGTCACTGACCGTTCCAAAGCGATACTTTCATTTCCCCCTATTGCTTGTTTGTTACGTCTTTGTGCAACTATTTTTATCTTTTGATAGACATGCACTTTTGCTATTCTATTTCGTCTTGGTACTATTCGGATGGCTGTGCGTTTTGCATGTGGTGTTTCCTGCATAACTCATAAATATACTTTTAATTACGTCAAAGCGTTTAGAAAATATTCGAATAGTTTCAGATAAAGCTTTAGATAGATATTGTAGCTTCCATTATAGACGATAGAGTACATTTGTCATAGTTTGCAGCATCTATCTTTACAGAAAATACAATAACAATCATATATCTTGTTTAATGGTCCGAAATCAAATGTTAAGAATTTAAATGTTTCTTGATGAGTGGTTGGTAAGCTAGCGGTATTAGCCTTAGTCGTATGTAACGGCCTACAACAGTCAGGCCCCGAGATTAAAAAACAAATGCTTGAGCTTGAGATAATATCAAGCATCTGATTGGTCAGATTATGAGATTGAGAATGATTTCAGACACAGACTCGGACATTTATAACCTTGGGCGAATGCGCTCATAAATTAAAATTGCTAGAACATAACTTATTTTCGCATTGCACAGACGTGTATACCGAACTCGCTGCATTTTCATTCACATTCTTAATTTGATATACGAGTCCTTTAAAACGCATCTTGTTTTATCACGCGTTTACTCTTTTTACAATTCGCCAGTAAATCCGTCCTAAACATATATAGTTCACTCCTTGTTAGTGTAATACCATGTGTACAATTCCCTCAATTTTATTGCTGTGGGCTTTCTTGTTGCCTCTGCTTGACTTTCTATTCGATTTTATGTATGTATTTCTTTTGTCGTGCATATACCAAATGTATAAATGAGTTAGTAAATGGAATCTAAATGACAGTCATGGTTATACAAATAACTGAACGAATCTCAAACATATGGTGCACACATATAAATTAACGATTTCCTCTAGGACAGCAGCGAGTCTATTGAAATGTGCACACATGCTTCTGAACAAGCTTTAGAATATACAGAATAAAATATGTTTGATAAGTCCAATAAACAAAATTAATTTATTTTTAAGTATAACGAATGCATTTGATTGTACCATCAGTATCTATATCGACATGGAAACAATCTCAAAATTACCTGCAGTGTATAGATATCATGATAATTAATGCGCTTGATATCCGACGTCTCATTAGATTCTCAACTGTTTGACACCCTGATACTGGTTTCAACAGATATGGAGAACTTCTCTAATAACACAACCCTGTATACTTTTCTTCATAGAAGAGTTTGTTCAGAATGCTAAAGATGCGATACATACAAAGTACGGTAAATTGCCTTACATAACAACATTCCGGTCAATCTCGAGCTAAATATAAAACAAACAAGAGATGTTTGTAAAACATGTATACCCCCCAGACCCCCTGACCTTTGATCTAGTGACCTCAACTATAGATATCATCTAGTGGTCATGACTAATCAACACAGCAACATTGAAGATCCTAATCCAAACCACTGTTCATTTATTGATCTGAAAACATTTCACAAGTTCAGGGCATGTTGACCTTGACCTTTGACCTAGTGACCTCAACAATTGTAGGAGTGATCCAGTGGTCATGGCCAACCACAACAGCAAGTTTGAAGATCCCGAACCAAACCATTGAGCAGTTATTAATCGGAAACCATTTCATCAGTTAAGGTCATGGTGACCTTGACCTTTGACCTAGTGACCTAAAAAACAATAGGGGTCATCTAGTTGTCATGGCCAACCACCACAACTAGTTTAAAGATCCCATGCCAAACTCTTGAGCAGTTATTGATTGGAAACCATTTCACCAGTTAAGGTCATGGTGACCTTGACATTTGACCTAGTGACCTCAACAAAACAATACCGGTCATCTAGCTGTCATGACCAACCACCACAGCAAGTTTGAAGATCCTAAGTCAAATCCTTGAGCAGTTATTGATTGGAAACCATTTCACCAGTTAAGGTCATGGTGACCTTGACCTTTGACCTAGGCACCTCAAAACAACAAGGGTCATCTAGTTGTCATGACCAACCACCTAAGCAAGTTTGAAGATCCTAGCCCAAACCCTTGAGCAGTTATTGATAAAAAAAGTTTTACCAGTTAAGGTCATGGTGACCTTGACCTTTGATCTAGTGACATCAAAAACAATAGGGGTCATCCAGTGGTCTTGACCAACTACCACAGCAAGTTTGAAGATTCTAAGCCAGACCATTGAGCAGTTAATGATTGGAAACCATTTAACCAGTTAAGGTCATGGTGACCTTGACCTTTGACCTAGTGATCTCAAAAATAATAGGGGTCATCTAGTGGTCATGACCAATCACGTCAGCAAGTTTGAAGACCTCAAGCCAAACCCTTGGGCAGTTATTGATCGGAAACTATTTCACCAGTTAAGGTCATGGTGACCTTGACCTTTGACCTAGTGACCTCAAAAACAATAGGGGTCATCTAGTTGTCATGACCAACCACCACAGCAAGTTTGAAGATTCTATGCCAAATTGTTTATCAGTTATCATTCGGAAACCATCGATCTATCGACCGACCGACCTACCGACCGACCGACCGACATGTGCAAAGCAATATACCCCCATTTTTTCAAAAGTGGGTATAAAAAGATTATAAATGTTTTGATAGTTACGTGTTTTTATTATGAGAATGTTTACTCATTACGTCATTGCAACGACAGGGAAATCGGGGAATTTATCGGCGGGGTAACAAAATACACAAAAAGAGCGTGGTTTGTTTTGAACAGTATCGCCTGGTTAAGTAAATATCACTTTTTATGGACTATTTAAAATTCAACCACATATTACACGGTATCATAGGAGTGATATAATAAGCCATTTTATAACATAACTCGCGGCTCCAGCGTGATATATTAATTTATATTTGTTATGACATAAAGTCGATAAAAACAGTGAGAGTTTTGGAACTACTTTTTCCCAGTCATTTACAAACCTTATAACACATTTCATTGATCATTTCTATATAAGGAATGTTTACTACAATCTACGTTACTTCTGAAAAACTGTTTGCAAATTTCGGTTATGTTATAAATAGGATCTTGCATTCGTGTTCATGATTATTAGATTTATTAAATTCGTCTTTTTAAAACGATCAAAAACTCGCTAAAGCTCGTTTTTTATCGTTTTAAAAATACTAATTTAATAAATCCAATAATCATGAACACTCATGTAAGATCCTCTATATAATTGACAGTTCATATACAATAAGGGTAATGGTTTGTTGCATAATAATCACTTGGTATATATACTGTGAATGCTATCTAGCACACATCATTTGCTGATGGAATTGTAAACAATGCATTGAATTCCCGTGAAGCACACTGTTGATTTCCGCCTAATCACCATTTGTGCTTTTGTTACAGAAAAAGACGCGATACAATTACAAAACATTATCTCTCTTATATTTCACGCCTGTTAATTCTTTCTCCCTTAAATATTTATACATGACTGCTTGACTTCGTGAATATTCATGTAGTGATCACAGATCATAATCACGACATGTACACGCATGGCTAATCAATAATGTTTCAGAGAAATGTACGCCACATTAAAGCTGTGGATAGTCGAACAGACAGATGAACGACCGGGTGAATCTAAATCAGACTAGGACGTAATGCACGTACACACGCAGCATTGTCGATTAACAATTTGAGCGATGTTTTGTAACTACATTAACAGAAATCTGATTAGCTCACATAACATAGGAAACATTTACTTCCAATGAGTCAGATGTCAACTTGTACAAAATGTTTCAGGCAAAATATTATCGTCCTATGTTGCAAGCGTCCTATGTTGTTGCAAGCGTCCTATGTTGCAAGCGTCCTATGTTGCAAGCGTCTTGTATGATCTCCTTACTCTGAGGGGTTTGACCGACACGATCGACCGTAAGTCATGTTATCAACTAATGTCAGATAGGCAGTTTAGTCGTTAACTTATCCGGTTATAATACGAAATCCCAACATGAACCCGTTTCAGCATAATGCATGATGTTTTCAATAGTTTAGCAACAAGGCATAGATGCAGACCAAAATAAACCCAGTAAAACTCATTGCTCTCTTATTACGTGGGTTATAGGAGAAAACGCCCGTTTTAAAGCCCAGGTATTTTGATATACAAATATAAAAACATATACATGTATACAAAACTGAATTATATATACCAGTTTTTGCTTTATATCTGAAAACCTATCAGTGTATTATACTTCACACCATTTTTCGGACAGTCATATTGTGCCGGTGTTAAGTGTTCGGGTGGCCCCGTACTTCATTTTCAGTGATATCTTTTCTGATCCTTCGCGATCGTCAATTTTAGTTATGGAAATTAATTACCGCATAAACCGTTGCTAGTTGGCATGAATAGTGTTACACTTTTAATAACAGCTCATGAATGGAACCAATAAAACAAGGTTCGCAATGTTCTCATTTCGCACTGCTGCTATCCTACTTTAAGAATTTGGATACACTTATAGAAGAACAAATAGTCGTTCATTTAGTATTACATATAGGATACCCTAATGACCATAAGGCATATTCTATTCCTCATATAACAGCAAACTCATCATTTGGTTAAATGCACTGAAACATAAATAACATGCATTGCTCAAACGCTATTCGGTCAATTGGAACGTGCCGAAGTTTTGAAACAAATATGCTTCAGAAATATAAATATACATGTATGAGATAAACCTAAACTACGAACATGTTACCGTTTGCAGTAACATATTTGTGTTATGTAATTTAATATTCTGAAAATGGGTGATCCCTCGAAAGCAAAAGTAGAAATGCAAAAAGAGAACATTGCAGACTCGGTTTTATTGAGTCTGTTCATGAGTAGTAATTAAAAGTGCAACACTACTCACGCCCCCTAGCACCGGCTTAAGCAGTATTCAATTTTCAAAACTAAGAACATGAAAACTAATGATCCCGAAGGACCAGAAAATATGGAAATGTGTCATGCATGTTTTACCATGTATCTTATTTTAGTTTATCATAATAGCTTCAACCGTCGCGTATAAATAAATTATTATAATATCAATTGCTAATTGAAGTAGTTCACAATTGCTGCTTTGACATAATGTTAATGAACACCGGCCCTATACACCCATACATTTTATGTCGACCACTAGCCCCTATACACCCATACATGTTATGTCGACCACTAGCTATGTCATAATTATAAAACGTTTCTAGGTAAACTAACGTGTGAAATTTGAACAATAAAGTCAGCTAGGCTATAATCAGCCATTTTAACGATAGGTACTTAAAAACAAAAACTAACATTTCTCAACTAATTTGAAATGCTATTTATAAACATAAATCCTGGATAGCTGTAACTATATGTGAAGCACATTTTTAATGGTTGTCATTTGCGATATCATTTCGATTTTTACTAAACGTCTTTATCATCAAGTACTTCTCCAATGATGAATAGCTCCCAAAACCGATAGAGTGGCATAAGCGTTATCAATGCAGTGAAATGGAACCTGCACATGTGGTTTTAGTTTGAAGCTAGCATCTTCTTCATAATTGCATATAATCTGCATTTGGAGTGTATTAAAGCAGATGGATTTTATGAATTCGCAGTTACATAGTAATTCATTTAATAGTCTCATATTCATTTGCAATATGGATATTATAGGCAATTAAGGTTTATGTGTACATGATTGATACTTATCATTCTTGAGAATGGCAATCACTAGCTTTCATACGTCTAGATTTCGACTATATACGAACCACTAAATGAATGTAATGAGACATTGTTATTGAAGCAATGGATAGTAGTGTTTATGATACTACTGACGTAAACATCAGTTGTTTTGTATTTGTTTATTCACAAAATTAAAATTAAATAAAACTACATTTCGTCATGTTCACAATGCAAATGATACATAAATACCTACTGCCAATCACGTTGATGATTATCTGTGAGGTCAAGCGCTCGCATAATGATATGACCATTATTTACCCTCCTAGACAATCAGAGTAACATTATTATGATGAAACAATATTCATCGGGCCCAGAAGTATGTTACTTTCTTTTTTATTATTTTGTAAAATGTGTTTAACAGCTTGAAGTGTCCATAATTATTTATTCCATAAATACGCATTTTAATCTAGGAGCCGACTGGTCATGGTCTACTCAACATGCTGTGAAATAATATAGAATTTCAGCTATGGTCAAACATTTCTGTGTACATATGGAACACAGTCAAACAGGGAGAGCCATATACGAAATGACACTGCACCAAACACCATCAAACAGGAAACGGCACAGCCACAAGACCAAACATAACGGGGCGCATATCAAGACATAAATGAAAAAGTAGTTAAGTCAAGTAGGTGCACGCACGCACGCACGCGCGCACGCGCGAGACAAACAACACCAAACACGAACAAAAGCACAAACAAAAAGGCACAAAACAAACACAAAAGCAAGGGTGATAAAGAGAGTACCGCCTTGGAACGGTCAGTGGCTAAACCGCCACTGGTATTTAAACCGGTTCACGGCCGTTTTAACCTCACACTTATCTCAAAGTCACTCTAGCTTAACAAATAGTGTAAATAAAGGTATCCCCGCGAGACTTCCTCACAACATAGAAGACGGCAAACACAGGACAATATGTATAGCATAGCATCCCCGCCAGACTTATAACATTAAACATGAAGCATATTGAATAACGAAGTTGACTATAGGGGTGAAAGCATGAATACCGCCTTGGAACGGTCAGTAGCCAAAAATGGCTACTGGGGGCTTAAACCTGGTTTGTGGGTACCCAACCTCACACTTATCCCACCTTCCCATAAGTCAAAATGTAAAATAAAAAACCCTCCCCATATGTCATGGTAATCACAGGACAGAAGTCGGACAGGAAATAAGTAAACCCAGATAAACAAAATGAAGTACATGTTCATATATACATGCACAACCTTTACAGAACTGTTCCTTGTCTGCTCAACACCAACAACATATTAGGCAAAAGGTGTACCAACCAAAACCAAAACTCAATCAAACTCATCGAAAACAGAAAACAAAATAACTTATAACAAGCCTAAGACAAGACATAACGTCAAACATCACACATGGAAACCGACATAATTATATTAATACTCGCTATGCGTGGAATCTCGGTTCGCAGTTTGAAGAATGTGCTGCTAATTAATAAAGTAAACATGTGTAAGAAGAACACATTATATTTTCATTTACTATGTTGTTTTGTATTATTGAATATATTTTTGTTACGAGTTGTTTATATTGTATCGCATATGCTGCATACTAGGTGGGCATTAAAGCAACACTATCGTATGTTATTACTGGCGTGTATAGACCAATGCTAATTGTTAATGAGACACTCAACCAGGTGTTCCTCTGTGCTCAAAACAATGCAATTTGTTCAACACCATGACCCTTCTCCCACCTGTTAGTAGCTGGACTTTGCAATGACTGAACTACTGTTTAAGTGACGTCCAACAAAATAATAAGACATTGTAAGTGTCTTCATAGTTAAATTCAGGCTATAGCTAATGCAAAATAGTAAACCCTTATCCATGTATCCACAACTTGACTCCTGTTTTCAAGCTGATGGTATGCAGATGAGACGCCGAATAATTCGACGTCTAATGTGGTTCCAACTTTCTGACGCACGTTCAATACTTTTCACAAACGTCTAATCAAATCGTAGGTAGACATCATCGAACCAAATCAAAATTTAAGTTATCACAGCTCGATATGAGTAAAGAGGTTTAACGATCTACTGATATCCGTATTTCTCATTTTACATTCTTTCATTGAATATTTAATTTCAATATGTACAACAATATATGGTTTGGCGGAGAAATATAGAAGTAGATACCCTACATATTCCTCTTATATATGTATTTAAATAGTCTATGTTTTCAATTGAACAATAAACACTGTTAAAGTAGCTTTTTGTATAATTTTACTACATTATTATGGATGTGCAAATTGTAGCAATACACTTATGAAGAGCCATACCAGATTGACACATAAAATCAATAATATTTGAAAAAACCTACAACACTTTTACATATCCATTGGGGGATCCGTCTGCTGACAAATTACAATTAATTAAGACATTAACATTTTCTCTAAGGCCTACATTTTACTTCTGTCTAATCCAGTTGTCTATTCGAAAATGCAACTATCCATACATATGTCATGATATATGTGGCAAACCTTAATGTTTAGTGTCGAGTTAATTCAATATAGTCTGCTTCCTGACATACATATTGTGTTCCTTTAACGCTTTACATCATAGACTTGTAATGCATTTGTAAACGGTCTATACACAGATTGGAACCGTTTGATCTGGGTCAACTCTTTTCGCTTATGGGATCATGTTTATATAATGTTTGAAACATATTGGACACATAAATTAGATAAAAGATAAATTAAACGACTCAGTAGACTTGTATACCTGCTATGTATCTACATTACAAACTAAACAACTGTATCATAAAAGAAACGAATGTTATATTATGCAATCAAATGCCATCGTTGAAATTTGTTTTCAATACCAGATAGCAGTCTCGATAGAATTCCGACAGTACATAGACTATCTGCTTCAGCAGCACACAAACTTGACAAATACTCTACGGAGAACACCTAGTTTCTATCGCAATGCAGGCACATATAACCTATGTTCAAATGTATAAGACGCACAGACCCTACATGACCACCAAGTAGAACCAAATAAGCCACGTATTTCCTTAAAGGGTGCAATATTCTTTGAGCACGAAACACTAAAGCCTTTGCATTAGCGTGTTCAACGGAACAACTGAGGTGCCAAACGAACTCATATGCGACTTGTGTATTGTTCAAGAGTGGCAAACAATCTAAGCTAAGCTAGCGAAAGACAATATATCCACCAAAGTTTACATTGACGCCTCCTTGATATTGGCCATAGAATAATTTCAAGATAGGGACCATTGTCTTTCTCCGGACAGAAATTGCAAAATACAATATACTAGTGGTTTGCATGCCTATTTGAAAATGCTTCGTTCTTTGTTTGTATACGTTTTTCTTCGTTTTAACAGTATTTCCGTCTTATCGCGACGAATAGCTGGATGAAAAACGGATAGGGTTCTCTTTGCACGGAACGTATTGAATTGTTTCATGCACAGAAAACCCGGGTAAAACTACCGCAAGCTAGCTGAAAGGCTTCATTTGAAAAATAACTTCATTATTTAGAATGTCTGTAAAAGTTCAGCACATGTAGCCCAAATGAATGTACATCATACATTATTACCTACACATTAAAATATAGTTTACAGTGGCAGACAGACGAATTTTACGATGCGCTTCAAACGCCAAATTTCAAACGTTATTATAATGTCTTAAGTGGGAACAAAAATCCATTATTACTTTGATAGTAAATGCAATGCGGGATAAGACTATGTACTCAAAATGCAATAATACACAGGCACATCAAACTATGTTTGTTCGTTTCATCTAAATGTGTTACCATGTTCTGATCCTAACTGCTTGACACGCCACCTACGATGTAGAGAAAAAGATAAAGAAAGTCCACTCTGAATGTTTAAGCAGACGAAACTCTTTTGGCGCCAAATCCTATATTCGGCCTTTTCTGGTCATTTGTTTGCTATAACGTGAGTGCAGGGTACCAAACACCAACAGCCGGGATTGCCTAATCGACCACATCGTTCAAATATTCATCACGTCATTTTGGGCTTCGATTCACCGTATCTGCCTATTACATTATATATAGCACAGTAACCCGTGTATTTCAGATGATCGTATTTTTCTTCGAATCACATTATACAGCATATACTCTCAACTAGCCCTAATCTATATATAAACTGCCTGTTTTAAGTTGTTATTCAAAATAGGAGAAATGGAGTTAGTCCAGTTGTATGTACAAGTCTTGACGAAATGGTGTCATAACGTTGTAATGATAATATACCAATATTATATACCGTAATGAGTTTAGACACGTGTATAGCAATAAAGGACATTTGGAAACAAACGACCAGTTTTGGGATTGTCCGTTTCGTGAACGTGCATAATGTAAACAGCTTGAATACCCGGGACTTTAACCTAATCCAATTTAAAATGTCTCGAGTCCAAGTCATTAAAACAAGTTTTACAATGCCTTCATATAAACAGCGCTAAAACATCAGTTTGGCATGACCTGTCCTTGGTACGAATCGCTATGTACATCCTACCTCGAACCTCGAAAGCAAATTGTCTACCTATGGATCTGTCGGAATGAGTTTGAATACATCTGATCTGAATATATTCTAAACGCGTAAATGGTTTTTCCTTTCATAATTGAACAAGATGTGTTTGTGAAACACTATGCCCCCTCAATATGATATTTGACCCTGAAGGATGACCTTGATCTTGACATGTTACCCCTTAAACTGTGCAGCTTCATGGGGTACACATGCATACCAAATATCAAGTCTGTATCTCTACTGGTTCAAAAGTTATGGCCAATGTTAAAGTTGGTGACCTTTGACCATGAAGGAAGACCTTGACCTTGACATGTCACCGCTCAAACTGTGTGGCTTCATGAGATACACATGCATACCAGTATCAAGGCTGTATATCTACTGTTTCAAACATTATGGCCAATGTTAATGTTGCTGACCTTTGACCTTCAAAGATGACCTTGACCTTGACACGTCACCCCTCAAAATGTGCAGCCAAATGAGAAACACATGTATACCAACTATCAAGTCTGTATCTCTACTGGTTCAAAAGTTATGGCCAATGTTAAAGTCGTTGACCTTTGACCCTGAAAGATGACTTTGACCTTGACATGTCACCCCAAACTGTGCAGCTTCATGAGATACACATGTATACCAAATGTCAAGTCTGTATCTCTACTGGTTCAAAGGTTATGGCCAATGTTAAAGTCGTTGACCTTTGACCCTGAAAGATGACTTTGACCTTGACATGTCACCCCAAACTGTGCAGCTTCATGAGATACACATGCATACCAAATGTCAAGTCTGTATCTACAGGTTCAAAAGTTATGGCCATTGTCTGAGTTGGTGACCTTTGACCCTAAAAGATGACCTTTACCTTGACATGTTGCCCCTCAAAATGTGCAGCTTCATGAGATACACATGCATACCAAATATCAAGACTCTATCTCTATTGGTTCAAAAGTTATGGCAAATTTGAAGTTGTGACCTTTGACCCTTAAGGATGACCTTGACCTTGACATGTCACCCCTCAAAATGTGCAGCTTCATGAGATACACAAGCATGCCACATATCAAGTCTCTATATGTACTGGTTCAAAAGTTATGGCCAATGTTAAAGTAGGTGATTTGACCCATATATTTGACCTCTGACCTTTAAGGATGACCTTGACCTTGACATGTCACCCCTCAAAATGTGCAGCTTCATGAGATACACAAGCATGCCATATATCAAGTCTCTATCTCTACTGGTCCAAAAGTTATGACCAATGTTAAAGTCAGTGATTTGACCCATATATTTGACCTCTGACCTTGAATGATGACCTTAACCTTGACATGTCACCCCTCAAAATGTGTGGCTTTATGAGATACATATGCATGCCAAATATCAAGTCTCTATCTGTACTGGCTCAAAAGTTATGACCAATGTTAAAGTTACAGACAAACAAACCGACAATTTGACCTTTGACCCTGAAGGATGTCCTTGACCTTGACATGTCACCCCTCAAAATGTGCAGCTTTATGAGATACACAAGCATGCCAAATATCAAGTCTCTATCTGTACTGGCTCAAAAGTTATGACGAATGTTAAAGTTGCTTTAAAGTTACAGACAAACAAACAGACAATTTGACCTTTGACCCAGAAGGATGACCTTGACCTTGACATGTCTCTACTGGTCCAAAAGTTATGGCCAATGTTAAAGTCGGTGATTTGACCCATATATTTGACCTCTGACCTTGAAGGATGACCTTGACCTTGACATGTCAGCCCTCAAAATGTGCGGCTTTATGAGATACATATGCATGCCAAATATCAAGTCTCTATCTGTACTGGCTCAAAAGTTATGACCAATGTTAAAGTTGCTGACAAACAGACAAACAGACAAACGGACAAACAGACAAACAGACAGACAAACAGACAGGGCAAAAACAATATGCCCCCAGATCAGATCTGGGGGGCATAAAAAAACTTGAAAGTGCGATTATGTGTACTAAAATGCAAGTAAGATATATAGGGTTTTGCACCCATATGCACGATTAGTTTTGCATTAATTAAATAAGTAGGCTTTAATACAGTGATACATCGGTTAACCTCGTTTTGAACCTCTTACCTCATGGTTATTCATTTAAGAATATCAATTGGCACAATGATCCAATAACATTTTGCCGGCATCGCAGAATCTGCAGACTCATATTAATATCATTCCATGAGGAAACTAAGCACATTCTGATTAGACAGCTCCATTTGGCTTTCCACTTTGTTTGCAAAGGCGTTAAAAGGTAAATTGTTCATCAACGTAATACAATCCTGACCACTCGTAAGCTTGTAAGCAAAGTACATTCCTTACTCCGAAAGACCATACATTCTACTGGGTTCGGATTAGATGTATAAAATGCGTTCTTTAATTTTGTGGAAAAAGTGTTTTAAGATGCTTTCCGTAAAATGACTTTCAATTTTGTAATCCCGATTATTGATTTAAAAATTAAATTAAAGTATTCTCACAAAAAGATTTCCAACAACAGTTACCCCTGATTACGTGCATCTGGATATTTCAACAACTCCCCATAATTATACATTCAAATGAGAATGAAATAGTAGCAAATAGTGAAGACTGGATCAAACAACTCATTCAGAGGCCGTTTTATATGGGTCTGTACTATTTGCTTAAGTCCAAACAGATGTGTCGGAATACTTTCAGTCATTTTGGTATTGGATATATATTATATCCCTCTGAAAAAGAGATATACTAAATACGCATGTGCAGATATGCACTATAATGTATTTAAATGCCTGTGATCTTATCTGATGTTTGTACTACAACTTTGTCTACAATGATTTCTCTCATGCGAACTGCACATCAGCTAACGCATTCGTTCTTAGATCAAAAGTTTGACGACGAGGAGCTTTATTATTTGTTTGTTTTATTTGCATATCACTCCTAATACATGGTAAAAAGAAGTCTTAGTTTTGTAATTTCTGCACTCCCCGCCTGAATACTTTCTCCATCAAACATGTCACTGAAAACAGAATATGTGTGTTGCCAACAAATTATGTGGGGTTCAGCGCGTCCTCTAAACATACTTTAAATCCCAACAGATCAACGGTACTCCTGTATTCTCACAAGAAGTAACTAACGACATGTAAATGGCTTAATGTCGCATGTATATATGTAAGTCTGTGGAGGAATTCAACAGGCTATACTATAGCCTGTTACAAATATCGCATGTGTCGACATGCGCTAATAGCCCCCGTTTCTAATACCGCTAATAGCTTGTGTCGACAAGTGCTAATAGCACCCTTTTCTAATATTGTATGTCTCGACAAGCGCTAATAGCGGCCTTAACCTTAGTACTTTGAGCCAACTGACCCCCTTCCCGTTGAATAAATATACTTTATATCTTTTTACGCGGAAAGAACGATCCTAATGTCGAATCAATCGGATCATTGAAGGGTTAATTATACGACAACCCGCTTTGAGTGGGATAGAGTTAAAGGCACGCGCAAAACATCGATAGAAAATAAGTAACACACTCAACCACACACACAAAATGCAACCAGCACCAAACACCAACGGAAAGCAAGCAACACAACCACACACACGTGCGTACACAAACACAAACACACACACGCACGCACGCACGCACGCACGCGTATCCCCGCGTGACTTCCTCACACCATAGAAGACGCAAACACAGGACAGTATGTATAGTATAGCATGACAACAACTGTTAAACTCCGTCAAATATGTACTCAATGACTTTGCTAAAGTCAGAGCAAGTGCAAGGAAGCCGTTAGGGCACGACTGAGAAAAGGCAATACATGAGTCTGGTAAACTCTGAGTATACCACCAGAGTACTACCCTCGGCCTGTCATTGTGCAAGCAAAGAGGAAAGCGTAGCTACCGACTGTAAAGGGGTCAATAACCAAACAGCCATGCCACATAATAGCATAGGATGATTTTACAACTGCAGACACTGAATACTCATATCTATATCGTTTCATTAGAACACAGAGCCGACCCTGATAAGACAGCTCTGATTGAGATCGATCTGCTCTATTTGTAAAGGCGTATCAGTATAGGGAATAAAGGGTAGAGAATACTTTTTATAAATAAAAACGTGAAATAGATGAAACTCTCGGAATGGTGAACAAACGTAATATACACAAATGATAAAAAGTCACGCGATTCAAATTACCACATACTAAACTAGAACTGTAAGCCAAAGGCTAACGAATACCCCCACCTGTCTGCTTGTCAGAACACCTATCATCAATCTGAACATATGTACATACAGAAAAATGAAGAGATTTTTTAAAACAATACATGCCCCAACCTAATTTATGTAATAAAAATGAAGAATAATTCAGAGAAACAAGACCCTTTCATTAGGTTTTTGTCAAATCCAAAGTTCTAAAGCTAGGTACCTTTTCAGAAAAACATTAAGTTCAAGGACAATAACTCTGACAAAAATTATTCAACCAGACCCATATTTGAACTTAAGCTGTACCTCATCTAGATTTAGCTCTATGTCAAATATGAAGTTAATATCTCTAACCACTTCCAAAGAAAGACCGGAAAATTGAAAATTTGACAAAAAATTAAAGTTCAAGGGCCATAACTCTGTAAAAAATTATTCAACCAGACTGAGATTGGGAATTAAGCTGTAATTCATCTAGAGTTAGCTTTATGCCAAATATATAGTTAATATCTGCATTCACTTCCAAAAAAAGTCTGGAAAATCCCAAATTTGAAGAAAAAAATTAAAGTTCAAGGGCAATAACTCTGGAAATAATTATTCAACCTGACTGAGATTGTAACATAAGCTGTAACCTATCTAGATTTAGCTTTGTACTAAATATAGAGTTGATATCTCGAGTCACTTCCATAAAAAGTCCAGAAAACCGGAAAACATTGGTAGGGGACTAAAAAGGGGAGATAACTCCTGAAGTAGCGGTCCGATCATAATGGAAATATGCGGTGCACAGGTTTATATGGTCATATGGCTATACATGAACTTTCAACAAAATTGAAGCAAAACTGTAGAAGAAGAAGGCCGGACAAAATTGTGTCCACGGACGGACAGACGGACGGACAGACGGACAACCTGATTCCAGTATACCCCCCCCCAAACTTCGTTGTGGGGGGGTATAATAAAACGAGTCTGCGATTTCTCTTTTCACTTTGCTACTTTTGCTTCCGAAGGATCTCCTACTTTCAGAATTTACAAACTCGTAGATCACCTCCTTGGACTATGATCAAATTCCAACAATCAGCATTTAAGTTTTCGGTTTTATCTACAGTATGTGCGAAATCAACAGCTGCAAAAACACTAAATACTCCCAAAATAGGTTAGGTGTGGAGCCTAATTTGTTGCGTTTTTGGCACTAATGAGTTGATCTAAATTATACGAAATTCTTATCAAAACGCACTTGTAATATGATGATGAATCCCTACTTTTATAAACATATCGGCCAATCTTAGAACTGTTGACTTAAATGCAGGAAAATGTTTAAGACATTGCTGATTTGAGAAGCTAAAACGCGGCCAATTTATTAGCAATGTAAGAATACATTTCGACGACTGAGTGTAAAACTACTGATAGAACACTCGGCGAGCAAGACATTGATAACGTTTTCAAGATTAGTTTCTAATTACCTCGGTGTCTCATCCAGAACAAAATTGTATGACAGTGCGTACGCTGTGCAAATGTACATTTGAAAAGAGGAAGACGAAATGCAGTACAGAAAATATCTTCTAAACCGAAATTCTATTAAAGAAGAATTTAGGCAGGTGGCTGCTTAATGCAGGATGAAAGTCACGCAAAATGCTCCTAGGGGAGTTTTCTACATGACGTTGAACGAGCCTGCATTAAGCTGCCACCTGTCTCGAAGACCTGTGTTTATACTACACTTAACGTCAATTTTTAGAGAGGTTTACTGTATTTCTAACACTGTAAAAGACAAGTTTATAATTGATAAAACAGATGGATGTTTTAATATGTTTCCTTACCTTCCAGGAGATGCCATGGAAACAGTACAAATGTTCTTGCCTCTCATCAGGATACAAACTATTTGGGAATATATAGAGAAACTGAAATCATTTTGAACACGAAGTGGACGAAACTTGTATAACTATATGTATCTCGGTATTTTAAAGGTCTAATCGAAACTGGAAGTGTATAGTCCAGGAACATTTGAGATGTGTGTTCCTTTGCAGATATTGCTATGCTGAACAGGCGTAATTGGAAATACGAACAGCTGTGATAACACTGTTTTCAAGTCTGTAAATATATGAGAATTGTCGTAATTTATATGGCATGATTAATGTCAGTCTGAATAAACATATAATGCAGGGAATAATTACTTTTAAACAGATTTATGGAGTATGGATGTAACTATTAATAACGATTTATAAACGAATTTGAAGAAATAAAATGTATGTGCCAGGTCGCATCCATTAAATCATTCTGTTATGGTTCTTTACAAGTTTCACAGCAGTTTTAGCAAGTCCTATCTCCAGCAAAAAGTTAAGAAGTTTGATTGCTCTGAAGTGTGTGTGTGTGTGTGTGTGTGTGTGTGTGTGTGTGTGTGTGTGTGTGTGTGTGTGTGTGTGTGTGTGTGTGTGTGTGTGTGTGTGTGTGTGTGTGTGTGTGTGTGTGTGTGTGTGTGTGTGTGTGTGTGTGTGTGTGTGTGTGTGTGTGTGTGTGTGTGTGTGTGTGTGTGTGTGTGTTTGTGTGTGTGTGTGTGCGTGCGTGCGTGCGTGCGTGCGTGCGTGCGTGCGTGCGTGCGTGCGTGCGTGCGTGCGTGCGTGCGTGTGTGTGTGTGTGTGTGTGTGTGTGTGTGTTTTCTGTGTCTGTGTGTGTGTGTGTTTTCTGTGTCTGTGTGTGTGTGTGTGTTTCTGTGTCTCTGTGTCTCTGTGTCTGTGTGTCTGTATCTGTCTGTCTGTCTTGTCTGTCCTGTTTGAATTTAGTATTTTTCAATTTAGAATTATTGGACATACCCATTTTCTTACTTTGTTCAACAATATGTAAAACATATTAAAAAGGGATATGATACCATAGTACTACAACATACTGCATGTCTGGTTGTCAGCCGTTTTTATAGCTGATAATGCTGTTTTCATTTACTCCAACAGTAGGTCATTAGTACGCTTTTGATTTACAGCATGAATTGTTTAATACATTTGACAAATAGAGTAAGAAATTGCGTATGTCCACTATTTTTCTAAGTACATCACATCACCATACCATTACGGGTGTGAAATACCTTATCGCAGGAGAGCCTTAAGATTGCACTTATACTTGCCAATAAGCGAGATAGTTCGATGATACAATTTAGAGAATGTTTGTTTCTTAGTTTATGATACATATTAAAATGGTCAACAGAAGAACATGTTCTATCGAAACGAATAAGTTGATATATGTATACTCCGTAGGATGGAACACCGTCAGGATTAGGGAACTTTACATCATTTGATCTCGTTTTGTCGTACCCTTTATTACTTTTCTACTGTTACTGTGCTTGCAGCTCACTCACTGAGTACACTAGCAATAGGTGGGTCCAGTTTGTATCACTTAAATATATTTACGTTTTATATGCAATCCAACACTGTATTTGCCACTGATGTTGTTATAGATTAATCAGAGAGGGGATATGTTTATTTACACTCTTTGTCTTTTAGGGTGGGGTTGGAATATGTATGAGGTTGGACGTCCCTAACCCCCCAGTGACACTTGTCGACCATTGCAAGGAGGTACTTCCATCTTCCACGAATTAGGATTTTGTACTTGTGTTTTTGTGCTTTGATAGGCATGTACACTTGTTGTTCTTGTTTTCGTGGTTCTTCTCAGGCAACTGTATGTTTTGTATGTGGTGTTTCCTAAATGACTCATACATTTATTTTTACAAAATCAAAACCAACGCTCTGTACATGTACATACTTTAAACGTACCACAATGTATGTGACTTATACAAATCCATATTTATGGTATTAATATCAACTTTCAGGATCAAAAGTAAAATCATATGTCAATTACGCAAATGTAGCGCACATTAGTTATTTACTGCTAGTACAATGGAAATAGAGTAACACGTGTAATACTATGCGATACCATGCTTAACGAATGGACAGACCTATTACAAATAAAATGTTAAACGGCATAGAAACTATGATAGTAACTTTCCTGCACTAACTGAAATATGTCGCGTATCTATCCAATAACCATGTAATTGCAGCATTTGAGATATTTTACGTGCACATTGCAAATATACTGAAAGTATTAAATCCGTCGAAAGTTAAAAGAGAAAATTGCAGACTAGGTTTTATTGAGTCTGTTCATGAACAGATATTAAAAGTACAACGCTACTCACGCTGCATCGGTTTAAGTGGAATTCAATTTTCATAACTAAAAGCAATGAAACTAATGATCCCGAAGGACCAGAAAATATACAAAACTGAGGATGAAGTACGAACCGACTTTTTACGGCCTCACACGAGCAATTAATACATGTTGTTGTGAAGTACACTGACCACAAGCATAAAAAGAAGGGTTGTAAATGATATGTGCATAAGCAGACAAATACATCAGTCTATTGGTGCTCCAGGTTATGTCACCATATGCCTTTGCCATTCTAATGTCTTATGCACGCAACGTAAACCAACTAAACAAAAATCCATTTTTGAAAACAATGCCATCTTAAATTTTGATCTGTTGAAAGATTGACAACATTCGAGATGTTTTTTTGAGAAACTACTGAGGTTTCCCCATCGCCTCATCTGAACTACTCGCAAAGGCGAGATAGGTCACACAATATTGCTGCTTCGGGAGGCTTTAACAGGTAACCTCTGGTGCAAATTGTCAAAAGAAAATTCCCATTCCTTTCAATTGTCAAATATCATATGTCCAGGCCCGATTCAGAAATCTTTAGAAGAAGGTAACAAGCAAGGTTTTACGCAAGCGTAAAATGGCTGCCTAACATATTTTAAGCAGGATAGAAGAAAAAGAAGGAGCAATATTGTTTAGTACTTTTAATTAAAATATACAAGGGGGAACCATTACTATATAAATTAATAGTAGAAAAAGGGGAATGTTTTAATGAGCCATGATGCATTACATATATGGCACCAATCCCAAAACTCTGCAATACCAGGGGTCACGGGTTCGATCCCCCGCCGGACCAAGTCCTTCGGACGAGACTATAAACCGAGGTCTGATGTATCAGTGCTTTACACTGGGCATCTAAAAGAACCAGAGAAACTCAGTCGATAATAAGAGTAGGGCATCGCGCCCGGGTTTCTCTGTATCCTCTCCCCTCTCTCTGGGGCGTCCAATTAGCCCATAGTGAGCAGAAACGGACGTAAATCAACACAAACAAACAATCACAAAACTTCTAGCAACATACGAAATGCAGCACTAGTTTCATCAAATACATCACATAACTACTGCTAAATAGGCATACACTTGCCCCCAAATTAACACCAGGTTAGTATAAGTTATACATTTAGATAAAAAAATTATGCACAATGTTGAAATATGCAAAACAGGTCACCAGAAAAGAAATCACGAGTAAAAGGTCTCAGCACGCACGCACGCACGCACGCACGCACGCACGCACGCACGCACACACACACACACACACCAAAAACGCACACAACCACACACCCAAACACACGCACACACACGAGATGAACACAGAAAACACCAAAAAACACACAAGCACCAGAGACAAACATGAACAAAGGCACAAGCACAAAGACACAAGACAAACAAAAGTAAGGGTGACAAAGAGAGTACCGCTTTGGCACGGTCAGTAGCAAAATGACCACTTGGGGTTTAAACCGGTTTACGGTGCATTCGCATTGTTGTAAATGACGCCGCAAGAGATATATAGGCATTTGTTGATCAGACCAGTTCATATCTTTATACTGGCGTTTGCATTGAGTATGCTGTAATAATATTAATATATTAATACTAATAATTATGAAAACAAAACGACGGCATACACTTTATAAGATGCTCTAGGACATTAAATATAAATAATGTCGCTTACGGACTGTCAATTTATCGATAATTTTAGCACCACGATTGGTTTTTATTTGATGCTACATTGTGCTAAACACTATATGGTGTCCTGTTTCACTGGACCGTATACACTTATAAAATCTACTTTGTCCAAGTTGTTGACGGACCAGTCCAGCAGCCTCAATTCCCAAACCAACCCGTTGCTGTTGTTGAAAGACTGTTGAGAGTCTTAGAAAATGACTCGCAAGGTCATTCCGGTTTGATCCAAATTGTTATAACCAGCGTTAATTCTTACATTGGTTTACATGTGCATCTGTCTACAGAAATAAGATTATATTATTCGGTCAGTATGTCGATCTGTCTCAACTCCTGGAGATGCAGACATCTATTGGGCCAAAATCCAGATGCTTCGAACTGTTGCCAACAGGCGAACTTGTTTCTGATTCAGTGCAGTCAGCCAGATATATTTCCACAATTGGAAAATGGACAGATGCCTTTATTATTTAGATCTATATGCCTATGCCGTTTTCAAATCCACCACCAGGACGCGAGCTCTGTATAATATGCCTCATTTGACTCTGTAGCAGAGATGGTTTTTGCTCTTGACCAGAAGGAGAAATTCGTAAAGCGTGATATCAAATCTGCGTTTCGTCTATTACCAATATCCCCTGATGACCTTTGCTTACTTAGTTCGAAGGTTGAGGATGGTAACATTTATATGAATTATATATAACTTTCTCCAAATGGGATGTCGCCTTTCCTCGGCATTTCGCAACATTTCTACAGGTTAGTTGCATACTTGGCAGGACCAGAAACACTTGATCAATACTTAGATGGTTATATTTTCAGTCGGGCGCTCAATACAAATAATTGCCAGTTGTTGGTGGATACCTTCACTCACGCCTGTAGGGAATTATCAGCTCCTATTGCCAGCGAAAAGTCTATTGACCCTTGTTTGAAACTTATATTTCTAGGCCTGGAATTAGATCCAAAGTTTATGACTGTTAGCATTCGTCTTGAACAAATTTGCTTACACACAAAAAGGCTACCTTGATGGGATTCCTAACATAGTTACATGTACAGCAACTCACCAGACGTTAAATTAATCATAGAGTTCTGTACGAATTTAATCCTGGAATAAGCTGCCTAATGATCGGGAACCTGTGCTTTTTGGCAGGGCAATTATGGCGAGTAGGACTTTCTTATGAAGATTTTGATGCAATTATTGGTATTCAGAAATCTCACCACAGGGTTCGAGTTTCAGCTGGCATTCAGCTGGATGTGACTCAGCTTCCCAGAGCATTCCAATGGGGTGTACCATATTCCAGAAGAGGCATGGTTAGATAGTGTTACTTAGGAATTGGCCACTTATAGTGCGGGGTCTGCCGGTTTAGGCTGAGGGCGCCACATTGGGAAGGAGTGGTGTTACTTCCAAAGGCCAGAGCATATAGTTGTTAGGGGATTAGCCAATATGTTGCGAGTCATTACATTTCTTGAGATGATACCTGTCTCACTTGCATTTACGATATGGAGTGAACATCTCATGACCGAAGGCCAAAGGTGTTGCTTTTCATTGATTATCAAGCTTTGGTGGTCATATTGAATAAGCAATCTCCTAAGTCAAAGCGACTCGTGCAATTGGCCAGATACCTTTTCCTATTAGCAATAGGGTATGACATTATATTCAAAGCAAGACATATAGAAACACATCGTAATATAGTTGCTGGTTCTCTTTCTCGTAAACAATTGATACGATTCCGGAACCGGATGCCAGAGGCCGACACAGGTCATCGCCCCATTTCAGAGAGAGTTCTGTCTGCGATCTCCAATCTGAGTCTATGAAGCTGATTGATGCTTCTCTCGCTGATAACACAAACACTACAGGGTTCAATAGTCTCGAACACTTCTGGGACAAATAGAAGTTATTACATTGGCCACATTCTGCAGTCAGCACTGCATCGTTTATTGCATAGCTTTCCTTTAACGGTTATACACACAGCACAGCACGGTTATATATAAGTGCAATTGCATTTCATTGCAAGATCAGACATATGAAAGACACGTCAAACAACTACATATTTCAGAAATCGTTAGCAGAACTTTCGTAAACGATCCAATCGCGCCCGCACAACATGATTACAATCACCTGGATCTGCTTCAAGTAGTGAATACAACACTTCCTAGCATTGAAACGGACGTAAATCAACACTTTTGTTCAAGGCTGCATATTGCCTAACATTTGATGCATTTTTACGAGTAAGTGATCTGGCGGTGGTCAGCAGGTTTCTCGTGCCATATACAATATAATTTTACATGTTCTTTTATCTTAGTTAAACAAGAAGTTAAAAGTATAGACAACTTAGTAGTTGTACAAGATCTAGAATTTGCAATGAAAGTACAAAAATGAGTCATGCAGGAAACACCACATACAGAACAAACAGTCGCCCGAACAGCAACACAGGGAAACAGCAAATGTACATAACTATAAAAACATCAAGAGACGCACAAAGACAAAACAAACATACAATAGGGGGACGATGGAAGTACCGCCTTGGAACGGTCAGTGACAAAAGTCACCGGGGGTTAAACCGGTTTATGGGCGCCCAACCCCACACGTATTCCATCCCCACCCTAAAAAACAAACAGTGTAAATAAACGTATCCCCTCTCCGATTAATCTACAACAACCGCGATGGCAAATACAGTGGTAAAATGCATATATAACGGAAACATTTAAGTGAACAAACTGTATCCTCCAATCGCTAGTGTACTCAATGATTGAGCTGCAAACAGAGTAACTGGTGTAACTGTAGAAAAGTAATAAAGGGTACGACAAAATCGAAATAGTACAGATATCCGACGTTCTCCTTCCGTTTCTGGATTTAAGAGGTCGCCTTCATAGAGTACTAAACCTTTCTTGTCGGCGTATATGCAAAGAGGCCAGCGTGATTGCCAACTGTAAAAGGGTTGACAACCAAACATGCAGTATGTTGTAGTACTACAGGACCATATCCCTTTTTAATGAATTTTTTTAACATATTTGATGAATAAAGTGAGAAAATGGGGATGTCCAATAATTTTACGAAGTTTGTAAATCACATCACCATAAAATTCAGGATGTGAAACACCATGTCGCAGAAGCGCCTTGAGATTACATTGGTACTTGCCAATAAGCGAGAGATTTCGATAGTAAAATTTAAAGAAAGTTTTTCTTAGTTTATGGTATCTATATCCTTGCTTAAGCAGTTTTTCAGTTAAAATGAGATGTCGACTGTTAAAATCGTCAATAGATGAACAAGCTCTAGCAAAACGAATAAGTTGAGATATATAAACCCCGTAAGATGGAGCACGGGGAACATCCCCGTCAAGATGAGGAACTTTTACAATATTAAAATCAAAATCATCTCTTTTGTCATATATTTTAGAAGAAATCATTCCATTATCAATTTTAAGGTCTAGATCAAGAATCGCTGCATAATTGTCGGACGGGTTAGCTTTATTCAATTTGAGTTCTTTAGGATAAATTGTAGGAATCAGAGCATCAAAGAAAGGGTTATCTAAGTTAAAAATATCATCCAAATATCGACAAGTTTCATTGAAGGCTTTTATAACATCTTCTTGTGATTGAAGATTCAAAAGCAACATGAAATCTCTCTCATAGCAGTACAAAAACAAATCTGCGACAAGTGGTGCACAATTCGTACCCATAGGAATTCCAATTACCTGATGGTATATAGCATTCCCATAACGTACAGATATGTTATCCAAAAGAAAGGTTAGTGATTCACAAACTTCTGAGCAAGTCCAATTGGTGTAATATTTCATTTGCTCGTCAGTAAAGAAAGCTTTTTCAGCATTACATGCCAGGAATGATGTTTTTTTCCCGGGCAAATACATTCTGGATTAGTTAGTAAGCTTATCCTTAATTAAAATATGAGGAAGAGTCGTGTACAGAGTAGAAAAATCGTACGTTCTTACAGTGGATGCAAGATACCTTTTGTTCTTAAGTTTGTTTAAGAAATCTGAAGAGTTCTTAATCGACCAGAAGAGATTTATTCCAGAATTCTCATAAGTCTTATCACAGTAGAATTTTACATGTTCCTTTACCTTCGTTAAGAAGTCAAACGTATAGACAATTTAGTAGTTGTACATGAACTAGAATTTGCAATGAAACGGGCTTTATATGTTTTTTTATGTAGTTTTGGTAACCAGTACATTGTAGGAAGTTTATGTTGTGTAATTTTAATATCGGTTTCAAGTTGTTCACACTTTTTGACATTGTCTGAAACGATGGTCTTTTCGTCAGTAGTAACTGAAATGTATGACTTGGTATTAATAATTTCCTCTTCAAGACATCGATATAATGTAATCGTCAAATAATAATCACATTATCGAATGCCTTATCAGCAGGAACAAAACCGTATTTTGAATGGAAATCCTGTAAACCCTTTTTAAGATGTCTAAAAGAAATTCTAGGTTTTGGTGGAAGAAGGTGTTTATTAGAGCTATAAAAGGAAATGCGTTTGTCAATTATATCAAAAATTAGTTTTTTCCAACTAGAAAGAGCATTTGACTCAACATGTTCTCTTCGACACCATTTAATACTAACATTTTGTAAAGCCTCCGCAATCTGAACTCGACAAGAGTTAAAATATATCAAGGATGGTATTCTATATTTGGGACCTATATTCAAAAGAGATCGTTGACGTTTTATATGGTTTTAATGTAGGTTCGGTAACCAATACTTTGTAGGAAGTTTATAAGTCATGCGTATGTAATACTGTTTGCGTTAAATTTTTTATCTCTCATGTCAGGGGTAATATTGCATATTGCAACTGTCTACAGCATTTGATTTAGTTACGCCATACGTTTAAAAGATATTCGAGATAGTCTCAAATAGATTTTGCAACTCCCGTTATTATAAAATAAAACACTTGATATAGTTTGCCGCATCTGTATTTATATAATTAAATACAATAGCAAATAGCTACTTAATATATTATCTAACTGATCCATCTTAAAAGTCAGGAATGGAATTTGTAAACAAAGGTTGATTGAATTTAAATGTTTCTCCAGGTCCTGATATGTGTTCGATAAGCTCACGATAATAGCCCCAGTCTTGGGCAACCGCCTATCGAAGAGCATAAACTGGAATTATTGGAACATAACTTATTTCCGGAATGCACAGATTATACATACTACACTAAAGTGACTGTGTGATGTGAAGCTCAAGGATTCAAGTATGAAGATTGCATTTTAAACGATGTCATGTCTAATGTGGAAGTTCAGGTACAATTAATTTTTGTTACATTTATCAAGCCCAGGAAGACATGATTTCGGGTGTTAAAATCTTTAGCAACATTTCGGTTCAACCAGTAGAACAAATTTATTATGATTCTAAAACTACTAGTAGTTTAAAATCTAAAGCTCGTTTTATCACAGAGCTAGACTGGATAAAGAAGTTACAAACACCTTTTCCTTTAGGCCTTAATGATAACATTTTCCAAAGCGGCAACATTTCTAAAGATCCAAGCATCGATATTTTCTCTATATTTTCTATTCGAAAACGTAAAAGTAGATCACATGGCAGACGTAGAAATGGTAATATCAAGCGTAAATTACGTCGTAATATGTCTATTCATGATTTACATACCATTCTAAGACTAACTGGTAAACATTCTATGTTATCTTGTTTATCATCTTTACCCTTTTCCTGTCTCAAGTCCATAGACTCTTCGAAGAGGCTGATAAAATCTATATGCGTACAGATCCGTTAATTAATACTGCCTCACTTATACAAAGTTACACACAGCATGTTCTCCGTCCACGTATTGATAAAGAATCTGAACATAAAAAGACATTTTCTGAAACTTCAGTTCCTAAATAAAGGTATCGATTTTATTAATATTCAAAGTATATTTCGTGATAAGAATGTAATCGATACTATTCCCAAATATTTCATCAACTCTGAATCACCTATCATCTGTTATAAATATAATAAACCTATTAGAAATGTTATTTTTAACTACAATAAAATTGTCTCTGACTTAAATATTGATGTTAATACCCCTATTTCTTGAGATTGTAGCATTTCTAGCTTTTGCTATAAACCAGTTGGTCATGTCATTACTGGTAATTTTGATATCATTAAGGATAAACGTCTCAGGACCCTCCTAACTAAAGGACCTAAATATAGATTACCTTCCCTTATTGATTTTGACGCTTGTCGAACTCATATTGCGGAAGCTATTTAAGAATTCTGCATCAAATGGTGTCGACGAGAACATGCTGATGTTAATGCCCTTTCGGATTGGAAGAAATGTATTTTCGATATTATTGATACGCCTATTACTTTTTACAAATCGAATTACCATCTTTTACCACCTCGACCTAGAGTTACATTTCGCTATTTGAAGAAAAACATTTCTAATTTTCATTCAAATTATGTTCTTGTTCCTGCTGACAAGGCATCAAATAATGTAATCATTATTTGAAGATTGTATTATGTTGATGTTTTAAAGAAGGAGCTAACTGATTCAAAAACATATATAACAGTCCAAACACCTGAAAAAGATATAGTCTCGGAACATGTAAAAATGTGCAATAATTTTAAGTCTGGTCCTAACATAAAACAACATAAACTTTCTACTTTGTACTGGATTCCGAAACTACATAAAAACCTTTATAAGGCGCGTTTTATTGCCAACTCTAGCTGTTGTACCACTACTAAATTATCTATACTTTTGACGTCCTGTCTTACTACGATCAAAGAACATGTAAAACGCTACTGTGATAAAATATATGAAAATTCTGGTATTAATGTTTTTTGGTCCATAAAAAATTCAAATGATGTTTTAACAAAACTTGAAAATGAACAGTATAACATTTCTTTACTGAGCACTTATGATTTCTCTACACTCTATACTACTCTACCTCACCATCTTATAAAGGATAAACTTATTAAATTAATAGAAAAAAACCTTTGCCAGAGAAAACAAAATGTTCATTGCTTGTAATGTTCAACGTTCATTCTTTTCGAATTCAGAAGTTGAACATTACACAATGCGGACTTGCCTTGATGTTTGTAGATCTCTTACCTTTCTTTTAGATAATATATTTGTGCGTTATGGGGATACCATATATCGTCAATTTGTTGGTATACCCATGGGTACAAATTGTGCCCCTCTTGTTGCAGATTTGTTTTTGTATTGCTATGAGAGGGATTTTATGCCTATGTGGTATTTCCTGCATGGCTCATTTTTGTACTTAGCTTAAAACCTGATACACAGACCGATATTGTTAATGCTTTTAAAAAAAATTCAAGGTATTTAGACGATATTTTGAATTTAGATAATCCTTATTTTGATACTATGATTTCTTCAATTTACCCAAAAGAACTGTCTTTAAACAAAGCGAATCAAAGCGAATCAATCTGACATTATAGCTTCATTTTTAGATTTGAATCTTTCAATTACAAATGATAAAGTTTCGTCCAAAATATACGATAAAAGAGAAGATTTTAATTTTAAAATTGTTAATTATCCTTTTCTAGATGGAGATGTGCCACGTTCTACATCTTATGGGGTTTATATTTCTCAATTTATTAGGTTTGCCCGAGCCTGTTCTTTGCTTGAAGATTTTAACAGACGTAATTTAGTTATAACTGATAAATTTCTTAAGCAAGGTTACAGATATCACAAACTTCGGAAAACTTTTTCTAAATTTTATTATCGAAATTTACCACTCATTAGTAAATATAATTGCAAGCTACGGACGTTACTGCAACAAGGCATTTCTCAACCAGACTTTTATGGGGATGTTATCTACAAAAATTCGGGGTCATATCCATTTTCATGATTTGTTTATTAAACGCATTAAAACATTTAAAAAGAAAGGTTATGATCCTATTATATTGCAACGCACTACATGTTTGGTTATCGACCCTTTTACAGTCGGTAGCTACGCTTCCCTCTTTGCTTGCGCGATGACAGGCCGAGGGTAGTACTCTATGATGGTATACTCTTAAACTTGGATACAGGATGAGCTTACCAGACTCATGTATTACTTTTTCCCTGTCGTGCCCTTAACGGCTTACCTGCAGGTGCTCTGACTTCAGCAAAGTCATTGAGTACATATTTGACGGATTGTCACAGTTATTATGCTATGTATTACATGTTGTCCTGTGTTCACCGTCCTCTATGTTGTGGGTAAAGTCCAGCGGGGATACCTTTATTTACACTATTTGTAAAGCTAGGGTGACTTTGAGAGAAGTGTGAGGTTAGGACGTCCGTAAACCGGTTTAAACCCCCAGTGGTGTTTTTGCTACTGACCGTGCCAAGGCGGTACTCTCTTTGTCACCCTTCCTTTTGTTTGCCTTGCGTCTTTGTGCTTGTGATTTTGTTCATGTGTGGAACGTTTGTCTCTGGTTCGTGTGTGTCTTTTGGTGTTTTCTGTGTTCATCTCGTGTGTGAGTGTGCGTTTGGGTGTGTGGTTGTGTGTGTATGTGTGTCATGCTGTCTATCGGTGTTTTGGTGGTGGTTGCGTCTTGTATGTGGCTTTGCCTGCTTGACTTTACTACTTTTCCATTTGTCTGTTGAAATGAAGCTAAACGTACTTGAAGCTATGGTTATTCGGATTATTTATATGGTACATAGTTGCGGGCAATTGAAAATGTCGATACCATAGTCGAATGGTATATGAACGTACATTACTTTTCATACCTGGTAGAGTGTCTGTATGCTGTATGGTTGACGTAGTATCATTCTATGTCCGTCGCATTGAAATATATTCTGAAAGTGAGAGATCCTTCGAATGAAAAAGTACAGAGATAGAGGATCTGTTGCGAGTTGTCTTTTAAGATCACATGTTCCTAAACGAGCCTTAGAAAATGTCATTAAGCGAGCCTTGGCGAGCTTAATAACATTTTCTTGGTGAGTTTAGGAACATGTGATCTTAAAAGACAACGAGCATCAGATTCTTTTTCTCACATATCAAAAAAGTGTATTTTCGCCGTTTAAATGACATGTAAACATAGGTTTCCATGGTTTGACGTCATATATGACGTCATACATGTTCTAAAGTGATCTTACACGTGTTACAGATAAGGGAATCTTAACCTGTTGTTCTAACTCGGAGATAAGGGGAGGTATGTGAGAAAGTCGGATCCACAGGGGACCATTTCGTGGGTCTACATGGTCTAAAAAGTCAAAAAATTTGATTGGGTCGATTTAGTGTTATATTACATACAAGGGGTCTAACTTCCCATTAGCAAATTTCACGTTTCATATGAGAACTACATAGTGATACTAGTAAAAATGGTATGAACGTTTAGATGTGAATGTACTGGGGGAGGGAGACTTGCTCCAAATAGGCATCTTTTTGTCAGCCGGCTCTCTTACCTGCTTTTGTCAGCAGCAATTACAACTTCCGCTTCTTCTATAGAATATCATCTAAGTTGTAAGGATTTGCCTATCAGTATCGTCACGTGTGATACCGTTTGCTATCGCGCCGTGCACATGGATCGAACAATATCCCACACTTATTCAGCATCCCATCAGATTCCCAAAGAGTTGGCATTGTTTTATTTACGAAATGGATACAAACTTTATCTATAGGACTGCTGTAGAAATAATTTACTTCTAAGTTAATTTGACGGATAGCGGTGAAATATTAGGATTTCAAAGACACATATGTTGTACATGTATGATAGAATTTTGTATGTAAATTAACTCATTTAATAAATAACTTGACAATAGTCGTGTTTCTTATGTTCTTTCCAATTTCCCAATATATTTCTCTAGCAAAATTTAGGTCAGATATTGCATTGTTGTAAAGGGAAATAACTAAAAGTACAAAAATGAGTCATGCAGGAAACACCACATACAGAACAAACACTCGCCCGAACAGCAACACAAGGAAACAGCAAATGTACATAGGTAGAAAAAACAACAAGAGACGCACAAAGACAAAACAAACATACAATAGGAGGAAGATGGAAGTACCGCCTTGGAACGGTCAGTGACAAAAGTCACCGGGGGTTTAAACCGGTTTATGGGCGCCCAACCTCACCCTTATTCCATCCCCATCCTAAAAGACAAACAGTGTAAATAAACGTATCCCCTCTCCGACTAATCTACAACAACCGCGACAGCAAATACAGTGGTAAAGTGCATGTATAACAAAAAAACATTTAATTGAACATACTGTATCCACCTATCGCTAGTGTACTCAATGATTGAGCTGCAAACAGAGTAACTGTAGAAAAGTAATAAAGGGTACGACAAAAATGAAATAGTACAGATATCCGACGTTCTCCTTCCATTTCTGGATTTAAGAGGTCGCCTTCATAGAGTACTAATCCTTTCTTGTCGGCGTACATGCAAAGAGGCCAGCGTGATTGCCAACTGTAAAACGGTTGCATGTTTGGTTATCGACCCTTTTACAGTCGGTAGCTACGCTTCCCTCTTTGCTTGCGCGATGACAGGCCGAGGGTAGTACTCTATGACGGTATACTCTTAAACTTGGATACAGGAGGAGCTTACCAGACTCATGTATTATTTTTTCCCTGTCGTGCCCTTAACGGCTTGCCTGCAGGTGCTCTGACTTCAGCAAAGTCATTGAGAACATATTTGACGGATTGTCACAGTTATTATGCTATGTTTTACATGTTGTCCTGTGTTCACCGTCGTCTATGTTGTGGGTAAGTCCAGCGGGGATACCTTTATTTACAATATTTGTAAAGCTAGGGTGACTTTGAGAGAAGTGTGAGGTTAGGACGTCCGTAAACCGGTTTAAACCCCCAGTGGTGTTTTTGCTGCTGACCGTGCCAAGGCGGTACTCTCTTTGTCACCCTTCCTTTTGTTTGCCTTGCGTCTTTGTGCTTGTGGTTTGTTCATGTTGTGGAACGTTTGTCCCTGTTTCTTGTGTGTCTTTTGGTGTTTTCTGTGTTCATTTCGTGTGTGTGTGCGTGTGCGTTTGGGTGTGTGGTTGTGTGTGTGTGTGTGTGTGTCATGCTGTCTATCGGTGTTTTGGTGGTGGTTGCGTCTTGCATGTGGCTTTGCCTGCTTGACTTTACTACTTTTCCATTTATAAGCACAATAGTGTTGTTTGTGCAGTGTGGCGGCGGTGAAACGTCTCCCCGTACATCCAATCAATATTGTTTTCTTCCTCTTGCAGGAATTGCTCTACATTCAATGTGTTTCCTCATACCTTTACACCGTACTTTGCACTTCATGGTGGCTTCCGTACTCACCGACATATTGTGTGACTATTTTAATTTCCCTTTTAAGATTTGTGCCGTTTGCGTTTTCTCTAGTGCGACTTTACCTTATTTGTGTTTCTTATGTTTCACTATTCAATGTTTCATTCATATTCTTAGTCTTCTTTATTTTTGTCATAATCTCTGGTATGTTTTCTATTATTTTACACCACTTTTCGTTACATACGTATGTCGCTTTTTACAGAAGGGTGCTACAATTACTACACAAAATATGAATAGTCTCCCTAAACTCAAAATTAATAACTTAAACTTACACTCTGTGTCTTCCGTTCAGATTCCTCATAACCTGGCTAATTTCCAATCACTACAGCCGTCAGTTTGTATTAAACCTCTAAAATTGTCTTCTGCTTCATCTTTTCATGTTCCCTCTTCGGCTATTAGTAACATTTTTCATAATGGACCTAAAATCGTTTTGTCTCCTTTAAAGCAATCTATCATTCGTTATAGTAAAGTCCATCTAAATTCACATTATTTGAACAAAAGATATAGGGTGTATCCAATAATTACTAAGTGCAATAGTAAGAGGTGTATGTGTTGCAATTTCATTTCTACTAGATCAACAATTAAATCTCTTGTTAATGGTAGAGTGTTTAGTGTGAAGATTAATTCTGATTTAGACTGAAACTCATCTAATATTATATATGTTCTTACATGAAATGCGCCACGTTGTGGCATTCAATATGTAGGTCAGACAGGACGTTCTTTAAAAACTAGGTTTCGTGAACACAGTTACCATTGCCGGATCAAAAAAGTACGCAATTTTCTTTACCAGCATTTTCGTCATACAGGACATTCTTTCAAATATGTTTCGGTTCAACCAGTAGAACAAATTTATTATGATTCTAAAACTACTGGTAGTTTAAAATCTAAAGCTCGTTTCATCACAGAGCTAGACTGGATAAAGAAATTACAAACACCTTTTCCTTTAGGCCTTAATGATAACATTTTCCAAAGCGGCAATATTTCTAAAGATCCAAGTATCGATATTTTCTCTATATTTTCTATTCGAAAACGTAAAAGTAGATCACATGGCAGACGTAGAAATGGTAATATCAAGCGTAAATTACGTCGTAATATGTCTATTCATGATTTACATACTATTCTAAAACAAACTGGTAAACATTCTATGTTATCTTGTTTATCGTCTTTACCCTTTTCCTGTCTTAAGTCAATAGACGAAGAGGCTGATAAAATCTATATGCGTACAGATCCGTTAATTAATACTGCCTCACTTATACAAAGTTACACACAGCATGTTCTTCGTCCACGTATTGATAAAGAATCTGAACATAAAAGACATTTTCTGAAACTTCAGTTCCTAAATAAAGGTATCGATTTTATTGATATTCAAAGTATATTTCGTGATAAGAATGTAATCGAGGCTATTCCAAAATATTTCATCAACTCTGAATCACCTTTCATCTGTTATAAATATAATAAACCTATTAGAAATGTTATTTTGAACTACAATAAAATTGTCTCTGACTTAAATATTGATGTTAATACCCCTATTTCTTGAGATTGTAGCATTTCTAACTTTTGCTATAAACCAGTTGGTCATGTCATTACTGGTAATTTTGATATCATTAAGGATAAACGTCTCAGGACCCTCCTAACTAAAGGACCTAAATATAGATTACCTTCCCTTATTGATTTTGACGCTTGTCGAACTCATATTGCGGAAACTATTCAAGAATTCTGCATCAAATGGTGTCGACGAGAACATGCTGATGTTAATGCCCTTTCGGATTGGAAGAAATGTATTTTCGATATTATTGATACACGAATAACTTTTTACAAATCAAATAACCATCTTTTACCACCTCGACCTAGAGTTACATTTCGCTACTTGAAGAAAAACATTTCTAATTTTCATTCAGATTATGTTCTTGTTCCTGCTGACAAGGCATCAAACAATGTAATCATTATTTGAAGATTGTATTATGTTGATGTTTTAAAGAAGGAGCTAACTGATTCAAAAACTTATATAACAGTTCAAACACCTGAAAAAGATATAGTCTCGGAACATGTAAAAATGTGCAATGATTTTAAGTCTGGTCCTAACATAAAACAACATAAACTTTCTACTTTGTACTGGATTCCGAAACTACATAAAAACCCTTATAAGTCGCGTTTTATTGCCAACTCTAGCTGTTGTACCACTACTAAATTATCTATACTTTTGACGTCCTGTCTTACTACGATCAAAGAACATGTTAAACGCTACTGTGATAAAATATATGAAAATTCTGGTATTAATGTTTTTTGGTCCATAAAAAATTCAAATGATGTTTTAACAAAACTTGAAAATGAACAGTATAACATTTCTTTACTGAGCTCTTATGATTTCTCTACACTCTATACTACTCTACCTCACCATCTTATAAAGGATAGACTTATTAAATTAATAGAAAAAACCTTTGCCAGAGAAAACAAAATGTTCATTGCTTGTAATGTTCAACGTTCATTCTATTCGAATTCAGAAGTTGAACATTACACAATGTGGACTTGCCTTGATGTTTGTAGATCTCTAACCTTTCTTTTAGATAATATATTTGTGCGTTATGGAGATACCATATATCGTCAAGTTGTTGGTATACCCATGGGTACAAATTGTGCCCCTCTTGTTGCAGATTTGTTTTTGTATTGCTACGAGAGGGATTTTATGCTTAGCTTAAAACCTGATACACAGACCGATATTGTTAATGCTTTTAATAAAAGTACAAAAATGAGTCATGCAGGAAATACCACATACAGAACAAACACTCGCCCGAACAGCAACACAAGGAAATAGCAAATGTACATGGGTAGAAAAAACAACAAGAGACGCACAAAGACAAAACAAACATTCAATAGGAGGAAGATGGAAGTACCGCCTTGGAACGGTCAGTGACAAAAGTCACCGGGGGTTTAAACCGGTTTATGGGCGCCCAACCTCACCCTTATTCCATCCCCATCCTTAAAGACAAACAGTGTAAATAAACGTATCCCCTCTCCGACTAATCTACAACAACCGCGACAGCAAATACAGTGGTAAAGTGCATGTATAACAAAAAAACATTTAATTGAACATACTGTATTTAGACGATATTTTGAATTTAGATAATCCTTATTTTGATACTATGGTTTCTTCAATCTACCCAAAAGAACTGTCTTTAAACAAAGCTAATCAATCTGACATTAATGCTTCATTTTTAGATTTGAATCTTTCAATTACAAATGATAAAGTTTCGTCCAAAGTATACGATAAAAGAGAAGATTTTAATTTTAAAATTGTTAATTATCCTTTTCTAGATGGGGATGTGCCACGTTCTACATCTTATGGTGTTTATATTTCTCAACTTATTAGGTTTGCCCGAGCCTGTTCTTTGCTTGAAGATTTTAACAGACGTAATTTAGTTATAACTGATAAACTTCTTAAGCAAGGTTACAGATATCACAAACTTCGGAAAACCTTTTCTAAATTTTATTATCGAAATTTACCTCTCATTAGTAAATATAATTGCAATCTACGGACGTTACTGCGACAAGGCATTTCTCAACCAGAATTTTATGGGGATGTTATCTACAAACTTAGGAAAATTCGGGGTCATATCCATTTTCATGATTTGTTTATAAAACGCATTAAAAGATTTAAAAAGAAAGGTTATGATCCTATTATATTGCAACACACTGCATGTTTGGTTATCGACCCTTTTACAGTCGGTAGCTACGCTTCCCTCTTTGCTTGCGCGATGACAGGCCGAGGGTAGTACTCTATGATGGTATACTCTTAAACTTGGATACAGGAGGAGCTTACCAGACTCATGTATTATTTTTTCCCTGTCGTGCCCTTAACGGCTTGCCTGCAGGTGCTCTGACTTCAGCAAAGTCATTGAGTACATATTTGACGGATTGTCACAGTTATTATGCTATGTTTTACATGTTGTCCTGTGTTCACCGTCGTCTATGTTGTGGGTAAGTCCAGCGGGGATACCTTTATTTACAATATTTGTAAAGCTAGGGTGACTTTGAGAGAAGTGTGAGGTTAGGACGTCCGTAAACCGGTTTAAACCCCCAGTGGTGTTTTTGCTACTGACCGTGCCAAGGCGGTACTCTCTTTGTCACCCTTCTTTTTGTTTGCCTTGCGTCTTTGTGCTTGTGGTTTGTTCATGTTGTGGAACGTTTGTCCCTGTTTCTTGTGTGTCTTTTGGTGTTTTCTGTGTTCGTTTCGTGTGTGTGTGCGTGTGCGTTTGGGTGTGTGGTTGTGTGTGTGTGTGTGTGTGTGTGTGTCATGCTGTCTATCGGTGTTTTGGTGGTGGTTGCGTCTTGCATGTGGCTTTGCCTGCTTGACTTTACTACTTTTCCATTCACAACCAAACATGCAGTATGTTGTAGTAATACAGGATCATATCCCTTTTTAATGAATTGTTTTATATATTTGATGAACAAAGTGAGAAAATGGGTATGTCCAATAATTTTACGAAGTTTGTAAATCACATCACCATAAAATTCAGGATGTGAAATACCGTGTCGCAAAAGTACCTTGAGATTACATTTGTACTTGCCAATAAGCGAGAGATTTCGATAGTAAAATTTAGAGAAAGTTTTTCTTAGTTTATGGTATCTATATCCTTGTTTAAGCAGTTTTTCAGTTAAAATGAGATTTCGACTGTTAAAATCGCCAATAGATGAACAAGCTCTAGCAAAACGAATAAGTTGAGATATATAAACCCCGTAACTCTGTCGTTTGTTACTATATCCCGTTAATAAAGAAAAATCAAGGTTTGAAGGTATATAACATGTACAAAACAAATTAAATGTGGAAAAACAGTCAAACAGGGAGACCTACATACGAAAGGGCAAGGCACCAAACAAGAAACAAGAAACGGCACCGTTACATAGGGAATATTACACGAAGTGACGACATGAAGGGTTGTATCACATGAGTGGTAGTTTGGCCGTAGTATTCTCATGAGTCGTGGACCAACATCATATACCTGTTTTAATAAAAGAACAGAAAAGAACATCAATGTTTTAACTCCTTTTATTCAGATACATTGCATTACTAAAATTAGACGCGTCTCCGGTGCGTCACGGAAATTTACGACTATTGCTAACTACTGTCTGGGATTGCATATTCATATATTGTAGCATTTTTTAATAATATTGTATATCGTAGCTTTATTACTTTCATTTGGATATTATCTAACTGAAACGAGGATTGCATAAATTATATACACGTTAATTATAGCTAATCGATATACATTATTGTTTACATTGCGTTACTAAAAATAGACGCGTCTCCGGTGCGTCGCGGAAATTTACGGCCATTGCCGAGCCACTTTTCGACGTGAAAATACGGATCTTATACGTCTAATATTCATCTTAGAGGTTGTATTGCGTGATCGAATACAATCGTTTTTTACTGCAGAAACTGACAGGTATAAAACTTTACGGGACGCAAATCAAGAAATAAACCATTAAACATGAACGGTATAAAATAACAAGGTAGACCTTTATATTAGTGGAATTAGTACACAAAACAAGGGCGTAGCTATACTAATAAATGACAACTTCAATTACAACATTATAGACTACCAAGAATTTGATACCAGGGCGACTACAAGCGTTAGAAATAGAAATTAACGACAAAATACTTACACTCATAAATATTTACGGTCCAAATTCAGACGACACTTTAATATTTAAAACAATTGAAAACTATATGAATAAATATAATGAAAAAACCTTTATTACAGGCGGAGACTTCAATACAGTCATGAAAGAAATCATAGACAAGAAAAATGGTAACAGAAACACCCACCTAAAAATACGTGGAAAAATAAACACAATCATGCAAACTAATTCGCTCAAAGATATATGGCGTCAAATACACCCGGACAAAAACAGTATACATGGCATTCTAGCAACAAACCAACCATCTTTTGTCGTTTAGACTACTTTTTAATATCAGACTGTTTCTTAAATTGCGTCCATAATGCAGATATACAACATGGATATGATACTGACCATTCACTAATATATTTATCGATAGATCTGCACAAAGTCGATAGAGGACCTGATATCTTTAAAATGAATAACAACATTCTTTTACAAACAAAATAGCAAAACCAAATAAAAAGAGCATAAATGATACTGCAGACATAAATAAGGAAACGAACCCTAACACACTTTGAAAACTTTTAAAAGGCACAGTCAGAAACGAAACAATAAAGTATACAAGTGCTAAAAAAAGAAACAGAACAAGAAAACAAAATAAAATATCAAATATCAAATGCTGAAAAGCCTATTGCGAGTACAAATAATAGTGTCGAGCTAGAGGAACAAAACCTCGAATTAAAACAGTTAAAATTAGATCTAGACAATATAATAGAGCATAAATTAAATGGAATTATAATTCGGGCACAAGCCACAGTGGTAGAACCACGAAGCAAATACAGGTATTTACTTCGTGGTAGAACTTAATGAAAACAAACTCAAAATACTTTGCTAGTTTAAAGAAAAAAGAACAGAATCAAAGATTATTACAAAGTCACTTAACGATGAAGGGAAAAACAATCACAAACCAACCAGAAATAAGAGCAGCACAGATACAGTTTTACTCTAAACTATACAAACAAAAAGAAACAGATACATCATCAATATACTATTTTCAAAGAAAACATGAAAAGAGTAAGCAGTCAGTATAAGAAATATGGGAAGGCACTTTAACCGAATACGAATGCGCAAACGCCCTAAAACAAATAAAAAACAAAAAAGCCCAGGATCAGAAGGTATATCGATAGAATTTTATAAAACATAATACTTTTTTTTATAAACATACTACGTAAATTCAAGTAATCATTCATTCAAAAATAAAAATCTAACTGAACTCCAGAAACAAGGCCTAATAACATTCCTTCCTAAGCCAGATAAAGATATGCCCCTTTAAGCAAACTGGAGACCTGTCTGGGTTTTTTAAACACATCGACTATAAAATAGCAACAAAATCCATAGCAAACAGAATGAAGAAAGTTATGGAAAACAAAATTGATAAATCTCAAACGGGTTTTTATAAAAGGAAGACATATAGGCGAAAATCAAAGAATAATTAGTGATATTTTAGATAATACAAATGAGCCTGACATCCCTGGTATTATGTTTTTTGCAGACTTTGAGAAAACTTTTGATAGCCTTTATGTTGAAACGCCTCAGGCATTTCAATTTTGGAAATGAGCTCATCAAATGGATTGAAATGTTTTATTCTGATTCAAAGAATGCAATTCTAAACTAGAACTGTAAGCCACAGGCTAACGAATACTCCCACCTGGCTACTTGTCAGAACATCTATCATCAATCTGAACATATGTACATACAGAAACATGAAGAGATTTAAAAAACATTAAATGCCCCAACCCAATTTATGTAATAAAAATGACAAGATGTTCAGCAAAAAAGAAAAATGAAGAATAATTTAGAATTCAGAGAAATAAGACCCTTTCCTGAGGTTTTATCCACACAGTATATGTGTAATAATTTAAGGGAGGATTGAAAGCAATGCCATGGTCCCTACCCGGTTGAATTTAACGAAAGTACTTATGTGCTGCACATTCATACAAGAACCTGTATATCATACTTATTGATTCAAATATATCACTTCGAACATGTAATATTCAATCCAAGATCAATCAGAAACATAAATAAAGCAACTTTTACCAAATAGTGTCAAGTCCAAAAAGGGAGATAAGTCTGTTAAAATTCATAGAAGTGTTATGGCTGCTGCAAGACAATGTCATCCAATACGTTCAACCAGCTTTGTTTATTTTGTGAAGTGTCAACTCCAAAATCCTAAACCTAGGTACCTTTTCAGAAATAAACATTAAGTTCAAGGACCATAACTCTGACAAAAATTATTCAACCAGACCGATATTCGACCGATAACTCATCTAGATTTAGCTTTATGTCAAATATAAAGTTAATATCTCCAACCACTTCTAAAGAAAGACCGGACAATTGAAAATTTGACAAAAAAAATTAAAGCTCAAGGGCCATAACTCTGGCAAAAACTATTCAACCAGACTGAGATTGGGAATTAAGCAATCATCTAGATTTAGCTTTATGCCAAAAATAAAGTTAATATCACAAACCACTTCCAAAAAAAGTCTGGAAAATTCAAAATTTGAAGAAAAATTAGAAAATAACGAAATAAAGTGGATTAATGTGTACAAAAACATATATACCTCTACAATTGACAACACACTCAGACATTTTCAATATAAATTTATCAATAGAATTATCCCGACAAACAAATCATTAATGAAATATAATATCAAACACAACAATTTATGTGATTTGTGCAACATGCAAGTAGATACAATAAAACACCTATTCTGGGAGTGCAATCATGTACAACACCTCTGGAACAACATATCAACTTGTCTAGAAAACATGAATCTTAGCATGAATATAAATTATCAAACAATCTCACTAGGGATAACAGATAACAGAAAAGGCATGAAAGTCCAAGCAAAAAACTATATAATTATATCAGCAAAATATTACATATTCCAAACAAAAACTAATAATGAAATACCAACTTTTAACCATTTCAAAAACACACTGACACGGAAAATTAACATTGAAAAACAAATAGCTCAAAACAGAGGTAAGCTAGAAATACACAACATAAAATGAAGACCATTCTTCGAACAGATATAACAAAACAACAGCTAAACACTTCTAGAATAAATTCTGAAGGCTGGTGATCCCCCGAAAGCAAAAATTGCAACACAAAAAGCGAAAATTGCAGACTCGGTTTTATTGAAACAACAAATCAAAGGCCTGAAGAGCCATACTTGCTTTCGAGTTTGATATGGATGTTAAGTGTAAGGGAAGAAGTTGCTGCACATGTTAAAAAATCACCATTTTTGACGTCTTGGAATTGTTTAATGTAATACTAAAAATATGACAGACTGCAGCAACAGTCAAACCATAAGCAAAGTGGTTATTAGTGACACCCAGACAATCCTTGACCTCAACAAGTCAGAAATGCAATGCTGAGTGAGTGTCCATCTTTCAATTCATATAAAAGCAATATCAAATGCTGTTGTGTATTTCAAAGCACTACCCTCGTTATTAATTACAAATCCTAGAATTTTAACTACTGTTTAGACAATGTAGTATGAAATTTTAGTTAAATTTTGTTCGAGTTTATATACATGAATGCAAACACACACATTAATCCAAAATCCTGGTTGATTCATAATGATATCAAATAAACAGTAAATTCCTAATAATCCACATGATGTTTTATTCTATCAAAACTCCATCATGATTTCCACTGATCATAAAATTATATGAATCCCAACTTTTATATTCCAATTTAGAATAAAGAATTAAAGATATCATCGGCTTTTTTTGTAAATGAAGAAGCCTACATGTATGTCTCGCATATTTGCGATGACAATGGCATGAGTGGAAAGTTCTATCTCGGTTTGTGGAAAAACTAATTAAATCCATTGTAGAGGTCATACGCATACTAGCCTATTAACACTGCAAGAGAAGTTGGCATTTCTATCGTGTTTCATCAGTAAAATTACGCTAATAGAAAAGAAACTGTTGCGTTACTGCGGGTATGAAAGCGAAAGTACAGACACTGTGATTCATAAATGCTATACGGATTACTCGGATCCCTAGGTAAGACGGAATGCGGTTCGCGGTTTATCCCGCACACGGTGTCGATATAAAAATTGCCCTCTCCCTCCCTATCAATGAAAAAACACAACAGGTTTTCTAGTTGGAAAGTCGTCGCTGTCGGCGGAGAAGAAATTTATAATTTATAGACAAGCTATTTCTGCTATAGAAACGCCAATGTGTAGCGAAAACAATGTTTGACACCAGGAATGAGGTTCATATTTGGCCTGTCAAAATTTGAATATTCCTATGTAATTGAAGAACACAGCATACCGTGAAGCCATATGGTAAATGCAATGATCAATTATGCAATTTTTTATCTGGTAAACAATACAATGATTCACTGCAACGATTTGCAATTAACACGTATTAACAATGTCCAGCCATATTTATGACATTCTGTAGTATTGCGTAGCATGGTGCATTGGCAGGATTTTTGTAACAATTAGGGTTTGTAAATGATATACATACATATCATATGAATTCATATATTTTCTTAAACGTCTAGCACGTCCTGATGTTTCCAAACATATACCTTCGCTCTTCGTTTTCGCAGTTGGTCAAACACTCGAATCAGTTTTAACGTGATAGTCTCTACTGGCAAAGTGTTTTACAAATGCCCAACAATTACATAAATCATCTGTTTATATCCTGAAAAGAAGTATATCACAAGTAAACCCAGTCGAATAAACGCCCAAGAAGACAACTTTTATGTGTTTGATATTGAATACCCGATCTATTCGGCAATGTATTAATATTTATTCGGCTCGCGTTTAATCATGTTAACTGTTCGTCCAAGGCCGATAATATTTTGTTGTAAAACAAATATTATAAGCATCGGTGAAAACGGTTTATTTTGTATCACAGTGGCATTTTTCGATAACAGTTGACAATCTTCATAATAATGATTGAAAATTAAAAAAAAAAACATAGCAAGTTTTATGATAGTGTGTAAATATAAGTTCGTTTTAGGGACATCCTCTTTAAACATTGTACAGATATGCATGTACTCGAGATAGGAATGTATAATTAGCTTGTGATTGGCCTCACCAACGAGATACTGATCAAGATCGATACCGAGGCATTTACCGAGTCATGATACATTAACTAATTAAACATATGAGAACGTCTACTCCTTACGCATATTTGTTTTGAAGTCTCGCTGTCATTTAGCCATTTCAAATATATTCTACACGACGTTATTGGCTACTAATGACGTCAGTGCAAACCTAGGACATTCCCGGGATACGCCGATGTTACAAATAATAAAACACATGTACAGACAGTTGCAAAGTGTGTATGTCATCTATAACGGATTAACACTTAATCCAGACTAAATAATCCGTTTTACAGTATCATAGAAGTCATTTGATGAACCTATAGAACATACACAAATAGGTTCAGTTAACATTAGGTTATATTGTGTTACATGATCACCCGGTAGATGCAACCGCTATCTAGCACAAATCATTTGCTGACGGATTTATAAACAATGCATTGAATACCGAGAAGCACACTGCTGATTTCCGCCTAATCACGAGTCGTGTTTTTGTTACAAAAACAGATATGGCACAAAGACAAAACATATCTAATTTGTCTTTCACGGTTGTTAAGAAAATAGTTTTATATCGTATATCCCATAGTGAATGTATGAGTATTAGAAGCAATAATTCTTGAATACAAGATGAAGGCATTTAAAGCCTTACAACTCTGAATGAAAGTACACGTATAAGCCCAAACAACACCGTGGCAAAAATTGATGTACATGCATATCAGAATACACAAAGAGACGCACAAAGATATAAGTAACAAACAATAGGGGAAGATTGAAGTACTGCCTTGGAACGGTTAGTGACAATTGTCACGTGAGGGGGTGTTTAACCGGATTAGGGGCGCCCAACCTCACACTTATTCCACCCCCACCTTAAAGACAAACAGTGTAAATAAACATAACCCCTCTCCGACTACATCTCCCATCTACAACAACCGCGATGGCAAATATAGTTTTAAATTGCATGTAAAACGAGAACACACGAGATCGATCCTAATAGATATGTCTGCAATAATAAGAAACCCAGAGACCAACGGATGTTTAGTTATAAGCTGGTACATAACAAGGACCGTATTGATCATGTCTCAGTCTAAATGCCCGTTGAAGCAGTGGACATATAAGTGCGCATGTAGCATTGTCGATTGCAACAGCACTTATTGCAGCGGTTAATAAACTATTATTAACATTGGCTATGAATAAATTGAAAACTTGAAAAGAGGTTAGATGTAAGATAAAACTCTAACAGGCAAATTCCCTTACACAACCATCGTGGTATCACATATATGGGTGATTGGATCGATACCGGTTTCTTGTCTCTATTAAATACACATTGAGGGTGAATTGACAGATGCCCTGGAGGCAGTTAACCTCATTCCTCGTAGTGGAATAGTAAGTAAATTGTTTATTATAATGACATTTGTTACATCATATTCGTATATGTACAAACATATATACAAATTCATAAACACCCGGCCCCATGGGCTTATATGTCACCTACAAAAAAGGGTAACTTTAGATATATTCACATAGATATGATATCATAGCTTATATTAAAACATCAAATATTATGTTTGTCATTGATATGCAAATAGATACGTTTAGTGGCGTCATTCATGTTACGTAACAGATAAATCTGCGTCTAAGAATAAACGCCCTTACAAGAAACTTGGCAGTCTTTCTTGTCTGATCATTTAAAAGCATGCTTAATTTTCCTGACACGTTTTGACTGTGAACACAGTGTCAGTAAACAGACCATTAAAATGTATTTGCGCATTACTTCATACCTATCACACTCTAACAGAAAATGAGTTTCAGTCTCAATATCATTCGAGTTGCACAACGTGCAAATTCTATCAGTAACTGGTTCGTTAATGTACCTGCCGGTCTCTACACGAAGAAATAAAATACCACACCTGAACTGTGCCATTATAGACCGTTCACGTTTGTTTAGGTTTAGAGTCACATAGTGTTCTTCGTTGAAGTCACTTTTAAATTGTTTATAAGTTCTTAATTTGGGTGAGCTTTGAACTTTTGTAACTCATTCATTTTTATACACCCGTTTGAAAAAAACGGGACGTATTATGGAATGGCACTGTCCGTCCGTCTGTCCGTCTGTAACATCTCTAACTCCAGTTCCACTTGGTGGATCCTTCTCAAATTTTAACACAATGTTTATCTAGAAATGCTACAGTAGCCTGCCAAGTCCCGGTTTGTTTATCCAAGGTCAAGGTCACACAATTGGACTTTAGCGTTTAGCATTTGCGTTAAGCAAAAATGTTAACCTCAATTTATTTGGAACAAGACCACTTATTTACATAACACTTTGTGATAAAGCTTTGAAACTTGGAACACTAGTTCACCATCACAAGCGTCACCTGTAGACAAGAGTACATAACTCTGCCAAGCATTTTGCAGAATTATGCTCCTTTTTAACTTACAATTTTTAGTTAAGGTTTTGGTTAAAGTTCACTAATTTACATAACACTTTGAGATAAAGCTTTTAACCGTGGAACACTTGTTCACCATTACAAGCTTCACCTACCTGTAGACAAGAGTACATAACCCTGTCCAACATTTTGACAGAATTATGCCCCCTTTTGACTTAGAAAATTTGGTTAAGGTTTTGGTTAAAGTTCACTTATTTACATAACCCTTTGAGATAAAGCTTTTAACCTTGGAACACGTGTTCACCATCACAAGCTTCACATGTAGGCAAGAGTACATAACTCTGTCCAACATTTTGACAGAATTATGCCCCCTTTTAACTCAGAAATTTTGGTTAAGGTTTTGGTTAAAGTCCACTTACTTACATAACCCGTTCACATTAAGCTTTTGAAAAACTTTCTCTAATTTTTACTATCGAAATCTCTCGCTTATTGGCAAGTGCCAATGTAATCTCAAGGCGCTTCTGCGACACGGTATTTCACATCCTGAATTTTATGGTGATGTCATTTACAAACTTCGTAAAATTATTGGACATACCCATTTTCTCACTTTGTTCATCAAATATGTTAAAAAAAATCATTAAAAAGGGATATGATCCTGTAGTACTACAACATACTGCATGTTTGGTTGTGAACCCTTTTACAGTTGGCAATCACGCTGGCCTCTTTGCATGTACGCCGACAAAAAGGTTTAGTACTATATGAAGGCGACCTCTTAAATCCAGAAATGGAAGGAGAACGTCGGATATCTGTACTATTTCGTTTTTGTCGTACCCTTTATTACTTTTCTACAGTTACTCTGTTTGCAGCTCAATCATTGAGTACACTAGCGATAGGTGGATACAGTTTGTTCACTTAAATGTTTTCGTTATACATGCACTTTACCACTGTATTTGCCGTCGCGGTTGTTGTAGATTAGTCCGAGAGGGGATACATTTATTTACACTGTTTGTCTTTAAGGGTGGGGATGGAATAAGTGTGAGGTTGGGCGCCCATAAACCGGTTTAACTCCCCAGTGACTTTTGTCACTGACCGTTCCAAGGCGGCGGTACTTCCATCTTCCCCCTATTGTATGTTTGCTTTGTCTTTGTGCGTCTCTTGATATTTTTATAGTTATGTACATTTGCTGTTTCCTTGTGTTGCTGTTCGGGCGACTGCTTGTTCTGTATGTGGTGTTTCCTGCATGACTCATTTTTGTACTTTTGGGAATAGCGCTTGTTCAAGACTATCCTGTAGCGGCCGTCTGATCAGGGTCATTCGATTTCTGTCTAAACCACAACCTCCCTTGAAAAGGTTACTTTATAAATATTAAGATTAGCTTCCAATGGCTTAGCATAGGGCTTTATATAGAACTTATAGAAACTATTTTGTTTTGTTTGTTCATAACCGACCTATAAACACGTCGAACAAACGGACATATTTTGGGGGTATGACGTCAATCAATCATGCTATAATGGACAATACGTTATGTAGAAATTGTTCTATGTTCATCCACCAAATTAGTGTGACCTAACAACAGAAGAGAAACTAGAACTTTAAAAAGTGCAAACCCCTGGTTCCATTTCCCCACATTACTTGGTTTACGTGGACTACCTGGCTTGCAAGGAACCACTCTCATTTCTCTTATTTTATCCGCTGATATTAAATGTACATTTATCTGTATCATTTGCAACTGATTGCCAGTTTTGTTTACTTTCATCATGTTACAATCACAGGTGCCAGGCGCGTGACCATTTCGTAAATACTACTGACAAACATATTCAGATACATTAAGACATCATAATTTGACAGAAAAAGTAGAGTATAGTACTATGTAAAGTTGTGTAACTAAATGGACCAAAATGGCAGAAAACTTGCACCAACTACATTCCTCGTCTTGTTACGACATCAAGTTTCGCTCGATTTCAATCAAATTTGATTCAATACACGCGGAAATGTCCAGAAGTTCACATCCACTGATGGCCGATCATTGGCCGAAAAAGTACTATACTGAGACGATAAACTCCAACTCAGATTTAGTCGGCCGAGATTTAAAAAGCTATTTTCTTCGAGAAAGTGATAGAAAATAATACACTATGGTTTTTACTAAATGATGTATAAGATGAAATAAAAGTGAAAAGGGTTTTCAATTCAGGCTGAAAACAAAGCAATTACACCTGGTCGTTTAATCTCTTCAATAATCAGATACAGAAACGGCGAGTATTGAAGCCAACTTTATTTCGATTATTTCGTAATGGTTGATTATTGCAAAGGCTAATGATCTAGTGACGATGTCAACAGAACACTATACAAAGGTACAAAGCGTAGTTAAGACAAGTTTCATTTTGTGTATGATGATATTACTCAGGAAGTAAGATGAGGTGATAACAACAACAAACAGAATACCGTATTATAGAAATGTTTCGCTTTTTCCAATGTTTAGTTTATTCAGATATATTAATCAATATGTTTCTGAAATAGGATCATTTTATTACTAAAACGTCATACAATAACAAAGTGAGACAAACAGTCCTAAAGAGAGCACCACAATCAACCTCAACATCATCAATCAGTAAACAACCAGACAAAACGTGACAGAACGCACAAAAGGACAGAAAATAATTACCATTACAGTTGAAACTATTGGACGTACCCATTTTACATGCAATTTACCACTGTATTTGCCATCGCGGTTGTTGTAGATTCGTCGGAGAGAAGGTACGTTATTTACACTGTTTGTCTCTTAGGTTGCATGTACATTTACTTTTTTGTCGTGATGCTGTTTGGGTGGCTGTGTGTTTTGTATGCGGTGTTTCCTGCATGCCTCATACATGTACATTTGTACTTCAATTTCTCGAACATCAAGGGACCATACAAATTTCCTCGAGATAACAGAAGTTCAACAAAGTAATGCTGATTTCAGTTTCGACCTGCCTTAAGCTGTCACAACATGTGGTTCTAGATATGCGTTGAGATACATTTTAGAACAATTCTGTATTGTAAAAATTAGAAGGACCGAACCTTTACCACGAGGTTTTCCGTAGTTCAAGTTATCCGAGTTTGAGATATCGAAGTTCATTTGTTCAAGGATCTTTTGATTTGAAAGAATACAGGTGGCTGCGTTACAAAACATAGAAAGCAAAATATTGATATTGTATGAAGTATGATACTTTGTTCACAGGTTCAAATAAGATGCATAAATTAAAACATGTTCAAGAATAACTCCTTTAGTTCTTCACCAAACTTTAAACTGTGACCACTCTTTAGAATCGTTTCGAAGAGAGCGGTCATAGTATAGAGTTTGGTGAAGAAGTGACGATTTTAGTATTTGAGTACGCATCCTTATCTGTAGCTCTATTGTTTATATATTAACCTTACGTGATACATGAACGGCCATGCCTAACGATTCCTCCAAAAGGCAGGTTTGAAGTATATTCTATTTTTACATAACTGCTAGTTATTGTTATGAAAACTACATAGCATAATTAAAATGAATACAATTTATTATGTATTGGAAAATATTATGGACAACAGTACAAATATGAGTCATGCAGGAAACACCATATACAGGACAAACAGTCGCCCGAACAGCAACACAAGAAAACACAGTAAATGTACATAACTACCAAAGACATAAAGAGACGCACAAAGACAAAACAAACAAACAAATGGGGAAGATGGAAGTATCACCTTGGAACAGTCAGTGATGAAATACTAACAATATAAAAAAAAACTTTTGTTGTTTTTTGTCATAAAGCCATGTTCAAAGATTTTTTTAAACCCCCACAAACGAATTTTGGGGGGTAAACTGGAGTCACCATCCGTCTGTTCGTCCGTCTATTCGTCCGTCCGTCCGGCTTGTCCGGATCATAACTTCTAAAGTAGAAAATCTATTGACTTCAAACTTCATATGCAGATATATCACATTGACCGCAAGTGCAGTGCACAAGGTTCGTAACTCTGTCTTCAGTATTTTTAGAGTTATTGCCCTTTGTTATTTTTCTCAGAATCTGGCTTGTCCGGATCATAACTTTCAAAGTATAAAAGCTATTGACTTCAAACTTCATAAACAGTTAGAACACATTGACCACAAGTGCAGTGCACAAGTGCCATAACTCTGTCTTCAGTATCTTTGTTATTTTTCTCAAAATCGGGCTTGTCCGGATTATAACTTTTAAAGTATAAAAGCTATTGACTTCAGACTTCATATACAGATAGAACACACTGACCACAAGTGCAGTGCACAAGGTCCATAACTCTGTCTTCAGTTATTTTGGAGTTATTGCCCTTTATTATTTTTCTCAGAATCTGGCTTGTCCGGATCATAACGTTCAAAGTATAAAAGCTATTGACTTCAAACCTCATATACAGATAGAACACATTGAGCACAAGTGCAGTGCACAAGGTCCATAACTCTGTCTTCAGTTTTTGTGGAGTTTTGCCCTTTGTTATTTTTGTCAAAATCGGGCTTGTTTTTATAAATGATTTTTTTCCGGAGCTTTTCTCTGTCATACCTCAACAAATTTATTTTTTGCAGTATTGTGGAACTCTATCTGAAGTTCTGCACCTGCGATAAAGATTTTTAATGAATGATCTCCCTTTTAGCAATTTAACAAATGAAAAGTTAGCGGTCGGGAGCTTTATTTCTATAACCCCATATCTGTGTCAAATGTGCTAGTGGGATATTAATCACCTTTAGTGGTAGTGCTAGTTTTAATTAACTCGTACATTAGTTTTAAATAATCTTCATCCTGTATTGAAATATCATCCGCATAAAGCAATTTATTAAAACGTAATTGTATAATTATACATATTTTGAAAGTCTATATCCTTTAAACTGTTTCTGTTATACACATCTCTCACATAAATTATTTGCTTACGCCATAAAGTGAAGCAAATAAATAGAACATGTGCCTTTTCTTGGTCCGTAACTTGAAACACTATTAGAATATTGTTAATTTACTGTTTTATCAAGTATTTAGTAAACATATATATTTTGACAGTACTCATTTCTACAAGTATTATTATTACAACGCAACACATGTACGAAAACCAATATATGAGAGATGAGCTTCTGGCCGTACAAACAGTGCTGATCCCTACCGTCTCAACATATAATAGATGAATCGTCTTATTCTGTTCTACTTTACTAGATACCTGTACGATTCAGGGGCTGTTTTCTTTCGACTTACAGTGTAGTTTGCTATTAAAATGTTGGTTCAGACTAGGTGATTGTATTCATTACTGTGAAATCTAAATACCACACATTACTAATCTTAACTGTTCGTCAGTGATATCAAATGTATGTTGTTTTTGTATTGAAAAAATGCTTCAGAAATGTAAAACGCTGATTACAACGTCGAGAATAACATACTAAATAGTATATAACATACTAAATAAGTCTTTGTCATTCCTGAGTAGATTTAAGGATTGGTTTAAAGGGTTATTATCTCGCCTGTGGTTTCATTGCATTCATTAAAGTCCTGATTGGTATTTGCAAACATGTGGATACAAGTTTGCAAAGTTTAATATAGCGAAACTGTCGTACAAGCAACTATTAAAAGAGTCTTAACTCTTTTGCTTTCAAAGTCGCATGTATGACTACCTATGCGTTCACAAGGTTCCAAATTGGTAGCTACTGTGGTAATGCGTTTTGAAAGAAAATAGTTATCTGGAATTGCGGTTATTTTGCAGTTTGACTTGGGGTGAATATGGGATAATCGAGAGGTTCGGTACCCAGAATTCTGGTTTAGGCTTCCCATAGCCTTTCGACGGCCACTTGCCGTTCCAAGGCAGTCAGTACTCCTGCTTTCTCTCTATGAAAATGTACACATAAACAACCACACATGTGTTTAGATGGTAAATATTTATTTCGTTTTGTGCGTCTTTTAATTGTGTTGTTTCTTGTTTGATGATGTTTGGATGACATGTTATTTGTGTGTAGCGCTCTCTCTATGAATGTGTTCCCACTCTTGTATACCATAGTGGTAAATGTATGGCTTTGACACCAGTGTTCTCTCAAAGCAATTAGAGGATATCTATCATACCTGGAATGATATTCTGATATTCAATGATAAACGTTGTGTTATAATTCCTCAATACTTCAATTAATAAATGTTTAGTTAACATTTGAATACAATGATTAATGTACATGTATATACAAACGTATGGTAACTAAATAATATCATTCAGTGAGCAATGCCTTATTTTTCCTTTTCGTCTGAACAAAACAAATGCAGTAAAACCATAAAATATAATGTCGAATGCAATGAATTGTTCGATGTTTTTTCTCTGTATCTGTTTCACTTTATGAATACAGTAAACCTCCTCTAAACTGAAATTTTGATACTGACAAAATCATAGGAAGGTGACTGCTTAATATAGGATGAACGTAATGCAGACAGTTCCCTGCATTAAGCTGCCACAAGTCGTAAAGACCGGCATTGGTTATAATTTAAAATGAAGAAAATATTCCAAAATAGAGAATTAATATAATACATAAATACTTGAACTGCTCTGATCTAATATTTCGACCACTAAGGGCCTTAGTGGTCGAAATATTAGATCAGAGCAGTTCAAGTATTTATGTATATAATTTAAACGTTCGTTTTTTGATTATTATTATACCACATTTATATAGCGCTCTTTTCACACCGGATATGTGCGTACAAAAGCGTTTCACATGAATGAAATCACTAACCGGAACGAACCGCATGATTATCTATCAAGGCAATGAAAGATATACAACAGATATACAATATATATGAAAATCACTAGCCGGAAGGAACCACATGATTGTCTATCCGGTCCATGAAAAATATGCAAACAATATACAATAGATATGAAATCACAAACCGGAAGGAACCGCATAAACTGTATTAACCAACTTGATACAGACAAATATTCTGAAAATAGGTGATCCTTCGAAATCAAAAGTAGACGTAGACTCGGTTTTATTGAGTCTGTTTATGAGTAGTAATTAAAAGTACAACAATGCTCACGCCCCCTAGCACCGGCTTAAGCAGTATTCAAGTTTCAAAACTAATAACATCAAAACTAATGATCCCGAAGGACTAGAAAATATAACAACACTGAGAATGAGTTAACTGAAAGCCATGCTCACCAATATATTAAATTAGAATAAACGGGCTGACTTAAAATTATTCAATTTAGAGAAGCGGACTCAAGTAGAAGTTGGCCTTTGTCCAAACTCTTCAGGGCTTCAACCTGGTCTGTACTGAAAGTCCTGACCAGGTTCGTGAACACGAATGACTCTGACCTTCGAGTCCTCGGACATCACTAACCGGGAGGAACCCCATGATTGTCTATCTGGTCAATGAAAGATATGCAACATATCCTTTCTTAAACTGTCCTAGTAACAAATGTTGAAAAAATGCGTTTTCAGACACCTTTTGAAACATGCCAGTTACCTTGCGTATCTAATGCCTGACGGTAGAGCATTCCAAAGTTTTGGAGCTGCATGCATGAAACTTCTCTCACCGTATTTTACCTTACGACATTTTGACACAACCAGTGACAATGGTCTTCTTGCTGACCTTAACTCTCTGCGCGGCCTGAACACGTCAATCATGTTGATAGTGTACTTGGGAGATTCATTGTGCATAAGTGTCGGAATTTTGAATTCAAACCGATGATGAACCGGAAGACAGTGAAGTTCCTTCAGAACCGGCGTGATATGATTATATCGAGACGTTCCGGTTATGATGCGGGCTGCTGTGTTTTGCAATCTTTGAAATTTCCGCAGTGAGTTGTTTGAAATTCCATGCAGCAGTAGTCTATTTTTGATGTAACAAGAGAGTTCACCAAAGTCTTGGTAGCATTGGCTGAGGGGTACCTTCTTATGTGATCTAATTGCCGGAGCTGTGCATAACTAGACCTACACACGGAATTGACATGTGATGTCATATCCATTTGTGAATCGAGCCATGCACCGAGATTCTTTATACACAAAGATTGTCTGATTTTAGAGGGTCCTGCTTGCACATTAACCTCTGCAGGTACTTCTAGCAGGGTATTATTGTATTTGTGTTATACGAGGGGTGTTCCAAAAATAATGTCATCTGTGCTTTATTTCGCGTAAATCGTGCAATTCATGCACAAAACCACCTCGTGTCGATTGAGTGATCACTGGCTCGTGACACAGGTAAATATCTCGTCCACACGTTCACTTGCCTCGGTACAGTGTACATCGTTTCATAGCCTATTCGTTAGACTATACACAAAATGACAGGAAAACGAGCTGAAAATGTTCTTGAAATTAGGGCCTATATAAAAGGTAGGTCATTACTCGGCATAAAGGCTGTAGATATTCACCGCGAGGTGTGTGACATTTATGGGGAGGGCCAAATGTCCCACAGGACTGTTTGTAGGTGGGTAGCTAAATTTAGTGCTGGGCAGCAGCAACTGAAAGATGCTGCTCGCCCAGGTCGTCCTGCAACAACTACGACCAAAGGTAACATAGAAAAAATCCGAAATATCCTCAAAACTGATGCTCGATTCACCGTAAGACAATTGGCTCGAATGACAAACTTGTCGTTAGCAAGAGTTCATGCAATTTTGAAGAAACACCTAAAAGTTAGAAAAGATAAATGCAAGATGGATACCCCATTTGTTAACGGATGAGCAAAAGAAGACGCGTGTAACAATGGCAAAAAACTTCTCAAAATGTACCCAAAATATAGTAAAAACGCTTTTGATAATATAGTCACTGGTGGGTGATGAGACCTGGGTGTATTATTTTGAACCAAAGCGGAAGGTTTCCAACCGAATATGGGCCACTAAAAATGCCAGACGCCCAAGTATTGCCAAAAGAATACGAACGGTAAAGAAGGTTTTGTATGCTATTTTTTTTCACTAATAAGGGTCCATCTATTCAAATCCCGGTGCCAAAAGGCAGAACGGCCACAGGCAAGTTCTATAAAAACGTTGTTCTGAGAAAATTGAAGAACTACTACAAAAGTAGCCGCCCCAAAACAGGATTTAAGTATGTCCGACTTTTGCATGATAATGCACCCGCTCACAAGGCACGTATTGTGACTGACTTTTTGCAGTCAGAGAAGGTTACCGTCCTTCCGCACCCTCCGTATTCGCCAGACTTGGCCCCCTGCGACTATTTTCTCTTTCCAAAACTTAAATATCATTTATCTGGAAGGAGATACAATTCGAGAAATGCCCTTGGATCTGCTGTTTATCAGTGTCTGATGGGTGTCCCCATTGAAGAGTATGAAAAATGCTTCCAAAAATGGATTGACCGGCTAAAAAGGTGTATTCTGGCTGGCGGAGAGTATTTTGAAGGGCAGAGCAAATTAAAATGAACAAAAGCACTTCCGCTATATGAGCACCGATGCAAGTGACATTATTTTTGGAACACCCCTCGTATAAGGATTTTATTGTATTTATGTTATATAGATATTATTTCAGAATGATTTTTCTCACATACCTTCCCTTATCTCCGAGTTAGAACAACGGGTTAAGATTCCCTGATCTGTAACACGTGTAAGATCACTTAAGAACATATATGACGTCATTCGTCGTATATGACGTCAAACCATGGCAACCGATGTTTACATGTCATTTAAACGGCGAAAATACACATTTATTTGCTATGTGAGAAAAAGAATCTGATGCTCGTTGTCTTTTAAGATCACATGTTCCTAAACTCACCAAGAAAATGTTATTAAGCTCGCCAAAGCTCGCTTAATGACATTTTCTAAGGCTCGTTTAGGAACATGTGATCTTAAAAGACAACTCGCAACAGATCCTCTATATATAAACCTCATGCATAGGTACGGTGATAGTGGTACGTTTAAGCAAACACTTACTATTCATTCGCGTTGTATCATTCTTGAATTTGCTGATAGTTATTGGTCAGAAACACTTAACAGACACTTGTATACAAACTGATTATAGATGAACATCGGCCTCTGAGTAATGACCTTTTAATTGTTACATTTATAATTATATGCAGCTTTGGCAAATTTAGTGATATTCAGGCAGAAGACACTAGTGACGGATGAAAATTGCAATATTTACGCGATTTAGCAAAGAGCCTCGAAGTAGCATAAACTCTAAAAACTATTAATGGAATTGCTAAAGTAATTACATAACACGTGATTGCCACTTTATGTACGCGTGTTTAAGAACCCCATCAGACAATGAAAATTATCAAAACACATATAAATACTTAACAACTCTCTCTAGGACTATTATTCTATGGCTAATTGCACATACTCAAATCTCAAGTATGTTTTGGAATTTCAAATGAAAACACTGCATTTCCTGAGCAAATGTTGCTCGACTTTCAGTCTTGCATACCATTGATAATATGCATATACCCTGGTTATAGCTGCACAGGTATCATCATAATTCACAGGTGCGTGAAGTCATACCCAAAATATAAAAACGTTGCATATAAATCAAACTTTTATAAATGGACATTCGTTTCTATGATAATTTTTAAAAACAACGTGTACACTGTACATTACTGTTTCATTGTTTAAAGTTTATCTCATAGCTTTGATCCCGCAGTTCACTGTTTATTTGTTAAATATTTTACCTGCTTTAACTAACCATGAGAGTGTTGACAATCTGATAGTTATGTTAATGGCCGTATTTCTGCAAAATGTTCAGATATATGGCTTTGTTTGATATAAATAACGTGTTGTTTCAAAAATCACGTGACATCGCATCAGTGACCTAGTAACTTAAAAAGTATATCTCAAAATATACACCACCTGTTAAATTATGAAAATAATGAACACTTCGTTTATGCTCAACGATATTGAGGATGTACTCATAATTGTTTTAAGCTGTAGTTTTACATTTTATCATGATCATTTCAATGTTTAATATGTTTAAGGTCTCCACTTTGTTCACCCCAGTCAATATTCTAATCAGATAGTTATGAATAACTCCAAGAAGTCATCAAAATTAATTTGCGTTCTATTGTTTTTGTTTGTCATATGATTTTAAAACAGAACCGAAAAGCCGAGGAAATAGTAACCGAAAACGAACAAAACCGAAGGGTACTTGTATCTTTGCAGCCATAAATGGAGCCCAATTTTCAATAGAGAAACGTGATAGCACGTGTCCTCTTTAGAAGCATTATGTACATATCACGATGCTAGCATTATAATTGTAAACAACGTACCTAGCCTTATATGTAAAAATCTCTTTCAGCCCTGTAAACTGAGAAGGGAGATGAGCTTAGTCTACTGATTCTTACTAAGAACACATAATGTAAACCCAGATCATGTGTCCTGCTGCAGCGGATCTGCATTTACACATTTTGTGTACATTCTTCTTTAACCCTTTATTCCATATTATATACGCCTTTGCAACAGAGCAGACCCAGTGGAGCCGTCTGATCAGGGTCTGCTCTGTTTGCTTTTGGAATAAGATAGATTCTACAGTTTCAACTTTGGCAAAGCTTTCATGCGTTAATATGCCAATTAAAAAAATCAATCTAATTAATATCCATGATGTCATCATTTCTTATATGAACATTAATGAAGTAATTGGTTAAGTAGCGCCTTGGAAGTCGTTTGCACGTACATTATTGCTATGAGTGAATTGAATGTAGAATTGCATACTTAACTAGAAATATATGTAGATTATATTTGTACAAGAATACGTACATTACTGTTTCCACTGATGTTCAGGTTTGTGGGGTGAATGTCTGTTAGTATTCAAACTGTTTCTTGTTATCATATTTTTCAGGCTTGGAGAAATGATTAGGCGTTGAAAGTTGTATATAGACAAAAGCATTTATCTACCAAACATTATAGATTCTAGTACAGCATACTGTGTTTCAAAAATGCATTTATCTTGTTTAACGTCCATTTTCTGTTATCGGAATGTAGTTGATGCCATGAAGAGTCACTGGAATATAAAAATTCCGTACCTTCACTAGTTCTATAACGCTCGCAATAATCTACAGGTTGATTTTAATCCTATACCCGTTGCATCTTGAACCACGCTCAACCAGTTCTACCACTACAACCCTAAGCAACAGAGCCTGCGGTATTGTCTGACCATTTTAAACTGAGACTCGTAAATTCCCGTTAGCGTTTCCGGATAAATTCGGTTACATGTACCATACATACCAATACATGGGATATGCGTTGAGACCAACGTGGCACAGTGGAAAGGTGTTTGCTTGTCATACAAGCGGTTGCAGGTTCGAATTGAAGTAATTTGATTTTTTTATTTCTATTATTGATTTGTACATGATTTTACAAGGATATATTATTACATATCAGATATATATATATATATATATATATATATATATATATATATATATATATATATATATATATATATCACCTGCAACTGCAAGCGACACGTTTCTTTCCTTTCGCTCGTAAACGTAAACGCTTCGAATACTTTTTTCCAGACACTGTACAGTTTTCAATGAATGACTAAAACATGTAATGAAGTGTAATGACATGGCTTTTTTCTTTGGAAAGTGGGATAACTGTGTGTCATAAAAACAACATGCTTAAAACAAGGAAAATGTAATGTATTTACTTTTTGAAGAAACAGATCTGCTAGAAGTGAGGGTCGAACCCGGAACCTTGTCCCCGGATACAACTCCCCTATCCACTGAGCTATCACGGGAACTGAACAAAATTACCATCAATAATCAATAATATCCGAACGTTGTTTATCTTGCAAGTCTATCTATAGACTTACGAATATATACGGAATATGCTCAGAGTTTCAGTTTAATCTGGTCAAGTAATGCAATGCTTTGCAATGTTTCTTTACACTGTTTGTCTTTTAGGGTGGGGAACGAATATGTTTCAGCGCACCTAACCGATTAAACCCCCATTTGTCACTACCGCTCCAAGGCGGTACTCCCATCCCCCTAAGTTTTGTTTGTTCGTGAGTATTTCTTTTATCGTTTGATAGGCATATACATTTGCTGTTCTTTTCTGTCATGTTCGGACGACTGTGGTGTGGACACATGACTCATACATTTACATGTATGCATGATAATACATTTACTTCCATGAACCCATGCCTTCTGGTTTGAAATTCAAATGTTCCGATATCCCTGGTAGTCTATGTTTGTTTGCATGAGCATCTTAGAAGAATGGGCATGCGTTTTATGTACACACCACCATTGGATAAATGTTTCCATTACTGTCCATCGCATTGTTGTATCCATAGACACGACGTATTTCGTGAATGCATGTCAAATATTTTTATTTAACCTCCCACAAGTGTCTGGCCTTTACATTGGATAGGAGCAGTCACGTGGTGACCCTCTATATTTCTATAGAGGGCTAGTAGCCGACCCACTTTTTACATACTACAATAAAATGGCTGCCATTCAAAACAGTTCGTCTTTTAATCATTATTTTGATTCACGACATTACCTAGTTAACAAATGTTCACTAAATATAACGGATTGGCGCATTTTGATTACACTTTTTGTTTGCTTGGCCGTTTTATTGGTTACGTAAATTTGTGACGCGCAATTTGTGCGTATTTTAAGATTTGCAGCAGTATATCGGTGGTTTATATGTCGCAAATTTAGTTTTACATGCGACGCGTTACGCATGTAAAACGATTATTTGCGACATATAAACCTCCGGCATACTGCTGCAAATCTTCAAATACGCAACGGTTATCCCTATTCTAATGAAACTATAGATCCAGATGGTAAAAAACAAAAATACTTTAAGGAGATGTTCTTTATGGAGATGTTCCCAGGTCCATATCTTATGGGGTTTACATTTCTCTACTTATTCGCTTTGCCCGAGCCTGTTATTTGCTAGAAGATTTTAATAGGCGTAATTTAGTTATAACTCATAAACTTCTTAAGCAAGGCTACAGATATCATAAAATTCGGAAAGCTTTTTCAAAGTTTTATTATCGAAATTTACCCCTCATTAATAAATATAACTGTAATTTACGGAGGTTACTGCAACAAGGTATTTCTCACCCAGATTTCTATGTTGGCGTTATCTACAAACTGAGGAAAATTCGGGGTCATATCCATTTTCACGATTTGTTTATTAAACGCATTAAAACGTTTAGGAAGAAAGGTTAAGACCCTATTATATTGCAACACACTGCATGTTTGGTTATCGACCCCTTTACAGTCGGTCGCTACGTTTTGCTTGCACGATGACAGGCCGAGGGTAGTACTCTATGATGGTATACTCTTAAACCCAGAAATGGGATGAGCTTACCAGACTCATGTATTGCCTTTTCTCTGTCGCGCCCTTAACGGCTTCCCTGCAGTTGCTCTGTCTTCAGCAAAGCCATTGAGTACATATTTGACAGACTTTCACAGTTGTTATGCTATGTTTTACATTTTGTACTGTGATTACTGTCTTCTATGTTGTGGGGAAGTCCGGCGGGGATATCTTTATTAACAATGTTTGTTTAGCTAGGGTGACTTTGAGATAAGTGTGAGGTTAGGACGTCCGTATATTTGTATATTAGAACAATAAATGTGGATTTTAGCATCGTAGACAACAGTGTTAAACCTGATATACGAAACCCTGTTTGGCTAACAGAATATACCTTGACCAAATAGCTCCTGTCGTAGCAGTGCAATCTGATCTTTGATAGCCCTGTTTACATCTAAGAAATGGATAAACATGGTATATCTACATATTTCCAAACTACTGGTTTCTATGAATTAGTATAGCTACAATGTATGCCACACCTAGTGGTCATTCTTCCACACATTGCTCAACACCATCTGTATCACTTCCACTCTCAGATTCGTCAATTATCTCTGGGAGACTTGCGGCGTCTTCAACAGACTTCCCAGGGTCGCGAACACCAAATGACTTTTTTTCCAGAAAAGCGCGCCCCACCAAGATACCACAACATAGCTGCAATGTGCGAGCACACACCAACTACCCTGGCCCCGGCACGGCATAAACAGATCATGGAGATCAACCTTCCGTATGTTACTGCTTTCGTACTCATGACGTAGTAACGAATTTAAGGATTACAATTCAAAATAGAATTTTCAAAGCTGTTAAACGATGTATAGTCTTCTGAGATTATCTTTGTTTTGATTTGGCTTGTAGTTAATGAACTGACAACATTTCATGCAGAAAATATGACGGTATATGTTTACAGTCGATTCGCACCCGTTATGTACGTACTCAACCGACTTGAAATACCGTTGTTGAAAAATCTCAAATGTAGGAGTGGCGCCATCACTCGACCAAAATAAATGATACGGTTTCTCTTTTGTCATATTTCCAAGGTTCTAATTCATATTTTTTTTAAATTGGTCGAGGGTTGGCGCCCAAGAAAAAAATGCTCTTTAAAATGGATTTTTCCGTGGATTCACGTAAATAGGACAAAACGAAGGTTAGTTTTTGTTTAATATCAGTTAGAGGGGAAACCAGTTTAAATAAATTTAAACATGCATATGAAAGTACAAAGTGTACTTGTACCACACATATGTTTCAAACCGCTATTAACTGTTGTTTAAAATCGGTCATATTAGAGGCTGGATTCTATAGTTCATGAACCTGCGCCTTTGAAAATACTTTCTGAATTTTATGATATATTTAGCCTTGCTTACGACTATTAAAATATTCTAGCAAAGAACAGACTCGGGCAAAAGGAAAACCGTAAGCTATTGAAAAGTCAGGCCGGGGAGTTAGGAACTCGGGGGAGTTGTAGTATACATGAAAGTGTCACTCTGCAAGAAAATCAGATATAGTTTAAACTAGAGAGATCATTTTTTGAAGTGCTTTATTGTTTCCCCTGAAAGCTCCATCTGTTTGAAGAGTGCAATAACGGCAGTGTTACACTTGAGGATAGCATTATAGATGAACAGTTGCTAGATATGGATTTGACATTAAATACCTAAAAGCAATGGAAAACCCGTCAAAAGACGGAAGGTTTATGGTACCAGCAACATATGTGTCAAATAAAGTTCCCTTTGTTTTCATGCAGTTTATTTCAATTGAACTCTCAGGTTACACAAATACTCTCTATACATTTTATATAAATCTCACACGGTTTTGCTACATATAATGAAATGATAGGGATAGTTGTTGCACTTATTTTGTTTGAAACAACATAACAAATCATTCAAGTAATGATTCTTAATTGCGCACGCGTCACATTGAAACGGTGACAATGTATACAAAAGTATTGATGATAAATATGCAGACAGATTGACAAGCTGTATCGTATTGCCCCAATAATCAGTGAACACAAAATATACATGTCAGAGCACATGTTACAGTCATGCAGGAAACACCACAAACAAAACACACAGCTAAGCCACCCGAATAGCACCGCGACAAAAACAGCAAATGTACATGCATATCAAAAGACACAAATAGATACACAAAGAAGACATAACAAACAAATAAAAGGGGGAATGGAAACACCGCCTTGGAGCGGTCAGTTACCACCAGAATCCCAAATGAACGTCGATATACTAGGAATTTCCTCTCTGTTTTCAAGCCGTTTGCAAATACACGTCATGTAGCATAGCAGCATGAAGGTTAAAATAAAAAAGTACATGTATAATTCATGCAGGAAACACCACATACAAAACACACAACCGCCAAAACAGCACCACGACGCTTAACAGCAAATGTACATGTATATAAATGGCACAAACATACGCACAGACATAACAAGCAAACAATAGGGGGACGATTGGAAGTACCGCATTGGAACGGTCAGTGACAAATGTCGTGGGGGGGGTACATCGGTTTTGGGCGCCCAACCTCACACTTATTCCATCCCCCACCCTAAAAGACAAACTGTAAATAAACGTATACCATTTCCGACTAATCTACAACAACCGCGATGGCAAATACATTGGTACAGTGTATGTAAAACGAAAACATATTTAAGTGAAACAACTGTATCAACCTATCGCTAGTGTACTCAATGATTGAGCTGCAAACAGAGTATCTGTAGAAAAGTAATAAAGGGTTTCCGGATTTAAGAGGTCGCCTTCATAGAGTACTACACCTTTCTTGTCGGCGTACATGCAACGAGGTCAGCGTAATTGCCAACTGCAAAAGGGTTGACAACCAGACATGCAGTACCATAGGATCACATCCTTTTTTAATGAATTTTTAATGTATTTAGTGAACAAAGTGAGAAAGTTGGTATGTCCAATAATTCTACGAAGTTTGTAAATCAATAAAATCACATCACCGTAAAATTCAGGGTGTGAAATACCATATCTCAGCGACTTAAGATTACATTTGTACTTGCCAATAAGTGAGAGATTTCGAAGATCGAATTCAGAGAATGTTTTTCTTAGTTTATGATATCTATATCCTTGCTTAAGCAGCTTTTCAGTTAAAATGAGATTTCGACTGTTAAAATCGTCAACAGAAGAACAAGCTCTAGTGAAACGAATAAGTTATATAAGATATATAAACCCCGTAAAATGGGGCATGGGAACATCTCTATTAAGGTGCGGGAAATTTAAAATATTAAAATCAAAATTATCTCTTTTGTCATAAATTTTAGAAGAAATATTTTAAGGTCAAGATCACGAAAAGCTGCATAAGTGTCGGAAGGGTTAGCTTTATTCAATTTAAGTTCTTTTGGGTAAATGGTAGGAATCAAAACATCAAAGAAAGGGTTATCTAAGTTGAAAATATCATCCAAATATCGGGAAGTATCATTATGACATCTTCTTGTGAGTGTGGGTTCAAACTCAACATGAAATATCTCTCATAGCAGTACAAAAACAAATCGGCGACCGGTGGTGCACAATTCGTACCCATAGGAATACCAATCACCTGATGGTATATAGCATTCCCATAACGTTTGAATATTTTATCCAGAAGAAAGGTTATTAAATCGCAAACTTCTGAGCAAGAATAATTAGTGTAATATTTCATTGGCTCGTCAGTAAAGAAAGTATTTTCAGCATTACATGCCAGAAATGATGTTTTTTCTCTGGTAAATATTTTCTGGATTAAGCTAGTAAGTTTATCTTTAATTAGATGTTTTATTGTTATAACAACATTCAGTAATCAAGTAGTCAAACGTTTTATACCACATGTTTTGCAAGCATTGAATACCGTGACACAATGTGTGATTGTATGTACACATAACTGTCAACATGATACTAGCATAGGCATATGTTTTGCATAAGAACTCTTCATGGATATCCCAGCAGAGTGGATTATTGTCGTTGTGGGTACTTTAGCACTGAATACTGAGACTGACTAATGTAGCGCCTCAATCAGCGCCTTAATCAAGTATATTTGGAACACTTCATCAATATGTGCAATCGTTGTTATTTTCAAACCAATAACTGACAAATCAATCTTAGAGCAGTCATACACCACCTGCGTATTCAATAAATATCTTAAGCTGTAAATTCAAATTCAGAGCTTCGTGTTATTAAACATAACGCCCAATGGCTACTTTAAATGCAATGAAAGCCTGCTGGCAACTAATTGATAGAGATTCAATGTTGACCATTCTGATAAATATGTTTTGCTACGATATAACTTAATTCTGATCAGCAGATGCAACTTTCTCTAAAATTGAATTATCAAAGTGAATGAAATTTGTAAATTCATCATGTTGACTCACATATTATACCTAATACGAGATATTGACAGTGTTCAATACAGTTTCTACTGTATTATTTACTGTATTAAATATTTCCGGTCATGACAAACATACACTATTAACATTGCATGTTCGTCTACTGCTTTAAAAGAACTAGAATCAGTCGGCTTACAGGATAGAGAAACACGTTCATCCACTTGAAAAACAAATCATGAAAGACGCTCATCGCCAGTATGCACACATTCACATTATGATATCTGATCACATCAATGACTACGCCAATGAGTGCAGAACTACGCTGTCTCTAAAGACGAGATTTGTCAGGGTCTACGATTCTAGAACTGCCAACTAGGTGGGTTCATTCTTTGCTTTGAATTCTTAATACAGTAAAACCTCGATACTACGAGCACTCAAATACGTACCATTATTGATCTGTAACACATGTGGCAGTCAATAAGTCAATACAGAAAGTTCCTCTAGGAGTTGCGTTAGGTAACCACCTGCCTACAAAGATATAAGTTCTACATTACTGAAATCGAGTTTTTACTGTAGTACAGATTGCTCAAAGATAATCGCGAGTCTGCATTAAAGGTTATTTCTGTGTTATTGGAGAACATGCATCAGACATAAAATACTGATAAAAGACATCGATAATTACATTGTCTGGAATGAAAATAATGCTGTCATTCATATTGTGAGTAACAGATTAGTTCAACGTGTCTATCATTTACGAGCTTGCGGTTTAATAGTATTTATGATGTCCTGAATTATATTTACAAACATTTCGAATCCGGACAGACGTTCAGAAGAGGCTATTAAGTAAAACTGTTTATTCAAGCAACTCTTAAAAAGCAGAAGTCCATATAAGTAGCGTAACTTTAAACATTTTCAGGAATAGCTCCTTTATATCTCTGTCAAACCCTATATTGTGATTCTTTAGAATCGGAGGGTTTGGTTTGGTGGGGGAAAGGATGATTTCATCTTTATTTGTAGCTCTGTAAAGATTCTTACATAAATATGAACGTTATATCGCTAATTGTATGCTCTGTCATAACATAAAACAACACAGAAAAAGAGAACGAAGTACTAACTGAAGGGCCTTGGGAGATATGATTCTGGTCAAAACACTTAAAATTTAGTCTGCTGAGTAAGTAATTGTGCACAATTATTCTGCAAATGGGCGATCCTTCGAAAGCAAAAGAAGAAATGCACAAAGAGAATACTGCATACTCGGTTTTAATTGGGTAGTAATTAAAAGTGCAACACTACTCATGCCCCCTAGCACTGGCTTAAGTAGTATTTAATTTTCAAAACTAATAACATTATAACTAATGACCCCGGAGGACCAGAAAATATAACAACAATGACAATGAATATTTCACCCACTACATTTTCAAAATCAAGTTGTAATCAGTATACCTACTAAATGCAATCATACTGTCAAGTTACTTGGCGTCTAATCATGATCCAAATTTGTTGAAGAGGTAATCACTAACCCGTGCGTAGTGGGCTAATGGTTGGATAACAGAGAAAACCAAATAAGCGTAGGTAATAATATCTTATGATTTACGTCGTTGTTCTGTTCGTGAAGTTTTTCATTGATATATTCACCCAACGAGTGTGAAATCCCCGTATTACGCTTTATTCGTTTGCATGTTACTTATTCGCCTTTGAAAATCCTACAGGGACCGCCACACATAAAAGGGCACAGCTCCAAAACATCAAATATGAATCAACACAATTACAAGACTGAACGTGACGAAACCCAGGCAAGCCATTAAAGGCACGATAGGGAAAAGGCAATACATGAGCCCGGTAAGCTAATCCCGTTCTCGGGTTTAAGAGTGTATCATCATAGATACTTCCTTCGGCCTGTCCCCCTATAAGCAAGGAGGGAAGCGTGGTTACCAACTTGTAAAGGGGTCAATAACCAAACATGCAGTGCGTGGCCATTAATTAACTCTAAGTAATGGCATCCAAACAAAAGTGATTTCCTTATTACTGACATTTTGACAAAACCATTGCGGATATCTGCCTGTTTTGCTTTATGAATGTCACGTTATGTCAAATGCAAAGTAGGCGATCCTTTGAAAGCAAACTAAGAATGGAGGACATAGTGACTTTTTACGGCCACCACACAAGCACTTAACACCTGATGCTGTGAAGTAAATAATTCTGAAAGTAGGAGATCCTTCGAAAACAAAAGCATCAATGTGAAAAGAGAAAACTGCAGATTCGGTTTAATTGAGTCTTTTCGTGTGCAGTTATTAAACGTACAACATTACTCACGCTCTCAGCACCGGCTTAATATTCTGAAAATGGGTGGTCCTTCGAAAGCAAAAGTAGAAATACAAAAAGAGAAAATTGCAGACTCGGTTTTATTGAGTCTGTTCATGAGTAGTAATTAAAAGTGCAACACTACTCACGCCGCCTAGCACCGGCTTAAGCAGTATTCAATTTTCAAAACTAATAACATAAAAACTAATTATCCCGAAGGACCAGAAAATATAACAACACTGAGAATGATGTACGGGGCGACTTTTTACGGCCGCTACACAAGCACTTAACACATGCTGTTGTGAAGTACATATATTATGAAGTTGTATTCAATTGCCCTAACTAAAATGATTGAAATTGATGATGCGAAAGGGCCAGAAAATATAACAACACTGAGAATTAAGTACTTTCTTACGGTTGCCGCACACACACTAAACGCTTGCTGTGTTTAGTACGTAAATTCTGAAAGTAGGAGATATTTCGAATTCAAAAGTATTACTTCTCAGTGAAATATTGATATTGTCAATGGAAAAGTAGTAAAGTAAAGCAGGCAAAGCCACATACAAGACGCAACCACCACCAAAACACCGATAGATAGCATGACACACACGCACACGCACTCACGACATGAACACAGATAACACCAACAAAACACACAAGAATTGGAGACAAACATTCCACACATGAACAAAATCACAAGCAAAAAGACACAAGACAAACAAAAGCAAGGGTGACAAGGAGAGTACCGCCTTGGCACGGTCAGTAGCAAAAATACCACATGGGGTTTAATCCGGTTTGCGGACGTCTGTTCGCTATGCGGCGTCACGTTGCTGTAAAAGTTATATGATTTTCGTGGGAATATTATAAAGCAAAACCTTCAGTATATATAGTTTCCGTATCAATGTAAGTACAAACATGAGTCATGCAGGAAACACCACATACAGAACAAACAGTCGCCCGAACAGCAACACAAGGAAACAGCAAATGTACATAACTATAAAAACAACAAGAAACGCACAAAGACAAAACAAACATACAATAGGAGGAAGATGGAAGTACCGCCTTGGAACGGTCAGTGACAAAAGTCACTGGGGGTTAAACCGGTTTATGGGCGCCCAACCTCACACTTATTCCATCCCCATCCTAAAAGACAAACAGTGTAAATAAACGTATCCCCTATCAATGTTTATATCAGCGCAATAGATCACTTCAAGACAGCACAATGGGCACGCAGTATAGTTTTTTTTAAAAAATAAATCGTTTGATTTTACGTATGTCTGTATAAGAATATCTTTATTCGGACTCTATAGCGGAGTGCTGGGAAAGCTTGGCTATATTTCAAATAGATTGGTTGCAAATAATTTTTAAACTTATAATATTAATTCAAAATTACTTGCTTCTTGAATGTGTTTCTAATAACAATATCAAATAATCAAATTTATTGAATCGCATAAATATGTTCCTAATGTCTTGTTTGTATTATTGTATGGTTAATTATAAGAATGTTCAAATATCAAGTATATACTTGGATATCTGATGAAAACACTTCATCTGTTAATTGAGTTTTGCTCGAATTTAAGAATCGCTATCTATTTTTATATTTCAAGTACAAAAATGAGTCATGCAGGAAACACCACATGCAGAACAAACAGTCGCCCGAACAGCAACACAAGGAAACAGCAAATGTACATAACTATAAAAACATCAAGAGACGCACAAAGACAAAACAAACATACAATAGGGGGAAGAAGGAAGTACCGCCTTGGAACGGTCAGTGACAAAAGTCACTGGGGGGTTAAACCGGTTTATGGGCGCCCAACCTCACACTTATTCCATCCCCACCCTAAAAGACAAACAGTGTAAATAAACGTATCCCCTCTCCGACTAATCTACAACAACCGCGATGGCAAATACAGTGGTAAAGTGCATGTATAACGAAAATATTTAAGTGAACAAACTGTATCCACCTATCGCTAGTGTACTCAATGATTGAGCTGCAAACAGAGTAACTGTAGAAAAGTAATAAAGGGTACAACAAAAACGAAATATTACAGATTTCCGACGTTATCCTTCCGTTTCTGGATTTAAGAGGTCGCCTTCATAGAGTACTAAACCTTTCTTGTCGGCGTACATGCAAAGAGGCCAGCGTGATTGCCAACTATAAAAGGGTTGACAACCAAACATGCAGTATGTTGTAGTACTACAGGATCATGTCCCTTTTTAATGATATTTTTAACATATTTGATGAACAAAGTGAGAAAATGGGTATGCCCAATAATTTTACGAAGTTTGTAAATCACATCACCATTAAATTCAGGATGTGAAATACCGTGTCGCAGAAGCGCCTTCATTATCAATTTTAAGGTCTAGATCAAGAAACGCTGCATAATTGTCGGACGGGTTAGCTTTATTCAATTTGAGTTCTTTAGGATAAATTGTAGGAATCAGAGCATCAAAGAAAGGGTTATCTAAGTTAAAAATATCATCCAAATATCGACAAGTTTCATTGAAGGCTTATTTCCATGAGCAACTATCTCAATAACAAAATTCACAGGTGCTCGGTTGCACTGAATAGGTATACCCGAGAGCTAAAATAGCATACATATAAAACGTTTACAAATAGTCATTCGTTTTTAATATATGCTCAAAACCCATCGTATTTTTTCGGAAAATGATTAGCCTGGAAACAATGTTAACTTGGTTTGCTATTTTACTGTTACCATTTTTATTGGCTGGACATTTCGGAAGTGGAAAACGATTCTCACTTTGACCTTAATATTTTCACAGGAATGCGTTATGTTAAATTTGTTGACATAAACGGGGTTTGTTTGTCTCCTAGCGTACCGCAAAGCACAGTATATAATTGAGAAACAGTCCCACAGGAAATGCCACACACGAAAGGACATTCACCGAAACATTATCATCAAACAGAAAACAACACAATTACAAGACAAAACGTGAAAAAAGCCCCAAAAGACATAAACATCTACTTTATAAAACCTTAATATTGTGACAGCAGGAGGATCAGGCTTTGAATGGTGAAAAAGCCAAACAAGACTACCCGGAACTTAGTTATCAATAATAGTCTGTATTTGTTTCATAAACATAAAAAACGGAACATTTTTCAATGAAGAAAATATTTCAAAACAGGGAATTAATATAATACACAAATACTTGAATTGCTCAATCATGTCAAAATACACGTCAATTTTTTGTTACATGCATTCAGCCATAAAAGAGAATAATGTTGATCCAGCGTCATGGTGACATTGGGTTGTTATTTAAAATGTCATGACGTCATCAAAAACGTCATCAAATGATGTCATGGGTGCAACGACGTCATGCATGCATTAGCGCATTATCCTCCTTGATGTTACAGCCAACTGGTCTGTAAGTTCTCAGCCTCCATATCCAATCAGTTTCATGGAATTGTCTTTTAATTCTACATGCATGGGACATCCGTTTCAAAAATACAAATCTCACATCATTAATGCCATGACCACTGACTCAAAAATGTATGTTAATTCAATAACAACCCAATGTCACCATGACGCTGGATCAACATTATTCTCTTGATTTTATGGCTGAATGCATGTAACAAAAATGTGACATGTATTTTGACATGATAATCTTTGAAAACGGCCCTTAGTGGTCGAAATATTAGATCAGAGCAATTCAAGTATTTGGGAACATTTTTCATTTATACACTTGTTAACTAAGGACTGACTGTATCCAACAAGATTCATGTATCCCACACTCATTTAGATATACATGTAGGACAAGTAGACGTTCTTCACGATCGACTGACTCGCTTTCGCCATGGTTGATCAACACTTTGGAAAACAGTCCTATAGGTAGCGCCACACAAAAAAGACACGACACCCAAGCATCATCAAACATGTACAGTACAATTACAAAACTAAACGTGATGAAATGCAAAACAGACAGAAAACATTTACCATATAAAACAAATTAGATAATAGGATGAAAGCGGGAGTGTTGCCTTTAAAACCAGGATTGTGTGTACCCAAATTAGAATAAATGTCAGGCAGGGAATGAATTCGAAAATAACACAACAACAGTGTACAGCAACATGAAATGCGCGCTCGCTCATGACCGTAATAGAATAGTCCTTGCCTGTTACACACCAAAATCATTTAGTGCACTGCGACACTAAAACGTAACGGTTATCCCATATTCAAACAAGTCAAAATCTAAAGTTACACCCCAGAAAACTACACAACATGAGTAACGATGCCAAATTAATATTCAAAGCATTGATTGGAAATTCATTTGCAGGTTTATCCGTTTCAATATTAAATTGCAGTTGAAACAACTCGAGCATAGAGTGTTTAAGATCATATCAAGATATGCTGAAAATATTATTTTGCCATTGGGTTCTAAAGGTAATGAAAACTGTGGCATAGATTATTGCTTTGTTGTTCACATGCTAACGGTTAACCTCATTAATTATATAGGTTCTATTTTCTGCAGATGCTTATAATCCGTCAGTGTCAGTTGTGCAGTTGCGAGGAATATTAATTTATTTTGACTGTGCATAATATTTCCAAAATACAAAACTAGAACAGAATTCAGGCAGGAAAATAGGAAATGACACGAATGTCCACAGCAACACCAGAAGCAGAAAGGAATTGCGCTCTCATGCATACATACACGACCTTAACAAAGGAAGTGCGCTCTCACACATACCTACCTACCTACCTACCTACCTACCTACATACATACATACATACATACATACATACATACATACATACATACATACATACATACATACATACATACATACATACATACATACACGACCTTCACAAAGGAAGTGCGCTCTCACACATACATACACGGCCTTCACAAAGGAAGTGCGCTCTCATACATACATACACGAACTTCACAAAGGAAGAGCGCTCTCACACATACATACACGACCTTCACAAAGGAAGTACGCTCTCACACATACACGACATTCACAAAGGAAGTGCGCTCTCACACATATATACACGGCCTTCACAAAGGAAGTGCGCTCTCACACATACCCGGCCTTCACAAAGGAAGTGCGCTCTCACACATACACGACATTCACAAAGGAAGTGCGCTCTCATACATAAATACACGACATTCACAAAGAAAGTGCGCTCTCACACATACATACACGACATTCATAAAGGAAGTGTGCTCTCACACATACACGACATTCACAAAGGAAGTGCGCTCTCATACATACACGACATTCACAAAGGAAGTGCGCTCTCATACATTTATACACGACCTTAACAAAGGAAGTGCGCTCTCACACATACACGACATTCACATAGGAAGTGCGCTCTCACACACATACACGACATTCACAAAGGAAGTGCGCTCTCACACATACACGACATTCACAAAGGAAGTGTGCTCTCACACATACATACAGGACCTTCACAAAGGAAGTTCGCTCTCATACATACATACATACATACATACATACATACATACAGGGCATTCACAAAGGAAGTGCGCTCTCACACATACATAACATTCACAAAGGAAGTGCGCTCTCATACATACATACATACATACATACATACATACATACATACATACATACATACATACATACATACATACATACATACATACATACACGACATTCACAAAGGAAGTGCGCTCTCACACATACATAAACGACCTTCATAAAGGAAGTGCGCTCTCACACATACACGACATTCACAAAGGAAGTGCGCTTTCACACATACACGACATTCACAAAGGAAGTGCGCTCTCACACATACATACGCGACCTTAACAAAGGAAGTGCACTCTCATACATACATACACGACCTTCACAAAGGAAGTGCTCTCCCACACATACATAAAGGATCTTTTCAAAGGAAGTGCGCTCTCACACGTACATACAGGACCTTCACAAAGGAAGTGCACTCTCATACATACATACAAGACCTTCACAAAGGAAGTGCGCTCTCATACATACATACAGGACCTTCACAAAGGAAGTGCGCTCTCACACGTACATACAGGACCTTCACAAAACTGTTCTTTGTCTGTTCTACACTGATAGCATACTAACAGTGCCGTGAACACAGACCGCAACAAAACTCAACGAAACCAAAAGACAACATGTGACGCCATAACTTACGCGGGAATCTGATGAAGATATATGGTCACAAAACGCCTTACTTAAATGTATACAAAAAGTATTATATATACATGATAAATATAGGTACCTTTAGTTTAAACATATTTTATTTCAATATATATTGAAGCAGTGTGCACCAAATCACTGCATCGCTGAAAGTTAAATGGCGTTTACCCAGTGCCATCTTGATGCCCTATTATGTTATAAAGTCGTTGTACGTTATAAGGAAATGAATGAAGAACTAGAGTGTATTTTAAGCATGGTTATATGAATCGTTTTAATAAAGGCGTCGTGTGACTCATTAGCAGACAAACTAGACCACGAATCTGCTCTTTTTGCTTATGATATAGTACAAATTATCTGATTCTGATGTTTGTGTAAACATTTCCTCGCTTATAATGCAATTATTAAGCTTCGGTTGATTAATATTCATAAAGTAAATACTTTCACATGCATGTCCATAAAAGGTGTTAATGCATTTGGATATCTAAGCTGTATATTTAGTTTGCAAACTTATTCATGTTGTGAACTTGGGTGATGGTTCGATAAGCTTGAGGTTTGGTACCAACAAACCTCGTTTAAGCTTAAACCACTGTATACTTTTCTTGCTACTGGCCGTTCAAAGGCAGTACTCCTGTCTTCACCCTATAGTCTACTTTGTTATATGGTAAATATATATATTTTATGTTTTGTGCGTTTCGTCACGTTCTGTCTGGTTCTGTGCTATTTCGTGTTTGATAATGTTTGCTGCCGTGTCCTTCCTTTGTGTGTTTGGCGTTCCGTTTGACTTTTTCTCTCACTTTTACACAACTTGTTGGTAACTATATTAATACAAGCTAAGTTGTCATAACTAAATACCGTTTTTATGTTTAATCTACAAGTGCTGGGTAAATGTTCCTGCTATGTCAGCTGTTGATAATGCATTGCACGTAATTTCTGTTTGCGTAGTGCATTGCTGGTCTTTAAACTACCGTTTAACCTTTTTGACTAGTCTAATTGTATTTACAATGCTGATATGGTATTGATAAATTGTTAATGTTCCTGTTTATTGACAAAATCTAGAACAAAATTCAGGCAGGAAAATTGAAAATGACGCACGAAAATACACATCAACACCAGAAGCAGCAATGAAATACAAGCTCATACATACACACTTCATAGTACAGTCCCATGCCTGTTCCACACCGACATCATATTCGCAGCGCAGTACAACCACGCCTATACCAAACTCACCCATAGCAAAAGACAAGACGTGACTCCACAACTTTTGAAAACAGAAGTCGTCGAGTTAAATTGAATAAAATTAATATAATCGTTTTAACGAGACGGGAATTTCTCAACAGATCACGTAAAATTCTTATCTGGATCATAATGAATTTATCCTACCTCATCTAATTAATATTTATAGTGTAATTATTTCCACATGCATATCTATAACGGTTGCAAGCGCGATACGGAGCCCTTACCGTTTGTCTAATCATTAGCTTGTTTTATGTGTTGCGTGCAGAAGAACAATTACCTATTCAAACAGTTGCGTCAAGATGAGACGTATAATGACTCGGTGTCTCATCAGGATCCAAACTGATTACAGCTTGAATTATGAAAATGTAGTGGGTGAGACAACTGCAAATTAATTTATCAGCAGACTACTACTGTATTCTTTGTGTAATCTTAAGCAAGGCTACATATATCACCTCCTCTCTACCCAGGTGTTAAAATGGGTACATGTGAGGGTCACTCGCCGGTACTGCGGCTGCATGATTGCGCCTTATGTTAGCAGTGCTCAATAGTGTAGGCCAATGACTCAATGACCAGGGGAGTAAATGTACAGTCGGCTGAGCGGTCATTCGGACTGAAAGTAGACTAGAACAAGGTACTTTTACTTTTTATACATGACCTGGTCAAGTCGATAATCAATAACACGATTAGCCAGGTTGCTGTCGCATATAATTTGGAGAATTTCATATCAAGATATGTACTTGTATACAGTAGAACCCGTCTTAAGCGGTCATTCATTTAATGAACTTAGGAGTCTTAAAAACAAGTGGTTGCTTGATGCAGGGCAAAAATAATGCAGAAATCTCCTACACTTTTGACCTGTATTAAAGAACCACCTGTCTTACAGACACACACCTATACTTCTTTTTGACAGGCCGCTTAAGACTCTACTGTATTCAAATGTTCTATCATATCCCGGTTTATTCCATTGTTTCGATGTAGGTGTTGCGCAGACATCATTCTTTGTTATCATTATCTTATCAGTTGGGAACTTCTTAGCGAGTACATGTATCAAGTATAACAGATAAAAACGAGAAAAACTAATATATAAATAACCTTATTTTATTCAGTTTTGTGTTAGTCTCATCCTCGGTTTCGATATGTGTCATATTTATTCACTGGTTATTAGGACATTATATTTGTAACTTATTATTTTACAGAATACCATTCTACCAATATGATAGCACAATAGAGCAGAGACCATGCCGTGGAGATTCACCATGAAAGTTCAAAGCAACATCACAAAAGTCCAAATATGAGTCATGCAGGCAACAACACATACAAAACACACAACCGCCCGAACAGCACCACAATAAGAAAACGCAGTAAATATACATAACAATCAAAACATAAAGGGACTCACAAAGACAAAACACACAAACAATACGAGGAAGATGGAAGTACCGCCTTGGGGTGGAAACCGGTTAGGGGCGCCCAACCTCACACTTATTCCATCCCCACCCTAAAAGACGAACAGTGTAAATAAACATATCCCCTCTCCGATTTAACTTGCCAATAAGCCGAAGTAATAGTATTCGCTCATAGCTTCTATCATGATATTAAAGAGATGGAACTCGCGGAATATGTTTTAGAAAAAGTTGGCAAAGCAGTCCTTCAGGGATCGTCACATATACATGTAACAGTATATAAATATAAATATAACAAAAATCCTGCAATTACAAAATACATAACCATCGAATGTGGATTATGTTCAAAAGTTATTATATTACCGTGCTCTTGCAGATGGTATTTGACATACTCATATGTTTTACCACGAATACTAACAGTTAATTCGCAAAACCTGTCTTACACTTAGCAAAGTGGTGAATATACATACACATACTATTTTGTTCAAAATGCCACAGGGTATAGTAAATCAACGATAGGTAGCATGAATAACCGTTCATACATCAATCAATATCATCAAAGAATGATAGACATGCATTTTCTATTAATAATTTCAGTGTTTACCGACTATTTGTTTAAAAAGAAGAACATATAATGTTGTTACACATACTGAGAAATGCCACTATACAAACAACAACGATATAGCAAAATCCTTCTAAACCGGACGTTCAAATCAGTATAAATATCGGTCTTGGATGCAGCTTAATGCAGACTGAAAGTCGTGCATTAAGCAGCGTCCTGCTCAAAAGTATTTATATTCCTTTCTACTGGAATTAGGGTTTTACTGTATTTAAATTTTTCATCAGATTTTCAGATTCGAAAAAGGTGCACTGCCGTGTGTTATTTCCTGGCTGGCTTCTATTCTATTTTTATAAACGCATTAGAACTTTTAGGAAGAAAAGGTTAAGACCCGATTATATTGCAACACATTGCATGTTTGGTTATTGACCCCTTTACAGCTGGTAGATACGCTTCCCTCTTTGCTTCCGCGATGACAAACCGACGGTAGTACTCTATGATAGTATACTCTTAAACCCGGAAATGGGATGAGCTTACCAGACTCAAGTATTGTCCTTTCTCTGCCCTGCCCCTAAAGGCTTCTCCGCAGTTGCTCTGGCTTCAGCAAGGTCATTCAGTACATATTTGACGGACTTTCACAGTTGTTATGCTATGTTTTACATTTTGTCCTGTGTTTACCGTCTTCTATGTTGTGGGGAGGTCCGGTGGGGATACGTGTGAGGTTGGGACGTCCGTAAACCGGTTTAACCCCGTGATGATTTTGCCAAGGCGGTACTCTCTCTGTCACCCTTGCTTTAATATTTGTTTTGTGTTTTTGTGTATTTGTACTTTCGCGTTTGTTCATGTTTAGTATTTTCATATCTTGGGTGTTCGTGTGTGTATGTATGTGTGTTCACCCTTACATTTATGTTTGTCTGGTGTCTTTGTACTTGTGCGTTTGTTATATATATATAACAAAAAGTGCGCTGTAGAATTGTATCTAATTATCTCCCTTTAACTATACCTTCTACAATTCGTGTATCATTCGTGATCCAGCGACTTTCTGATCGATCCAAGTGATGGTATGTCATTGATATTAAAAGGAAACCTTAAATAAGGCCTTGTCAAGAGAACATACAGAAAGATGCAAATTAATTCAACCGGTAGAAGTGTAAGCTCTGATAGACTGTCTATATAAGCAAGGATTGAAAGCTTTCCTATTGGGGATCTGGATTTCCTTGTTCTATATTTACAGTCTGCAAGTTTGCTAGGCGGAGTTGCCGTATTCTACTGGTTGAATTGTTAGAGTATTACGTGGTCATCTGTGAATATATATCTCAACACTATCAATCTAATCTTATCACAGTAGCATCTCCTCGGAGATCCCACGTTGAAAGTGCGCTGTAGAATTGTATCTAATTATCTCCCTTTAACTATACCTTCTACAATTCGTGTATCATTCGTGATCCAGCGACTTTCTGATCGATCCAAGTGATGGTATGTCATTGATATTAAAAGGAAACCTTAAATAAGGCCTTGTCAAGAGAACATACAGAAAGATGCAAATTAATTCAACCGGTAGAAGTGTAAGCTCTGATAGACTGTCTATATAAGCAAGGATTGAAAGCTTTCCTATTGGGGATCTGGATTTCCTTGTTCTATATTTACAGTCTGCAAGTTTGCTAGGCGGAGTTGCCGTATTCTACTGGTTGAATTGTTAGAGTATTACGTGGTCATCTGTGAATATATATCTCAACACTATATATATGTGTGTGTGTGTGTGTGTGTGTGTGTGTGTGTGGTAGTGTGTGTGTGTGTGTGTGTGTGTGTGTGTGTGTGTGCGTGCGTGCGTGCGTGCGTGCGCGCGCGCGCGTGTGTGTGTGTGTGTGTGTGTGGTTGTGCATTACTTGCTCTATCGATGTTTTGGTGGTGGTTGCGTCTTGTGTGTGGCTTTTCCTGCTTGACTTTTATTACTTTTTCATTACTAAGCGTACTCCGACTGACATTTGTAAACCTTTTGGATCTAGTTGAGACTCCAAGTCATTCGGTGTCTCGTCAGAACTAAAGCCGTTCGATACATTATCAATGGAAGTAAGTGAATATTTAATAGATCGAAGTTCAACTATTTCCCTCATATAAACACCCTTTACCCCTTTGACAAAAGTGTAGATCCAGATCAGACGGCATGTGCTGTTTGCTTATGAAATAAAAATAGATATCGTTCTACAATGCATGAGCCGCAACGTCCTATGCTCATATATTATTGTAAATTCCAATCCAATTACTATCTATGTTGTCATTGTTTCTTACATGAATATGCATGGGGAAAGGGTTATGAAAAAAATCCCACAAACTAGGGGATAAAAGCTTGAATTGTGTATGCAACTGGATTCAGCAAATTCTGTATTGTACTACCGCCGTTGTACCAATGTCAGCAGCTGCAAATTATTTACTGTTGTTAAAAGACGAGATCATAGGGGCATGTGAATTTAGTTATTTTGAGTGGGACTGTTGCATCACTACAACCCGTTCTATCATAAAATGGTGTATTTTTAAACATCGATCTGTTGGAGAGGGTAATTGTTTCTGATGTACTTCTCTTCTCTGGTGCATGCAACTCAGTCGTCTGCTGTTCAACAAGTTAATTCCTGCAGATTATGATATTGCTGATATCTGTATGTTTCTCAGAAAAACATACGCTTTGCACCACAACACGCTTCATGGAATCCCAAACAGAGCAGATAACTACCGATGTGGATGCTAGCGCTGGTTATTGAAGTGGAATATTTTACCAGGGCTAAGAAGAGTATATTAATCACTCATAAAATCAAACAAATTCTTTAAGAACAATCATACACCACCTGTGTATCCAATAACTATTTCTGCAGTAAATTCAAATTCAGAACTTCTAGTAGACGAGTACAACATTGTTAAATATAACCATCTTAAACTAATGTAAATGCAATTAATTTTCCGTGGCAGAATGAGAGCTGAGTACCTCTGGCTTTGTCATAACGTATTCCTGATTGGCAGAAGTGCCATAATTTAAAAAAGAATGCTTTTATATTTTCAGATTATAAAGTGAATGGCAGATTTCGAAACAAAATGCTTATAATGACAGTAATTGTCCGATCATTTGACGCATATCAGAATTATATGGTGTGCAATGGTTTCTAAATCAAAAGGATTTATTTGCGGTCACGATACAAATGTACTGTTAAACTGACATTATCTTATACGTTTTTGGAATAAACCATATCATTAAAATTATCAGTTGATTGTAAAATCGATCTTGACATTCGCCGGCTTTCAAAAGTTAATTTGAGTTTTAATAATTTACCTGAGAAATATTCATGTAAGGATTAATGACATCATTTTTACTGCAATGTTATGATTTGACTTGGAATGTAGAAAAAATGAGCCGTTTGGTCTGAGTCCACTGTGTTTACAAAGGTATCGGAAGGTAGTTGGTTAAATGTAATGTGGAAATGTTGCAACCGTCGGGAGCTTTAGACGATAATTGTGATAAGAATACAAACAATTCTACCCTAAGCAGAACACAGCTTGACAAAAGACCTTTACAGTTTTTATATCGACGAAAAGAAAAATGGAGTAACTTTGATCTCAACATCAATGGCATGTCATACATGTTATTTCCATCGTTTTACATTCCGTGCATGGTCCATAACATCGGGTAACATTATGGTTAATACGCCCCCCACTACTAATATTTAGCAGATGGTACATTACGGTTTTTGTTTTGTGTTTTGTTTTCCTTTTGTGAAATGCTAGGAGATATCTATACCATTGTCATTCTGCTCATCGACCGTTTCACACTGTGCCAGTTCACTGTTCCTCATTAATTCTAGAACCATTCTATTATTTATAAATACAATACTACACTATAATTGGTCACCTGATAACAGTTTGTTTGACTGCTTTCTAAAATTATCACGAAACTACTAATTTCCGTCTTTCTACTAATGTCATCTAAAACAAATGAAGGTATTCTTTTATTCTTTAATAAGACGGAAACTCACACATTTGTATGGATTGTTCCAGTGAGATATACTTTTATGTAGTTATATATGAAAACAACCAGTTTATCAGAGTGGTAACACGTTCTTTTTGTTGTATTTCTCCAGTTGCAAGATTATTTGATCCATGTTGGTTTAGTATAGGGCGAATATCTGTTTGTAAACAAACCCGTCGATTTCGCGCATGCGCAGTTAACTGGTGGGCAAAAACACCAATATCGACCTATGTATCCCTATGTAAAGGCTAGGCAACAGTTAGCCTACGCATCATTTAACGACTGTGTTGGTTTTGAATGGTTGATTTCTGTACATTTACTATATCCTCTGACTATAATGACAATTATGTTTTAGTTTCTAAGGGTAGATACAAGAAGAATCTTGAATTAATCGGCCCTACAAACTACCAGCTGAACTTTGAAAAAAACACACAAAAAAACCGATCCCTTGATCTGGCCTTTCTTTGAAATGGGAGACATTATTATTTATTTGTTGGACATGCCTGATATGTCAAATAATTTAAATCAACAGTATTTAAAATTTTAATTCTCGTTTTATTTTAATAAGATCTAGATATTAAGATGTATATAGTCTCATGTCGTTCATTCGTGTGTTGTAAAATGTCTTTCTGGCTACTGTACAGTACCGTAGCAGATCTAGTAAAAGTATTTTAGAATAGATCTAGATCATATCAATCTATATTATCTTTAGAACTATATTTCACAATAAACTACCCTTTTCAATATACATGTATCTACAGTGAAGCTCACTTATAACGAAGTCCTCGGGACCCTCTGATTTCTTTCGTTATATCCAAATTTCGTTATATCAGGTCCATTTTACTATATGTAATCAGAGAGGGGGAATAAATTTTATTTTGTTATATGCAGTATTTCGTTATATCCAAGTTCGTTATAAGTGAGCTTCACTGTAAATCGTTGGGGTTTAATTATGCTTAGCCATAGATCTAATTAGTCAAAACATAGTTATCTTCTATTGTTCGGGAAGCTGTTTAACAAATCATAACTTTAGACAATTGGCACATTGTTTGGTAGTTGTCACAATAGAAGCATTCCTGTTACGTAATAGTTCATAACTTTGTTGATAAGACAGTGTGTGATAGATGGCAGTTCCGTGATCGCTGACCCTTGTCTCCTGCTGAGAAATTAGGGGATTTACTGACCATCTGGCACCTTTGATCGTTACTATTTTCCTAGGTCTAGTAAGTAAATTAGCAGTATTTCGGCTGAGTAAGTAATGTAATAATATAGTCTCCAACTGTCTAACACAATTCATATTTAGTATTCAAACCAAATAGTGTGTATTGTTGGAATCTTTGCATGCGGTGAATAAAAGTACTGACATTTGCAAAATGTAGACCCAGACAATATATATATAGCTAAACAAGCAACCCTCTGACCAGGGTCTTCACTGTTTATTATTCAAAATCATATAGCAAATTTAAGTCTTATTATATAATGAATGGGGTCTACAGTTAAACAATGACGGGTTATTCCACCTTAAAATTTAAGCATTCAAAGATATAACCCTTTCTCTAATATAAACGTGTGTTCGTGTATTTGCAAACAGCGTAGACCCAGATCATACTGGGGCTGCTCTGTTTATTTATGAAATTGTAATAGGTCCGACTCTAACAAGAATGTTTTCTTAGTTATACAATTCACAAAAATATGTTTATTTGTTTAAAACTCCTAACCCTTTATAAACACATTTGCAAATGATTAGACTCAAAATCAGATTGCAAATAGAAGCTGTTTGATCAGGGTGTGTATGTGGGGGGTCTGCTCTGTTTGCTTATCCCTTAACCATACATAAACCGTTTTCCTGCCTTTGCAAACAGAGTAGACCAGGATCTGAAGGCCATTGGATCCGTATGATCGGGGCCCACTGTTTGCTTATGAAATTATATCAGATCCGACTCTTCATTTCTACCAGTACCAAAAAATTTAAGGCATGTGTTTCTACACCATTATAAAAATCAGCTAATAAATATTAATGATGTCATCTTTTTCTGACATAAATATTAAACAGGGAAAGGGTTAAAAAAAAAACACCGACAACCAACCTTAAGTTACGAATTCAGCTAAAAATGTATACCTGACATTACCCGGCAACAGAAGTAAAAGTTCTGAAAACATCGACGCTTTTTCACGTGCTTGCAAACAGAGTAGACCCCAGATCAGGGTATTCTCTGTTTTCTTATGAATTTATGTTGGATCTGACTCTACAGTTTTTCCCAATACCAAAACACCCTCAGTACATATGCTATTATAAAAATTAATTTAATAAATATTCATGATAATCAGTATGTCTTACAAGAATAGTCACGGAGTAAAGGGTCCCAGTCAATTACGATGTCAACTCTTAATTCTCGGTGAAATTTCACGCCTTATGATTTTATATAAATTTACAAAAAAAAACGTTTTTGTCATGATTGGCAGTATATTAACCTGTGATAGGAACTTTGTGGCACATCTTTAGAAATGCATGTACTTTTGTAATCAATTATACCCTTTAGATATGACCCTTTATCAAATACAGTTAATACTTGTGTATTTTACCAATATTTAACTTGTTTTCTGATTATAATTTTGTACTGTGCATTACCCATGCTTTGAAAAGCTTATATCTTTCAATTCCACAGCTTGTCATGTTAAACTGTTGTTATTTTTGTTACATAGTCGGCAAATAGTTTATTGTAGATCTGTCGTGCTATTTGTTGTACAACCGACTCCAAATAAAGATGTCTGTATCGTGTAAATTCATCTTCCAGAATCAATTTTCGGTTCATGTTTATGTTTTTACACGTACTATCGATATAATTATCATCAACGATTGCACCATAATCGTTTTTTATTAATTTTAACAGAAGTTTTCAAAGTGCTGTCAATGTTTCTGTTATTGCTTACATATCAGCTGTCAGTCTTTTTGCCCACCAAGCTTTTCTCGGCTAAGATAACAGGTGCGCGTGACGTCACGGCGATTCGCCCTATAGTATATATTGACTAACTTTAGCCTTTTACCTGGGGAATGTAAATGAAAAAGGAGTACAGTCAAGCAGGACAAGACACTCACAAAACGCAACCAACACCACAACACCAATAAAAAGCAAGCAATACATATTGAAAACCTTGCATATGTTCATACGAAAATAATTAGCGATATTGTAGAATTATGATTATACGATTAATAATTAGCGATATTGTAGAATTATGATTATACGATTAATAATTAGCGATATTGTAGAATTATGATTATACGATTAATTATATATGGGCCTACTCTGTTTGTAAGGCCGTCAAAATTGTAAGTCACATTGATGTGCAATTGAAACCACTCGTTAAATGCGCTCATTGTCGTAAATATGCCCTATATAAATATCTGTACAGTAGACAGCATCTTGTTTGTATCATTGTATTAGGCTTAATGGCCAACAAACATTATTTAAATTTCATATAAGCGATATGTACCAGCCGACTATAAACAAAACACATTAAGACGATTGTTTCCGACATTTTCTTTCATAAACAAACAACACATGGGTATTATAATAATTAGGTACATCTAATGCAACGAAATTGAGTGTAGCGATAGCTGATAGCGTGTCAGCATAGACAATACACCTTAACGGTAATCTTAACGCGTCGTTTGTTACCTCAAATATGTGTTGGTTATTTTCTATTGAAACGTATACTTCAGACACATAAACTACTCACTAAAGTCGGGTACAATTTCGGTGGTTGGACAGAAAGTAAGTATTTGCTATTCATGTTTTGTTCTGTAAAGCATCTATGATGCCCCTCTCACTGCGTAAGTCTAGAATATACTTGACATACAGCTCTCATATAAATTAAACGTATATTTTCCGTTACGTACATGTTATAATGTTCCTGTATATTATAGTTCATATATTAATGCTTGCTTTAAGGTTTACGACGGGAAAAAACAACTAGTGATCGTATCTTTCCTTTCGCCCCCATTAAGTTTTTGTTCATTTTGCACCTGATTTGTTTGCCTTTCAAGTCGATTCTTAATCTCCTTAAAACATTAATTTTGGACATAATATTTCGAGTGTACGAATGTCTGCAGCAAAACCTGATGTGTACTACCGATATATATGTTTAAATCATTTAGTCCTAATTATGGAAAAGATGTTAAGCAGTTTGAATCCTAATTAGATGGATCCAAATTGTTTGGATATGTAACCAGACCATAATTTCCCTGTATGGATCCCCAAAATGTTATGTACATGTTTGGTATGTTAGTATGGTTACACTTGTATGTATGTTCAATGTGCGTAGTGAGCGTGCAGGGAAGAATCGATGAAGTGTGAGATTGCGCGAGTGAGCGAAGGATATCAAGTCACCTGACCGTAGTTAATGAACTAAACCTCTTTCCCCGCTTTCAATATTCTGGCTATAAATCTTGTACTGGACGCACATCTCCAGTAGCTATATTTAGAAAACTATGCTCCGTAACTGATACTTTCCTCTACAAAGACCAGCCTTTTATTTGATGTATTTATGATTTAATTTACAATTTCGTCATATATTTACCATGAGTTGAGTCGGTTACAGTATTTTTAATTCGATACGCTAGTCTTACTATTCAACTTTGGGTCAGCAATGTACTTTTCATTGCTATTTTGTATTGCAGACCCTTTTTCTCTTCTTACGTATGTCTACATTAAGATTAAAGAAGAACTGGACAACCCTACTGGATCTATTTTTATTCTGTTCCCCGGGTTACAAATGGCGACCACGACGAGATCAGAGGTGGAAGTAACCCAAACCAGAGTGGTGCCCTAGATTCTGTCTCGGATCTTATTTTGATTCTGTTCCCCGGGTTACACATATATATACGACTCAACTAATGCTAAGCACCAAAGGTTTTAGTGCGAATATTTTCGGCAATGATTTGACTGCCGTCGAACAAATTATTTTTATGTCAATTTCATGTCTAATAAATTTGATTGAAGGACAAATTTAACATTTATACCGACTTTGCATTATTTATGTGCAAGATAAGAGGAAGACCCCCTATATCCAAGATTTGTTGACACGCAACTTGTTTTCAAATTTTCACAACCCCATTTATGTTTACAAGTTTAGACTCAGTAGTGTGTATGTAACCCTTTGCTAACGACAACTTCTTGGCAACGCCTTCCTATGCTCCCTATGAGATTTCTGACAGTCCTTGCACCAACATTGCCTCAAGCTCCTGTATACTCAATGTTGCACCTGGCGAGCTGACACCCGTACCTGCAGCTCATTTGACATGTGCTCAATTGGATTTAGGTCGCGTGATCGAACAGGCCAGTTTTGTCTGGTCTACTTTACATGCTCCTCGCCCATTCCAAACGGACCTGGCGGTGATGCCGAGTAAATGGAATTCTTATACAGGGTCTTCCTGATCGCAGATTATCCCCGTGTAATCTTCAAAGCACCGTCTGAGTACAAACATTGACTCCAGGAGCATTAAGAATGTCATGATGAAGATTCGTTGCTGTTGCCGACCGTCCTCGAGGGGCCTGGGTAATCTAATCAAGAATCGGTATTGAGCTGCTGTCGTCACCCTTTGTCTGCCTCCGCCAAGCTGATGGTATCTTGCCCAGGCTCTGGTGATTATTGTGTGGTGTACACTCAAATTCCGTCTTATCATTGCGTTTGCCATGTCAAAGTGACCAATGTAAAATGTCTGACCTTTGAATGACCAAACATTTTTAATGTCGGTGTATTAGGACAATAATGTGTCCCTGCTCCCACTAAAAAAACGAAAAAAACGAGGGGTGCATGCTTTCCGTGACCACGCGGCGAGACCTACCCGATAAAACAACATTTAGGCTGGGTTCTCAAAACATTGCTGAATCAAACTATGCAAAATAAATAATTGAATCCTTTTTAAACTTTTCATATTATAGTGAGAATCTTTTGGTGCTTAGCAAAAGTTGAGTAGTGTATTATCTCACATTACATATGGATAACTTTAAGTGCAAACAGGTAAATCAAACCTCATAAATTGATTATATATTAAAATATTTATGACGAGGCATGTGACATTGCATTTTCGAATTGCAATATTTAAATGTTCATTGCAGTCATTTGAGCATAGCGTTGTATAAGAAATATGAGCTGAATACACTTTAAATAACTGCTCATGAACAGACTGAATAAAACCGAGTCGCGTCAGTTTGAATATGTTTAGGACATTTGAATATCGATTAATTAAGCCGGTGCTAGAGGGCGTGAGTAGTAATGCACTTTTAATAACTGCTCATGAACAAACTCAATTTTACCTTCGAAGGATCTCCTCTTTTCAGAATGTACGCACTTGACAACAATAGATGTTTGTGTGACGGTCGTACAAAGTCGCCACTTTCTTCAAACTCAATTGTTAGGGGCGCAAGTAGTGTTGCATTTGTAATAACTGCTCATGAACAGATTCACCAATACAACCGTGTCTGCAATTTCTTTTTCTCGCACTTCTGCTTTAGCTTTCGAAGGATCTCCTGCTTTCAGATTTTAGAAAATTCACAAATTGGTAATATAATGAATAGAGTATTATGAAGTTAATGTGATAGCCCAATCTATGTATTTTAGTCAGATTGAGAGTATCGTGATATTCTGACAGAGATACTGAGATAATGAATAATAAAGGTACTGCAAAGTGTGGCAGGATCTAACGTTTATACAAAATTTGACATGGGTGTTGGCTTTGTTTTGCACATGTTAACCTCATTATTTTTATAGTTAACATTTTCTGCAGGTGCTGATAATCAATCAGTGTCATTGGTGCAGTTGCTGTCGATATTTATTTAAGATGAAACTACAAAATAAACAAACACAAAGGAATAGACAAAACATGACTACTAGAATCAATAGACATAACATAATTATATTTCAATAATCCAACACCGAATTTTGGTCCTTGGTTTTCCGTGTCATATATATTAAGCAAGCATATATTCCGGTCTTTAAGCTATTTTCTAATGTGTACTATCGAAATAATCATATTGACAATGCTGAAACGGTATTGATAAAATGTAAGATACGTGTGTATATTGCCAAATGTAAGATAAGTGCGTATATTGCCAAATGTAATCATAGTTTTAAATTGTATTAACCAAGTCTTTAGTCAAATACAATACAATACAATACACAATACAATACAATACAATACAATACAATACTAGAAAGCGACCGAAATTAGATATGTACATGTACATGATATGAATAATGTTTATATGACCTTCAAAAATGCAATGATATTTTTTAACGCATACCCGTGTGTGTAAGCCTTTATCCCGCTGAAGATATTTTTGTCGTTATCGTGTGTAATTATCACATATCATTTTTAACACATTTTATTTAACACTAATATAACCTACATGTATATATGAACCTCAAATAGTTCCAGTGGCGGAAATGACGTAGTAGCTTGAGATAGTTTAATTCGTAACCCTCAAATAGTAATGTCAAGCATTTCGTAAAAGTTTTATGACGGATAATATAAACAGTCACAAAAGGTAGGACTGTGCAAACATTTACACACTAGACTTGCATATACAATCTGTCCAAATGTATAACTTCTTTCGATATTTGACACAATTATTTGTGTCAAGGAGTGAATTAATTGGATTAATATTATAATTCAATGAATAAAATATGTGAAAATAGTGTTCACCTAGTTTATGGAAATACTGACGTGTGGTGGTATCATTAGGCACGCTCGAACCCAATGAAATATTCTAAGTGTTATCAGATAAATAACAAAACTATAATTAACCAGTAACCATTGGTTTTCTTGCAACGCATGCTACAATAGAGCTCGTATTTGTTGGCAGTCTATGCAATTTGTGTCAGACATACCTTTATCATCATATAATAATGATTAAAGACAGCATGATGTTGAATGTTAAAATATGTAGCTCGTGTCATGTGATGTAGCTTGTGGCGAAATTCTTATCAAAGCAAATTAGAAATAATGTGTTTGACTGTATATTTGTCAGCGAGATATGGCATTACTTTAGTGATTTTCATGTTCCCCTTTATTCGAGTAACATGTGCGTCAAAATATGTCAACATTATTACAATAGTTTTGGTTTGATTATAAAAGATTGCATTGTGCAAAAAAACCCAGTTGTTGCTAATGGATGAACCGATGAATTGGACACACATTATTATATAAAATAAACATTTTTTGAATAAATATGATCAAATTGTTTAAATAAATATCACCAGAACAGTCTATGACGGTCAAATGCGAGGGCGTTTTGCTTGACTCTTGGATCATTCTCAAGCAGATACTTGAGAATGATCTCAGACTCTGACTCGAAGGTTTTTTTATAACCTTTGACCCAGGATCAAAGCTGCTGGACATTCGGTCAGGAATGCCTGTTGAAAGCATACTTCTTGCAGGCTTGCACGGATGTTTGTTTGCCTACATTGTAATTCCTGAAGATATCTGTCCATGTTTTGCAAATCGTGTGTATGGTTCACCAAAAATCAAACTGTTTGCATTAAAAAATTTCATGAGCATCCCAACAGAGCGGAGTATTGTTGCTCCGGGTATTTTAGCGCTAATAAATGTTGTTGTAGGTAGTTCACGCTGATAACGTAGAAGGTTTTGACCAGGAAATACAATGCTGTGTTCTTTAGTGTGTGTTTTCAGACACTTTCAACAATAAGTGTTATTTTTGGAGTTTGTCTTCAGGATTTGCAATCAAACCATTTACGTGCAACAAATTTACCTTGGAGCAATCATACACCACCTGTTTATTCAATAGATATTTTAACTGTAAATTCAAATTCCGAATATCTGGTGAGAAAGTAAACTGTTGTTAAATATAACGCCCGCTTCAAACCTACTTAAAATGCAATAAAAGCTTGCAAACGTATTGTTTACCCAAATTAAAGAATGAATACATTTGCTGTCACTGTTAAAACTGCATGTATTTTAGAAATCGGCGACGCAGCTTACAACAAAAGGAAAAACGCTATCGGGTCTTGCGTCTACAAAACTTGCTGGTTTTTATATCAGCACATTCCCAGCAAGAACAATGACCATATGATGATCACAACATCAGTAGGATATCGCATAATTATGTTATTTCCTCTGTTAGGCATTCCATGCAGGGTAACACAGGATGACAGGGTGGTGTAACCGCTAATACCAGTGAACAGACGAAATGGTCCTTGCATTACATATGAACAGAAATATAATTAGCTAGGATATATTTGCACACATTGTAATTCTATCAACTTGCTTAATTTTCAAAGTTTGTAACGTATATCACTATTAAACAATATAGTTTATTCAGTATGAAGTGGTATTATGCGCTACAGAATATTTAGTATCAAACCGAACAGACCCTGATGGGATGGATCCTCTTTGCAAATGACAGATAACTAATGCTGTGCATATAAAGTTACTAGCCCTTTGATGACAGTGTACACTATATTTCTTCACTTATATGAATAATATTTAACCCTTTCCTGCATATAAACGCATTTCATTTACAAACGGAGTAGACCGAGATTAGATGGCTACTATATGTGTCGTCTGATCAGGGTCTGCTCTTGTTGCTTTTGACATTATATAGATTTAAATATACAGTTTTTCAATGAAGAAAATATTCCAAAAAGGGAATTAATATGATACATAAGCTCTGATCTAATATTTAGACCACTAAGGGCCTTTTTCAAAGATTATCATGTCAAAATAACGTCACATTGTTGTTACATGCATAAAATCAAAGAGAACAATATTGATCCAGCGTCATGGTGACGCTGGGTTGTTATTTAAAATATCATGACGTCATCAAATGACGTCATCAAACTATGTCATGAGCGCAACTACGTCATGCATACATTAGCGCATTATCCTCCTTGACATTACAACCAAATGGTCTGTAAGTTCTCAGCCTCCATATCCAATCGGTTTCATGAATCTGTCTTTCAATTCTACATGCATTGAACATCCGTTTCAAAACTACAAATCTAACACCATCACTGCTAAGTCCTTCGGACGAGACTATAAACCGAGGTCCGATGTATCAGTGCTTTACACTGGGCAATTAAAAAAACAGAGAAACTCAGTCGATGAGTAGGGCATCGCGCCCGGGTTTCTCTGTATCCTCTCCCCTCTCTCTGGGGCGTCCAATTAGCCCATAGTGAGCAGGAACAGACGTTAATCAACACAAACAAACAAATCATCACTGCTATGACCACCAACTCCAAAATGTTTGTTCATGGTCTCCTCTCTCATGGAAAAGTAGTAAAGTCAAGCAGGCAAAGCCACACACAAACGTAACCACCACCAAAACACCGATCATGCCTTACATCACTCATTTGTTCTCTCATTCTCTCCCGAATTTCTCTCTCAATCTCACCCACGTATACCATTATATCGCATTTACTGCATTTAATTAAAACTATTTGAATCATCTTAAGAACATTTTCTGTATCAATCAATGGATCACTTCTGTTTGCAAGGCATTCCATACATGCATCTAGTCCCTCTTTCCTTGGAGTGAGTGAGTGAGTTGGGTTTTACAGTTGGGTTTTTTAGTTTTTTTTCTTTCTTTGGAACTGATGGATACAACTTGCCACATCAAAACAGAACAAAATGCAATGTTCTGAAAGCGGTTCATTAATCTCTTTTAATTTGTTAATAAAATCAGTTGTATCCCTGATGTAGCTTGGTGAAGTTTCAACAATTTCACTAAGTTCATGCTCAGCAACTTCAGCTAACTTCTGAGTAGCAGTACCAATGCCACTAATTACTGTTCTAAAAGGAGCAGTTGGTTTGTGGATGTTGGGGTTACCTTTCAATTTTTCTTGTCTAGAGTACTTTGGGATAAGATACTGTTTCATTTATTTTGATATAGCTGCTTCCCTAAACATTTTGTTTACCAGTTTTTTCACTTCTTTCAGGCTTATTCCAGTTCGGTAACTAGTAGTTGCCTCATACGAAGCACTCGTTAAAGCTTCTGTTTTCATTGACTCTGTATATACTTCCTCAACTAAAATAAATATGCCCGAACCCTTGTCTGCAGGTCCTAATCACTATATTTTCAGTGTGCAAAAGTTCATAAAACGCCTCTTACTCTTCATTCGATATATTCAGCTGACTCTTCTTTTTCAAACTATTGACTATGTCATTCTTAACCAATGCTATATATAGGTCAAGATGCCTATCCCTATCTGAACTTGGTGTGAAATTTATCTTTCCTCACCTTGAATTTATCACTAGTTTAATCATTACCATCATCATGTACGCTATCATTTTTAAAGAAATACTCTCTCAGTCTCATTTGTCTTTCCCATTCAGAAAGATCCGATAGCAGTTTTATCTATTTTAGTCCTAGATGGTATGAATTTTAAACCCTTTTCTAAAATTTGTGTTTGTGCGTTAGTAATAGGGTAGCTAGACATGTTAATAACTGACGTATCCTTATTTCTTTTATTTTCTGTATTGCTTCTTAATGCGTAATCAGACTTAAAACTGCTTTTGACACTAAAAATTTCCTTTTGCCCAATCTTGTTTTTAATCTAGAAATGACCGGTGGCATAGGGGTTTGGCTGTTTGTCTCTGATACATCAGATCCTTTTTCTGCACAAACTGAAATTCCTAAAACTAGAGGATGTTTAAACCAATCTTCTGAAATGTTGGGGTTGTTACTTCCTGCAATTGGATTAACATTTGACGAAGAACTATCAATAACAACTAAACTAAAATGATGATATTCAAGAAGGAGACTTACCTCTCTGTTTCCACTCTCACACTTCTCACTTACAAACCTATGCCAATCATTGTATTTCCTCAGTAGTCCGCGATGATACTCTGTTATTTACATTGTTTGTCAAAGCAAAACGACTCCCTGAAAAGTATACATTATAAAAAGAGCGCTCATACAGTTTGCCTATGTACACTGCTTACTTATGGCATCTAAGACAAATGATGATGTACCTGTCGGTTATTGTTTTCTTCTTCTGTGTTGTTTAGGTGCCCCATTTTATGAAAGTACGTTACCAGTTTGGCAGAGTGGTAATATGCATATTTTGTTGTAGCTCTCCTATAGAAAGGTAAATTAATCAGTTCAGTGTCAGTAGGACTGACTGTCTTTACCCTTAACCTAATGAATATTTATGTAGGAAATAAGAATCAAGACTATATTTACAATGGCACGGGAATATTTTACCATTGCAAATACTATATGCTTTTATCTATTTAATTTAGGTACATCTAGTAAACAAAGCAGACCATGGCCAAGCTTTAAATAAGTCTTCTTCTCTGTGTCTACTGTGTTTCAAGTAAATTCAAACAGCGCATTGGTTTATGAACACAATGTGCAATTAAAACCCCTCGCTAAAGTCAGTCATATGCGAAAGAACTGAAATGATAAATATATAATTGAATACGCTCTACGCATCGGTTCTGAAAATACTCACAAACATTGGTCATAATTCCCAACCGCTTTTACCAGCCTAGAGGAGCTGCATGACTTTCACTCTGAATTAAGCTGCATTAAGCTGCCTCTTGTCTCCAAGACTGATATTTATAGTTATTTGCATAACCGTTCTACAAAGGACAAGAAAACAGCAAATACTCGTATGTATGTTTTCAGCTTGAAGCGCTATTGGTCCTAAAATACCATCAACTAAAGATTATCTGTCCTTGTATGTAATGTAGCATTATCTCTCATTGTATGTAAATTAGCAGTATATGTCCTTGTATGCAATATATCATTATCTGTCCTTGTATGTATTGTTGCATTATCTGTCCTTGTATGTAATGCTGCACTATCTGTCCTTGTATGTAATGTATCATTATCTGTCCTTGTATGTAATGTTGCACTATCTGTCCTTGTATGTAATGTAGCATTATCTGTCCTTGTATGTAATGTTGCACCAAACTTTGTTCTGGCTGGTTATTTCATGTGTTATTTCCTACTTCCCTGCATGACACGTTTGCACTTATTAACACCAGTTGAAAATTACAATAATAATGGATAGGGTCTAGAAGTATTGCTGCAGACACGACAGCCCCAGAGAATTCTTGTCAGAAACTTTATGGTAACCTACTACAATAAAGCCGAACCCTGGATTGTTATTTACTCATAATCTCAAACACAATGTCCATAGTCAAACACGTTCCATTGTACAATAACAAAATTAATGAGTGTATTGTAGAATGTTGCAGATTAATTTCATGTATTTAATAGTGACGCAGTTACGAAAAGGCTTGGTTTCAGGCAATGGTAAATTCAATTTAAAAGTGTCATTAACAGTTTCCTTCGCTATGAGTTAACTTATTAGTAGGGGACAAAAAGCCTGATTTTGGCAGATTTTGTTACCTGATTTACAATAACTCCATACTTTACATATATAAACTTAACACCTGACCTAACATTTTTAGAAGGGTGGCAGAACATTCCCAATAACATTCTGGTGGAAATCGTGGTTTCCATAGCAACAAGCTTCAAAATGATATACAGAATTTAAAAGGACTGTCAGTTTGCTTATGGATGTAAATATGTCCCCATTGTTTACTCTTTGGAAATAAGATATGGCTAGTGTTGATTTGAAATTAAATTAAAATAAATATTTCCTCAATGACCGGTTACTATGGCAATAACGTATGTAATTTTGCCCAATTTTTCACTTTTTTTAAACAAATCCTTATGGTTTTTTTTCTAAATGTCAAAATAATGAATTATTGTAAGACCTTGCTATTTACTTACAAAATTACGCAAATATTATGTTAACATTCTGGGACACAGATCTGGTTGCCATGGACACCAAAATATTCTTAAAATGATATGAAACTCATTTGTGGTTCTAAAATTGACATTTTCTAGTGAATTATAAAGTTAGCCTACATTTTCTTATTACAGCATGTTTGTCTTGTTATTTGTATAAAGTATTGATGTGGTCTTCAATGTGATTATTGTTGGAACATTTTATTTACAAATTAACAGTAAACATATCCTTTGTTACCATGGCAACGGCTATAAAAGAACTATTTTTAGTGATTTGTGCACCTTTTTTTTACAAAAAATATAATTATTTACAATTTTTTATCAACAAACAAGTTGATTCAAGAAGACTGTCTATTTGTAGCTCACCTGGCACAACGTGCCAAGGCGATCTATTGTTATCATCATGTGTCGGTCGTCAGGCGTCGTCCATCGTGTGTCGTCTGTCAACAATATTTTATTTCAAGTGACATCCCCTCTAAAATTATAGTGTCAAATGTAATGAAACTTTCCAAGGATGGTATTTGGGTGATTCTCTGTCAAACTAGCTAAAAATGTGGATCCATGTAGAACTCTGGTTGCCATGGAAACCAAAAGAAAAATATTCTAACCCCTTCTTCTCCGAAACCGGTTGTCAGGTGTCAAAATAATTTGATGGGAATAATCATAAGGTGACTATCTTCCCAAGAAGCTAAAATCATGACAATATCTTAAACAACATGGCCGCTAGGGGGCGGGGCCTGTTTGTCTGTATAGAAAACATAGCAAAAATTTTAAATCTCCTCTTCACCAAAACCAATGGTCTGACTTCAAAATAATTTAATTGGAATAATCATTAGGTAACCACCTCCCATAATAGCTAAAATGGTTTGAAACCATGCGGAACGGTTGCCATGACAATCAAAAGAAAACAATATTTAAATTCTCAGTGTTGATATACTTACTGGTCCTTCGGGATCATTAGTTTTTATGTAATTCGAAAATTGAATACTGCTTAAGCCGGCGCTAGTGGACATGAGTAGTATTGTATTTTTAATAACTAGTCAGAACAGAGTCAATAAAACTGAGTCTGCAGTTTTCTCCTTTCGCATTACTACTTATGCTTTCGAAGGATCTCCCACTTTCAGAATGTATTTCTACAATCCGATATTCAGATTTCGAAATAAGTTCATGGGAATAATGATTTGGTGACTCTACCAAAATAGCTGAAACAGTGACAGCATTTGGTATTTATGTCTGAATTTCCAAACTGATTTTCCATCGCCTGAGCTTTGTTTGGTTTGGTTTGGTTGGCAAGTCCACCCTCATACATTGTGGACAGACAAGCCCTTGGTCGTGAAGGGATTTCAGGAGCTTACACTGTGGGCATGCAAAACCAATTGCGGCTCGTGTACGAAGTGATTCTTCAATCTTCAGCTAGGTGTCAGTTGAACATACGAAACTTTTGTAAATACTTGGATTTTCAATAGTTATGAGCTGCTTAAGTATGCAATAAACTGACATGGACAAAATATGTAATTATACCCCACTTCTAAAGAAGTGAGGGCTATATTGGACTCGCGTGTGTACGTCTAAAGAAGTATCAGCACAACTGTGAAACTTCATAATTGTGTTGATAGAGGGTGATGAGAGTATGTGAAGTCAACAAGGGTTGTACCTTTAATTTCATTTTTGAGGGAGTTATTCCCCTTAGTTACTTTTCATAGGCATTTGTTTGTCCGGAGCAGAACTTGTCAAGTATAGAAAACATAGCAAAAATTTTAAATCTCCTCTTCACCAAAACCAATGGTCTGACTTCAAAATAATTTAATTGGAATAATCATTAGGTAACCACCTCCCAAAATAGCTAAAATGGTTTGAAACCATGCGGAACGGTTGCCATGACAATCAAAAGAAAACAATATTTAAATTCTCAGTGTTGATATACTTACTGGTCCTTCGGGATCATTAGTTTTTATGTAATTCGAAAATTGAATACTGCTTAAGCCGGCGCTAGTGGACATGAGTAGTATTGTATTTTTAATAACTAGTCAGAACAGAGTCAATAAAACTGAGTCTGCAGTTTTCTCCTTTCGCATTACTACTTATGCTTTCGAAGGATCTCCCACTTTCAGAATGTATTTCTACAATCCGATATTCAGATTTCGAAATAAGTTCATGGGAATAATGATTTGGTGACTCTACCAAAATAGCTGAAACAGTGACAGCATTTGGTATTTATGTCTGAATTTCCAAACTGATTTTCCATCGCCTGAGCTTTGTTTGGTTTGGTTTGGTTGGCAAGTCCACCCTCATACATTGTGGACAGACAAGCCCTTGGTCGTGAAGGGATTTCAGGAGCTTACACTGTGGGCATGCAAAACCAATTGCGGCTCGTGTACGAAGTGATTCTTCAATCTTCAGCTAGGTGTCAGTTGAACATACGAAACTTTTGTAAATACTTGGATTTTCAATAGTTATGAGCTGCTTAAGTATGCAATAAACTGACATGGACAAAATATGTAATTATACCCCACTTCTAAAGAAGTGAGGGCTATATTGGACTCGCGTGTGTACGTCTAAAGAAGTATCAGCACAACTGTGAAACTTCATAATTGTGTTGATAGAGGGTGATGAGAGTATGTGAAGTCAACAAGGGTTGTAACTTTAATTTCAGTTTTGAGGGAGTTATTCCCCTTAGTTACTTTTCATAGGCATGTGTTTGTCCGGAGCAGAACTTGTCAAGTATTGTAGAAACAACTGTGAAACTTTATATATGGAGAGAGGATGATAAGAGGATGTGCTGTCAATAAGGGTTGCAACTCTAAATTGATTTTTGAGGGAGTTATTCCACTTAGTTACTTTCCAGAAGCAATTTTTGTTCGGAGCATAACTTCTCAATTATTGTAGGCACAACTGTGCAACTTTATATATGAATAGAGGGTGATGAGAGGATGTGCGGTCAATAAGGGTTGTAAATCTAAATTCATTTTTGAGGGAGTTTTTCCCCATTGTTACTTTTTAGAAGCAATTTGTTTGTGTGGAACATAACTTCTCAAGTATTGTAGGCACAACTGTGAAACTTTATATATTGAAAGAGGGTGGTGAGAGGATGTGCAGCCAACAAGGGCTGTAACTATAAATTCATTTTTGAGGGATTTATTCCCCTTTGTTACTTTCCATAAGCAATTTAAGTAGATGAAAGTATTATTGAGCTATTGCCGCTTGTACTGAAGTCAGTGCATCTTGTGACAAGGTGGCGGGCAGGGGTAATAATCACCTTTAGTGATAGCTCTAGCTGTAATAATCACCTTTAGTGATAGCTTAGTTGTATTTAGCCACAATCAACATTGCGATGTGAATGTGACTACCGATACATTATTAGATCTATCATATTGACAGTGGTTTGCTTATTTGGTTTGAAATCAATTTCGTTCTTGGGTGAGTGAGTGAGTGAGTGAGTGAGTTGGGTTTTACGTCTGACCAATAGTATTTAAGTTATTTGCAGACGGCGATTTTAAATGAACATTTTAACAAACCAAGCTTACTTTTCAAGGAAAACTTTTAGTTCCCATATGCTGTAAAAACAATTGTTATTGTACTTTTTTTTTAAAAAAAAATACAGTCTACTGACATATTCTGTGACATATGTAATGTGTATACATGTTGTAAAATAATGTATGTGGTATACACATGTTGTGATTTAAAAACAACGAAATCTGTTTGTGAAACACAATGTCCCCCATATGACGTTTGATTTTGATGTATGACCTTTACCTTAATAGGTCACCCCTAAAAATGTTCGCCTCCATAAGTTTCTCATGCATGCCAAGTTTGAAGGATGTATGTTGAAGACGACAAAATTATCACCAATCTAAATTTGACCCGTAATTTGACACTTGACCATAATGTATGACATTGACCTTAAAAAGTCACCACTAAACGGTTCGCCTCCATAAGTTGCAAATGCATGCCAAGTTTGAGGGATGTATTTTGAATGGTGACAAATTTATCGCCAATCTAAATTTGACCAGTAATTTGACATTTGACCTTGATGTATGAACTTGATCTTGATATGTCACCCCTAAATAATTTTGCCGCTATAACTTGCATATACATGTATATGCATGCTAAGTTTGAAGTATGTATGTGCAATAGCTACACAATTGTCGCCAACGTTAAAGTTGGGAACAAAACAACCAACAAACAGTCAATAAAAAAAACCAATTGACCCCTCTTTGATGGGGGGGGGGGGGGGGGGCACTATTAAGATATTGATACATGTACCCTGTTATTGTTACAATTTTGAATGTCTGTGATGATGATTTTGATTGTATGAAAATGATTTTGAATGTCGGTGATAGTGATTTTGAATGGCGGTGATAATGATTTGTGATAGTTAACATTATGATTACAGCACTTTTGTGATAAATATGTGCTTAGTCATAGTTATTAATGAAACTGAAAAAACCCCACTTAGTTGACATTTCTGAGAAAATTGTGATCATTTAAACGTTAACAGTGTGCAAACTAACTATGATGATATTATCTGAAATGCTGAAAGAAGAGTTTATAGGGTACAATTTATTGATCTAAAATAATATATCATTAAACTGTTTGTGTATAACCATTATATTTATGTCTCTACCTCGATTTACGAAATATTCATGTTAGGTTAAGAAAATAGTTCTCAAGTTTTACCTTTGATCTTCCAATTTGAATGACCTTGATTTTATGTACCAAGTCCTTGGTAGAGAATATTGTCTTAGTATGTTATGCACATTAATTACAATATACATCACTGAGGTAGGAAAAAATGACTGAAATGCACAAAAAGTGCAAATTTGACATTTGGCTTCTCAAATGTGACTTTTGACCTCTACTTGCGACATTGACATTGACAATATGTACCAAAGTCTTGGTAGAGGATATTGACTTAGTAAGGTGTATGTGCATATCTATTACAAAACATACATCACATACTCGTACATGGGAAAATGTACTGAAATTGCACAAAAAGTACAAATTTGACCTTTGACTTCTTAAATGTGACATTTGACCTCTACTTGCGACCTTGACATTGGCAGTATGTACCAAAGTCCTTGGTAGAGGATATTGTTTTAGTATGTTGATCTTGCAAAGTTATAAGAAATACATCACATATGTAGAACAAGTGGACTTCAACATTCACAAATTAGTAAAAAGTGATGTTTGACTTCTAAAATGTGACCTTTGACCTCTACTTATGACATTGACCTTGACAGACCTATAAAACTCGTGGTAAAGGGCAACTCCTTTTTTAAATGAATATCTGTGCGAAGTTTTATTTAAATATACCAATGTTAATGTAAAATTGTAGAACGAAAAGGTCTTGAAACAGAGAAAAAAGCTCAAATTTGACCTTTGATCCCTAACCATGGCATTGACCTTAAAGCGAATCAATTGAAACTTATATTTTTAGCATTGCCTTGATATCAGTCATTTAATTATAAAGTTATACAAAAATCCCTTCATTAGTTAAAAAGATATTAAGAGATTTTTGTGTATGATATTTATTTTATTTCTACGACATAGCCGTTGCCATGGAAACTCAAATTTTAGTGCTTTATAATTTTACCACAATGCTGCCACCCTTCTTATTTTGATTGTTAAGTCATATTCTTCGTTATCTCAAAGTATCCTGTCATTGTAAACCAGGTAACAAAATTTCGAAGATATTAAGAGATCTTTGTGTATGATATTTATTTTATTTCTACGACATAGCCGTTGCCATGGAAACTCAAATTTTAGTGCTTTATAATTTTACCACAATGCTGCCACCCTTCTTATTTTGATTGTTAAGTCATATTCTTCGTTATCTCAAAGTATCCTGTCATTGTAAACCAGGTAACAAAATTTCGAAAAATGTCTCTTGTAAATTTTGAGATACATTTTAAATGTTCATATATAAATTTCTGTTTAAATAGTCTTGTTAATTTTATCAAAACCTTCCCAAACGGAACATATACATTTCAAAGTGTATAAGTTCCTTTCAAACTTACTTCATTAATACAATATTTTGTTCAAAAACATCTCTATGGACAGGCGAAGGTGTGCTTATTGAAAAAAAAACCCTGCATAACATGGTAAATTTCGACTTAACAGAGAATATCAAAGGGGCTTCAGAAACGTCTATGTTGTTCCTTCTGTCGTGCTTTAATTGCTGCTATACAGATGCTTCCATATCCATCAAATACATTTTAGCGTGAGGTTGAGTACCCATAAACCTGGTATAAGCCCCAAGTAGCCGTTTTGGCTACTGACCATTCCAATACGTTACTCCTGCTTGTTATTACAATATGATCTTCTTTGTTTTACAGGATGAATGGTAAATGTTTTCGTCACGTCTTGACATGCAGTTATGCCTTGTTATGTTTGTTTTATCGGTTGCCTTGCTCCTGTGGGTGTGGCGCTCACTGTAGACTTTTTTTCCATTTCGGTTCAAAGCACATACCGGAATAATTTGGTATAGTTCGCGTCACTTGTGTTGCAAAGCAGCAGGGTTGTAAAGAATATCAACATAAAAACATGAAAATTGTAACAGAGGACAAATTCTACAGACGAAACTTTTTGGCAGCGAAACAGTTTAGAATGCGTTCTGGACATGGTGAACTTGTTGGTTGATATGTGAATGTTATTATTTGACTAAAAACTTAAATTAGAATAAATATTTGTCTTTTGTGATAATCGAACACGGTTGCAGAGTATGAACGTCAACGATAATCATTGGGTCAAAACATATCGATTCAGCCCAACTGTTAGACATTGCTGTTATACATACCTGTAAGACCCCCCCTCACGTGTCTAGTATGAGTATCCTTTTTTATTCTCACCTTAAAACTGACAAACTGAATAAATACTTCTAAAATTGAAAATCAATCGAGGGTAGCTAATGTTTTTTGCAAGACAGTTGTAAACGAAAGTGTACATGTAGTTGAAAATAGAAACAAAAACATAATAGACAAGATATTTATAAAAGGTGTCAAAATCAAAATGATAAGGTGATGGCATCCTACGATTTCACATGTTTAAAGGACCATTAGTATATAGATCTGTTTAAAATAAAAAGGACATTTCACTGAAAAGTATTAAACTATTGCATGTATGCCCTACACATTCCCAGTATTTGATGCAAGCTTCTGTGTTTTTATAGCTTATCTCAATTTCAAATGAAGTACTAAATATGATAAATACCCGTTCCTTTAATGTTTTACTTCATTTCATGATTTCAGATATACACTAGCATTCAGGACGGCGCCATTAGCGCCACTTTAGATATACAGTAAACCCCATCTAAACCGGAAATCTAGCAGAATGTATATACGTTTAGGCAGGTGACGGCTTAATGCAGAGTGAAAGTCATGCAGAAAGCTCTTAGAGAAACTTTCTGCACGGCTTTCAGTCCGCATTAGGCTGCCACCTGTCTCCAAGACCAATATTTATACTTAATGTAACGTCTGGTTTATAGGATTTTTACTTTACTCGTCATGCATATGAATGCTTCCCCGCAAGTTAGTTTACCTGTTCACTGTGGCATTGATGTAGTGCAAAACAAATATCAGAGATCATGCTCAGCTTATGTATTAGGAAAAAGACAATAATTTGCGTAACGATAGAGTCGTGCTCGTGATAGTCAACGACATTCCGCTCTGGCGAATCTACAGACAGTAGACATATTCATCAATATCTAACTATCTATCATAATCCAGAACGCATATGCAACCGTTTTTTTTTTATCTACAAACAACTTGCCCCTGTATTAAAGAGGAAGTCCCTACATTCGAAGCGTTTCAAAAATACCTAAAATATACAAAACTCACATGTTAATATGCTGAAAAGTAGTTTATTGCAAGAAAATCTATAGAATAAACTTTGAAAATGACAAAACATCATTTTGTTTGACATTGACGATCCCGTTTTAATTCTCCGATGTTTAATGTTTATTCCGGTCTGGTTTTAGTTTCGTATCTGTTTGCGCTAATCTCGTGTCTCCGACCACTTCCGAAAAAAGGTCGTTACGTAAACAATGGAGAGATCGGGTGATCATCGGCAAAACGCGGAAATCTGGACCGAAAAGGCCGATAATACTTTGTTGTAGAACTAAAAATATAAGTATTGGTGAAATCGGTTTATTTTGTATCACAGAGGAAGTTTTCGATATAAGTTCAAATTGATAATCTTCATAATAATGATTGAGCATAGCAAAAACCAAGCTTTATGATATTATTAAAAATATGGGTTCATTGTAGGGACTTCCTCTTTAAGTGAAATAAGTACGTTTATTTGTACATGTGTGTACCTAGTGACCTTTACTAAAAACACATTCAACCCGTGTCTCTAATCATGGCCTGACTCAACACATGGTTCCGTTAGAATCGTATCTTCAAACAAAACTTAGAACAGTTCACGATATGTGTTTGGTTAAGTGCATATAGTAATGTCTGATTTTGGTGTTTGCTTTCATGTTCGTCTGTTTCATTCCTCAAACTAGACAATCGATATCCTTCTGTATATACCTTACTGAATATCAATCATGATATAAATATTTTCGGCGCCAAATTTCTAGTTGTCGCCTGCAACCTAATTTCGTTAAAACATTCCTTTTAAAATGAAGAATTGAGATAAATAAATGAAAATGTCAAGGGAATAAACCGCTGACATTGAACTAGAGGTTGAAGCAAACGGTGAAGCGCCTGCTCAGACACCGTCTTGAGTGAGTGAGTGAGATGGATTTTACTGTACCGCGACACAATGAGGTCATATAGCGCTGAACGCCGTTTTGAAAAGTAGTCGTTGTGCTTTCTGGCGACTTCGGAGGGGAAATAGTTACATTTCTGTGTTTCTGGGCATTTTGCACAGATTTCAACTATTACCTATTTTTTCATGGATTAGTCCACAATGTGCTAAAACATTTTGTTTAAAAACCTCGGATGTTTGCGATTATCTAATAATTTATTATTATTGTGAAAAGCAAGAGTTCTGTAAATATCTTTATACTAATTTACTTGTGTTGCCTATAATCACTCGTGATAAACAGACTTTTCTTGTCCTTCGAGATCACCAGTTTCAGTGTTTTTAAAGGATATCACACTTTCAGAATTTATACTCGTCCCTTTACTTGATGGGACCGCCTTCTGAAACCTTTACATTCGGATTAGAATCAGACCTGACGGCTCTTTAGAATCTGTTTTATCAGTGTCTGTCCCGTTGCTTACCTGATCGAGACTCATTTTGACGCATTTGTTTTCAGACTAGACCCACATCAGACGGCTCCTGACCCGTTAGCTTATGGTATAATATAGTCCCGATATGACCTTTTCTGCGACGGCCAAAACTTCCTACATTAAGTATAAGCCGTAAAAGCATATTCTTAATACGCGCGATAACGTTATGTTATCTTCCCTGAAGATCCCTGAATGGGTGAAACCGGTTGGAATTTTACTGTAGAATATTTTGGAAATATTACACAATATGTAACTGGACAAGGCGTCTTTCTAATCTTTTTTTCCTATACTTTTATCCGTATTGTATAGTTCATTCTATATATATATACATACACACACAGAGAGGATCTTACATGAGTGTTCTTGATTACTGGATTTATTAAATGAGTCTTTTAAACGCTTTTTTTTATCGTTTTAAAAATATGGAAAAATAGTCAAACAGGGAGAGCCACACACGAAATGACACCGCACCAAACACCATCAAACAAAAAACGGTAAAGCCACAAGACAAAACATAACAGGACGCATATCAAGACGAAAAACATTAAACATTAAGCATATTAAACAACAAAATTGACCATAGGCTGAAAGCAGGAGTACCGCCTTGGAACGGCCAGTAACCAAAATAAGCTACTGGGGGACTTAAACCTGGTTTACAGGTACCCAACCTCGTCCTTATCCCACTTTCACCAAAGTCAAAATGTAAATAAAATTCCCCCTCCAGACAACTCCACAACATGCATAACGATGTCTGCCAAAATGACATGATTTGAAAATAAACGTTAGAGGTAAACAAGCGACGTCATCATTTAAATGACGTCATAATTTAAAAGTACGGGAAAACTATATGAAACACTTCTACACCAACATTTTATAAAAAATAAATCGCAAGAAGATACAAGTACTAGTGGATATCAAGCATGCACAACTGTTTTGTTTGAAAAAGAATAAACTTGACATCGTAGACATGTACTCGTTGACTATTCAGAGGTCAGAGCAGCTGTGGAGAAGTCATTTGGGGTACGACAGAACTGGCAAAATACAAATATCTAATTTCCTCCCTCCGTAAACGGGTTTCAGAGGGAATCTTCATAGAGTATTAAGCCCTTTCCGTCGTCGCACAAGCAAAGAGGAAAGCATAATGACCAACTGTAAAGGGCTCGACCACCAAGCATGTAGTGTGCTGCAATATAGAGGGGTCATATCCCTTTTTAATGAATTGTTTTATACGTTTGACAAAGAAAGTATCAAAATATGTGTGTCCAATAATTTTTCGAAGTTTGTAAATGACATCACCGTAAAACTCCGGATGTGAAATACCTAACTTTAGAAAAGTAGGTAAATTACAATTGTATTTGCTGATGAGTAGAACATTACGGTGGTAAAATTTTGAAAATGTTTTACGAAGTTTGTCATATCTGTAGCCCTGTTTTAGTAGTTTTTCAGTGATAATAAGGTTACGATTATTAAAATCATCAACAGAGGAACAAGCTCTAGCAAAACGAATAAGCTGAGAAATGTATACACCGTAACATGTAGCACGGGGAACAACTGTTTTAAAATTAAAGTCATCCCTTTTGTCATAAATTCCAGAAGAAATTGTTCCAATGTTTATAGATAAATTTAAATCTAAGACGAATTTAATAAAATCCAATAATCACGAACACGAGTGCAAGATTCTATTTATAACATAACAAACACAGAGGTTTTTGCAGCCAATATTTCAGCAGTAACGTGGATTGTTATAAATTCTCCTTACATATAGAAATGATGAATGAAAGGTGTTATTAGGTTCGCTAGGTAACTGGGACAAAGTAGGTCCAAAATTTCCAACTTTATTGTGATGTTGTTATCATTCTCTTGCAGGATATGCAAGTAACATACACAACTCTCATTCGCCTCTTACATCATCATAAGTATGTCATGCACCTCGTGGTAGGTGTTGTGTTCACCAACAATTTGATGCACTTGGTAGCTACACTAATGTAATTGACGTGTTGATGAACACAATACAGGTGCCCCTCTATCACTTTCCAATATGAATAAAGTTAAAATACCTCGAATAGAACTAAAAGCTTTAAATATGCAATCTGTGTCGTCTGTACAAGTACCCAGAAATATTTCTAATTTCTCTTCCCTTCAACCTTTTGTTCGTTTAAAACAACTTAATCTTCAGTCGGCTTCATCTTTTCACATACCATCTCTTTCTATTAATAAATGTTTTTTCAATGGACCAAGAGTTGTACTTTCACCTTTAAAATCTGTTATCCAAAATGTTTCTTCTATTCGTAAACGGTCCTTATGCAGGCGACACAGAGTGTATCCAATTATCCAAAAGTGCTTTGCTAAGAGGTGCATATGTTGTAATAACTTTTCTTGTAATTCCACTATAAAATCTACAGTTAATGGTAGAACATTTAATGTCAAGATAAACTCAGACGTTGATTGTACTACTACTAACGTTATTTATGTTTTAACTTGAAACGCGCCTAGTTGCGGTATACAGTACGTAGGACAAACAGGACGTGCTTTGAAAACTCGATTTCGTGAGCATGCATATCAGTGTCGAAATCGTAAACTAAACAATTTTTTATACCAACACTTTCGGAAATCTGGCCATTCTTTTAAAGATGTTTTAGTACAAATTGTTGAGCATATAACATATGATAAGGAGGCGACTAGTAGCTTTAAATCGAAAGCTAGATTTATATCTGAATTAAATTGGATAAAAAAATTGCAAACACCTTTTCCTTTAGGACTGAATGATAATATTTACCAGACTGGAAATATTTCAAAAGAACCAGATATAGATATTTTTTCATTTTTTTCTATTAGAAAACGCAAATCTCGATCGCATGGCATTCGCAAGAATGGTAATATTAAACGAAAATCTCGTTTGAAATTGACTCTTCTTGATCTACATACTTTACGCCTAATTTCGGGTAAACATGCCATGCTTTCTAGACTTTCCTCCTTATCTATATGTTCATTAAAAGAAATTGACGAGCAAGCCGATAAAATTATTTTTCGATCAGATCCTCTCATAGGAACGGCTAGTTTGATACAAAGCTTTACTCTACATGTTCTCAGACCGCACATCGACAAATTATCTGAACACCAAAGATTCTTCTTGAAAATTCCTTTTATTAATAAAGGTATTGATTTTATTGACCTCCAAAGTATTTTTAGAGACAAAAATGTAATTGACACTATTCCTAAATACTTTAAAAATACAGAACCACCTATCATCTGCTACAAATATAACAAACCCATCAGAAATACAATTTTCAACTATAATAAAATTGTGGCCGACCTTAATATTAATGATAATATTCCTGATAATTGAGATTGCGCCACCTCAAAATTTTGCTATTCTCCGGCTGGTCATGTGATTACTGGTAATTTTGAGATAATTAAAGATAAACGTCTACGATCTCTTTTGAATAAAGGTCCCAAATATAGAATACCATCCTTGATAGATTTTAACTCTTGTCGAGTTCAGATTGCGGAGGCTTTACAAAATTTTAGTATTAAATGGTGTCGAAGAGAACATGTTGAGTCTACTGCCCTTTCTTGTTGGAAAAAACTAATTTTTGATATAATTGATAAACGCATTTCCTTTTACAGCTCTAATAAACACCTTCTTCCACCTAAACCTAGAACTTCATTTAGACATCTTAAAAAGGGTTTACAGGATTTCCATTCAAAATACGTTTTTGTTCCTGCTGATAAGGCATCAAATAATGTGATTATTATTTGACGATTACATTATATCGATGTCTTGAAGCAGGAAATTACTAATACCAAGTCATACATTTCAGTTACCACTGTCATTTCAGACCATGTCAAAAAGTGTGAACAATTTGGAACCGATATTAAAATTACACAACATAAACTTCCTACTATGTATTGGTTACCAAAACTACATAAAAAAACATATAAAGCGCGTTTCATTGCACATACTAGTTCATGTACAACTACTAAATTGTCTATATTTTTGACTTCTTGTTTAACGAAGGTAAAGGAACATGTAAAATTTTACTGTGATAAGACTTATGAAAATTCTGGAATAAATCTCTTCTGGTCTATTAAGAACTCTTCAGAAGTCTTAAACAAACTTAAGAACAAAAGGTATCTTGCATCCACTGTAAGCACTTACGATTTTTCTACTCTGTACACAACTCTTCCTCATATTTTGATTAAGGATAAGCTTACTAGCTTGATCCAGAAAGTATTTGCCCGAGAAAAAACATCGTTCTTGGCATGTAATGCTGAAAAAGCTTTCTTTACTGACGAGCAAATGAAATATTACACCAATTGGACTTGCTCAGAAGTTTGCGAAGCACTAACCTTTCTTTTGGATAACATATTTGTACGTTATGGGAATGCTATATACCGTCAGGTAATTGGTATTCCCATGGGTACGAATTGTGCACCACTTGTCGCAGATTTGTTTTTGTACTGCTATGAGAGAGATTTCATGTTGAGTTTGAATCCTCAATCACAAGAAGATGTTATAAAAGCCTTCAATGAAACTTGTCGATATTTGGATGATATCTTTAACTTAGATAACCCTTTCTTTAATGCTCTGATTCCTACAATTTATCCTAAAGAACTCAAATTGAATAAAGCTAACCCGTCCGACAATTATGCAGCGTTTCTTGACCTAGACCTTAAAATTAATAATGGAATGATTTCTTCTAAAATATATGACAAAAGAGATGATTTTGATTTTAATATTGTAAATTTTCCTCATCTTGACGGGGATGTTCCCCGTGCTCCATCTTACGGGGTTTATATATCTCAACTTATTCGTTTTGCTAGAGCTTGTTCATCTATTGACGATTTTAACAGTCGAAATCTCATTTTAACTGAAAAACTTCTTAAACAAGGATATAGATACCATAAACTAAGAAAAACTTTCTCTAAATTTTACTATCGAAATCTCTCGCTTATTGGCAAGTACAAATGTAATCTCAAGGTACTTTTGCGACACGGTATTTCACATCCTGAATTTTATGGTGATGTGATTTACAAACTTCGTAGAATTATTGGACATACCCATTTTCTCACTTTGTTCATCAAATATATTAAACAATTCATTAAAAAGGGATATGATCCTGTATTATTACAACATACTGCATGTTTGGTTGTGAACCCTTTTACAGTTGGCAATCACGCTGGCCTCTTTGCATGTACGCCGACAAGAAAGGTTTAGTACTCTATGAAGGCGACCTCTTAAATCCAGAAATGGAAGGAGAACGTCGGATATCTGTACTATTTCATTTTTGTCGTACCCTTTATTACTTTTCTACAGTTACTCTGTTTGCAGCTCAATCATTGAGTACACTAGCGATAGGTGGATACAGTATGTTCAATTAAATGTTTTTTTGTTATACATGCACTTTACCACTGTATTTGCTGTCGCGGTTGTTGTAGATTAGTCGGAGAGGGGATACGTTTATTACACTGTTTGTCTTTTAGGATGGGGATGGAATAAGGGTGAGGTTGGGCGCCCATAAACCGGTTTAAACCCCCGGTGACTTTTGTCACTGACCGTTCCACGGCGGTACTTCCATCTTCCTCCTATTGTATGTTTGTTTTGTCTTTGTGCGTCTCTTGTTGTTTTTTCTACCCATGTACATTTGCTGTTTCCTTGTGTTGCTGTTCGGGCGAGTGTTTGTTCTGTATGTGGTATTTCCTGCATGACTCATTTTTGTACTTTTACTGTCAAATCAACCAGGATCTAATTTAGACCTCTCTCGTATTCAATTTAACTGTTATAGTTTATGATACAAATTTCTACATAAACACGTCAAAATAAATTTTTAGTTACAGCTTTGACATACAAAGTTACAATCGCGTCACATTATGACGTCATTGTACACAACTTGTGTATGTGTAAAGCGCGCCATTTAAATGAAGACCCGCATACAGTTCGCCTACACGTCTGAAACTCACTGTCAATGGGATTCAAAATGCGCCTTCGTTTTGGTATATTAAGCCCTTCATCAGTGTTGCATACACATGGACATTTCCACCGAGAAAACAATCTCGATTCAAGTTCAGTGAAAAAGTTTATTGAAATGGACAAAAGATTTAGTACGAACTGCTGCATAAAATGTGTTGGAACAGGAGGAAGATTTTCGCGATCAGCTGAGTATAGCATATTTGAAATACGTTTGTGCTGGATTCAGATGACTATAGTTGTTGATTGACGATATATTTTTATGAGTAGAAATCTGCATAAACAAAAGGACATGCGGTGAAGAAAATGTAAAGTTGTGGAGGCATTTTGTATGTAGAATGGATGGTTTGGGTTAGAGTAGCTGGTAGGTATTTTTAAGACAACTCCACAACATGCATAACGATGTCTGCCAAAATGAAATGATTTGAAAATAAACGTTAGAGGTAAACAAACGACGTCAACATTTAAATGACGTCATAATTTAAAAGTACGGGAAAACTATATGAAACACTTCTACACCAACATTTTATAAAAAATAAATCGCAAGAAGATACAAGTACTAGTGGATATCAAGCATGCACAACTGTTTTGTTTGAAAAAGAATAAACTTGACATCGTAGACATGTACTCGTTGACTATTCAGAGGTCAGAGCAGCTGTGGAGAAGTCATTTGGGGTACGACAGAATCAGCTGAGTATAGCATATTTGAAATACGTTTGTGCTGGATTCAGATGACTATAGTTGTTGATTGACGATATATTTTTATGAGTAGAAATCTGCATAAACAAAAGGACATGCGGTGAAGAAAATGTAAAGTTGTGGAGGCATTTTGTATGTAGAATGGATGGTTTGAGTTAGAGTAGCTGGTAGGTATTTTTTGGCATACATTTTGTAGATATTTACTGACAGCGATTACAATTTGTATTATTTTATCGAAATTAAGGCGCAAGTGCCAACAGTCCTTTGCCATCTATCGTGACTCAATCGTTGACAGGTATAGGTCACCGTCCGCCAGTTTGTTTGTTTTGACAGCGCGTATGAATACAGTTAGGTCGTTCGAATGTTATTCACTAGTGATATATATATATACCAGGGGATATCAAAAAGTTTTGAGCCTCGGGCATTTTTGTCATTCAGATCGATGAATGCTTTCACGCCTGATGTTCATCAGTTTGTTAACTATTTAGGACATAACGGATTATCTTGATTATTATAATCATTTCGTCTCAGCACTTCGATTAAGAGGTATACCCCTAGTGAGCTGACAAAAATGGACAAAACTTAGTACAGAGCGATGGATTGGCAAACTAGGTTGAACTAGTGTGTGGCGTTGGAAGGGGACTATGTCGAAAAATAAAGCAGTTAACTTCCAAAAATCCAGCTCTTTCTATGTGAGGCTCAAAACTTTTGATATTCCCTCGTATATCAGATAAAGATAAAGGAATGAAATCGATTATGTTACACAAAAGTAACCGTGTGTATCTACTCATTTTTTTTTAAATATGGATAAGTGTGTTGATGGGGACTTTTGTTTGTCATTTCATAATTTCCTGCCTGAAATCTGTTCTAATTTTGTATTTACAAATAATGCAAAAATCCTCTGCTGAAGTGTAAATATGGCAACGTGGTATTTGATACTGAAAAATAAACTAAGATTATTAAATTCATGAGATTTATGGCCCCGTACTTCATTCGCAGTGTTGTTATATTTTCTTCGAGGTATAAGTTTTGGAAATTAAATACTGCTTAAACCGTTGCTAGGGGGTATGAGTGGTGTTGCACATGTAATTACTACTCATGAACAGACTTAATAAAAACTGAGTCTGCAATGTTCTCTTTTCCTATTGATACTTTTGCTTTCGAAGGATCACCTACTTTCGAAGTTTGGTATTCCAATGGCTCAATAATAACGCAAACGTTGTGGCTACTATTGCCAAGACGCTAAACCTTTTCATGTATATGCACCCAATAACATGAAAGAGTGAAACATTCATAATGGTCAATTGGTTAAGTAGATGGCCTTGTCAACATTGCTGATTGTTGCATTCAAAGAACGATGTATTTTGCTCTATATGTCTAGAATATCACTTGCGTGCGTGGCGCTATTTTCAAATTCTCTTTATGGTAACGGTGAATCGGCAACAGACTGGGCACGCTTTGCTAATTAAAGTTGGTGTAGTGATCTCAGTTTTATGACTCGTTTATAAATAAAGGATGTTTCGATTTGTAGACAGTCCACTGTCGATGTATGTTGAGTACTTAGGTCTTTATTCCACCATCACCTTTTCGACACTTTATTTATTTTAAACCAGCTTATCAATTCCTTGATTTGAAACTCCTTGTGGGCGATTGATTGTCACTTGTCGCACACCTGTTGACGATAGTCAGGGGACATTGTGTTTTGCACCTGTCCGTCCGTCTGTCAGTCCGTTCGTCTGTCTGTGTGTCACGCTTTTTACGTGCAGTTGGTTGTCACAGTTTTTTCATTGTATTGTATCTCACTAACCACTAAAGATATTAGCATGGAATTGCATATACACATTAAACACCATCCATACTTTTATTGCGCACCCAGTCAATGCTGCCCGCAAGCCTAAGGTCAAGGTCAAATGACTTAGGAATTTTACGTGCAGCTAGGCCAGCACCACTACGGGGGCATCGCTGTGTCTTACAGACACAATTTTCTAGTTGTGTATTGCTATGATATAGGATTCATGTTAAGTCTGTAACATTATAAACAGGCAAATTTTGTCATTGCCTTTAATGAAACATCTTTATATATGGATGGCATGGTTAATATTGAAAATCCAGTTTTGATACCTAGTTTTCTAGTCATACATTCCCCCGAAAACATTCAGCTAAATAGAACACATCAGTCAAACACTTCAGCACAATTCCGAGACTCGGATCACCCACTTTCAGAATATGTGTACTTCACAACAGCAGGTTGTTAAGTGCTTGTGTGGCGGCCGTAAAAAGTCGCCCGTACTTCATTCTCAGTGTTTTTTGGTCATTTGGGATCATTAGTTTTGATGGTATAAATTTTGGAAATTAAATATTGCTTAAGCCGGTGCAAGGGGCATGAGTAGTGTTATCTATAAGTAGTCATTTATCTCTTCAACAATCGGGATGAAATTTGCTTTAATATAGTAAATTATCCTCATTGAGATGGAGATGTTACATTATACGGATTTTACATTTCACAACTTATCCATTTTGTTAGAGCCTCTGTTGAGGATTTCAATTTTCGCAATCGTGTTATTATTGAGAAACTTCTTGAACAGGGATACAGGTATCTGTAAGATATCATTAGTAAATACAAAATAATGTGATTTAATGTAGATCAAGGAAACATCATATTTGCCTTTATGACGTTTGACATGATACTTTTCACATAACATTGCTGCAATATTAGCTATATCAAATAAGAACTATTTACTTTCGGCATACTAGTCAGAACCATTCAAATACACAATATACAATAAGTTTGTATACAGCTGTGATAATTGTGTATACCTCTATTACATCCAATATATATATATATATATCTACATGAAGAAATAGTTAACATGAAGAGTTGCTATTTACAAAACAAGAGGGTCATGATGGTCCTAAATCGCTCACCTCGTTATTATATCATAATATCGGGGCCAATATGAAACCAAGGGCCATAATTTTAGGCCAGGGGGTTAAAATTTGAACAATCTTAATAAAGGAACATTAGGTGATGCTTCATATAAATTTCAAAGGTCTGGGCTTTACAATTTCACAGAAGGAGATTTTTAAAGAGTTTCCTATGAAAAACTGATAAGCCCGGGGCGGGGCCATTTTGGTCAAGGGGTCATAATTTGAACAATATTGGTAGAAAACCATTAGATGATACTACATACCAAATTTCAAATGTCTAGGCCTTACAGTTTCTGAGAAGAAGATTTTTAAAGTACCTTATTCTCAGTGTTGTTATATTGTCTGGTCCTTCGGGATCATATGTGTTGATGTTATTAGTTTTGAAAATTGAATACTGCTTAAGCCGGTGCTAGGGGGCGTGGGTAGTGTTGCACTTTTAATTACTACTCATGAAAAGACTCAATAAAACCGAGTCTGCAATTTTCTCGTTTTGCATTTCTACTTTTGCTTTCGAAGGATCACCCATTTTCAGAATATATGTACTTCACAACAGCAGGGGCGGGGCCATTCTTAATCTGGCGGTATTAATTTGAACAATCTTTGTAGAGGGCCATTAGATGATGCTACACTCCAATATCAAAGGTCTAGGCCTCACGGTTTCAGAGAAGAAGATTTTTAAAGATTTTCCTATGAAAACCTGATAAGCCCCCCGGGGGGACCATTTTTGGTCCAGGGGTCATAATTTGAACAAACGTTGTAGAAGACTATTAGATGATGCTACTTACCGAATATCAAAGTTCTAAGTCTTACGGTTTCAGAAGAAGATTTTAAACGATTTCCCATGAAAAACTGATAAGCCCTGGGACGGGACCATTTTTGGTCCGAGGGTCATAATTTGAACGATCGTTGTAGAGGACCATTAGATGATGCTACATACCAAATATCAAAGTTCTAAGACTTACAGTTTCAGAGAAGAAGATTTTTAAATATTTTTACAAAAACAACTGATAAGCCCCAGGGAGGGGCCATATTTGGCTCGGGGTCATGATTTGAACAAACTTGGTAGAGGCCTATTAGGTGATGCTTCATACCAAATATGTAAGCTCTAGGGTATGTGGTTTCAGAGAGGATGGTTTTTAAAGGTTTTCCTATATAAGTCTATGTAAAATTGATAAGTCCAGGGCCATATTTGGCCCGGGGGTCATAATTTGAATAACCTTAGTAGAGGACCATTAGATGATGCTACATACCAAATATCCAAGCTGTAGGATTTGTGGTTTCAGAGAAGAAGATTTTTAGCCCGGGGTCATGATTTGAATAGTGGTTTAGGAGGAGAAGCCATTTGAAAAAAAATGTCGACGACGCACGACGTACGACAGACGACGCACGACGACGGGCGCCGGACACAGGGCGATCACAATAGCTCACCTTGGCACTTCGTGCCAGGTGAGCTAAAAAACAGGTCTGAAAAGAGATTCGACAGGCATATTACATATTTGTCAATGTATCTGCATTTGCAGTCTGACTTAATTCAAATATCCAGTCGAACGTAAATCAAATATATACTCACTCTTTTAGCTTTTCTATGTAACAATTACTTGTGTTTTCTGTACATAAATAATGCTTATTAAGTTGTATTCCTTACTCCATTAATATGCCTTTGCAAACAGAGTAGATCCATATCAGAGGAATACTGTAGGATACGTCGGATCAGGGTCTGCTCTATTTGCTTATGATATAATTGAATCGACAGTTTCTGCCATGGCCAAAACTGTCTGTGTCCATGTGCTATTATAATAATTGATCCAATTAATGTTCAAAATGTCATAATTTCTTACATGAATATTCATGGAGTAAAGGGTTAAGCACTTTGGTAGGCTAGTGTTTCGCACTAATGTAAATTAGTTGTTGTAGTATTTTCCATTCAACACAGAGTACATCAAGCAGAGAAATTACCATACAACACTCAGATGTGAACATTCCATATTAAAAACGTTCAACCACAGCATAATTAAATTGTCAGCGGAGACTGTAGTTATTGTGGGCCAGTCGACTTGAACAATTTTCAGGTATAAAGCACCAACTGACATGGAAGAAATATGGAATAGGGGGGAGGGGGAGGGTTACGTAATACACATAAACTACTTACATGTCAAGTGAATGAAATTACACGCCTTGTCAACATTGCTGTCTGATTGTATCAGATAAGCATACCTAATGTAAATAACATTCTGAAGTTCCATGTATTGCACTACCATGATGAAAATATAGATACACTGCACCACGCAGATCATTATATATGTCACAGTGTGTATTTTACCATCACTTGTACGGCCTTGCTGTAAGGTATTTGATGTGAGTTAAGACCAATCAGTCATTTGATAATTTCCAATCATCTACCATTTATTCTCATAATGATGGTGAATGCACACACTCATATAACCGGATGGCATAGCAATACTGTGTGTGTACATATAGTATACTATATACCACTCCCAGTACCTAGTACCGTACCTTTTATTTGGATATGCACTTTAGGTGGTTTTTCAGATCGTCTTTATTGGGATTTATTATTATTATTATACCACATTTATATAGCGCTCTTTTCATACAGGATATGTGTGTTCAAAGGCGCTTCACAAAGATACATTTACTGTACAATAATGCGTAAATTACAGAAAATTTAAAATAAAATATATTTAATACTTATATATAGATAAGAATAATAATAAAATAGAATTTATTTAGGACATTGGTAAATAAGCTAATCTTTTCCGTAAGTTTATCTGTCTGTGTCGTATTATGTTCTATTATACTGTGTCAACGCACTCAGATTATAAAAAACAAAGCTTAAAACATTCCATGCGCAGTGCCAGTACGTCCCATAATTTTGACCCAGACTCAACAGACTTGGGTACATTCGTTTAACATACAACACTGCACATAAAATATTGCCGGAAAATTGGGTAACAGAACAGATCAATTTGAAGTTCATGCATATAAACTAAGCAATACAAATACACAACTGTTATATACGCGCACTATGCAACCCCTCCAGTCAAACACTATTCGACCCACTATGGCAATGAGGGAGTACACAGCGTATCATATTTTAATAGAGTTGTAATTGGGTATATCCAAAGTTTAATTACAGAATAAAATGTCTTATTATGGGAACCCAAAAAGCCCAGCCAAAGTAGAGCTAAAGAAGGTATCACGTATACTGTTCCTGCAACATATCCCACCGGCTGCAATGGCAAAGGAATCACATCGGACAAAAAGACTGACTGAGACACGCGATGCTGCATTAGACCGTACAGGCTTAATTTGCCCGCTGCCCATATATCACACGACCCAGTTCACTGGTAAGCAAAAATAGGGAAACTGGGTCAGCTTAACAGGAATCCCTGGCACTGGTTAAGGGCAGGGTAGCAAGTCATGCCAGCAAGACTCCCAATGTACCAGCGCGGAATTATACCGTAGAGGGATGCCCTGTTCCACTACGGTGCTCCCTCCGGCATTGGAACTGGAGTTACCAGAGGTACCAAGCATATAGGGATGCCCCGTTTGACAAACAGCACTCCCTCGGCCACCGCAACAACTGGACAGCGGAATCCCGCTGACACAACACCCGCACGTTCAACAGCAAGGGGATTCCCTAGAAGTCCATAAAATATGGGTGAGGTTTTTGTTATTCATTTATCTATTTTCTACATTTGTGGAGCATTATATTTGAAAAAGGGGTTTAAAAGTCCACAGTCATAAGGAAGTGGCAGGATCAACACTCTGTGGCCAATGCAGCAATTATGATAACCGACGATTAGCAGGTACGTTTTCTAAACTGCCCTAATAATATATGTTGAAGAAATCCGTTTTCAGAGATTTTTTGAAACATGCAAGGGATGCTTCTTGCTGGATATTTTGGCATCTGCTCATTAGTCTAACCAATCGCTGTCATGGACTTAATAATCATCGGTCTATGCGTTGTTGCTGCTTTATTGTTTTATGGCTATTTATTGGACGAATATACATTCACACTACACCATATACTTATTCAATATTGTAGAAGGAATTAATTATACAATCATGATTTTATCAGTGGTATCAAAGGCCGAAAACTGCAATAACATGGTATGTAAACTTGTTTATAAAGTAAAGTATAGAGGATAATCAATTTCTTTGGATTGATATCAAAAATATGTCACGAGAATGCGGACTCGTTGTTTAACCGGATAACAACACATTCGAGCGACATATTTTTTATATCAGTCCAAAGAAATTTATTATTCTATTTATTATATACCTTTCAATGACTTTTTAGAGAGACAGAAGACAGTTTAGTTTGATCATATTTTATTGCTTGCTTTTTTACACAATTACAATGTTACATGTTCATAATGAGGCGAATTAATAGAAAAAGACTGACAGACAACGTCTCACATTAGATAGAATGAGATAGACAGAGAAGACAGAGAAGCTACAAGACGCAAAAGCTTTGAGCTTAAGGGGACGAATTATTACATTCATGAACAATTCCCACAGGATGTCGCAGAAAAACGACGCAAATTAAGCAAGCCAAACAGGAGAAGAAAAATGCATGGGTTTCTTATGACACTCTCTATATCGACGGCAAACCAATTAAAGCTGACTAGGAATTGCAGGAGAATGGACCAAAAGTATTAGTTTGGAATTGTAATGGACTGACAGAAAGTAAATTAAGTCATAAGGACTTTGTACAGATACTATCTGAAAACGACATTATAATTTCATCCGAATCTTTGACTGACGAACACTCGGATATTGACCTAAATGGCTTTACTTGTTACAATTACTTTCGTAAATTTAAGCATAGAAAGGCTAAAAGAAACAGTGGGGGTATTTGTGTATATGTTAATAATGATATTTTGACAGGGGTTTCTATTGTTAGAAATCATTATGATACGATTATTTGGTTAAAACTGCATAAAGCGTTTTTTAACCTTCAAGATGATGTATATTTGTGTGGGTTGTATTTATGGTCTGACGAATCCCCAGCCGCCCGCATTATTGATGCTGATTTGTTTGATGTACTCATGCAAGATATTGATTATTTTGATCAGTTTGGTACTGTTTTACTAGCAGGTTATTGCAATGCACGTTCAGGCTCTAGGCATGATGATGTTGTTTGTGACCAGATTGTCACAGATATAGATTCTCATGACTACAGTCCTGATCAACCCCTCGATAGGGCCTCATCAGACAGTACTTGCAATGCACGGGGTATTAGGCTGCTTGAACTATGTAAGGCAATGTCATTGAGAATAGTTAACAGTCGGCTGGGGTCAGATTTTAAGACAGGTAGATATACTTACTATAGCCATAATACAGGTAGTGTAATTGACTATTTATTAGCAAGAGTGAGCGATGTTCACATGATTATCGATTTCTGTGTTCAGGAGTTTAACATGTTTAGCGACCATGCACCACTGCAATTTAGTATTCGAGGTAATACTGTCTACAATCCATGCAACAATAGTGATGAAAAGCCTTTTGTATATTTTAAATGGAATAGTGACAATAAGAGTTTATTTAGACGTGGTATATTGGGCAAATTGCCTGAATTTAACAGTATTATCTCTGATACGGTATCGAATGATAGTTCTAGCATAAACCGTATGGTTCAAAAGTTTTCTGGTGTTATATGCAGTGTTGCAGATCCATTATTTAAGCGCTCCTGTAATCCGAATAAAAATAGTCGCCATTTTGATAATACATGGTTCGATAGTGAATGTATAATTGCTAAGCGTGAATACAGGAACGCCTTATACGAATTCAATCGTACTAAAACAGATGACAGTCGGCATGTTCTCTGTGGTTATAAGAAGGCGTATAAAACTTTAGTTCGTAAGAAAAAACGGGAATGCCTATTAAGGCAATCTGCTAAACTTCAGGATATGAAAAAAAGCAAGCCTGCTGAATTTTGGAAATATTTTAAAAAGAAAAGTGAACAGTTTACTCCTGATATTGATATAAACGACTTTAAAAATCATTTTGCAGAAATATATGAGAATATTAGAATTACTGCTATTGAAGAAATCGAATCTTTTAAAGAAAATAATGATTTTAATATTAACGACCGTACCTTTGTTGAGTTGAATATACCTATTACACAACAAGAAGTTGAGAAGGCAATTAAAGGATTAAAACCGAATAAAGCATCTTCACCGAGCGATAACTTATTGAATGAATAGGCCATTTAACCGATATTTTTAATAAGATATTTGATGCTGGTTATTTTCCCGAATTATGGTCTAAAGGGTTTTATTATTCCTTTACACAAAAAGGGGGATAAAAATGATCCAAGTAACTATCACGGCATAACGTTGCTTAGTAATCTTGGTAAATTTTTTACAAGTATTTTAACAAATAGAGTTGAAAACTGGTTTGAGGAAAATAACTTTTGTCAGATTCGCAATTCGCGTTCCGGAAAGGTAGTAGTACGGTGGATGCAATATTTGTCTTACATAACGTTATACAAGATGTTTTAAGTAAGCGTTTACGTTTACCGTGTGCATTTGTAGATTTTAAAAAGGCCTTTGACTCTGTTTATAGAAATGCATTATGGTTCAAATTTTTTAAGATGGGTCTGGATGGTAAAATTCTTATAATGTTTAAGGCAATGTATTCTGTTGTTAAATCATGTGTTTAACTCAACAACTCGCTTTCGGACTTCATAAGCGTATCTGTTGGATTAAGACAGGGCCAAACTAATTCACCGGCAATGTTTGCTCTATTTTTAGAAGACCTTGAATTGTTTTTACAGGGCGGTACCGAAAGCGGATATTCACTTTTGGAGCTGTGTATAATAGTACTTTTGTTTGCTGATGATATGGTCATCGTTGGCTCATCGCAGCAAGATCTGCAAAACAGTTTGAATAAGTTAAACCAATATTGCATTAAATGGGGTCTCGAAGTGAACACTTCAAAAACAAAGGTTGTTGTATTTAGACAAAGGGGACGATTAAAACTAAATGAACATTGGTATTTTAACAATGAAATCCTTGAAGTAGTAGATGATTATCTAGGAGTCGTTTTTAATTATACTGGCTCTTTTGTTCTAAACAATCAATATTTGGTAGGTAAAGCTCTAAAGGCCTTGAATATTTTATATATAAACATAAACAAATTTGAAATTAATCCACGTGTTGCTATGGAACTATTTGACGCATTTGTTGGGTCAATTCTTAGTTATGCATGCCCAGTCTGGGGTTTTTCGAAGTCTAAAGATATAGAGAGAGTGCATTTGAAATTTTGTAAAATGATTTTGGGAGTAAGACAAAATTCATGCAATGATGCAGTCTATGGAGAGCTAGGTCGGTACCCACTTTACGTAAATAGGTATGTGCAAAAAATTAAATACTGGTTTAAGCTAATGAATTCAGATAATATAATTTTGCAGAGTGTATATCGATATGCTTTATGAGCAATGTTTGATCGGGAAAGATAACTGGGTGAAGCGGGTTAAATCATTGCTAGATGAATACGGGTTTTCACATATTTGGACACATCCCGAGAATATTAATTCTAAGTCTTTCATTTTGCATTTTAAACAACGTGTAATTGACAGTTTTTGTCAAAAATGGTATTCTGATATAGAAGCAAATCGGGTTCTCAGCACCCTATATATCCATATTAAGCACAGCTTTTGCTATGCAAATTATCTTAATGTTATACCAACCAAACGCTTAAGGCAAAATCTTACTAGGATTCGAATATCTGCGCATAATTTGCGTATACAGACTGGTAGATATGGCAGAGAAAGCATAGAACGTAATATAAGAATATGTCAATTGTGTAATTTACATGATATTGAAGACGAATATCATTTTATCATTAAGTGTAAGGCATTTGAAGAACTGAGAGTACAGTATATAAGACCTTACTATAGAGTTAGACCAAATATGCACAAATTTATTGAATTACTTAATTCAGGAAATAAAACAAAGCTTACAGATCTATGTAAATATATCAGTTTTGCTAATGTTAAACGCAACGAAATTTTACTAAAGATATAATATATGTTATATTGTTTATGACGTTTGCTACATATGCTGTTTGACTCATTGACCCTGACACGTCATGTGTACCGTTTCACGTTTATTTAGCGGTGTGAGTGTTGTTGTTATGGTTATTGTGTGCAATGTATCTCAAAATTACAGACATTGTAGACCGAGATCGGATAGATCAAATTATGAAAACCCTCTGTTTTTGGTCTACATTTTTTGCATAGGACCAGTACATTATTTACACTAACTTTATTTGTAGAGGTCGCATATAGACGTCATCAGGGTTATATGAGTTAATCAGCAAAGGTCAGCGTCACCGGTGTTTCCCTTTTTATGTGTTTCATTTCGCTTTTGCTGAAACACATTTAATAATTTGCTGGTATTATTTTATCAATGAATTAACTGTTTCATTCTTTTAAGTTGTTTCATTGTCTTTTAAGTTGTTTCATTTCGTTTTTCAAAGAAACTAACTTAAACGACCGTTATACTGTTAAACGTTTGCTATGCTGCTATGTACATAGGCTATAACTGGTAATCAGTTCAGATACAGATCAGTCGCCGAGTTATTAGACGTCTGATCTGGCTCAAAACTGCTTGCAATTGACATGATTGAGTCCATACGAGAGTTTGACGTGGGAGCGAATGGCAAATTACACCTGCACGTACCTATGCCTTCTTGTAGTCTATGCTAGTATAGATGAACTGGTACTGTGCAACGAAGAATTTCCTTCATGTGTGTGTTTGTATACCAATATCTGTTTTCAAATTCGTAATTATTCACTAATTTAATTCTTCCATTTAGAGTTTCCTTTAACGTTTGGACACTTTGTAAAAGGTGTTCATTCTCCTCAAATTACTCGAGGAACTATGAAATTTTGGTTTAAGTTGATATCACAAATAATTATGCATGTTACGTGATAGTATTTGACCTGTTTAATCCATTTTGATTTATATATGCTGATGTAACGAGATACTATGTGTATAAGTTACCAAATAAACTATGTCTATAAAGTAAGCCCCGCCCCTTTGTGACCTTTCGCGCAGTAATACATCCTTGCCGCTTATTTCAAATCGAGCGGACGCCATTTTGTTGTGTTAGTGAATCGTGTTTTGAACAATTGAAGTGTTGTAATTTTGTGTTTACACGATAAGTCGTGGGTTGTGCATTTCAACTGTTATTCTTGGATGTTGTGACATTTTGTGGATAGCTGGAGATTAGTGTGTTTGGAATTTGGAAATAGCCTACAGTAGAGGTTGGATCGAATTTCCGAAAAGCACTGAAGTGATGAAAAGGAAACAAGAGTTACAAAATCAGGGAAAATGTGCATTTGAATTTACTTTGAGCTAACATGTACAAAGCTCTTGAATAAAGGAAATTTCAAAACATCCCCCGATTTTTGATTCCAGTTCCGGTTAGGATGGTCGTCTAAATTCTTGCTGGAGGAAAATAATTGCAAATCTGGTTGCATCCACAACTCGAGGATCGTAAAATATCTAAAATGTGTGGCAAAAGAGACATGATCATATAATTAAAGACTAGAGAAGGAAAAAATGTGACAAATTTAGATATTAAGAGAGGCTATATTTGTGCGGCTATATACCGAGTCACTGAAAACGGCGAGGAAGCCATCAGGGCACCATATTGGATTCATAGATAAGATAGAACTGAGAAGAATATAATGGAGTGCATTGAAAAAATTAAGATAGAATAACATGAAATAATACTGAGGAAACTAAAGTCAACTGCAAGAATGGTCTTGCGTTGACAGAATTTTCATCTATAGCTTACTCGGTAGAGGAAAACCTTGTTTGTCTCCCATTGGGAAACGGTTAAATGTGTTAATATATGGTCTAATTAATCGACAACATGGAACAAGAAATCAAATGTATATTTAAGCCTTTCAAGCATAACTAGAAAACTGCAGGAATTGTCTTGCGTTGACTGGTTATCAATTGAGCTACAGTGGGTTCAGTGACGAGCAAATGAAATATTACACCAATTGGACTTGCTCAGAAGTTTGCGAAGCACTAACCTTTCTTTTGGATAACATATTTGTACGTTATGGGAATGCTATATACCGTCAGGTAATTGGTATTCCCATGGGTACGAATTGTGCACCACTTGTCGCAGATTTGTTTTTGTACTGCTATGAGAGAGATTTCATGTTGAGTTTGAATCCTCAATCACAAGAAGATGTTATAAAAGCCTTCAATGAAACTTGTCGATATTTGGATGATATCTTTAACTTAGATAACCCTTTCTTTGATGCTCTGATTCCGACAATTTATCCTAAAGAACTCAAATTGAATAAAGCTAACCCGTCCGACAATTATGCAGCGTTTCTTGACCTAGACCTTAAAATTAATAATGGAATGATTTCTTCTAAAATATATGACAAAAGAGATGATTTTAATTTTAATATTGTAAATTTTCCTCATCTTGACGGGGATGTTCCCCGTGCTCCATCTTACGGGGTTTATATATCTCAACTTATTCGTTTTGCTAGAGCTTGTTCATCTATTGACGATTTTAACAGTCGAAATCTCATTTTAACTGAAAAAAACTGCTTAAACAAGGATATAGATACCATAAACTAAGAAAAACTTTCTCTAAATTTTACTATCGAAATCTCTCGCTTATTGGCAAGTACAAATGTAATCTCAAGGTACTTTTGCGACACGGTATTTCACATCCTGAATTTTATGGTGATGTGATTTACAAACTTCGTAAAATTATTGGACAGACCCATTTTAGTCGATGAGCCAGTAGGGTTGGTCGGTACCATCTCAGGGGAATAATTCTCATTGTGATTTTTTACAATATATACATCTATAGAGTTAGAAAATATGTGATAGCATTGTATCGATGGTAGCTTTCTATGTGTTATTGCGTTTTATATTATGCTATACAATATCCGCATTTAGAGACAAAATTAGCATTGAAAAGTAAAGCTAACGATTTCAGATTTACAACATTTGGTATCATACCCCAACAACGAAATTATGATGATATACCTGAATCAGGTTGTCAGTCTGACTGTCCTTCCATCTGTCCACCCCATATGTCCGTCCATCTATATGTCCGTCCATTCATCCGTCTGTCTGTCTGTCCATTTATAGACGCAAGTTTCCCAATCTGCAAGTTTGCTTAAAACTTGATATTCTTATTATTTTAGTAACCCATGTACCTGCTAGTTATGTCTCCCCAACCGGTATACTGGGGGAAGCATATTGTTTTTGTGTGCGGCGTCCATCTGTCTGTCCGTCCGTAGGTCTGCTCCCCCTCCGTTCCTCCATTCGTCCGTCCGATTTCAATTTATCCGTGCGGTTTCTCCAAAACCTTTTATCGGATTTTCATGAAATTTCATAGGATTGATCAGCACTATGCCTAGTTGTGTTTATCTTATTCCTGTTCCGGTTCGATGATTTTCTGCAGAGTTATAGGACTTTGTATGCCTCCAACGACGCGCATATAGTAATTGCATTGTCCGTCCTTCCGTCCGTCCGTCCGTCCTTCCATCCGTCCGTCCCAAATTTCGTGTCCCTTGAATAACTTTTTTTTTTATCTGTGAATGGATTTCAGAATAACCAGGCACAAATGTTCACCACACAAAGACGATGTGTCGGGTTCAACTCCCTGGTCAATGGATCAAAGGTCAAGGTCATCCTTCATGGTCAAAGGTCGAGGGCATAGTGTTTCACAAACGGTTTCCCCAAGAGATGTTGTCGGATTTTCATGAAACTTAATAGGATTGATCTCATTATGCCTAGTTGTGCTTATATTATTTCTGTTCCGGTGGTTCGACGATTTTCCACAGTTCTAGGACTTTGAAATTTGTATATGGGAGACTTTGTCATCGCGGGGTGGGGGTGGGGGTGGGTGGGGGGCGGTGGGGGGGCATCAGATTTTGTATAAAAACAATTCCAGCTTGATTTGGACCTCTCACTGACATTAAAAGTGTTTGCTGTGTCTTTCTATTGTCAATGCAATGGTTGACTCTATTTACTTAGAAACCTCCCCAAATGCTTCCTAATCTGTTTAATTGTTATGCTTACCAGACTCTCTACTTCGATGTCATCACCACAGTTCTTGAATGATTTTTCCCTTTATAATTCAAACATAATGTATATTCTTTTACAGACAAAGATTTTATACCACATTGATAATTAATTTCTGTTTGAGCAAACTCTATCCTATATACTATTGCAACACGATAACATGTACTTGGACATTGTTTACACTAGTCAATTTCTTCTGCAAAACTTACTAATGTGTTAGTGTTGCTTATGTCTAGCATATCATGAATTCTTTTATATCCATTATGTTTCAAATAGATAACAGATTGTTAAACTTTGATTTGGAGGTTCCCTCTCATGTTTTTGTCATTGCTTTTTTGCTTTTAAAAAATCCATACTAAATATCACATTTTATGAATCCAAACGAATGTCGTGCTTCTTTTAACCAGAACACACCTGAGGCCTGTTCAGGAGCGCGGGCGCTTGATGAGCGCTTGCCCGAGCAAAAGTAGCACTGCTGAACGCGATCGAGCGCCCTTTCTAAAATCAAGTAAATTTTTGATCTGCGGTCGGGTTCTAGAGCATCAGTTTGTTAATTACGATTGTTTTCTTCCAGTCGGTTGCTTCTGTTACCGTGTTGGTAGCCATCTTGGAAACACAAGCGAATGTCAAAGCGATACACCTTGCGAGTAGGCTAGTTTGCGCTAGCTGGCACTAGGCGGGCGCCCTCGTTCAGAGTCCAAGCGCTCGAAGTGATATCGAGCGCCCACACTCCTGAACAGGCCTCTGACTAAACTCTGCATTACTTGCTGATAACTCAATGTTTTAATATATTATCACTACTCTGTCTTTGCTGTCTAACTTTATCACCAGTACCCAATATGAAAGATTATTAAGTCCTTGACATTTGTCATCATGTGCTAATAGATGCATTAGAGACAGGGTGGGATACAGCAACTCTGGTTTAATTGATTCTTTTACGTGTATAGTGTACGGAATTGAAAACTGCAACACATACCTGCAACACATACCCTGTAACATGTACCTGACATCGGGCCAACCAGTCCACCTTAGTACCATTTTGAAAGTCTTTTGTATGACCCGATCAGCGATCAAATTCACAACGTCCTGTCCGAAAGCGAAAACTGAACCGACTGAGCTAACTGAAATGCTGGCCTGAACATGTACCTCTGTACAAACTAACAGATGGTCAGACAAAATACGTTTTACTTCAAATTACCTTGAAGTGAAAGCAGCATGTCTGTACTATAAGCATGATTGATATGGTAATCACCATTTTATGCTCTTATATATTATGTCTCGCAACGTTTATGTTTCCAACTCATCATACACCAATGGGGGCATTGCTTCAAACTTTCACAAATTGGCAACATTGGTGTGAAAATGACCGTTACGAAGGAAATGTTTGTTCTGACCATTTTATCCAGAGTTACAGGTCTTAGCAAATTTCTTCACTATAAAGCATATACATGTATTTGCATAAAACTTTCACAGATAAACAACTTGATATGAAGATGGGGAATAGTGTAGAAAGCAAAATTACGGGACTTTGTGGGGGTTTTCCACTAAAGTGCATACTTGATTAGAGACATCATCACAAGGAAGAGGGGGAGGGGATCCATTTCCTATTGTTCAAGTTTTAATGCTTAAGTTGAATAATGAATATATAAGAGTATATCATGAATAAGCTAGCTCTGAAGTGGTTGATCGGATATTTATAGTTACCTGCTGCAAACAAGTTTCATAAAGGGACATAATTTGGCCTAAACAATGACTAGGTTCTGGCTCAAGGGGTTCTCATCGTTACTTTGGTCGTTGAATGACGTTGTTCATAATGATAGTGAAATGCTGAACTTTCATGGGGCTAACTCTTAAGATATTTCAGTTTTGGCACAATTTGAGTGTATGAAAGTTTTAAAAAGGAACATAACTCTTACAATTTGCATTAAGAGATACTAGATGTAAGGGTTCTAGTCTGAAGTCAATTCATTGCCATCATTACTGTGAATATACATATGAATTTTTATGAGCCTATTTATAAAGATGATGAAGGTATGCAAAAATCCGGAGAATCTTTACTTCTGCAAAATACTGTACGTATGAGCAATAATTTACATTATATAAACCACTTTTTGTGAAAAAATAACAACAATGAAAGATGTGTAACTAAAGCTACAAGCATTTCAATTTTCAAGTAGATACAGGCAGTAACAAGAGAGAGACATCAGTTTGAAATTTAATGATGTCTTTCCTTTAATGCTAGATTTAGAAAACACTATTTTTACCATGGGGTTAAAATTGGTGAAAAAAATACAAAAAGCTACCACCGATTTACTGCTATCACATATTGTCTGATTCTAGACACTTATATCTTATCAAAAAGCATTGATAGCATTATTCCCCAAAGATGGTACCGATGGCCAAATTTTTGGCCTCTGGCTCATGGCCTATTTTCTCACTTTGTTCATCAAATATATAAAACAATTCATTAAAAAGGGATATGATCCTGCATACTGCATGTTTGGTTGTGAACCCTTTTACAGTTGGCAATCACGCTGGCCTCTTTGCATGTACGCCGACAAGAAAGGTTTAGTACTCTATGAAGGCGACCTCTTAAATCCAGAAATGGAAGGAGAACGTCGGATATCTGTACTATTTCATTTCTGTCGTACCCTTTATTACTTTTCTACAGTTACTCTGTTTGCAGCTCAATCATTGAGTACACTAGCGATAGGTGGATACAGTATGTTCAATTAAATGTTTTTTTTGTTATACATGCACTTTACCACTGTATTTGCTGTCGCGGTTGTTGTAGATTAGTCGGAGAGGGGATACGTTTATTTACACTGTTTGTCTTTTAGGATGGGGATGGAATAAGGGTGAGGTTGGGTGCCCATAAACCGGTTTAAACCCCCGGTGACTTTTGTCACTGACCGTTCCAAGGCGGTACTTCCATCTTCCTCCTATTGTATGTTTGTTTTGTCTTTGTGCGTCTCTTGTTGTTTTTTCTACCTATGTACATTTGCTGTTTCCTTGTGTTGCTGTTCGGGCGAGTGTTTGTTCTGTATGTGGTGTTTCCTGCATGACTCATTTTTGTACTTCTAGTTAGTCTTCACGGAACTAGAAATGTATATGTGAGTCTTCAAGCACACATTATTAAATAAGACAACTGCAAGAATTGTCTTGCGTTGACCATTTATAGACTTTATCATATAACAAGTGCTAAAAACAAAGAGAAAGTAAACGAAGTTGTGTGTGAATATATGTTGGATTGAAAAGGAAGACCCAAACTGTAAGTAATCTGTACTGTCTTCACAGTAGCATATATGTCACAGAAAAACTTAGACAAAACCGTGAGTTGTTTGACCCGGCGTATTGAGGAAATAGATCGTAAAAAGAGTATTAACTCAACACGCATCATACTTGCCAACAGTAAGGGACGATACTTAAATAGAGAAGCAATCAGGCTACAAAAAGAAAATCCAAAACAAGTGTAACCCTTTTATAGTTGGCAATTACGCTGGCCTCTTTGCATGTACGCCGACAAGAAAGGTTTAGTACTCTATGAAGGCGACCTCTTAAATCCAGAAACGGAAGGAGAACTTCGGATATCTGTACTATTTCGTTTTTGTCGTACCCTTTATTACTTTTCTACAGTTACTCTGTTTGCAGCTCAATCATTGAGTACACTAGCGATAGGTGGATACAGTTTGTTCACTTAAATGTTTTCGTTATATATGCACTTTACCACTGTATTTGCCATCGCGGTTGTTGTAGTTAATCGGAGAGGGGATACGTTTATTTACACTGTTTGTCTTTTAGGGTGGGGATGGAATAAGTGTGAGGTTGGGTGCCCATAAACCGCTTTAATCCCCCAGTGACTTTTGTCACTGACCGTTCCAAGGCGGTACTTCCATCTTCCCCCTGTTGTATGTTTGTTTTTGTCTTTGTGTGTCTCTTGATGTTTTTATACATGTAGTTATGTACATTTGCTATTTCCCTGTGTTGCTGTTCGGGCGACTGTTTTTTCTGTATGTGGTGTTTTCTGCATGACTCATTTTTGTACTTTTATGGTGAACCAAAAGCGGAGCAAAAAGTCATGAAACTTTAAATTGGTTAAAGAACAATTTTGATAGAAAGTCAGCTGGCGTGAACAATTGCATAGTGTATGTATGGTTAGGTACATGCGACTTGACACAGAAATTAGGTAATGGAAAAATCACCCTAAGTGACCCTTATGGTTCAATATTAGATAAAATCTTGGCAAACTTTAGAGACATTTCCCACTTTTTGAAGCTAAAAGGGTGTAGAGTGATTTTCCTGGAAATTCCTTATTACTCTATAAGAATCTGGAACTCTAGAAAAAATAGTCAGCATACAGACTCATCTGAAGACAGTACACGAAACAGCAAATAGATGATCTAAACGCTAAGATTACAGAAATTAACTCAGAAAACAAAGTAACAACCTTAACACTTAACAGGGACTTACAAAAGAGTAGAACAGATAAGGCAAAAAAGCGGACCTCGCATTACACAAATTGGACTCACTTGACTGATGGCATTCAACCCAAGTATTTCAAAACCACGTCCTATCAAATTGGTCATGAAAAATATTGAGGCAAAGAAGAACTTTCTTAAAGTAGCAAGAGATAGCTTGTAAAACAACAAAGATATACGTTGTAAATATGTGTTTTTTTCAGCCGGATTTGACTAAAAAACAAAGAAAGGAAGCTTTCGAGAAGAGACAGGCACGACGCATACGACAGGAAAATGAACGTGATGTTGAAATTGCGGATACTGATATAGTACATGCTTCTCATTGTGATCGTGATGATCGGTTTCGGTCCTCTTGGGAGTAATGCATTAAAGACTCTTGCAATGTAAATATGTTCAAGCAGTTAATTGTTAAAGATGTTCATGAAGTCAAGCTGTTAAATAAATTCTGAAAGGAGGTGATCCCCTGAGAGCAAAAATTGCAACACAAAAAGAGAAAATTGCAGACTCGGTTTTATTGAGTCTGTTCATGAACAGTAATTAAAAGTGCAACACTGCTCACGCCCCATAGCACCGGCTTAAGCAGTATTCAATTTTCAGAACAAGAGGTACTGAAATTCATGATCTCGAAGGATCAGAAGGTATAACAACACTACTGTTGATTAAAGTACATGTTAAGAGTCATGCAGGAAACACCGCCTACAAAACACACCCCCGACCAAACAGCACCACAATAAACAGTAAAATGTACATGTATATAAAAGACACAAAGAGACACACAAAGGCAAAACAAACATACAATAGGGGGAAGATGGAAGTACCGCCTTGGAACGGTCAGTGACAAAAGTCCCTGGGGGTTAAACCAGTTTTTGGGCGCCCAACGAACCGTTGATAAAGTTGAAATTGTTACAAGTACAGTTGTTACCGAACCTGATTTATCAGTTGACTATCAAGAAAATGGGGGTCTTGGTAGAAGTACATCTCATGTCAATGTTGACAGCATGGTGGAACAGTGTGATCAGGAACTTAGCAGTTGATACGAGGCCACATCGTGAGTCAAGTGTTACTTCCGAGGGCGAATCTATTATTGGCCGAACTGCCACCACGACCACGTGACTGGAGCGAGGGTATATAAACACCGGCTCAAGATCACTGCGCCCTCTTCACGCTTGGAATCCATACTGCACTGCACCAAAGGTTTACCAGTACCTGAAAGGTAAGTCTTTCGTATTGCAGCATACATATCCATTTATACATGCATTCATTGTATTTATATGTTCCATAACACTCTCGGCTTCACATCAAGTGGCGCTGCGAGCAAATTGGTTTGTTTATTTTTGCATTTTTGGTGTTTGTATTTTTTATAAGCAGACGGCACACGTGGTACCACGTGGTCTGAATATTATTAATACAGACATTTCTTCATTATTTTGCAATTTATTCTTGTGAAGTAGCATTTATCTTTCATATATTGTATATTATATTTGTGTTTACAACTGTTTCTTTGAACATTTTCACCATGGCAATGCAACCAATAAATGTGTTTGACTGTACACCCGATGGCCTCCGGACCTTTCCGCAATTAGGAGAGTCCACAGCCAATAAGGTTCCCACTTTAGCTAAACAAGCTTTAGCTGAGGGGAGATCCATATCAGTTGAGGAATTAGTTGCTATCAACCCAAAGGTGTAGTGAGCGGAGTTGGTCAAATCTGGCCAACTCTTTCTTACTGCACCCGAGGCTATTAGAAAACCAACCATGGAGAGCCTCCTGGATTTATTTAAAACATTCTCAGGCCAAATTTTAGGAAAAATGACAGTTTTGGAAAAGAGGACAGAACACTCTATGGACGGTCTTGTTAGGCAGGTTAGAGATGTTCATCAGCAATTGGCTGAGACCACAGCTGAAACAAATCAGAACCTCAGCCAGCTGTCTTCCTTGATTAATGTTCAAGAAAGACGGTTGGGTGAGATGGATTCAAGGCTAAGCAACCAGGAAAGAAAATTTACTTTGCCTCCTCCTGGATTTAATCCAAAATTAAACCTGCAGAGCCCGACCGCCGATACTGAGGCTGTCATTGAAAGTAGAACTCAGGGTAGAGTCTATGTTGGGTCAAGTGATAGGAGGGATAAGATGCACAGTCATCCCCATTCATATCCGGATCATTCTAGGAGTCCTGATAGGAGTCGTAGATCTAGGTCTAAGTCTCCTCAGGGTCCTAGGATGCAGGCCTTTTCAGATGGCCCCTCTGCAATTAAATTTGATGTCTTTCTCGGAAAGTTCATGAGGGTTGCAGCTCGTCGTGCTTGGGACCCATTGAAATGTTTAGACAAGTTTTTTGATTGTCTCACAGATCAAGCATTGGAATATGCAAACCGTTCCAATTCTTCCAATAATTTCAATGGCTTAGTGGCCGATATGAAGGCACGGTTTTGATTACCGTGATGAGCCATTATCCGCCCGACAGAAGCTGTCCACAATAAAACAGGACACCGAATCTGAAGAAGAATTTCTTCAGAAAATTCAGGCTCTTGCTGATGACTGTTTCCGTGATTGCAAGAATCTGGATATTCTGAATGAAATAATGACAGAATCTTTTCTTCGGGTGCTAAAGAATAAAGAGGCCGCACTTGAAGCGTTGGGTCGTAAGCAAGGCACTGTACAGGAAGCCTTGAAATACGTCAAGGCCTATGCTGCCAATGCCAAAGTTCTGGGTCTTAGCAAGCAGGTGAAGTGTGACCAAAATGCAGTCTCTGTCATACCAGAGGACTCACTCAAACAGCTGAGTGACTCCATTTTACAAGGTATGGAGAGTTTACTGAGGACTCATTTGGATCCTCAAGAGGTCAAGGTATAGATCCCCAAGCCCATACACTAGCCCAGGAAAAGATGTAGGTCAAAAGGACATTGGTCGTGATCCCTATTGGAATGATCGTTCTAGGAGATCCTATGAGGTACCAGCTGGTCGGTACAACAACCGTCCAGCTGAAGTGCATTACAGTAGATCCCCTGATCGGGGATACTACAGGTCACCTGATCGTTTCAGGGGTGCCTATCCTGGATCTTCAGATAAGCAATATAGGAAACCAAGCCCTTCTAGAAATTATGGTTATGGCCAAAATAGATATCCACCTAGTCCCAAAGGTTGATAGGGACTACAACAGTAGAGATAGATACAGGACCAATTCTCCTCGTAGAGATCCCTACTCTGATAGAGTAAATAGGGATTCTCGGGATCGTGACACTGGTCAACCCCGCCGCGAAAACAAATACCATAGTAGATCGGTCAGCCCTTCACCTGTGAGCACAGAGACAGAAAATCCTTTAAACTGTTAGGGGCTGCTTGTGCCAACGACCAACAAGTAGCCTTCTCTGGAACTCTGGGTCGTGATGATATATTTTCCATACATTTGAAAAAAGGTTATTCTGTTTTTTTGTGATATTTTGATTGACTCTGTACCTATAAAAGCATTGTTAGACAGTGGAGCCATGATAAGTATTTTGTAAGAGTCCAAATTTAAGGACATTTTTGAGAAATCAAACAACTGTTGGATCATGTTTGCTTCAGGGCATAAGTTCTGAGCCAATACAGGGTTCCATAGTTGAAAATATCCCGTTGACAATAGGACAATATACCATTTTGCATACTTTTTGTATTACTCCCATAGACAATCCTTGTATTTTGGGTCTAGATATTTTGAAGCCGTTAGGGACAATCATTGATTTTTAATACTTTGGAAATTGATGGTGAAAACATACTTTGCAAATTCATTCAAATGATCAGGGCTGCAAGGTCTACAATGCAAGGAGGGTAGTAATTCCTCCAAATTCTATTGGATTTTTAGAATTGAAATTAGAAAAGTCTTTGCCTACTGGATTTGTAGTAGAGCCTATTAAAAATAATTGTTTGATTTCATCTGTATATGGTGAGGGTGAAAAAGTAAAGGTCAAAGTTATCAATGACTCTGACTCTTACAAACTTTTTAAAATAAATGCTTATATAGGTCAAGCTGAATTGGCATCGCCTGTGACAGATAATGACAGAACAAGCTCAAAGGCCAATAGCTCTACACAACAAACTGACAAATTGCCAGAACATCTTGCTGAGATGTTTCAAAAAGCAGTGGTTAATTTGAATAATGAACAGAAAAAAGAGTTCCGTGAATTTCAATCAGTTTTCTCCCGTAATAACTTTGATTTAGGCTGCCTCAAAAATGTAGAGCATAAAATTGTGACTACTGACAATGTGCCTGTGAAAGACAATATGGAAAAATAGTCAAACAGGGAGAGCCACACAAGAAATGACACCGCACCAAACACCATCTAACAAGAAACGGTAAAGCCACAAGACAAAACATAACAGGACGCATATCAAGACGAAACACATTGAACATTAAGCATATTAAACAACAAAATTGACCGTAGGCTGAAAGCAGGAGTGCCGCCTTGGAACGGCCAGCAGCCAAAAACAATAAAAAAGGGCTACTGGGGGACTTAAACCTAGTTTACGGGTACCCAACCTCGTCCTTATCCCACTTTCGCCAAAGTCAAAATGTATATATTCCACCTCCAGACAACACCACAACATGCATAACGATGTCTGCCAAAATGAAAATGATTTGAAAATAAACGTTAGAGGTAAACAAGCGACGTCATCATGTAAATGACGTCATAATTTAAAAGTACGGGAAAACTATTTGAAACACTTCTACACCGACATTTAATAAAAGATAAATCGCAAGAAGATACAATTACTAGTGGATATTAAGCATGCACAACTGTTTTGTTTGAAAAAGAATAAACTTGACATCGTAGGCATGTACTCGATGACTATTCAGGTCAGAGCAGCTGTGGAGTAGTCATTTTGGGTACGACAGAACTGGCAAAATACAAATATCTAATTTCCTCCCTCCGTAAACGGGTTTCAGAGGGAATCTTCATAGAGTATTAAGCCTTTTCCGTCGTCGCACAAGCAAAGAGGAAAGCATAATGACCAACTGTAAAGGGGTCGACCACCAAGCATGTAGTGTGCTGCAATATAGAGGGGTCATATCCCTTTTTAATGAATTGTTTTATACGTTTGACAAAGAAAGTATCAAAATATGTGTGTCCAATAATTTTTCGAAGTTTGTAAATGACATCACCGTAAAACTCCGGATGTGAAATACCTAACTTTAGAAAAGTAGGTAAATTACAATTGTATTTGCTGATGAGTAGAATATTACGGTGGTAAAATTTTGAAAATGTTTTACGAAGTTTGTCATATCTGTAGCCCTGTTTTAGTAGTTTTTCAGTGATAATAAGGTTACGATTGTTAAAATCATCTACAAAGGAACAAGCTCTAGCAAAACGAATAAGCTGAGAAATGTATACACCGTAACATGTAGCTCGGGGAACATCCCCATCCAAATGAGGATAGTTAACTATTTTAAAATTAAAGTCATCCCTTTTGTCATAAATTCCAGAAGAAATTGTTCAATTGTTTATCGATAAATTTAAATCTAAAAAGGCTGCAGATATGTCAGAACTATTTGCTTTATTAAGCTTGAGCTCCCTAGGGTAAATTGAGGTTATCATAGAATCAAAGTATGGGTTATCAATATAAAAATGTCGTCTAAATAACGTGCTGTATTGTTAAAGGCATTGATGACATCCGCCTGTGAATCGCTGTTAAGGTTAAGCATAAAATCCCGTTCATAACAAAACAAAAACAAGTCTGCAATTAAAGGAGCACAATTGGTTCCCATGGGAATACCAATAACCTGGCGATAAACAGAATTACCAAAACGAACAAATAACAGAAACGTAATAGCGTCACAAAGATCTAAACATGTCCATGAGGTATATTTATTTGTAACGTCATTGGTAAAGAACGCATGTCTAGAATTACAGGCAATAAATGATACTTTTTCTCTGGCAAATGTTTTATTTATAAGATTAGTAAGTTTGATCTTAATTAGATCGTGTGGTAATGTGGTATAAAGTGTAGAAAAATCATAAGTGCTTATAGTGTTAGCTTGGTGTTGCTTGATTTTTAATTTAGTTAAAACCTCATTGGAGTTTTTTATAGACCAAAAAAGGTTAATTCCTGAATTCTCATAAGCTTTATCGCAGTAACGCTTGACATGTTCTTTGACCGCTGTTAGACACGATGTAATTAGTTTGGATAGTGCAGTTGTTGTGCACGAGACAGAATATGCTATGAAGCGTGATTTATATGGCGTTTTATGGAGTTTAGGTATCCAGTACATCGTCGGAAGTTTATGATGTGTGATTAATATATCAGCATTGAACTGTTTACATTTATTAACATGTTCAGATATTATGTCGTTTTCAGACTTAGAGACCACAATATATGACTTTGTCTTAGTTAGTTCTTGTTCTAAAACATCCACATAATAAAGTCGTCAAACGATAATTACATTGTTTGACGCTTTATCAGCTGGGACAAACACGTATTTAGAGTGAAATTCTTGTATACTATTTTTTAAGAAGCGAACTGAAGTCTTAGGTTTAGGCGGAAGAAGGTGAATGTTAGATTTGTAAAACGCGATACGTGTATCCATTATATTTGAAATTTGTTTTATCCATTGTGTAAGGGCACTATTGTATGCATGTTCTCGGCGACACCATTTTACACTGAAGTCTAACAAAGATTCTATAATTTTGCTACGGCAGATTTCGAAATCTATCAACCTCAGATATTGCATTGACTATAGGGCTTTAAATAGTAAAACCATTAAAGACAATTTTAATCTCCCAATCATTGTTTAGATTCCATGCAGGGAAAGAAACTTTTCTGTGTCCTTGATCTCTGTAGTGGTTACTATCAAATCCCTCTTGCAAAAGACTCTCGGGATAAGACTAGTTTTACGACAAGATTTGGAACTTATCAGTGGACTCGCCTACCTATGGGTTTGTGTAACAGCCCAGCCACTTTTCAGCGTGCCATGCAACTAGTTCTAAAAGGTTTAACTTGGGAAGAGGTTGTTGTTTATCTTGATGACCTCATCATATTAGGTTCTGATTTTAAAAACACTATGTCAAGTTTGAGAAAAGTTTTCACTCGTTTTCAACAAAATTCTCTCAAGTTTAAACCCAGCTGTGCACTTTCTTCAAGAAATAAGTGGAATTTTTGGGTAAACTTGTCAGTGAAAAAGGAGTTTCTATTTCGCCTGGCAAAATGGATATTCTTAAAAGTTGGACTAGACCGACAAATACAAAAGAATTACAGTCCTTTCTTGGTTTCATGAATTATCGAAATCATATCAGAGGTTTTGCTAGGATCGCTGAAATACTATACAGTTTATCCAATGACAAATACTTTCACTGGACTGATATGCATGAGCAGGCATTTATTGAATTAAAGGATGCAGCTGTCAAGTCCCCTTTACTTTGTCATCCAACCCCTGACATTCATATTGGACGTTGATGCTAGCGGGAAACAAATTGGCGGAGCATTGTCCCAGATTCAGGACGGTGTGGTTAAACCCATTAGTTTTGGTAGTTATACATTACTACCTGGTCAAAGAAAATATTGCACTACCAGAAAGGAACTTCTTAGTTTAGTAAGGTTTTGCAGGACATATAGACATTACTTGCTTGGACATCCATTTCTGATTTAGGACTGATCATAATAGTCTAGTCTGGCTGACTAGATTCAATCATATTGAGGGTCAATTAGCTAGATGGCTTGAGGAACTTTCTCAATATAATATGACAATTGTTCACCGAAAAGGTTGTGAACATACAAATGCAGATGCGTAGATACTCTGAAATCTTGCAACTGTTATAACGCAGGGGCGGATCTAGGGAGTCTCCCATGTGGTGGATGCACATAGTCAATGTTCTCGTTTTGAGGAGGTTGTTGATTCCTTTGGCAATAAGGCCAACCGAAGCCTTGATAGATGCTTCTCCAAGCATAGGTTCATCAAATTGGGTTGAAGGTTTGACACCTGGACAGTTAAGGAATGCTCAATTTGAGGATTCCGATATAGGTCTGGTTAGTTATTGATTGGAGGAAGTTTATCAGCCATCGAAACGAGAGCTTCAGCTCTCTAGCCCGCAAACAAGAGCTCTCTGGTCATATCGCGATTGGCTAAAATTCTCCAATGGAGTTTTGCATGGACTGAGCATCCGAGTCTGGGTTCACGGTTGTGTGTGGTTGTTCCGAGTTCATTAAAAGGACAAGTGCTTCACCATTGTCATAACTCTTTAACATCTGGCCATTTAGGGATTGAAAAGACTAGAAATAAACTGAAGGATCGTTTCTTTTGGTATGGCATGTCCCGGGATGCAGAATTGCATGTACAGGGTTGCCAAGTTTGCAACAAAAATAAGAAGGGAAATGTCAAACCCAAAGCAGGTCAAAGATTGTATCATTCAGGTTACCCAATGGAGAGGGTTCACATTGATATAATGGGTCCCTTTCATGTCAGTTCCAAAGGCAACATATATATTTTGGTTACGGTAGATCAGTTCACCAAATGGGTCGAACTGGCTGCTATCCCTGAGCAGAATGCTCAATTAACGGTTAAAGCTTTTGTTGACCGTTTAATTAGCACTTTTGGGTGCCCCCTTGAAATTCATTCTGATCAGGGGCGTAACTTTGAAAGTAGCTTAATCCAAGCATTCTGTCCGCTATTAGAAATTACCAAAACAAGAACAACCCCATACAGACCTTGTACCAATGGACAATGTGAAGTCTTTAATAGAGTAATTCTGCAGATTATTAGGAGTTTTATATCAAAGGATTTAAAGGACTGGGATGCATTTCTTCCCTTCATCACAATGGCATTACATTCAATGAAGAACCACACCACTGGGTTCTCTGCCAATATGATGATGCTGGGGAGAGAAACAATCCAACCTTTGGATTTGATGATAGGCCAAGTAGATTTTTTGCCCGTTAATGAAGTGCAATGGGTGAAAGATCTACTTTCCAAAATGTCAGAAATACATTGCCTTGCTAGAGAAAAAATAGGTCAAACGCAGCTTAGGCAGAAGCGTGACTATGACCTTCGACTGAAGGAAAGAACTTTTAATCTGGGTGATCCAGTGTATCTTAGGGATTCCTTTACTAAGGTGGGTGTTAGTACTAAATTAAGACCCCCTTGGGCAGGTCCATTCTTGATAACATCAGCAAAGCCACCTCTTTACAAGATTGCTTCAAATAAAAAGACAACCCTGGTGCATCATGATAGGTTAAAATTGTGTCGCGACTCTGATCTTCCTTTGTGGTTGAAGAGGAAACGTCATAATTTATTAAATCTGGAACCAGACTCAACAATCACAGAGCAGGATCAGAGTATTTCAGAACAGACCCCAGACGGCGCTCAACCGGAAATGGAACAGGACTTGGATCAAACATTACGATATATGATCCCTGATCAGGCAGATGAAATCATAGAATTGCTATCAGACCCAGAGCCCAGTAAAATGACCCTTATTTGAATTTTGACCCAGGTTCAATTCGCAGAACGAGAGTGGGGGGGGGGGGGTTCGTGAAATCAGACTCCCTTCTAGATTTCGTTGATTTTGATTTTTATCTTATTCTACCATTATGCTGTTTGGGTGGATAATCATGTGGTTCCTGTTCAGGCAGTTTTAATGGTTTTGTATATTTCATTGACCGGATAAATGATCATGTGGTTCTCTCCGGTTAGTGATTTTATATCTATTGTACTTTTCTCATTGACCGGATAAATGATCATGTGGTCCTCTCCGGTTAGTGATTTTATATTTATTGTATCTTTTTTCATTGACTGGATAAATGATCATGTGGTCCTCTCCGGTTAGTGATTCTATATTGTATATTTTCTCATTGACCGGATAATTGATCATGTGGTCCTCTCTGGTTAGTGATTCTATATCGTACTTTTCTCATTGACCGGATAAATGATCATGTGGTCCTCTCCGGTTAGTGATTCTATATCTATTGTACTTTTCTCATTGACCGGATAAATGATCATGTGGTCCCCTCCGGTTAGTGTTTTCATATATCTATTGTACTGTTACAACTGCTGGATAGACAATCATGTGGTTACTGTTAAGTGGTTGTGTTATTTCATCAATATTGTATTTCTGTGGCTATTGGATAGCCAACATGTGGTTACTGTTCAATAGTTACTTTACTTCCTGTTTGCTGTATTTCTGCAGCTACTGTAGAGACAATTACATTGTCTCCCTAATTGCTGTATTTCTACAACTACTGTAGGGACAATTACATTGTCTCTGTTTGGTAGTTGCTTTGCTGTCATATCTCATTTGCCATTTAGATGATCATGAGGTCTCTACCTGGTCAGTGCCTCCTTATATTTGTTATATATTATATTGACTTGGTAGACAATCATGTGGTTTCTACCTATTATGTCAATAATTACTTATACTTGTTATATATCTGCATTGATTTGGTAGACAATCATGTGGTTCCTACCTGTTCGGTGCTCTATTATACAATATATAGGTATTTGTTTTTTGACTAGATGGACGACCATGTCCCATCTGTTCAGACTTTATGAAAATATTGTCATATGCTAAGATGATCATATAGACTTGTGTGGTTTTAGTTGGTTATCTTGGGCTATATTGCTCTATATTGATTTTATTACTCTGTATTTTTTACATTACACAGTCTGATGATCATGGCATTAACTAGTTTATTCTTCTTTCTTACAGGAAAACTAGACTCACAATGCCAAAAAGAAAATTTGATCCACAAACATGTGAAATTTGTTCAAAACCAGTGAACCATTTTAGGCGCCATGCTAACAGCACTCATATACCGTGGTATATGAGTCCTGCTTATGCATGTGCAAATTGTCTCACGGCAGGGGACTCTTCTGAAATGAAGCACTACCATGATGGTCATACTAAAATTCAGGGAGAGTCTCAGACCGTAGCGTGGTATTTGTTGGTGAATGGTTTCTTTCTATTCATCAGCAGGTGCTTAGGCTTATCTTCCTTGGATAATCTACTGACTTTTGTTGTGGCTGAACAATTGTTCCCCACATATACCCCATTTCTTGATGACGAGGAGTTCTTTCTCAAGGAATATGATAGGTTAGTTGGGTTGGACGCTAAAATATCCCATAACGCAAATCCTCCTTCTACTATTTCGGAATTACTCCGTCAAAGGGTTTTGATGAAACGTATTTGTAGGCTTAATGCGGATGATAGAAACTCAGCCCGTATTTTATAATAGAGCACCGCTCAGAGGTCATTTTACATTCAAAATGGGTGTAATAGATGTTCATTTTCATTTAGATTAATTAATTGGTCATTCAAGGAAGTCTCTAAAACAATTGGAGTTAGCATCTAATCCTTCTGTTAATCTTGTTGTTGCTATTGCAAATTTTGTTTACCCTACAAAATGGGGTATTTTGCCAAAATTGGTGGGGGAGGACTCTAGGGTGAGATTCACACTAGGTGTTCATCCACATCTCTTATATAGGGATACAGTAGAAACAATGTTTTCAAGGTTGGTCCGAGAAATTGGGAAACGCCCTGGAGCAATTGCTGTTGGAGAAGTTGGGCTTGATTTTACCACCACCTGTCGCTGTTATGCGGTGTGTGAGAGGTAAAATTCAGGCCCAACGGCTCTTCCTTGAAAAGGCTCTCAAATTGGCGGATCAACTGGCAAAACCTGTTATAGGGACAGGGACAGAGGTAATGGTTTAGCAGCTAAAGAGGTTCTCCAAATGTTCAAATCCTTAAGGTTAATTCATTTACCCATACATAGGCATTGTTTTATGGGAACCTCTGCAGAATTTGATTTTTGGAGTAGCAGTTTGCCAAATTGTTATTTTAGTTTCTCTGGGAAATCTACTAGTGACTCCAAATCCCAAAAAATACAAAAAGCTACCACCGATTTACTGCTATCACATATTGTCTGATTCTAGACACTTATATCTTATCAAAAAGCATTGATAGCATTATTCCCCAAAGATGGTACCGATGGCCAAATTTTTGGCCTCTGGCTCATGGCCTATTTTCTCACTTTGTTCATCAAATATATAAAACAATTCATTAAAAAGGGATATGATCCTGTATTACTACAACATACTGCATGTTTGGTTGTGAACCCTTTTACAGTTGGCAATCACGCTGGCCTCTTTGCATGTACGCCGACAAGAAAGGTTTAGTACTCTATGAAGGCGACCTCTTAAATCCAGAAATGGAAGGAGAACGTCGGATATCTGTACTATTTCATTTCTGTCGTACCCTTTATTACTTTTCTACAGTTACTCTGTTTGCAGCTCAATCATTGAGTACACTAGCGATAGGTGGATACAGTATGTTCAATTAAATGTTTTTTTGTTATACATGCACTTTACCACTGTATTTGCTGTCGCGGTTGTTGTAGATTAGTCGGAGAGGGGATACGTTTATTTACACTGTTTGTCTTTTAGGATGGAGATGGAATAAGGGTGAGGTTGGGTGCCCATAAACCGGTTTAAACCCCCGGTGACTTTTGTCACTGACCGTTCCAAGGCGGTACTTCCATCTTCCTCCTATTGTATGTATGTTTGTTTTGTCTTTGTGCGTCTCTTGTTGTTTTTTCTACCTATGTACATTTGCTGTTTCCTTGTGTTGCTGTTCGGGCGAGTGTTTGTTCTGTATGTGGTGTTTCCTGCATGACTCATTTTTGTACTTCTAGTTAGTCTTCACGGAACTAGAAATGTATATGTGAGTCTTCAAGCACACATTATTAAATAAGACCACTGCAAGAATTGTCTTGCGTTGACCATTTATAGACTTTATCATATAACAAGTGCTAAAAACAAAGAGAAAGTAAACGAAGTTGTGTGTGAATATATGTTGGATGGAAAAGGAAGACCCAAACTGTAAGTAATCTGTACTGTCTTCACAGTAGCATATATGTCACAGAAAAACTTAGACAAAACCGTGAGTTGTTTGACCCGGCGTATTGAGGAAATAGATCGTAAAAAGAGTATTAACTCAACACGCATCATACTTGCCAACAGTAAGGGACGATACTTAAATAGAGAAGCAATCAGGCTACAAAAAGAAAATCCAAAACAAGTGTAACCCTTTTATAGTTGGCAATTACGCTGGCCTCTTTGCATGTACGCCGACAAGAAAGGTTTAGTACTCTATGAAGGCGACCTCTTAAATCCAGAAACGGAAGGAGAACTTCGGATATCTGTACTATTTCGTTTTTGTCGTACCCTTTATTACTTTTCTACAGTTACTCTGTTTGCAGCTCAATCATTGAGTACAATAGCGATAGGTGGATACAGTTTGTTCACTTAAATGTTTTCGTTATATATGCACTTTACCACTGTTTTTGCCATCGCGGTTGTTGTAGTTAATCGGAGAGGGGGTACGTTTATTTACACTGTTTGTCTTTTAGGGTGGGGATGGAATAAGTGTGAGGTTGGGTGCCCATAAACCGCTTTATGTCACTGACTTTTGTCACTGACCGTTCCAAGGCGGTACTTCCATCTTCCCCCTGTTGTATGTTTGTTTTTGTCTTTGTGTGTCTCTTGATGTTTTTATACATGTAGTTATGTACATTTGCTATTTCCCTGTGTTGCTGTTCGGGCGACTGTTTTTTCTGTATGTGGTGTTTTCTGCATGACTCATTTTTGTACTTTTATGGTGAACCAAAAGCGGAGCAAAAAGTCATGAAACTTTAAATTGGTTAAAGAACAATTTTGATAGAAAGTCAGCTGGCGTGAACAATTGCATAGTGTATGTATGGTTAGGTACATGCGACTTGACACAGAAATTAGGTAATGGAAAAATCACCCTAAGTGACCCTAATGGTTCAATATTAGATAAAATCTTGGCAAACTTTAGAGACATTTCCCACTTTTTGAAGCTAAAAGGGTGTAGCGTGATTTTCCTGGAAATTCCTTATTACTCTATAAGAATCTGGAACTCTAGAAAAAATAGTCAGCATACAGACTCATCTGAAGACAGTACACGAAACAGCAAATAGATGATCTAAACGCTAAGATTACAGAAATTAACTCAGAAAACAAAGTAACAACCTTAACACTTAACAGGGACTTACAAAAGAGTAGAACAGATAAGGCAAAAAAGCGGACCTCGCATTACACAAATTGGACTCACTTGACTGATGGCATTCAACCCAAGTATTTCAAAACCACGTCCTATCAAATTGGTCATGAAAAATATTGAGGCAAAGAAGAACTTTCTTAAAGTAGCAAGAGATAGCTTGTAAAACAACAAAGATATACGTTGTAAATATGTGTTTTTTTCAGCCGGATTTGACTAAAAAACAAAGAAAGGAAGCTTTCGAGAAGAGACAGGCATGACGCATACGACAGGAAAATGAACGTGATGTTGAAATTGCGGATACTGATATAGTACATGCTTCTCATTGTGAGCATCAGTATGCAATGAGAGGCAGAGACAGGTCACCTGATGATCGGTTTCGGTCCTCTTGGGAGTAATGCATTAAAGACTCTTGCAATGTAAATATGTTCAAGCAGTTAATTGTTAAAGATGTTCATGAAGTCAAGCTGTTAAATAAATTCTGAAAGGAGGTGATCCCCTGAGAGCAAAAATTGCAACACAAAAAGAGAAAATTGCAGACTCGGTTTTATTGAGTCTGTTCATGAACAGTAATTAAAAGTGCAACACTGCTCACGCCCCATAGCACCGGCTTAAGCAGTATTCAATTTTCAGAACAAGAGGTACTGAAATTCATGATCTCGAAGGATCAGAAGGTATAACAACACTACTGTTGATTAAAGTACATGTTAAGAGTCATGCAGGAAACACCGCCTACAAAACACACACCCGACCAAACAGCACCACAATAAACAGTAAAATGTACATGTATATAAAAGACACAAAGAGACACACAAAGGCAAAACAAACATACAATAGGGGGAAGATGGAAGTACCGCCTTGGAACGGTCAGTGACAAAAGTCCCTGGGGGTTAAACCAGTTTTTGGGCGCCCAACGAACTGTTGATAAAGTTGAAATTGTTACAAGTACAGTTGTTACCGAACCTGATTTATCAGTTGACTATCAAGAAAATGGGGGTCTTGGTAGAAGTACATCTCATGTCAATGTTGACAGCATGGTGGAACAGTGTGATCAGGAACTTAGCAGTTGATACGAGGCCACATCGTGAGTCAAGTGTTACTTCCGAGGGCGAATCTATTATTGGCCGAACTGCCACCACGACCACGTGACTGGAGCGAGGGTATATAAACACCGGCTCAAGATCACTGCGCCCTCTTCACGCTTGGAATCCATACTGCACTGCACCAAAGGTTTACCAGTACCTGAAAGGTAAGTCTTTCGTATTGCAGCATACATATCCATTTATACATGCATTCATTGTATTTATATGTTCCATAACACTCTCGGCTTCACATCAAGTGGCGCTGCGAGCAAATTGGTTTGTTTATTTTTGCATTTTTGGTGTTTGTATTTTTTATAAGCAGACGGCACACGTGGTACCACGTGGTCTGAATATTATTAATACAGACATTTCTTCATTATTTTGCAATTTATTCTTGTGAAGTAGCATTTATCTTTCATATATTGTATATTATATTTGTGTTTACAACTGTTTCTTTGAACATTTTCACCATGGCAATGCAACCAATAAATGTGTTTGACTGTACACCCGATGGCCTCCGGACCTTTCCGCAATTAGGAGAGTCCACAGCCAATAAGGTTCCCACTTTAGCTAAACAAGCTTTAGCTGAGGGGAGATCCATATCAGTTGAGGAATTAGTTGCTATCAACCCAAAGGTGTAGTGAGCGGAGTTGGTCAAATCTGGCCAACTCTTTCTTACTGCACCCGAGGCTATTAGAAAACCAACCATGGAGAGCCTCCTGGATTTATTTAAAACATTCTCAGGCCAAATTTTAGGAAAAATGACAGTTTTGGAAAAGAGGACAGAACACTCTATGGACGGTCTTGTTAGGCAGGTTAGAGATGTTCATCAGCAATTGGCTGGGACCACAGCTGAAACAAATCAGAACCTCAGCCAGCTGTCTTCCTTGATTAATGTTCAAGAAAGACGGTTGGGTGAGATGGATTCAAGGCTAAGCAACCAGGAAAGAAAATTTACTTTGCCTCCTCCTGGATTTAATCCAAAATTAAACCTGCAGAGCCCGACCGCCGATACTGAGGCTGTCATTGAAAGTAGAACTCAGGGTGGAGTCTATGTTGGGTCAAGTGATAGGAGGGATAAGATGCACAGTCATCCCCATTCATATCCGGATCATTCTAGGAGTCCTGATAGGAGTCGTAGATCTAGGTCTAAGTCTCCTCAGGGTCCTAGGATGCAGGCCTTTTCAGATGGCCCCTCTGCAATTAAATTTGATGTCTTTCTCGGAAAGTTCATGAGGGTTGTAGCTCGTCGTGCTTGGGACCCATTGAAATGTTTAGACAAGTTTTTTGATTGTCTCACAGATCAAGCATTGGAATATGCAAACCGTTCCAATTCTTCCAATAATTTCAATGGCTTAGTGGCCGATATGAAGGCACGGTTTTGATTACCGTGATGAGCCATTATCCGCCCGACAGAAGCTGTCCACAATAAAACAGGACACCGAATCTGAAGAAGAATTTCTTCAGAAAATTCAGGCTCTTGCTGATGACTGTTTCCGTGATTGCAAGAATCTGGATATTCTGAATGAAATAATGACAGAATCTTTTCTTCGGGTGCTAAAGAATAAAGAGGCCGCACTTGAAGCGTTGGGTCGTAAGCAAGGCACTGTACAGGAAGCCTTGAAATACGTCAAGGCCTATGCTGCCAATGCCAAAGTTCTGGGTCTTAGCAAGCAGGTGAAGTGTGACCAAAATGCAGTCTCTGTCATACCAGAGGACTCACTCAAACAGCTGAGTGACTCCATTTTACAAGGTATGGAGAGTTTACTGAGGACTCATTTGGATCCTCAAGAGGTCAAGGTATAGATCCCCAAGCCCATACACTAGCCCAGGAAAAGATGTAGGTCAAAAGGACATTGGTCGTGATCCCTATTGGAATGATCGTTCTAGGAGATCCTATGAGGTACCAGCTGGTCGGTACAACAACCGTCCAGCTGAAGTGCATTACAGTAGATCCCCTGATCGGGGATACTACAGGTCACCTGATCGTTTCAGGGGTGCTTATCCTGGATCTTCAGATAAGCAATATAGGAAACCAAGCCCTTCTAGAAATTATGGTTATGGCCAAAATAGATATCCACCTAGTCCCAAAGGTTGATAGGGACTACAACAGTAGAGATAGATACAGGACCAATTCTCCTCGTAGAGATCCCTACTCTGATAGAGTAAATAGGGATTCTCGGGATCGTGACACTGGTCAACCCCGCCGCGAAAACAAATACCATAGTAGATCGGTCAGCCCTTCACCTGTGAGCACAGAGACAGAAAATCCTTTAAACTGTTAGGGGCTGCTTGTGCCAACGACCAACAAGTAGCCTTCTCTGGAACTCTGGGTCGTGATGATATATTTTCCATACATTTGAAAAAAGGTTATTCTGTTTTTTTGTGATATTTTGATTGACTCTGTACCTATAAAAGCATTGTTAGACAGTGGAGCCATGATAAGTATTTTGTAAGAGTCCAAATTTAAGGACATTTTTGAGAAATCAAACAACTGTTGGATCATGTTTGCTTCAGGGCATAAGTTCTGAGCCAATACAGGGTTCCATAGTTGAAAATATCCCGTTGACAATAGGACAATATACCATTTTGCATACTTTTTGTATTACTCCCATAGACAATCCTTGTATTTTGGGTCTAGATATTTTGAAGCCGTTAGGGACAATCATTGATTTTTAATACTTTGGAAATTGATGGTGAAAACATACTTTGCAAATTCATTCAAATGATCAGGGCTGCAAGGTCTACAATGCAAGGAGGGTAGTAATTCCTCCAAATTCTATTGGATTTTTAGAATTGAAATTAGAAAAGTCTTTGCCTACTGGATTTGTAGTAGAGCCTATTAAAAATAATTGTTTGATTTCATCTGTATATGGTGAGGGTGAAAAAGTAAAGGTCAAAGTTATCAATGACTCTGACTCTTACAAACTTTTTAAAATAAATGCTTATATAGGTCAAGCTGAATTGGCATCGCCTGTGACAGATAATGACAGAACAAGCTCAAAGACCAATAGCTCTACACAACAAACTGACAAATTGCCAGAACATCTTGCTGAGATGTTTCAAAAAGCAGTGGTTAATTTGAATAATGAACAGAAAAAAGAGTTCCGTGAATTTCAATCAGTTTTCTCCCGTAATAACTTTGATTTAGGCTGCCTCAAAAATGTAGAGCATAAAATTGTGACTACTGACAATGTGCCTGTGAAAGACAATATGGAAAAATAGTCAAACAGGGAGAGCCACACACGAAATGACACCGCACCAAACACCATCTAACAAGAAACGGTAAAGCCACAAGACAAAACATAACAGGACGCATATCAAGACGAAACACATTGAACATTAAGCATATTAAACAACAAAATTGACCGTAGGCTGAAAGCAGGAGTGCCACCTTGGAACGGCCAGCAGCCAAAAACAATTAAAAAAAGGGCTACTGGGGGACTTAAACCTGGTTTACGGGTACCCAACCTCGTCCTTATCCCACTTTCGCCAAAGTCAAAATGTATATATTCCACCTCCAGACAACACCACAACATGCATAACGATGTCTGCCAAAATGAAAATGATTTGAAAATAAACGTTAGAGGTAAACAAGCGACGTCATCATGTAAATGACGTCATAATTTAAAAGTACGGGAAAACTATTTGAAACACTTCTACACCGACATTTAATAAAAGATAAATCGCAAGAAGATACAATTACTAGTGGATATTAAGCATGCACAACTGTTTTGTTTGAAAAAGAATAAACTTGACATCGTAGGCATGTACTCGATGACTATTCAGGTCAGAGCAGCTGTGGAGTAGTCATTTTGGGTACGACAGAACTGGCAAAATACAAATATCTAATTTCCTCCCTCCGTAAACGGGTTTCAGAGGGAATCTTCATAGAGTATTAAGCCTTTTCCGTCGTCGCACAAGCAAAGAGGAAAGCATAATGACCAACTGTAAAGGGGTCGACCACCAAGCATGTAGTGTGCTGCAATATAGAGGGGTCATATCCCTTTTTAATGAATTGTTTTATACGTTTGACAAAGAAAGTATCAAAATATGTGTGTCCAATAATTTTTCGAAGTTTGTAAATGACATCACCGTAAAACTCCGGATGTGAAATACCTAACTTTAGAAAAGTAGGTAAATTACAATTGTATTTGCTGATGAGTAGAATATTACGGTGGTAAAATTTTGAAAATGTTTTACGAAGTTTGTCATATCTGTAGCCCTGTTTTAGTAGTTTTTCAGTGATAATAAGGTTACGATTGTTAAAATCATCTACAAAGGAACAAGCTCTAGCAAAACGAATAAGCTGAGAAATGTATACACCGTAACATGTAGCTCGGGGAACATCCCCATCCAAATGAGGATAGTTAACTATTTTAAAATTAAAGTCATCCCTTTTGTCATAAATTCCAGAAGAAATTGTTCCATTGTTTATCGATAAATTTAAATCTAAAAAGGCTGCAGATATGTCAGAACTATTTGCTTTATTAAGCTTGAGCTCCCTAGGGTAAATTGAGGTTATCATAGAATCAAAGTATGGGTTATCAATATAAAAATGTCGTCTAAATAACGTGCTGTATTGTTAAAGGCATTGATGACATCCGCCTGTGAATCGCTGTTAAGGTTAAGCATAAAATCCCGTTCATAACAAAACAAAAACAAGTCTGCAATTAAAGGAGCACAATTGGTTCCCATGGGAATACCAATAACCTGGCGATAAACAGAATTACCAAAACGAACAAATAACAGAAACGTAATAGCGTCACAAAGATCTAAACATGTCCATGAGGTATATTTATTTGTAACGTCATTGGTAAAGAACGCATGTCTAGAATTACAGGCAATAAATGATACTTTTACTCTGGCAAATGTTTTATTTATAAGATTAGTAAGTTTGATCTTAATTAGATCGTGTGGTAATTTGGTATAAAGTGTAGAAAAATCATAAGTGCTTATAGTGTTAGCTTGGTGTTGCTTGATTTTTAATTTAGTTAAAACCTCATTGGAGTTTTTTATAGACCAAAAAAGGTTAATTCCTGAATTCTCATAAGCTTTATCGCAGTAACGCTTGACATGTTCTTTGACCGCTGTTAGACACGATGTAATTAGTTTGGATAGTGCAGTTGTTGTGCACGAGACAGAATATGCTATGAAGCGTGATTTATATGGCGTTTTATGGAGTTTAGGTATCCAGTACATCGTCGGAAGTTTATGATGTGTGATTAATATATCAGCATTGAACTGTTTACATTTATTAACATGTTCAGATATTATGTCGTTTTCAGACTTAGAGACCACAATATATGACTTTGTCTTAGTTAGTTCTTGTTCTAAAACATCCACATAATAAAGTCGTCAAACGATAATTACATTGTTTGACGCTTTATCAGCTGGGACAAACACGTATTTAGAGTGAAATTCTTGTATACTATTTTTTAAGAAGCGAACTGAAGTCTTAGGTTTAGGCGGAAGAAGGTGAATGTTAGATTTGTAAAACGCGATACGTGTATCCATTATATTTGAAATTTGTTTTATCCATTGTGTAAGGGCACTATTGTCTGCATGTTCTCGGCGACACCATTTTACACTGAAGTCTAACAAAGATTCTATAATTTTGCTACGGCAGATTTCGAAATCTATCAACCTCAGATATTGCATTGACTATAGGGCTTTAAATAGTAAAACCATTAAAGACAATTTTAATCTCCCAATCATTGTTTAGATTCCATGCAGGGAAAGAAACTTTTCTGTGTCCTTGATCTCTGTAGTGGTTACTATCAAATCCCTCTTGCAAAAGACTCTCGGGATAAGACTAGTTTTACGACAAGATTTGGAACTTATCAGTGGACTCGCCTACCTATGGGTTTGTGTAACAGCCCAGCCACTTTTCAGCGTGCCATGCAACTAGTTCTAAAAGGTTTAACTTGGGAAGAGGTTGTTGTTTATCTTGATGACCTCATCATATTAGGTTCTGATTTTAAAAACACTATGTCAAGTTTGAGAAAAGTTTTCACTCGTTTTCAACAAAATTCTCTCAAGTTTAAACCCAGCTGTGCACTTTCTTCAAGAAATAAGTGGAATTTTTGGGTAAACTTGTCAGTGAAAAAGGAGTTTCTATTTCGCCTGGCAAAATGGATATTCTTAAAAGTTGGACTAGACCGACAAATACAAAAGAATTACAGTCTTTCTTGGTTTCATGAATTATCGAAATCATATCAGAGGTTTTGCTAGGATCGCTGAAATACTATACAGTTTATCCAATGACAAATACTTTCACTGGACTGATATGCATGAGCAGGCATTTATTGAATTAAAGGATGCAGCTGTCAAGTCCCCTTTACTTTGTCATCCAACCCCTGACATTCATATTGGACGTTGATGCTAGCGGGAAACAAATTGGCGGAGCATTGTCCCAGATTCAGGACGGTGTGGTTAAACCCATTAGTTTTGGTAGTTATACATTACTACCTGGTCAAAGAAAATATTGCACTACCAGAAAGGAACTTCTTAGTTTAGTAAGGTTTTGCAGGACATATAGACATTACTTGCTTGGACATCCATTTCTGATTAAGGACTGATCATAATAGTCTAGTCTGGCTGACTAGATTCAATCATATTGAGGGTCAATTAGCTAGATGGCTTGAGGAACTTTCTCAATATAATATGACAATTGTTCACCGAAAAGGTTGTGAACATACAAATGCAGATGCGTTAAGCCGTATTGGAGATACTCTGAAATCTTGCAACTGTTATAACGCAGGGGCGGATCTAGGGAGTCTCCCATGTGGTGGATGTGCATACTGTACTAGAGCACATAGTCAATGTTCTCGTTTTGAGGAGGTTGTTGATTCCTTTGGCAATAAGGCCAACCGAAGCCTTGATAGATGCTTCTCCAAGCATAGGTTCATCAAATTGGGTTGAAGGTTTGACACCTGGACAGTTAAGGAATGCTCAATTTGAGGATTCCGATATAGGTCTGGTTAGTTATTGGTTGGAGGAAGTTTATCAGCCATCGAAACGAGAGCTTCAGCTCTCTAGCCCGCAAACAAGAGCTCTCTGGTCATATCGCGATTGGCTAAAATTCTCCAATGGAGTTTTGCTTTATGCATGGACTGAGCATCGTGAAATCAGACTCCCTTCTAGATTTCGTTGATTTTTATTTTTATCTTATTCTACCATTATGCTGTTTGGGTGGATAATCATGTGGTTCCTGTTCAGGCAGTTTTAATGGTTTTGTATCTTTCATTGACCGGATAAATGATCATGTGGTTCTCTCCGGTTAGTGATTTTATATCTATTGTACTTTTCTCATTGACCGGATAAATGATCATGTGGTCCTCTCCGGTTAGTGATTTTATATTTATTGTATCTTTTTTCATTGACTGGATAAATGATCATGTGGTCCTCTCCGGTTAGTGATTCTATATTGTATATTTTCTCATTGACCGGATAATTGATCATGTGGTCCTCTCTGGTTAGTGATTCTATATCGTACTTTTCTCATTGACCGGATAAATGATCATGTGGTCCTCTCCGGTTAGTGATTCTATATCTATTGTACTTTTCTCATTGACCGGATAAATGATCATGTGGTCCCCTCCGGTTAGTGTTTTCATATATCTATTGTACTGTTACAACTGCTGGATAGACAATCATGTGGTTACTGTTAAGTGGTTGTGTTATTTCATCAATATTGTATTTCTGTGGCTATTGGATAGCCAACATGTGGTTACTGTTCAATAGTTACTTTACTTCTTGTTTGCTGTATTTCTACAGTTACTGTGGGGACAATTACATTGTCTTCCTGTTTGCTGTATTTCTGCAGCTACTGTAGAGACAATTACATTGTCTCCCTAATTGCTGTATTTCTACAACTACTGTAGGGACAATTACATTGTCTCTGTTTGGTAGTTGCTTTGCTGTCATATCTCATTTGCCATTTAGATGATCATGAGGTCTCTACCTGGTCAGTGCCTCCTTATATTTGTTATATATTATATTGACTTGGTAGACAATCATGTGGTTTCTACCTATTATGTCAATAATTACTTATACTTGTTATATATCTGCATTGATTTGGTAGACAATCATGTGGTTCCTACCTGTTCGGTGCTCTATTATACAAGATATAGGTATTTGTTTTTTGACTAGATGGACGACCATGTCCCATCTGTTCAGACTTTATGAAAATATTGTCATATGCTAAGATGATCATATAGACTTGTGTGGTTTTAGTTGGTTATCTTGGGCTATATTGCTCTATATTGATTTTATTACTCTGTATTTTTTACATTACACAGTCTGATGATCATGGCATTAACTAGTTTATTCTTCTTTCTTACAGGAAAACTAGACTCACAATGCCAAAAAGAAAATTTGATCCACAAACATGTGAAATTTGTTCAAAACCAGTGAACCATTTTAGGCGCCATGCTAACAGCACTCATATACCGTGGTATATGAGTCCTGCTTATGCATGTGCAAATTGTCTCACGGCAGGGGACTCTTCTGAAATGAAGCACTACCATGATGGTCATACTAAAATTCAGGGAGAGTCTCAGACCGTAGCGTGGTATTTGTTGGTGAATGGTTTCTTTCTATTCATCAGCAGGTGCTTAGGCTTATCTTCCTTGGATAATCTACTGACTTTTGTTGTGGCTGAACAATTGTTCCCCACATATACCCCATTTCTTGATGACGAGGAGTTCTTTCTCAAGGAATATTAGATGATTAGTTGGGTTGGACGCTAAAATATCCCATAACGCAAATCCTCCTTCTACTATTTCGGAATTACTCCGTCAAAGGGTTTTGATGAAACGTATTTGTAGGCTTAATGCGGATGATAGAAACTCAGCCCGTATTTGGTTGAAATACTGCCAGCCTGATGGATCAAGTCCGCTCAGAGGTCATTTTACATTCAAAATGGGTGTAATAGATGTTCATTTTCATTTAGATTAATTAATTGGTCATTCAAGGAAGTCTCTAAAACAATTGGAGTTAGCATCTAATCCTTCTGTTAATCTTGTTGTTGCTATTGCAAATTTTGTTTACCCTACAAAATGGGGTATTTTGCCAAAATTGGTGGGGGAGGACTCTAGGGTGAGATTCACACTAGGTGTTCATCCACATCTCTTATATAGGGATACAGTAGAAACAATGTTTTCAAGGTTGGTCCGAGAAATTGGGAAACGCCCTGGAGCAATTGCTGTTGGAGAAGTTGGGCTTGATTTTACCACCACCTGTCGCTGTTATGCGGCTCATAATAGACAAGAGTGTGTGAGAGGTAAAATTCAGGCCCAACGGCTCTTCCTTGAAAAGGCTCTCAAATTGGCGGATCAACTGGCAAAACCTGTTATAGGGACAGGGACAGAGGTAATGGTTTAGCAGCTAAAGAGGTTCTCCAAATGTTCAAATCCTTAAGGTTAATTCATTTACCCATACATAGGCATTGTTTTATGGGAACCTCTGCAGAATTTGATTTTTGGAGTAGCAGTTTGCCAAATTGTTATTTTAGTTTCTCTGGGAAATCTACTAGTGACTCTAAAACCCAAAAAATACAAAAAGCTACCACCGATTTACTGCTATCACATATTGTCTGATTCTAGACACTTATATCTTATCAAAAAGCATTGATAGCATTATTCCCCAAAGATGGTACCGATGGCCAAATTTTTGGCCTCTGGCTCATGGCCTATTTTCTCACTTTGTTCATCAAATATATAAAACAATTCATTAAAAAGGGGTATGATCCTGTATTACTACAACATACTGCATGTTTGGTTGTGAACCCTTTTACAGTTGGCAATCACGCTGGCCTCTTTGCATGTACGCCGACAAGAAAGGTTTAGTACTCTATGAAGGCGACCTCTTAAATCCAGAAATGGAAGGAGAACGTCGGATATCTGTACTATTTCATTTCTGTCGTACCCTTTATTACTTTTCTACAGTTACTCTGTTTGCAGCTCAATCATTGAGTACACTAGCGATAGGTGGATACAGTATGTTCAATTAAATGTTTTTTTGTTATACATGCACTTTACCACTGTATTTGCTGTCGCGGTTGTTGTAGATTAGTCGGAGAGGGGATACGTTTATTTACACTGTTTGTCTTTTAGGATGGAGATGGAATAAGGGTGAGGTTGGGTGCCCATAAACCGGTTTAAACCCCCGGTGACTTTTGTCACTGACCGTTCCAAGGCGGTACTTCCATCTTCCTCCTATTGTATGTATGTTTGTTTTGTCTTTGTGCGACTCTTGTTGTTTTTTCTACCTATGTACATTTGCTGTTTCCTTGTGTTGCTGTTCGGGCGAGTGTTTGTTCTGTATGTGGTGTTTCCTGCATGACTCATTTTTGTACTTCTAGTTAGTCTTCACGGAACTAGAAATGTATATGTGAGTCTTCAAGCACACATTATTAAATAAGACAACTGCAAGAATTGTCTTGCGTTGACCATTTATAGACTTTATCATATAACAAGTGCTAAAAACAAAGAGAAAGTAAACGAAGTTGTGTGTGAATATATGTTGGATGGAAAAGGAAGACCCAAACTGTAAGTAATCTGTACTGTCTTCACAGTAGCATATATGTCACAGAAAAACTTAGACAAAACCGTGAGTTGTTTGACCCGGCGTATTGAGGAAATAGATCGTAAAAAGAGTATTAACTCAACACGCATCATACTTGCCAACAGTAAGGGACGATACTTAAATAGAGAAGCAATCAGGCTACAAAAAGAAAATCCAAAACAAGTGTAACCCTTTTATAGTTGGCAATTACGCTGGCCTCTTTGCATGTACGCCGACAAGAAAGGTTTAGTACTCTATGAAGGCGACCTCTTAAATCCAGAAACGGAAGGAGAACTTCGGATATCTGTACTATTTCGTTTTTGTCGTACCCTTTATTACTTTTCTACAGTTACTCTGTTTGCAGCTCAATCATTGAGTACAATAGCGATAGGTGGATACAGTTTGTTCACTTAAATGTTTTCGTTATATATGCACTTTACCACTGTATTTGCCATCGCGGTTGTTGTAGATTAATCGGAGAGGGGGTACGTTTATTTACACTGTTTGTCTTTTAGGGTGGGGATGGAATAAGTGTGAGGTTGGGTGCCCATAAACCGCTTTATGTCACTGACTTTTGTCACTGACCGTTCCAAGGCGGTACTTCCATCTTCCCCCTGTTGTATGTTTGTTTTTGTCTTTGTGTGTCTCTTGATGTTTTTATACATGTAGTTATGTACATTTGCTATTTCCCTGTGTTGCTGTTCGGGCGACTGTTTTTTCTGTATGTGGTGTTTTCTGCATGACTCATTTTTGTACTTTTATGGTGAACCAAAGGCGGAGCAAAAAGTCATGAAACTTTAAATTGGTTAAAGAACAATTTTGATAGAAAGTCAGCTGGCGTGAACAATTGCATAGTGTATGTATGGTTAGGTACATGCGACTTGACACAGAAATTAGGTAATGGAAAAATCACCCTAAGTGACCCTAATGGTTCAATATTAGATAAAATCTTGGCAAACTTTAGAGACATTTCCCACTTTTTGAAGCTAAAAGGGTGTAGAGTGATTTTCCTGGAAATTCCTTATTACTCTATAAGAATCTGGAACTCTAGAAAAAATAGTCAGCATACAGACTCATCTGAAGACAGTACACGAAACAGCAAATAGATGATCTAAACGCTAAGATTACAGAAATTAACTCAGAAAACAAAGTAACAACCTTAACACTTAACAGGGACTTACAAAAGAGTAGAACAGATAAGGCAAAAAAGCGGACCTCGCATTACACAAATTGGACTCACTTGACTGATGGCATTCAACCCAAGTATTTCAAAACCACGTCCTATCAAATTGGTCATGAAAAATATTGAGGCAAAGAAGAACTTTCTTAAAGTAGCAAGAGATAGCTTGTAAAACAACAAAGATATACGTTGTAAATATGTGTTTTTTTCAGCCGGATTTGACTAAAAAACAAAGAAAGGAAGCTTTCGAGAAGAGACAGGCACGACGCATACGACAGGAAAATGAACGTGATGTTGAAATTGCGGATACTGATATAGTACATGCTTCTCATTGTGAGCATCAGTATGCAATGAGAGGCAGAGACAGGTCACCTGATGATCGGTTTCGGTCCTCTTGGGAGTAATGCATTAAAGACTCTTGCAATGTAAATATGTTCAAGCAGTTAATTGTTAAAGATGTTCATGAAGTCAAGCTGTTAAATAAATTCTGAAAGGAGGTGATCCCCCGAGAGCAAAAATTGCAACACAAAAAGAGAAAATTGCAGACTCGGTTTTATTGAGTCTGTTCATGAACAGTAATTAAAAGTGCAACACTGCTCACGGCCCCATAGCACCGGCTTAAGCAGTATTCAATTTTCAGAACAAGAGGTACTGAAATTAATGATCTCGAAGGATCAGAAGGTATAACAACACTACTGTTGATTAAAGTACATGTTAAGAGTCATGCAGGAAACACCGCCTACAAAACACACCCCGACCAAACAGCACCACAATAAACAGTAAAATGTACATGTATATAAAAGACACAAAGAGACACACAAAGGCAAAACAAACATACAATAGGGGGAAGATGGAAGTACCACCTTGGAACGGTCAGTGACAAAAGTCCATGGGGGTTAAACCAGTTTTTGGGCGCCCAACGAACTGTTGATAAAGTTGAAATTGTTACAAGTACAGTTGTTACCGAACCTGATTTATCAGTTGACTATCAAGAAAATGGGGGTCTTGGTAGAAGTACATCTCATGTCAATGTTGACAGCATGGTGGAACAGTGTGATCAGGAACTTAGCAGTTGATACGAGGCCACATCGTGAGTCAAGTGTTACTTCCGAGGGCGAATCTATTATTGGCCGAACTGCCACCACGACCACGTGACTGGAGCGAGGGTATATAAACACCGGCTCAAGATCACTGCGCCCTCTTCACGCTTGGAATCCATACTGCACTGCACCAAAGGTTTACCAGTACCTGAAAGGTAAGTCTTTCGTATTGCAGCATACATATTCATTTATACATGCATTCATTGTATTTATACATCAAGTGGCGCTGCGAGCAAATTGGTTTGTTTATTTTTGCATTTTTGGTGTTTGTATTTATTATAAGCAGACGGCACACGTGGTACCACGTGGTCTGAATATTATTAATACAGACATTTCTTCATTATTTTGCAATTTATTCTTGTGAAGTAGCATTTATCTTTCATATATTGTATATTATATTTGTGTTTACAACTGTTTCTTTGAATATTTTCACCATGGCAATGCAACCAATAAATGTGTTTGACTGTACACCCGATGGCCTCCGGACCTTTCCGCAATTAGGAGAGTCCACAGCCAATAAGGTTCCCACTTTAGCTAAACAAGCTTTAGCTGAGGGGAGATCCATATCAGTTGAGTTGCTATCAACCCAAAGGTATAGTGAGCGGAGTTGGTCAAATCTGGCCAACTCTTTCTTACTGCACCCGAGGCTATTAGAAAACCAACCATGGAGAGCCTCCTGGATTTATTTAAAACATTCTCAGGCCAAATTTTAGGAAACATGACAGTTTTGGAAAAGAGGACAGAACACTCTATGGACGGTCTTGTTAGGCAGGTTAGAGATGTTCATCAGCAATTGGCTGAAACAAATCAGAACCTCAGCCAGCTGTCTTCCTTGATTAATGTTCAAGAAAGACGGTTGGGTGAGATGGATTCAAGGCTAAGCAACCAGGAAAGAAAATTTACTTTGCCTCCTCCTGGATTTAATCCAAAATTAAACCTGCAGAGCCCGACCGCCGATACTGAGGCTGTCATTGAAAGTAGAACTCAGGGTGGAGTCTATGTTGGGTCAAGTGATAGGAGGGATAAGATGCACAGTCATCCCCATTCATATCCGGATCATTCAAGGAGTCCTGATAGGAGTCGTAGATCTAGGTCTAAGTCTCCTCAGGGTCCTAGGATGCAGGCCTTTTCAGATGGCCCCTCTGCAATTAAATTTGATGTCTTTCTCGGAAAGTTCATGAGGGTTGCAGCTCGTCGTGCTTGGGACCCATTGAAATGTTTAGACAAGTTTTTTGATTGTCTCACAGATCAAGCATTGGAATATGCAAACCGTTCCAATTCTTCCAATAATTTCAATGGCTTAGTGGCCGATATGAAGGCACGGTTTTGATTACCGTGATGAGCCATTATCCGCCCGACAGAAGCTGTCCACAATAAAACAGGACACCGAATCTGAAGAAGAATTTCTTCAGAAAATTCAGGCTCTTGCTGATGACTGTTTCCGTGATTGCAAGAATCTGGATATTCTGAATGAAATAATGACAGAATCTTTTCTTCGGGTGCTAAAGAATAAAGAGGCCGCACTTGAAGCGTTGGGTCGTAAGCAAGGCACTGTACAGGAAGCCTTGAAATACGTCAAGGCCTATGCTGCCAATGCCAAAGTTCTGGGTCTTAGCAAGCAGGTGAAGTGTGACCAAAATGCAGTCTCTGTCATACCAGAGGACTCACTCAAACAGCTGAGTGACTCCATTTTACAAGGTATGGAGAGTTTACTGAGGACTCATTTGGATCCTCAAGAGGTCAAGGTATAGATCCCCAAGCCCATACACTAGCCCAGGAAAAGATGTAGGTCAAAAGGACATTGGTCGTGATCCCTATTGGAATGATCGTTCTAGGAGATCCTATGAGGTACCAGCTGGTCGGTACAACAACCGTCCAGCTGAAGTGCATTACAGTAGATCCCCTGACCGGGGATACTACAGGTCACCTGATCGTTTCAGGGGTGCCTATTCTGGATCTTCAGATAAGCAATATAGGGGTTACTCACCAAGCCCTTCTAGAAATTATGGTTATGGCCAAAATAGATATCCACCTAGTCCCAAAGGTTGATAGGGACTACAACAGTAGAGATAGATACAGGACCAATTCTCCTCGTAGAGATCCCTACTCTGATAGAGTAAATAGGGATTCTCGGGATCGTGACACTGGTCAACCCCGCCTCGAAAACAAATACCATAGTAGATCGGTCAGCCCTTCACCTGTGAGCACAGAGACAGAAAATCCTTTAAACTGTTAGGGGCTGCTTGTGCCAACGACCAACAAGTAGCCTTCTCTGGAACTCTGGGTCGTGATGATATATTTTCCATACATTTGAAAAAAGGTTATTCTGTTTTTTTGTGATATTTTGATTGACTCTGTACCTATAAAAGCATTGTTAGACAGTGGAGCCATGATAAGTATTTTGTAAGAGTCCAAATTTAAGGACATTTTTGAGAAATCAAACAACTGTTGGATCATGTTTGCTTCAGGGCATAAGTTCTGAGCCAATACAGGGTTCCATAGTTGAAAATATCCCGTTGACAATAGGACAATATACCATTTTGCATACTTTTTGTATTACTCCCATAGACAATCCTTGTATTTTGGGTCTAGATATTTTGAAGCCGTTAGGGACAATCATTGATTTTTAATACTTTGGAAATTGATGGTGAAAACATACTTTGCAAATTCATTCAAATGATCAGGGCTGCAAGGTCTACAATGCAAGGAGGGTAGTAATTCCTCCAAATTCTATTGGATTTTTAGAATTGAAATTAGAAAAGTCTTTGCCTACTGGATTTGTAGTAGAGCCTATTAAAAATAATTGTTTGATTTCATCTGTATATGGTGAGGGTGAAAAAGTAAAGGTCAAAGTTATCAATGACTCTGACTCTTACAAACTTTTTAAAATAAATGCTTATATAGGTCAAGCTGAATTGGCATCGCCTGTGACAGATAATGACAGAACAAGCTCAAAGACCAATAGCTCTACACAACAAACTGACAAATTGCCAGAACATCTTGCTGAGATGTTTCAAAAAGCAGTGGTTAATTTGAATAATGAACAGAAAAAAGAGTTCCGTGAATTTCAATCAGTTTTCTCCCGTAATAACTTTGATTTAGGCTGCCTCAAAAATGTAGAGCATAAAATTGTGACTACTGACAATGTGCCTGTGAAAGACAATATGGAAAAATAGTCAAACAGGGAGAGCCACACACGAAATGACACCGCACCAAACACCATCTAACAAGAAACGGTAAAGCCACAAGACAAAACATAACAGGACGCATATCAAGACGAAACACATTGAACATTAAGCATATTAAACAACAAAATTGACCGTAGGCTGAAAGCAGGAGTGCCACCTTGGAACGGCCAGCAGCCAAAAACAATAAAAAAAAGGGCTACTGGGGGACTTAAACCTGGTTTACGGGTACCCAACCTCGTCCTTATCCCACTTTTGCCAAAGTCAAAATGTATATATTCCACCTCCAGACAACACCACAACATGCATAACGATGTCTGCCAAAATGAAAATGATTTGAAAATAAACGTTAGAGGTAAACAAGCGACGTCATCATGTAAATGACGTCATAATTTAAAAGTACGGGAAAACTATTTGAAACACTTCTACACCGACATTTAATAAAAGATAAATCGCAAGAAGATACAATTACTAGTGGATATTAAGCATGCACAACTGTTTTGTTTGAAAAAGAATAAACTTGACATCGTAGGCATGTACTCGATGACTATTCAGGTCAGAGCAGCTGTGGAGTAGTCATTTTGGGTACGACAGAACTGGCAAAATACAAATATCTAATTTCCTCCCTCCGTAAACGGGTTTCAGAGGGAATCTTCATAGAGTATTAAGCCTTTTCCGTCGTCGCACAAGCAAAGAGGAAAGCATAATGACCAACTGTAAAGGGGTCGACCACCAAGCATGTAGTGTGCTGCAATATAGAGGGGTCATATCCCTTTTTAATGAATTGTTTTATACGTTTGACAAAGAAAGTATCAAAATATGTGTGTCCAATAATTTTTCGAAGTTTGTAAATGACATCACCGTAAAACTCCGGATGTGAAATACCTAACTTTAGAAAAGTAGGTAAATTACAATTGTATTTGCTGATGAGTAGAATATTACGGTGGTAAAATTTTGAAAATGTTTTACGAAGTTTGTCATATCTGTAGCCCTGTTTTAGTAGTTTTTCAGTGATAATAAGGTTACGATTGTTAAAATCATCTACAAAGGAACAAGCTCTAGCAAAACGAATAAGCTGAGAAATGTATACACCGTAACATGTAGCTCGGGGAACATCCCCATCCAAATGAGGATAGTTAACTATTTTAAAATTAAAGTCATCCCTTTTGTCATAAATTCCAGAAGAAATTGTTCCATTGTTTATCGATAAATTTAAATCTAAAAAGGCTGCAGATATGTCAGAACTATTTGCTTTATTAAGCTTGAGCTCCCTAGGGTAAATTGAGGTTATCATAGAATCAAAGTATGGGTTATCAATATAAAAATGTCGTCTAAATAACGTGCTGTATTGTTAAAGGCATTGATGACATCCGCCTGTGAATCGCTGTTAAGGTTAAGCATAAAATCCCGTTCATAACAAAACAAAAACAAGTCTGCAATTAAAGGAGCACAATTGGTTCCCATGGGAATACCAATAACCTGGCGATAAACAGAATTACCAAAACGAACAAATAACAGAAACGTAATAGCGTCACAAAGATCTAAACATGTCCATGAGGTATATTTATTTGTAACGTCATTGGTAAAGAACGCATGTCTAGAATTACAGGCAATAAATGATACTTTTTCTCTGGCAAATGTTTTATTTATAAGATTAGTAAGTTTGATCTTAATTAGATCGTGTGGTAATGTGGTATAAAGTGTAGAAAAATCATAAGTGCTTATAGTGTTAGCTTGGTGTTGCTTGATTTTTAATTTAGTTAAAACCTCATTGGAGTTTTTTATAGACCAAAAAAGGTTAATTCCTGAATTCTCATAAGCTTTATCGCAGTAACGCTTGACATGTTCTTTGACCGCTGTTAGACACGATGTAATTAGTTTGGATAGTGCAGTTGTTGTGCACGAGACAGAATATGCTATGAAGCGTGATTTATATGGCGTTTTATGGAGTTTAGGTATCCAGTACATCGTCGGAAGTTTATGATGTGTGATTAATATATCAGCATTGAACTGTTTACATTTATTAACATGTTCAGATATTATGTCGTTTTCAGACTTAGAGACCACAATATATGACTTTGTCTTAGTTAGTTCTTGTTCTAAAACATCCACATAATAAAGTCGTCAAACGATAATTACATTGTTTGACGCTTTATCAGCTGGGACAAACACGTATTTAGAGTGAAATTCTTGTATACTATTTTTTAAGAAGCGAACTGAAGTCTTAGGTTTAGGCGGAAGAAGGTGAATGTTAGATTTGTAAAACGCGATACGTGTATCCATTATATTTGAAATTTGTTTTATCCATTGTGTAAGGGCACTATTGTCTGCATGTTCTCGGCGACACCATTTTACACTGAAGTCTAACAAAGATTCTATAATTTTGCTACGGCAGATTTCGAAATCTATCAACCTCAGATATTGCATTGACTATAGGGCTTTAAATAGTAAAACCATTAAAGACAATTTTAATCTCCCAATCATTGTTTAGATTCCATGCAGGGAAAGAAACTTTTCTGTGTCCTTGATCTCTGTAATGGTTACTATCAAATCCCTCTTGCAAAAGACTCTCGGGATAAGACTAGTTTTACGACAAGATTTGGAACTTATCAGTGGACTCGCCTACCTATGGGTTTGTGTAACAGCCCAGCCACTTTTCAGCGTGCCATGCAACTAGTTCTAAAAGGTTTAACTTGGGAAGAGGTTGTTGTTTATCTTGATGACCTCATCATATTAGGTTCTGATTTTAAAAACACTATGTCAAGTTTGAGAAAAGTTTTCACTCGTTTTCAACAAAATTCTCTCAAGTTTAAACCCAGCTGTGCACTTTCTTCAAGAAATAAGTGGAATTTTTGGGTAAACTTGTCAGTGAAAAAGGAGTTTCTATTTCGCCTGGCAAAATAGATATTCTTAAAAGTTGGACTAGACCGACAAATACAAAAGAATTACAGTCTTTCTTGGTTTCATGAATTATCGAAATCATATCAGAGGTTTTGCTAGGATCGCTGAAATACTATACAGTTTATCCAATGACAAATACTTTCACTGGACTGATATGCATGAGCAGGCATTTATTGAATTAAAGGATGCAGCTGTCAAGTCCCCTTTACTTTGTCATCCAACCCCTGACATTCATATTGGACGTTGATGCTAGCGGGAAACAAATTGGCGGAGCATTGTCCCAGATTCAGGACGGTGTGGTTAAACCCATTAGTTTTGGTAGTTATACATTACTACCTGGTCAAAGAAAATATTGCACTACCAGAAAGGAACTTCTTAGTTTAGTAAGGTTTTGCAGGACATATAGACATTACTTGCTTGGACATCCATTTCTGATTTAGGACTGATCATAATAGTCTAGTCTGGCTGACTAGATTCAATCATATTGAGGGTCAATTAGCTAGATGGCTTGAGGAACTTTCTCAATATAATATGACAATTGTTCACCGAAAAGGTTGTGAACATACAAATGCAGATGCGTTAAGCCGTATTGGAGATACTCTGAAATCTTGCAACTGTTATAACGCAGGGGCGGATCTAGGGAGTCTCCCATGTGGTGGATGTGCATACTGTACTAGAGCACATAGTCAATGTTCTCGTTTTGAGGAGGTTGTTGATTCCTTTGGCAATAAGGCCAACCGAAGCCTTGATAGATGCTTCTCCAAGCATAGGTTCATCAAATTGGGTTGAAGGTTTGACACCTGGACAGTTAAGGAATGCTCAATTTGAGGATTCCGATATAGGTCTGGTTAGTTATTGGTTGGAGGAAGTTTATCAGCCATCGAAACGAGAGCTTCAGCTCTCTAGCCCGCAAACAAGAGCTCTCTGGTCATATCGCGATTGGCTAAAATTCTCCAATGGAGTTTTGCTTTATGCATGGACTGAGCATCCGAGTCTGGGTTCACGGTTGTGTGTGGTTGTTCCGAGTTCATTAAAAGGACAAGTGCTTCACCATTGTCATAACTCTTTAACATCTGGCCATTTAGGGATTGAAAAGACTAGAAATAAACTGAAGGATCGTTTCTTTTGGTATGGCATGTCCCGGGATGCAGAATTGCATGTACAGGGTTGCCAAGTTTGCAACAAAAATAAGAAGGGAAATGTCAAACCCAAAGCAGGTCAAAGATTGTATCATTCAGGTTACCCAATGGAGAGGGTTCACATTGATATAATGGGTCCCTTTCATGTCAGTTCCAAAGGCAACATATATATTTTGGTTACGGTAGATCAGTTCACCAAATGGGTCGAACTGGCTGCTATCCCTGAGCAGAATGCTCAATTAACGGTTAAAGCTTTTGTTGACCGTTTAATTAGCACTTTTGGGTGCCCCCTTGAAATTCATTCTGATCAGGGGCGTAACTTTGAAAGTAGCTTAATCCAAGCAAGTCGCTATTAGAAATTACCAAAACAAGAACAACCCCATACAGACCTTGTACCAATGGACAATGTGAAGTCTTTAATAGAGTAATTCTGCAGATTATTAGGAGTTTTATATCAAAGGATTTAAAGGACTGGGATGCATTTCTTCCCTTCATCACAATGGCATTACATTCAATGAAGAACCACACCCAGAGTGGGGGGGGGGGGGTGGGGGGTGGGGGGGGGTCGTGAAATCAGACTCCCTTCTAGATTTCGTTGATTTTTATTTTTATCTTATTCTACCATTATGCTGTTTGGGTGGATAATCATGTGGTTCCTGTTCAGGCAGTTTTAATGGTTTTGTATCTTTCATTGACCGGATAAATGATCATGTGGTTCTCTCCGGTTAGTGATTTTATATCTATTGTACTTTTCTCATTGACCGGATAAATGATCATGTGGTCCTCTCCGGTTAGTGATTTTATATTTATTGTATCTTTTTTCATTGACTGGATAAATGATCATGTGGTCCTCTCCGGTTAGTGATTCTATATTGTATATTTTCTCATTGACCGGATAATTGATCATGTGGTCCTCTCTGGTTAGTGATTCTATATCGTACTTTTCTCATTGACCGGATAAATGATCATGTGGTCCTCTCCGGTTAGTGATTCTATATCTATTGTACTTTTCTCATTGACCGGATAAATGATCATGTGGTCCCCTCCGGTTAGTGTTTTCATATATCTATTGTACTGTTACAACTGCTGGATAGACAATCATGTGGTTACTGTTAAGTGGTTGTGTTATTTCATCAATATTGTATTTCTGTGGCTATTGGATAGCCAACATGTGGTTACTGTTCAATAGTTACTTTACTTCTTGTTTGCTGTATTTCTACAGTTACTGTGGGGACAATTACATTGTCTTCCTGTTTGCTGTATTTCTGCAGCTACTGTAGAGACAATTACATTGTCTCCCTAATTGCTGTATTTCTACAACTACTGTAGGGACAATTACATTGTCTCTGTTTGGTAGTTGCTTTGCTGTCATATCTCATTTGCCATTTAGATGATCATGAGGTCTCTACCTGGTCAGTGCCTCCTTATATTTGTTATATATTATATTGACTTGGTAGACAATCATGTGGTTTCTACCTATTATGTCAATAATTACTTATACTTGTTATATATCTGCATTGATTTGGTAGACAATCATGTGGTTCCTACCTGTTCGGTGCTCTATTATACAAGATATAGGTATTTGTTTTTTGACTAGATGGACGACCATGTCCCATCTGTTCAGACTTTATGAAAATATTGTCATATGCTAAGATGATCATATAGACTTGTGTGGTTTTAGTTGGTTATCTTGGGCTATATTGCTCTATATTGATTTTATTACTCTGTATTTTTTACATTACACAGTCTGATGATCATGGCATTAACTAGTTTATTCTTCTTTCTTACAGGAAAACTAGACTCACAATGCCAAAAAGAAAATTTGATCCACAAACATGTGAAATTTGTTCAAAACCAGTGAACCATTTTAGGCGCCATGCTAACAGCACTCATATACCGTGGTATATGAGTCCTGCTTATGCATGTGCAAATTGTCTCACGGCAGGGGACTCTTCTGAAATGAAGCACTACCATGATGGTCATACTAAAATTCAGGGAGAGTCTCAGACCGTAGCGTGGTATTTGTTGGTGAATGGTTTCTTTCTATTCATCAGCAGGTGCTTAGGCTTATCTTCCTTGGATAATCTACTGACTTTTGTTGTGGCTGAACAATTGTTCCCCACATATACCCCATTTCTTGATGACGAGGAGTTCTTTCTCAAGGAATATTAGATGATTAGTTGGGTTGGACGCTAAAATATCCCATAACGCAAATCCTCCTTCTACTATTTCGGAATTACTCCGTCAAAGGGTTTTGATGAAACGTATTTGTAGGCTTAATGCGGATGATAGAAACTCAGCCCGTATTTGGTTGAAATACTGCCAGCCTGATGGATCAAGTCCGCTCAGAGGTCATTTTACATTCAAAATGGGTGTAATAGATGTTCATTTTCATTTAGATTAATTAATTGGTCATTCAAGGAAGTCTCTAAAACAATTGGAGTTAGCATCTAATCCTTCTGTTAATCTTGTTGTTGCTATTGCAAATTTTGTTTACCCTACAAAATGGGGTATTTTGCCAAAATTGGTGGGGGAGGACTCTAGGGTGAGATTCACACTAGGTGTTCATCCACATCTCTTATATAGGGATACAGTAGAAACAATGTTTTCAAGGTTGGTCCGAGAAATTGGGAAACGCCCTGGAGCAATTGCTGTTGGAGAAGTTGGGCTTGATTTTACCACCACCTGTCGCTGTTATGCGGCTCATAATAGACAAGAGTGTGTGAGAGGTAAAATTCAGGCCCAACGGCTCTTCCTTGAAAAGGCTCTCAAATTGGCGGATCAACTGGCAAAACCTGTTATAGGGACAGGGACAGAGGTAATGGTTTAGCAGCTAAAGAGGTTCTCCAAATGTTCAAATCCTTAAGGTTAATTCATTTACCCATACATAGGCATTGTTTTATGGGAACCTCTGCAGAATTTGATTTTTGGAGTAGCAGTTTGCCAAATTGTTATTTTAGTTTCTCTGGGAAATCTACTAGTGACTCTAAAACCCAAAAAATACAAAAAGCTACCACCGATTTACTGCTATCACATATTGTCTGATTCTAGACACTTATATCTTATCAAAAAGCATTGATAGCATTATTCCCCAAAGATGGTACCGATGGCCAAATTTTTGGCCTCTGGCTCATGGCCTATTTTCTCACTTTGTTCATCAAATATATAAAACAATTCATTAAAAAGGGATATGATCCTGTATTACTACAACATACTGCATGTTTGGTTGTGAACCCTTTTACAGTTGGCAATCACGCTGGCCTCTTTGCATGTACGCCGACAAGAAAGGTTTAGTACTCTATGAAGGCGACCTCTTAAATCCAGAAATGGAAGGAGAACGTCGGATATCTGTACTATTTCATTTCTGTCGTACCCTTTATTACTTTTCTACAGTTACTCTGTTTGCAGCTCAATCATTGAGTACACTAGCGATAGGTGGATACAGTATGTTCAATTAAATGTTTTTTTGTTATACATGCACTTTACCACTGTATTTGCTGTCGCGGTTGTTGTAGATTAGTCGGAGAGGGGATACGTTTATTTACACTGTTTGTCTTTTAGGATGGAGATGGAATAAGGGTGAGGTTGGGTGCCCATAAACCGGTTTAAACCCCCGGTGACTTTTGTCACTGACCGTTCCAAGGCGGTACTTCCATCTTCCTCCTATTGTATGTATGTTTGTTTTGTCTTTGTGCGACTCTTGTTGTTTTTTCTACCTATGTACATTTGCTGTTTCCTTGTGTTGCTGTTCGGGCGAGTGTTTGTTCTGTATGTGGTGTTTCCTGCATGACTCATTTTTGTACTTCTAGTTAGTCTTCACGGAACTAGAAATGTATATGTGAGTCTTCAAGCACACATTATTAAATAAGACAACTGCAAGAATTGTCTTGCGTTGACCATTTATAGACTTTATCATATAACAAGTGCTAAAAACAAAGAGAAAGTAAACGAAGTTGTGTGTGAATATATGTTGGATGGAAAAGGAAGACCCAAACTGTAAGTAATCTGTACTGTCTTCACAGTAGCATATATGTCACAGAAAAACTTAGACAAAACCGTGAGTTGTTTGACCCGGCGTATTGAGGAAATAGATCGTAAAAAGAGTATTAACTCAACACGCATCATACTTGCCAACAGTAAGGGACGATACTTAAATAGAGAAGCAATCAGGCTACAAAAAGAAAATCCAAAACAAGTGTAACCCTTTTATAGTTGGCAATTACGCTGGCCTCTTTGCATGTACGCCGACAAGAAAGGTTTAGTACTCTATGAAGGCGACCTCTTAAATCCAGAAACGGAAGGAGAACTTCGGATATCTGTACTATTTCGTTTTTGTCGTACCCTTTATTACTTTTCTACAGTTACTCTGTTTGCAGCTCAATCATTGAGTACAATAGCGATAGGTGGATACAGTTTGTTCACTTAAATGTTTTCGTTATATATGCACTTTACCACTGTATTTGCCATCGCGGTTGTTGTAGATTAATCGGAGAGGGGGTACGTTTATTTACACTGTTTGTCTTTTAGGGTGGGGATGGAATAAGTGTGAGGTTGGGTGCCCATAAACCGCTTTATGTCACTGACTTTTGTCACTGACCGTTCCAAGGCGGTACTTCCATCTTCCCCCTGTTGTATGTTTGTTTTTGTCTTTGTGTGTCTCTTGATGTTTTTATACATGTAGTTATGTACATTTGCTATTTCCCTGTGTTGCTGTTCGGGCGACTGTTTTTTCTGTATGTGGTGTTTTCTGCATGACTCATTTTTGTACTTTTATGGTGAACCAAAAGCGGAGCAAAAAGTCATGAAACTTTAAATTGGTTAAAGAACAATTTTGATAGAAAGTCAGCTGGCGTGAACAATTGCATAGTGTATGTATGGTTAGGTACATGCGACTTGACACAGAAATTAGGTAATGGAAAAATCACCCTAAGTGACCCTAATGGTTCAATATTAGATAAAATCTTGGCAAACTTTAGAGACATTTCCCACTTTTTGAAGCTAAAAGGGTGTAGAGTGATTTTCCTGGAAATTCCTTATTACTCTATAAGAATCTGGAACTCTAGAAAAAATAGTCAGCATACAGACTCATCTGAAGACAGTACACGAAACAGCAAATAGATGATCTAAACGCTAAGATTACAGAAATTAACTCAGAAAACAAAGTAACAACCTTAACACTTAACAGGGACTTACAAAAGAGTAGAACAGATAAGGCAAAAAAGCGGACCTCGCATTACACAAATTGGACTCACTTGACTGATGGCATTCAACCCAAGTATTTCAAAACCACGTCCTATCAAATTGGTCATGAAAAATATTGAGGCAAAGAAGAACTTTCTTAAAGTAGCAAGAGATAGCTTGTAAAACAACAAAGATATACGTTGTAAATATGTGTTTTTTTCAGCCGGATTTGACTAAAAAACAAAGAAAGGAAGCTTTCGAGAAGAGACAGGCACGACGCATACGACAGGAAAATGAACGTGATGTTGAAATTGCGGATACTGATATAGTACATGCTTCTCATTGTGAGCATCAGTATGCAATGAGAGGCAGAGACAGGTCACCTGATGATCGGTTTCGGTCCTCTTGGGAGTAATGCATTAAAGACTCTTGCAATGTAAATATGTTCAAGCAGTTAATTGTTAAAGATGTTCATGAAGTCAAGCTGTTAAATAAATTCTGAAAGGAGGTGATCCCCCGAGAGCAAAAATTGCAACACAAAAAGAGAAAATTGCAGACTCGGTTTTATTGAGTCTGTTCATGAACAGTAATTAAAAGTGCAACACTGCTCACGGCCCCATAGCACCGGCTTAAGCAGTATTCAATTTTCAGAACAAGAGGTACTGAAATTAATGATCTCGAAGGATCAGAAGGTATAACAACACTACTGTTGATTAAAGTACATGTTAAGAGTCATGCAGGAAACACCGCCTACAAAACACACCCCCGACCAAACAGCACCACAATAAACAGTAAAATGTACATGTATATAAAAGACACAAAGAGACACACAAAGGCAAAACAAACATACAATAGGGGGAAGATGGAAGTACCGCCTTGGAACGGTCAGTGACAAAAGTCCATGGGGGTTAAACCAGTTTTTGGGCGCCCAACGAACTGTTGATAAAGTTGAAATTGTTACAAGTACAGTTGTTACCGAACCTGATTTATCAGTTGACTATCAAGAAAATGGGGGTCTTGGTAGAAGTACATCTCATGTCAATGTTGACAGCATGGTGGAACAGTGTGATCAGGAACTTAGCAGTTGATACGAGGCCACATCGTGAGTCAAGTGTTACTTCCGAGGGCGAATCTATTATTGGCCGAACTGCCACCACGACCACGTGACTGGAGCGAGGGTATATAAACACCGGCTCAAGATCACTGCGCCCTCTTCACGCTTGGAATCCATACTGCACTGCACCAAAGGTTTACCAGTACCTGAAAGGTAAGTCTTTCGTATTGCAGCATACATATTCATTTATACATGCATTCATTGTATTTATACATCAAGTGGCGCTGCGAGCAAATTGGTTTGTTTATTTTTGCATTTTTGGTGTTTGTATTTATTATAAGCAGACGGCACACGTGGTACCACGTGGTCTGAATATTATTAATACAGACATTTCTTCATTATTTTGCAATTTATTCTTGTGAAGTAGCATTTATCTTTCATATATTGTATATTATATTTGTGTTTACAACTGTTTCTTTGAATATTTTCACCATGGCAATGCAACCAATAAATGTGTTTGACTGTACACCCGATGGCCTCCGGACCTTTCCGCAATTAGGAGAGTCCACAGCCAATAAGGTTCCCACTTTAGCTAAACAAGCTTTAGCTGAGGGGAGATCCATATCAGTTGAGTTGCTATCAACCCAAAGGTATAGTGAGCGGAGTTGGTCAAATCTGGCCAACTCTTTCTTACTGCACCCGAGGCTATTAGAAAACCAACCATGGAGAGCCTCCTGGATTTATTTAAAACATTCTCAGGCCAAATTTTAGGAAAAATGACAGTTTTGGAAAAGAGGACAGAACACTCTATGGACGGTCTTGTTAGGCAGGTTAGAGATGTTCATCAGCAATTGGCTGAAACAAATCAGAACCTCAGCCAGCTGTCTTCCTTGATTAATGTTCAAGAAAGACGGTTGGGTGAGATGGATTCAAGGCTAAGCAACCAGGAAAGAAAATTTACTTTGCCTCCTCCTGGATTTAATCCAAAATTAAACCTGCAGAGCCCGACCGCCGATACTGAGGCTGTCATTGAAAGTAGAACTCAGGGTGGAGTCTATGTTGGGTCAAGTGATAGGAGGGATAAGATGCACAGTCATCCCCATTCATATCCGGATCATTCAAGGAGTCCTGATAGGAGTCGTAGATCTAGGTCTAAGTCTCCTCAGGGTCCTAGGATGCAGGCCTTTTCAGATGGCCCCTCTGCAATTAAATTTGATGTCTTTCTCGGAAAGTTCATGAGGGTTGCAGCTCGTCGTGCTTGGGACCCATTGAAATGTTTAGACAAGTTTTTTGATTGTCTCACAGATCAAGCATTGGAATATGCAAACCGTTCCAATTCTTCCAATAATTTCAATGGCTTAGTGGCCGATATGAAGGCACGGTTTTGATTACCGTGATGAGCCATTATCCGCCCGACAGAAGCTGTCCACAATAAAACAGGACACCGAATCTGAAGAAGAATTTCTTCAGAAAATTCAGGCTCTTGCTGATGACTGTTTCCGTGATTGCAAGAATCTGGATATTCTGAATGAAATAATGACAGAATCTTTTCTTCGGGTGCTAAAGAATAAAGAGGCCGCACTTGAAGCGTTGGGTCGTAAGCAAGGCACTGTACAGGAAGCCTTGAAATACGTCAAGGCCTATGCTGCCAATGCCAAAGTTCTGGGTCTTAGCAAGCAGGTGAAGTGTGACCAAAATGCAGTCTCTGTCATACCAGAGGACTCACTCAAACAGCTGAGTGACTCCATTTTACAAGGTATGGAGAGTTTACTGAGGACTCATTTGGATCCTCAAGAGGTCAAGGTATAGATCCCCAAGCCCATACACTAGCCCAGGAAAAGATGTAGGTCAAAAGGACATTGGTCGTGATCCCTATTGGAATGATCGTTCTAGGAGATCCTATGAGGTACCAGCTGGTCGGTACAACAACCGTCCAGCTGAAGTGCATTACAGTAGATCCCCTGACCGGGGATACTACAGGTCACCTGATCGTTTCAGGGGTGCCTATTCTGGATCTTCAGATAAGCAATATAGGGGTTACTCACCAAGCCCTTCTAGAAATTATGGTTATGGCCAAAATAGATATCCACCTAGTCCCAAAGGTTGATAGGGACTACAACAGTAGAGATAGATACAGGACCAATTCTCCTCGTAGAGATCCCTACTCTGATAGAGTAAATAGGGATTCTCGGGATCGTGACACTGGTCAACCCCGCCGCGAAAACAAATACCATAGTAGATCGGTCAGCCCTTCACCTGTGAGCACAGAGACAGAAAATCCTTTAAACTGTTAGGGGCTGCTTGTGCCAACGACCAACAAGTAGCCTTCTCTGGAACTCTGGGTCGTGATGATATATTTTCCATACATTTGAAAAAAGGTTATTCTGTTTTTTTGTGATATTTTGATTGACTCTGTACCTATAAAAGCATTGTTAGACAGTGGAGCCATGATAAGTATTTTGTAAGAGTCCAAATTTAAGGACATTTTTGAGAAATCAAACAACTGTTGGATCATGTTTGCTTCAGGGCATAAGTTCTGAGCCAATACAGGGTTCCATAGTTGAAAATATCCCGTTGACAATAGGACAATATACCATTTTGCATACTTTTTGTATTACTCCCATAGACAATCCTTGTATTTTGGGTCTAGATATTTTGAAGCCGTTAGGGACAATCATTGATTTTTAATACTTTGGAAATTGATGGTGAAAACATACTTTGCAAATTCATTCAAATGATCAGGGCTGCAAGGTCTACAATGCAAGGAGGGTAGTAATTCCTCCAAATTCTATTGGATTTTTAGAATTGAAATTAGAAAAGTCTTTGCCTACTGGATTTGTAGTAGAGCCTATTAAAAATAATTGTTTGATTTCATCTGTATATGGTGAGGGTGAAAAAGTAAAGGTCAAAGTTATCAATGACTCTGACTCTTACAAACTTTTTAAAATAAATGCTTATATAGGTCAAGCTGAATTGGCATCGCCTGTGACAGATAATGACAGAACAAGCTCAAAGGCCAATAGCTCTACACAACAAACTGACAAATTGCCAGAACATCTTGCTGAGATGTTTCAAAAAGCAGTGGTTAATTTGAATAATGAACAGAAAAAAGAGTTCCGTGAATTTCAATCAGTTTTCTCCCGTAAGAACTTTGATTTAGGCTGCCTCAAAAATGTAGAGCATAAAATTGTGACTACTGAAAGACAATATGGAAAAATAGTCAAACAGGGAGAGCCACACACGAAATGACACCGCACCAAACACCATCTAACAAGAAACGGTAAAGCCACAAGACAAAACATAACAGGACGCATATCAAGACGAAACACATTGAACATTAAGCATATTAAACAACAAAATTGACCGTAGGCTGAAAGCAGGAGTGCCGCCTTGGAACGGCCAGCAGCCAAAAACAATAAAAAAAGGGCTACTGGGGGACTTAAACCTGGTTTACGGGTACCCAACCTCGTCCTTATCCCACTTTCGCCAAAGTCAAAATGTATATATTCCACCTCCAGACAACACCACAACATGCATAACGATGTCTGCCAAAATGAAAATGATTTGAAAATAAACGTTAGAGGTAAACAAGCGACGTCATCATGTAAATGACGTCATAATTTAAAAGTACGGGAAAACTATTTGAAACACTTCTACACCGACATTTAATAAAAGATAAATCGCAAGAAGATACAATTACTAGTGGATATTAAGCATGCACAACTGTTTTGTTTGAAAAAGAATAAACTTGACATCGTAGGCATGTACTCGATGACTATTCAGGTCAGAGCAGCTGTGGAGTAGTCATTTTGGGTACGACAGAACTGGCAAAATACAAATATCTAATTTCCTCCCTCCGTAAACGGGTTTCAGAGGGAATCTTCATAGAGTATTAAGCCTTTTCCGTCGTCGCACAAGCAAAGAGGAAAGCATAATGACCAACTGTAAAGGGGTCGACCACCAAGCATGTAGTGTGCTGCAATATAGAGGGGTCATATCCCTTTTTAATGAATTGTTTTATACGTTTGACAAAGAAAGTATCAAAATATGTGTGTCCAATAATTTTTCGAAGTTTGTAAATGACATCACCGTAAAACTCCGGATGTGAAATACCTAACTTTAGAAAAGTAGGTAAATTACAATTGTATTTGCTGATGAGTAGAATATTACGGTGGTAAAATTTTGAAAATGTTTTACGAAGTTTGTCATATCTGTAGCCCTGTTTTAGTAGTTTTTCAGTGATAATAAGGTTACGATTGTTAAAATCATCTACAAAGGAACAAGCTCTAGCAAAACGAATAAGCTGAGAAATGTATACACCGTAACATGTAGCTCGGGGAACATCCCCATCCAAATGAGGATAGTTAACTATTTTAAAATTAAAGTCATCCCTTTTGTCATAAATTCCAGAAGAAATTGTTCCATTGTTTATCGATAAATTTAAATCTAAAAAGGCTGCAGATATGTCAGAACTATTTGCTTTATTAAACTTGAGCTCCCTAAGGTAAATTGAGGTTATCATAGAATCAAAGTATGGGTTATCAATATAAAAATGTCGTCTAAATAACGTGCTGTACTGTTAAAGGCATTGATGACATCCGCCTGTGAATCGCTGTTAAGGTTAAGCATAAAATCCCGTTCATAACAAAACAAAAACAAGTCTGCAATTAAAGGAGCACAATTGGTTCCCATGGGAATACCAATAACCTGGCGATAAACAGAATTACCAAAACGAACAAATAACAGAAACGTAATAGCGTCACAAAGATCTAAACATGTCCATGAGGTATATTTATTTGTAACGTCATTGGTAAAGAACGCATGTCTAGAATTACAGGCAATAAATGATACTTTTTCTCTGGCAAATGTTTTATTTATAAGATTAGTAAGTTTGATCTTAATTAGATCGTGTGGTAATGTGGTATAAAGTGTAGAAAAATCATAAGTGCTTATAGTGTTAGCTTGGTGTTGCTTGATTTTTAATTTAGTTAAAACCTCATTGGAGTTTTTTATAGACCAAAAAAGGTTAATTCCTGAATTCTCATAAGCTTTATCGCAGTAACGCTTGACATGTTCTTTGACCGCTGTTAGACACGATGTAATTAGTTTGGATAGTGCAGTTGTTGTGCACGAGACAGAATATGCTATGAAGCGTGATTTATATGGCGTTTTATGGAGTTTAGGTATCCAGTACATCGTCGGAAGTTTATGATGTGTGATTAATATATCAGCATTGAACTGTTTACATTTATTAACATGTTCAGATATTATGTCGTTTTCAGACTTAGAGACCACAATATATGACTTTGTCTTAGTTAGTTCTTGTTCTAAAACATCCACATAATAAAGTCGTCAAACGATAATTACATTGTTTGACGCTTTATCAGCTGGGACAAACACGTATTTAGAGTGAAATTCTTGTATACTATTTTTTAAGAAGCGAACTGAAGTCTTAGGTTTAGGCGGAAGAAGGTGAATGTTAGATTTGTAAAACGCGATACGTGTATCCATTATATTTGAAATTTGTTTTATCCATTGTGTAAGGGCACTATTGTCTGCATGTTCTCGGCGACACCATTTTACACTGAAGTCTAACAAAGATTCTATAATTTTGCTACGGCAGATTTCGAAATCTATCAACCTCAGATATTGCATTGACTATAGGGCTTTAAATAGTAAAACCATTAAAGACAATTTTAATCTCCCAATCATTGTTTAGATTCCATGCAGAGAAAGAAACTTTTCTGTGTCCTTGATCTCTGTAGTGGTTACTATCAAATCCCTCTTGCAAAAGACTCTCGGGATAAGACTAGTTTTACGACAAGATTTGGAACTTATCAGTGGACTCGCCTACCTATGGGTTTGTGTAACAAGCCCAGCCACTTTTCAGCGTGCCATGCAACTAGTTCTAAAAGGTTTAACTTGGGAAGAGGTTGTTGTTTATCTTGATGACCTCATCATATTAGGTTCTGATTTTAAAAACACTATGTCAAGTTTGAGAAAAGTTTTCACTCGTTTTCAACAAAATTCTCTCAAGTTTAAACCCAGCTGTGCACTTTCTTCAAGAAATAAGTGGAATTTTTGGGTAAACTTGTCAGTGAAAAAGGAGTTTCTATTTCGCCTGGCAAAATGGATATTCTTAAAAGTTGGACTAGACCGACAAATACAAAAGAATTACAGTCTTTCTTGGTTTCATGAATTATCGAAATCATATCAGAGGTTTTGCTAGGATCGCTGAAATACTATACAGTTTATCCAATGACAAATACTTTCACTGGACTGATATGCATGAGCAGGCATTTATTGAATTAAAGGATGCAGCTGTCAAGTCCCCTTTACTTTGTCATCCAACCCCTGACATTCATATTAGACGTTGATGCTAGCGGGAAACAAATTGGCGGAGCATTGTCCCAGATTCAGGACGGTGTGGTTAAACCCATTAGTTTTGGTAGTTATACATTACTACCTGGTCAAAGAAAATATTGCACTACCAGAAAGGAACTTCTTAGTTTAGTAAGGTTTTGCAGGACATATAGACATTACTTGCTTGGACATCCATTTCTGATTTAGGACTGATCATAATAGTCTAGTCTGGCTGACTAGATTCAATCATATTGAGGGTCAATTAGCTAGATGGCTTGAGGAACTTTCTCAATATAATATGACAATTGTTCACCGAAAAGGTTGTGATCATACAAATGCAGATGCGTTAAGCCGTATTGGAGATACTCTGAAATCTTGCAACTGTTATAACGCAGGGGCGGATCTAGGGAGTCTCCCATGTGGTGGATGTGCATACTGTACTAGAGCACATAGTCAATGTTCTCGTTTTGAGGAGGTTGTTGATTCCTTTGGCAATAAGGCCAACCGAAGCCTTGATAGATGCTTCTCCAAGCATAGGTTCATCAAATTGGGTTGAAGGTTTGACACCTGGACAGTTAAGGAATGCTCAATTTGAGGATTCCGATATAGGTCTGGTTAGTTATTGGTTGGAGGAAGTTTATCAGCCATCGAAACGAGAGCTTCAGCTCTCTAGCCCGCAAACAAGAGCTCTCTGGTCATATCGCGATTGGCTAAAATTCTCCAATGGAGTTTTGCTTTATGCATGGACTGAGCATCCGAGTCTGGGTTCACGGTTGTGTGTGGTTGTTCCGAGTTCATTAAAAGGACAAGTGCTTCACCATTGTCATAACTCTTTAACATCTGGCCATTTAGGGATTGAAAAGACTAGAAATAAACTGAAGGATCGTTTCTTTTGGTATGGCATGTCCCGGGATGCAGAATTGCATGTACAGGGTTGCCAAGTTTGCAACAAAAATAAGAAGGGAAATGTCAAACCCAAAGCAGGTCAAAGATTGTATCATTCAGGTTACCCAATGGAGAGGGTTCACATTGATATAATGGGTCCCTTTCATGTCAGTTCCAAAGGCAACATATATATTTTGGTTACGGTAGATCAGTTCACCAAATGGGTCGAACTGGCTGCTATCCCTGAGCAGAATGCTCAATTAACGGTTAAAGCTTTTGTTGACCGTTTAATTAGCACTTTTGGGTGCCCCCTTGAAATTCATTCTGATCAGGGGCGTAACTTTGAAAGTAGCTTAATCCAAGCAAGTCGCTATTAGAAATTACCAAAACAAGAACAACCCCATACAGACCTTGTACCAATGGACAATGTGAAGTCTTTAATAGAGTAATTCTGCAGATTATTAGGAGTTTTATATCAAAGGATTTAAAGGACTGGGATGCATTTCTTCCCTTCATCACAATGGCATTACATTCAATGAAGAACCACACCCAGAGTGGGGGGGGGGTGGGGGTGGGGGGGGGGTCGTGAAATCAGACTCCCTTCTAGATTTCGTTGATTTTTATTTTTATCTTATTCTACCATTATGCTGTTTGGGTGGATAATCATGTGGTTCCTGTTCAGGCAGTTTTAATGGTTTTGTATCTTTCATTGACCGGATAAATGATCATGTGGTTCTCTCCGGTTAGTGATTTTATATCTATTGTACTTTTCTCATTGACCGGATAAATGATCATGTGGTCCTCTCCGGTTAGTGATTTTATATTTATTGTATCTTTTTTCATTGACTGGATAAATGATCATGTGGTCCTCTCCGGTTAGTGATTCTATATTGTATATTTTCTCATTGACCGGATAATTGATCATGTGGTCCTCTCTGGTTAGTGATTCTATATCGTACTTTTCTCATTGACCGGATAAATGATCATGTGGTCCTCTCCGGTTAGTGATTCTATATCTATTGTACTTTTCTCATTGACCGGATAAATGATCATGTGGTCCCCTCCGGTTAGTGTTTTCATATATCTATTGTACTGTTACAACTGCTGGATAGACAATCATGTGGTTACTGTTAAGTGGTTGTGTTATTTCATCAATATTGTATTTCTGTGGCTATTGGATAGCCAACATGTGGTTACTGTTCAATAGTTACTTTACTTCTTGTTTGCTGTATTTCTACAGTTACTGTGGGGACAATTACATTGTCTTCCTGTTTGCTGTATTTCTGCAGCTACTGTAGAGACAATTACATTGTCTCCCTAATTGCTGTATTTCTACAACTACTGTAGGGACAATTACATTGTCTCTGTTTGGTAGTTGCTTTGCTGTCATATCTCATTTGCCATTTAGATGATCATGAGGTCTCTACCTGGTCAGTGCCTCCTTATATTTGTTATATATTATATTGACTTGGTAGACAATCATGTGGTTTCTACCTATTATGTCAATAATTACTTATACTTGTTATATATCTGCATTGATTTGGTAGACAATCATGTGGTTCCTACCTGTTCGGTGCTCTATTATACAAGATATAGGTATTTGTTTTTTGACTAGATGGACGACCATGTCCCATCTGTTCAGACTTTATGAAAATATTGTCATATGCTAAGATGATCATATAGACTTGTGTGGTTTTAGTTGGTTATCTTGGGCTATATTGCTCTATATCAAAAAGAAAATTTGATCCACAAACATGTGAAATTTGTTCAAAACCAGTGAACCATTTTAGGCGCCATGCTAACAGCACTCATATACCGTGGTATATGAGTCCTGCTTATGCATGTGCAAATTGTCTCACGGCAGGGGACTCTTCTGAAATGAAGCACTACCATGATGGTCATACTAAAATTCAGGGAGAGTCTCAGACCGTAGCGTGGTATTTGTTGGTGAATGGTTTCTTTCTATTCATCAGCAGGTGCTTAGGCTTATCTTCCTTGGATAATCTACTGACTTTTGTTGTGGCTGAACAATTGTTCCCCACATATACCCCATTTCTTGATGACGAGGAGTTCTTTCTCAAGGAATATTAGATGATTAGTTGGGTTGGACGCTAAAATATCCCATAACGCAAATCCTCCTTCTACTATTTCGGAATTACTCCGTCAAAGGGTTTTGATGAAACGTATTTGTAGGCTTAATGCGGATGATAGAAACTCAGCCCGTATTTGGTTGAAATACTGCCAGCCTGATGGATCAAGTCCGCTCAGAGGTCATTTTACATTCAAAATGGGTGTAATAGATATTACTGTATTTCTACAACTACTGTAGGGACAATTACATTGTCTCTGTTTGGTAGTTGCTTTGCTGTCATATCTCATTTGCCATTTAGATGATCATGAGGTCTCTACCTGGTCAGTGCCTCCTTATATTTGTTATATATTATATTGACTTGGTAGACAATCATGTGGTTTCTACCTATTATGTCAATAATTACTTATACTTGTTATATATCTGCATTGATTTGGTAGACAATCATGTGGTTCCTACCTGTTCGGTGCTCTATTATACAAGATATAGGTATTTGTTTTTTGACTAGATGGACGACCATGTCCCATCTGTTCAGACTTTATGAAAATATTGTCATATGCTAAGATGATCATATAGACTTGTGTGGTTTTAGTTGGTTATCTTGGGCTATATTGCTCTATATTGATTTTATTACTCTGTATTTTTTACATTACACAGTCTGATGATCATGGCATTAACTAGTTTATTCTTCTTTCTTACAGGAAAACTAGACTCACAATGCCAAAAAGAAAATTTGATCCACAAACATGTGAAATGTGTTCAAAACCAGTGAACCATTTTAGGCGCCATGCTAACAGCACTCATATACCGTGGTATATGAGTCCTGCTTATGCATGTGCAAATTGTCTCACGGCAGGGGACTCTTCTGAAATGAAGCACTACCATGATGGTCATACTAAAATTCAGGGAGAGTCTCAGACCGTAGCGTGGTATTTGTTGGTGAATGGTTTCTTTCTATTCATCAGCAGGTGCTTAGGCTTATCTTCCTTGGATAATCTACTGACTTTTGTTGTGGCTGAACAATTGTTCCCCACATATACCCCATTTCTTGATGACGAGGAGTTCTTTCTCGAGGAATATTAGATGATTAGTTGGGTTGGACGCTAAAATATCCCATAACGCAAATCCTCCTTCTACTATTTCGGAATTACTCCGTCAAAGGGTTTTGATGAAACGTATTTGTAGGCTTAATGCGGATGATAGAAACTCAGCCCGTATTTGGTTGAAATACTGCCAGCCTGATGGATCAAGTCCGCTCAGAGGTCATTTTACATTCAAAATGGGTGTAATAGATGTTCATTTTCATTTAGATTAATTAATTGGTCATTCAAGGAAGTCTCTAAAACAATTGGAGTTAGCATCTAATCCTTCTGTTAATCTTGTTGTTGCTATTGCAAATTTTGTTTACCCTACAAAATGGGGTATTTTGCCAAAATTGGTGGGGGAGGACTCTAGGGTGAGATTCACACTAGGTGTTCATCCACATCTCTTATATAGGGATACAGTAGAAACAATGTTTTCAAGGTTGGTCCGAGAAATTGGGAAACGCCCTGGAGCAATTGCTGTTGGAGAAGTTGGGCTTGATTTTACCACCACCTGTCGCTGTTATGCGGCTCATAATAGACAAGAGTGTGTGAGAGGTAAAATTCAGGCCCAACGGCTCTTCCTTGAAAAGGCTCTCAAATTGGCGGATCAACTGGCAAAACCTGTTATAGGGACAGGGACAGAGGTAATGGTTTAGCAGCTAAAGAGGTTCTCCAAATGTTCAAATCCTTAAGGTTAATTCATTTACCCATACATAGGCATTGTTTTATGGGAACCTCTGCAGAATTTGATTTTTGGAGTAGCAGTTTGCCAAATTGTTATTTTAGTTTCTCTGGGAAATCTACTAGTGACTCTAAAACCCAAAAAATACAAAAAGCTACCACCGATTTACTGCTATCACATATTGTCTGATTCTAGACACTTATATCTTATCAAAAAGCATTGATAGCATTATTCCCCAAAGATGGTACCGATGGCCAAATTTTTGGCCTCTGGCTCATGGCCTATTTTCTCACTTTGTTCATCAAATATATTAAACAATTCATTAAAAAGGGATATGATCCTGTATTACTACAACATACTGCATGTTTGGTTGTGAACCCTTTTACAGTTGGCAATCACGCTGGCCTCTTTGCATGTACGCCGACAAGAAAGGTTTAGTACTCTATGAAGGCGACCTCTTAAATCCAGAAATGGAAGGAGAACGTCGGATATCTGTACTATTTCATTTCTGTCGTACCCTTTATTACTTTTCTACAGTTACTCTGTTTGCAGCTCAATCATTGAGTACACTAGCGATAGGTGGATACAGTATGTTCAATTAAATGTTTTTTTACTGTATTTGCTGTCGCGGTTGTTGTAGATTAGTCGGAGAGGGGATACGTTTATTTACACTGTTTGTCTTTTAGGATGGAGATGGAATAAGGGTGAGGTTGGGTGCCCATAAACCGGTTTAAACCCCCGGTGACTTTTGTCACTGACCGTTCCAAGGCGGTACTTCCATCTTCCTCCTATTGTATGTATGTTTGTTTTGTCTTTGTGCGTCTCTTGTTGTTTTTTCTACCTATGTACATTTGCTGTTTCCTTGTGTTGCTGTTCGGGCGAGTGTTTGTTCTGTATGTGGTGTTTCCTGCATGACTCATTTTTGTACTTCTAGTTAGTCTTCACGGAACTAGAAATGTATATGTGAGTCTTCAAGCACACATTATTAAATAAGACAACTGCAAGAATTGTCTTGCGTTGACCATTTATAGACTTTATCATATAACAAGTGCTAAAAACAAAGAGAAAGTAAACGAAGTTGTGTGTGAATATATGTTGGATGGAAAAGGAAGACCCAAACTGTAAGTAATCTGTACTGTCTTCACAGTAGCATATATGTCACAGAAAAACTTAGACAAAACCGTGAGTTGTTTGACCGGCGTATTGAGGAAATAGATCGTAAAAAGAGTATTAACTCAACACGCATCATACTTGCCAACAGTAAGGGACGATACTTAAATAGAGAAGCAATCAGGCTACAAAAAGAAAATCCAAAACAAGTGTAACCCTTTTATAGTTGGCAATTACGCTGGCCTCTTTGCATGTACGCCGACAAGAAAGGTTTAGTACTCTATGAAGGCGACCTCTTAAATCCAGAAACGGAAGGAGAACTTCGGATATCTATACTATTTCGTTTTTGTCGTACCCTTTATTACTTTTCTACAGTTACTCTGTTTGCAGCTCAATCATTGAGTACAATAGCGATAGGTGGATACAGTTTGTTCACTTAAATGTTTTCGTTATATATGCACTTTACCACTGTATTTGCCATCGCGGTTGTTGTAGTTAATCGGAGAGGGGGTACGTTTATTTACACTGTTTGTCTTTTAGGGTGGGGATGGAATAAGTGTGAGGTTGGGTGCCCATAAACCGCTTTATGTCACTGACTTTTGTCACTGACCGTTCCAAGGCGGTACTTCCATCTTCCCCCTGTTGTATGTTTGTTTTTGTCTTTGTGTGTCTCTTGATGTTTTTATACATGTAGTTATGTACATTTGCTATTTCCCTGTGTTGCTGTTCGGGCGACTGTTTTTTCTGTATGTGGTGTTTTCTGCATGACTCATTTTTGTACTTTTATGGTGAACCAAAAGCGGAGCAAAAAGTCATGAAACTTTAAATTGGTTAAAGAACAATTTTGATAGAAAGTCAGCTGGCGTGAACAATTGCATAGTGTATGTATGGTTAGGTACATGCGACTTGACACAGAAATTAGGTAATGGAAAAATCACCCTAAGTGACCCTAATGGTTCAATATTAGATAAAATCTTGGCAAACTTTAGAGACATTTCCCACTTTTTGAAGCTAAAAGGGTGTAGAGTGATTTTCCTGGAAATTCCTTATTACTCTATAAGAATCTGGAACTCTAGAAAAAATAGTCAGCATACAGACTCATCTGAAGACAGTACACGAAACAGCAAATAGATGATCTAAACGCTAAGATTACAGAAATTAACTCAGAAAACAAAGTAACAACCTTAACACTTAACAGGGACTTACAAAAGAGTAGAACAGATAAGGCAAAAAAGCGGACCTCGCATTACACAAATTGGACTCACTTGACTGATGGCATTCAACCCAAGTATTTCAAAACCACGTCCTATCAAATTGGTCATGAAAAATATTGAGGCAAAGAAGAACTTTCTTAAAGTAGCAAGAGATAGCTTGTAAAACAACAAAGATATACGTTGTAAATATGTGTTTTTTTCAGCCGGATTTGACTAAAAAACAAAGAAAGGAAGCTTTCGAGAAGAGACAGGCACGACGCATACGACAGGAAAATGAACGTGATGTTGAAATTGCGGATACTGATATAGTACATGCTTCTCATTGTGAGCATCAGTATGCAATGAGAGGCAGAGACAGGTCACCTGATGATCGGTTTCGGTCCTCTTGGGAGTAATGCATTAAAGACTCTTGCAATGTAAATATGTTCAAGCAGTTAATTGTTAAAGATGTTCATGAAGTCAAGCTGTTAAATAAATTCTGAAAGGAGGTGATCCCCCGAGAGCAAAAATTGCAACACAAAAAGAGAAAATTGCAGACTCGGTTTTATTGAGTCTGTTCATGAACAGTAATTAAAAGTGCAACACTGCTCACGGCCCCATAGCACCGGCTTAAGCAGTATTCAATTTTCAGAACAAGAGGTACTGAAATTAATGATCTCGAAGGATCAGAAGGTATAACAACACTACTGTTGATTAAAGTACATGTTAAGAGTCATGCAGGAAACACCGCCTACAAAACACACCCCCGACCAAACAGCACCACAATAAACAGTAAAATGTACATGTATATAAAAGACACAAAGAGACACACAAAGGCAAAACAAACATACAATAGGGGGAAGATGGAAGTACCGCCTTGGAACGGTCAGTGACAAAAGTCCATGGGGGTTAAACCAGTTTTTGGGCGCCCAACGAACTGTTGATAAAGTTGAAATTGTTACAAGTACAGTTGTTACCGAACCTGATTTATCAGTTGACTATCAAGAAAATGGGGGTCTTGGTAGAAGTACATCTCATGTCAATGTTGACAGCATGGTGGAACAGTGTGATCAGGAACTTAGCAGTTGATACGAGGCCACATCGTGAGTCAAGTGTTACTTCCGAGGGCGAATCTATTATTGGCCGAACTGCCACCACGACCACGTGACTGGAGCGAGGGTATATAAACACCGGCTCAAGATCACTGCGCCCTCTTCACGCTTGGAATCCATACTGCACTGCACCAAAGGTTTACCAGTACCTGAAAGGTAAGTCTTTCGTATTGCAGCATACATATTCATTTATACATGCATTCATTGTATTTATACATCAAGTGGCGCTGCGAGCAAATTGGTTTGTTTATTTTTGCATTTTTGGTGTTTGTATTTATTATAAGCAGACGGCACACGTGGTACCACGTGGTCTGAATATTATTAATACAGACATTTCTTCATTATTTTGCAATTTATTCTTGTGAAGTAGCATTTATCTTTCATATATTGTATATTATATTTGTGTTTACAACTGTTTCTTTGAATATTTTCACCATGGCAATGCAACCAATAAATGTGTTTGACTGTACACCCGATGGCCTCCGGACCTTTCCGCAATTAGGAGAGTCCACAGCCAATAAGGTTCCCACTTTAGCTAAACAAGCTTTAGCTGAGGGGAGATCCATATCAGTTGAGTTGCTATCAACCCAAAGGTATAGTGAGCGGAGTTGGTCAAATCTGGCCAACTCTTTCTTACTGCACCCGAGGCTATTAGAAAACCAACCATGGAGAGCCTCCTGGATTTATTTAAAACATTCTCAGGCCAAACTTTAGGAAAAATGACAGTTTTGGAAAAGAGGACAGAACACTCTATGGACGGTCTTGTTAGGCAGGTTAGAGATGTTCATCAGCAATTGGCTGAAACAAATCAGAACCTCAGCCAGCTGTCTTCCTTGATTAATGTTCAAGAAAGACGGTTGGGTGAGATGGATTCAAGGCTAAGCAACCAGGAAAGAAAATTTACTTTGCCTCCTCCTGGATTTAATCCAAAATTAAACCTGCAGAGCCCGACCGCCGATACTGAGGCTGTCATTGAAAGTAGAACTCAGGGTGGAGTCTATGTTGGGTCAAGTGATAGGAGGGATAAGATGCACAGTCATCCCCATTCATATCCGGATCATTCAAGGAGTCCTGATAGGAGTCGTAGATCTAGGTCTAAGTCTCCTCAGGGTCCTAGGATGCAGGCCTTTTCAGATGGCCCCTCTGCAATTAAATTTGATGTCTTTCTCGGAAAGTTCATGAGGGTTGCAGCTCGTCGTGCTTGGGACCCATTGAAATGTTTAGACAAGTTTTTTGATTGTCTCACAGATCAAGCATTGGAATATGCAAACCGTTCCAATTCTTCCAATAATTTCAATGGCTTAGTGGCCGATATGAAGGCACGGTTTTGATTACCGTGATGAGCCATTATCCGCCCGACAGAAGCTGTCCACAATAAAACAGGACACCGAATCTGAAGAAGAATTTCTTCAGAAAATTCAGGCTCTTGCTGATGACTGTTTCCGTGATTGCAAGAATCTGGATATTCTGAATGAAATAATGACAGAATCTTTTCTTCGGGTGCTAAAGAATAAAGAGGCCGCACTTGAAGCGTTGGGTCGTAAGCAAGGCACTGTACAGGAAGCCTTGAAATACGTCAAGGCCTATGCTGCCAATGCCAAAGTTCTGGGTCTTAGCAAGCAGGTGAAGTGTGACCAAAATGCAGTCTCTGTCATACCAGAGGACTCACTCAAACAGCTGAGTGACTCCATTTTACAAGGTATGGAGAGTTTACTGAGGACTCATTTGGATCCTCAAGAGGTCAAGGTATAGATCCCCAAGCCCATACACTAGCCCAGGAAAAGATGTAGGTCAAAAGGACATTGGTCGTGATCCCTATTGGAATGATCGTTCTAGGAGATCCTATGAGGTACCAGCTGGTCGGTACAACAACCGTCCAGCTGAAGTGCATTACAGTAGATCCCCTGACCGGGGATACTACAGGTCACCTGATCGTTTCAGGGGTGCCTATTCTGGATCTTCAGATAAGCAATATAGGGATTACTCACCAAGCCCTTCTAGAAATTATGGTTATGGCCAAAATAGATATCCACCTAGTCCCAAAGGTTGATAGGGACTACAACAGTAGAGATAGATACAGGACCAATTCTCCTCGTAGAGATCCCTACTCTGATAGAGTAAATAGGGATTCTCGGGATCGTGACACTGGTCAACCCCGCCGCGAAAACAAATACCATAGTAGATCGGTCAGCCCTTCACCTGTGAGCACAGAGACAGAAAATCCTTTAAACTGTTAGGGGCTGCTTGTGCCAACGACCAACAAGTAGCCTTCTCTGGAACTCTGGGTCGTGATGATATATTTTCCATACATTTGAAAAAAGGTTATTCTGTTTTTTTGTGATATTTTGATTGACTCTGTACCTATAAAAGCATTGTTAGACAGTGGAGCCATGATAAGTATTTTGTAAGAGTCCAAATTTAAGGACATTTTTGAGAAATCAAACAACTGTTGGATCATGTTTGCTTCAGGGCATAAGTTCTGAGCCAATACAGGGTTCCATAGTTGAAAATATCCCGTTGACAATAGGACAATATACCATTTTGCATACTTTTTGTATTACTCCCATAGACAATCCTTGTATTTTGGGTCTAGATATTTTGAAGCCGTTAGGGACAATCATTGATTTTTAATACTTTGGAAATTGATGGTGAAAACATACTTTGCAAATTCATTCAAATGATCAGGGCTGCAAGGTCTACAATGCAAGGAGGGTAGTAATTCCTCCAAATTCTATTGGATTTTTAGAATTGAAATTAGAAAAGTCTTTGCCTACTGGATTTGTAGTAGAGCCTATTAAAAATAATTGTTTGATTTCATCTGTATATGGTGAGGGTGAAAAAGTAAAGGTCAAAGTTATCAATGACTCTGACTCTTACAAACTTTTTAAAATAAATGCTTATATAGGTCAAGCTGAATTGGCATCGCCTGTGACAGATAATGACAGAACAAGCTCAAAGGCCAATAGCTCTACACAACAAACTGACAAATTGCCAGAACATCTTGCTGAGATGTTTCAAAAAGCAGTGGTTAATTTGAATAATGAACAGAAAAAAGAGTTCCGTGAATTTCAATCAGTTTTCTCCCGTAAGAACTTTGATTTAGGCTGCCTCAAAAATGTAGAGCATAAAATTGTGACTACTGAAAGACAATATGGAAAAATAGTCAAACAGGGAGAGCCACACACGAAATGACACCGCACCAAACACCATCTAACAAGAAACGGTAAAGCCACAAGACAAAACATAACAGGACGCATATCAAGACGAAACACATTGAACATTAAGCATATTAAACAACAAAATTGACCGTAGGCTGAAAGCAGGAGTGCCGCCTTGGAACGGCCAGCAGCCAAAAACAATAAAAAAAGGGCTACTGGGGGACTTAAACCTGGTTTACGGGTACCCAACCTCGTCCTTATCCCACTTTCGCCAAAGTCAAAATGTATATATTCCACCTCCAGACAACACCACAACATGCATAACGATGTCTGCCAAAATGAAAATGATTTGAAAATAAACGTTAGAGGTAAACAAGCGACGTCATCATGTAAATGACGTCATAATTTAAAAGTACGGGAAAACTATTTGAAACACTTCTACACCGACATTTAATAACAGATAAATCGCAAGAAGATACAATTACTAGTGGATATTAAGCATGCACAACTGTTTTGTTTGAAAAAGAATAAACTTGACATCGTAGGCATGTACTCGATGACTATTCAGGTCAGAGCAGCTGTGGAGTAGTCATTTTGGGTACGACAGAACTGGCAAAATACAAATATCTAATTTCCTCCCTCCGTAAACGGGTTTCAGAGGGAATCTTCATAGAGTATTAAGTCTTTTCCGTCGTCGCACAAGCAAAGAGGAAAGCATAATGACCAACTGTAAAGGGGTCGACCACCAAGCATGTAGTGTGCTGCAATATAGAGGGGTCATATCCCTTTTTAATGAATTGTTTTATACGTTTGACAAAGAAAGTATCAAAATATGTGTGTCCAATAATTTTTCGAAGTTTGTAAATGACATCACCGTAAAACTCCGGATGTGAAATACCTAACTTTAGAACAGTTTATCCAATGACAAATACTTTCACTGGACTGATATGCATGAGCAGGCATTTATTGAATTAAAGGATGCAGCTGTCAAGTCCCCTTTACTTTGTCATCCAACCCCTGACATTCATATTGGACGTTGATGCTAGCGGGAAACAAATTGGCGGAGCATTGTCCCAGATTCAGGACGGTGTGGTTAAACCCATTAGTTTTGGTAGTTATACATTACTACCTGGTCAAAGAAAATATTGCACTACCAGAAAGGAACTTCTTAGTTTAGTAAGGTTTTGCAGGACATATAGACATTACTTGCTTGGACATCCATTTCTGATTTAGGACTGATCATAATAGTCTAGTCTGGCTGACTAGATTCAATCATATTGAGGGTCAATTAGCTAGATGGCTTGAGGAACTTTCTCAATATAATATGACAATTGTTCACCGAAAAGGTTGTGAACATACAAATGCAGATGCGTTAAGCCGTATTGGAGATACTCTGAAATCTTGCAACTGTTATAACGCAGGGGCGGATCTAGGGAGTCTCCCATGTGGTGGATGTGCATACTGTACTAGAGCACATAGTCAATGTTCTCGTTTTGAGGAGGTTGTTGATTCCTTTGGCAATAAGGCCAACCGAAGCCTTGATAGATGCTTCTCCAAGCATAGGTTCATCAAATTGGGTTGAAGGTTTGACACCTGGACAGTTAAGGAATGCTCAATTTGAGGATTCCGATATAGGTCTGGTTAGTTATTGGTTGGAGGAAGTTTATCAGCCATCGAAACGAGAGCTTCAGCTCTCTAGCCCGCAAACAAGAGCTCTCTGGTCATATCGCGATTGGCTAAAATTCTCCAATGGAGTTTTGCTTTATGCATGGACTGAGCATCCGAGTCTGGGTTCACGGTTGTGTGTGGTTGTTCCGAGTTCATTAAAAGGACAAGTGCTTCACCATTGTCATAACTCTTTAACATCTGGCTATTTAGGGATTGAAAAGACTAGAAATAAACTGAAGGATCGTTTCTTTTGGTATGGCATGTCCCGGGATGCAGAATTGCATGTACAGGGTTGCCAAGTTTGCAACAAAAATAAGAAGGGAAATGTCAAACCCAAAGCAGGTCAAAGATTGTATCATTCAGGTTACCCAATGGAGAGGGTTCACATTGATATAATGGGTCCCTTTCATGTCAGTTCCAAAGGCAACATATATATTTTGGTTACGGTAGATCAGTTCACCAAATGGGTCGAACTGGCTGCTATCCCTGAGCAGAATGCTCAATTAACGGTTAAAGCTTTTGTTGACCGTTTAATTAGCACTTTTGGGTGCCCCCTTGAAATTCATTCTGATCAGGGGCGTAACTTTGAAAGTAGCTTAATCCAAGCATTCTGTCCGCTATTAGAAATTACCAAAACAAGAACAACCCCATACAGACCTTGTACCAATGGACAATGTGAAGACTTTAATAGAGTAATTCTGCAGATTATTAGGAGTTTTATATCAAAGGATTTAAAGGACTGGGATGCATTTCTTCCCTTCATCACAATGGCATTACATTCAATGAAGAACCACACCACTGGGTTCTCTGCCAATATGATGATGCTGGGGAGAGAAACAATCCAACCTTTGGATTTGATGATAGGCCAAGTAGATTTTTTGCCCGTTAATGAAGTGCAATGGGTGAAAGATCTACTTTCCAAAATGTCAGAAATACATTGCCTTGCTAGAGAAAAAATAGGTCAAACGCAGCTAAGGCAGAAGCGTGACTATGACCTTCGACTGAAGGAAAGAACTTTTAATCTGGGTGATCCAGTGTATCTTAGGGATTCCTTTACTAAGGTGGGTGTTAGTACTAAATTAAGACCCCCTTGGGCAGGTCCATTCTTGATAACATCAGCAAAGCCACCTCTTTACAAGATTGCTTCAAATAAAAAGACAACCCTGGTGCATCATGATAGGTTAAAATTGTGTCGCGACTCTGATCTTCCTTTGTGGTTGAAGAGGAAACGTCATAATTTATTAAATCTGGAACCAGACTCAACAATCACAGAGCAGGATCAGAGTATTTCAGAACAGACCCCAGACGGCGCTCAACCGGAAATGGAACAGGACTTGGATCAAACATTACGATATATGATCCCTGATCAGGCAGATGAAATCATAGAATTGCTATCAGACCCAGAGCCCAGTAATGACCCTTATTTAGATTTAGATTTTGACCCAGATTCAATTCGCAGAACGAGAGTGGGGGTGGGGGGGGGTCGTGAAATCAGACTCCCTTCTAGATTTCATTGATTTTTATTTTTATCTTATTCTACCATTATGCTGTTTGGGTGGATAATCATGTGGTTCCTGTTCAGGCAGTTTTAATGGTTTTGTATCTTTCATTGACCGGATAAATGATCATGTGGTTCTCTCCGGTTAGTGATTTTATATCTATTGTACTTTTCTCATTGACCGGATAAATGATCATGTGGTCCTCTCCGGTTAGTGATTTTATATTTATTGTATCTTTTTTCATTGACTGGATAAATGATCATGTGGTCCTCTCCGGTTAGTGATTCTATATTGTATATTTTCTCATTGACCGGATAATTGATCATGTGGTCCTCTCTGGTTAGTGATTCTATATCGTACTTTTCTCATTGACCGGATAAATGATCATGTGGTCCTCTCCGGTTAGTGATTCTATATCTATTGTACTTTTCTCATTGACCGGATAAATGATCATGTGGTCCCCTCCGGTTAGTGTTTTCATATATCTATTGTACTGTTACAACTGCTGGATAGACAATCATGTGGTTACTGTTCAGTGGGTGTGTTATTTCATCAATATTGTATTTCTGTGGCTATTGGATAGCCAACATGTGGTTACTGTTCAATAGTTACTTTACTTCTTGTTTGCTGTATTTCTACAGTTACTGTGGGGACAATTACATTGTCTTCCTGTTTGCTGTATTTCTGCAGCTACTGTAGAGACAATTACATTGTCTCCCTAATTGCTGTATTTCTACAACTACTGTAGGGACAATTACATTGTCTCTGTTTGGTAGTTGCTTTGCTGTCATATCTCATTTGCCATTTAGATGATCATGAGGTCTCTACCTGGTCAGTGCCTCCTTATATTTGTTATATATTATATTGACTTGGTAGACAATCATGTGGTTTCTACCTATTATGTCAATAATTACTTATACTTGTTATATATCTGCATTGATTTGGTAGACAATCATGTGGTTCCTACCTGTTCGGTGCTCTATTATACAAGATATAGGTATTTGTTTTTTGACTAGATGGACGACCATGTCCCATCTGTTCAGACTTTATGAAAATATTGTCATATGCTAAGATGATCATATAGACTTGTGTGGTTTTAGTTGGTTATCTTGGGCTATATTGCTCTATATTGATTTTATTACTCTGTATTTTTTACATTACACAGTCTGATGATCATGGCATTAACTAGTTTATTCTTCTTTCTTACAGGAAAACTAGACTCACAATGCCAAAAAGAAAATTTGATCCACAAACATGTGAAATTTGTTCAAAACCAGTGAACCATTTTAGGCGCCATGCTAACAGCACTCATATACCGTGGTATATGAGTCCTGCTTATGCATGTGCAAATTGTCTCACGGCAGGGGACTCTTCTGAAATGAAGCACTACCATGATGGTCATACTAAAATTCAGGGAGAGTCTCAGACCGTAGCGTGGTATTTGTTGGTGAATGGTTTCTTTCTATTCATCAGCAGGTGCTTAGGCTTATCTTCCTTGGATAATCTACTGACTTTTGTTGTGGCTGAACAATTGTTCCCCACATATACCCCATTTCTTGATGACGAGGAGTTCTTTCTCAAGGAATATGATAGGTTAGTTGGGTTGGACGCTAAAATATCCCATAACGCAAATCCTCCTTCTACTATTTCGGAATTACTCCGTCAAAGGGTTTGGATGAAACGTATTTGTAGGCTTAATGCGGATGATAGAAACTCAGCCCGTATTTGGTTGAAATACTGCCAGCCTGATGGATCAAGTCCGCTCAGAGGTCATTTTACATTCAAAATGGGTGTAATAGATGTTCATTTTCATTTAGATTAATTAATTGGTCATTCAAGGAAGTCTCTAAAACAATTGGAGTTAGCATCTAATCCTTCTGTTAATCTTGTTGTTGCTATTGCAAATTTTGTTTACCCTACAAAATGGGGTATTTTGCCAAAATTGGTGGGGGAGGACTCTAGGGTGAGATTCATACTAGGTGTTCATCCACATAGAAACAATGTTTTCAAGGTTGGTCCGAGAAATTGAGAAACGCCCTGGAGCAATTGCTGTTGGAGAAGTTGGACTTGATTTTACCACCACCTGTCGCAGTTATGCGGCTCATAATAGACAAGAGTGTGTGAGAGGTAAAATTCAGGCCCAACGGCTCTTCCCTGAAAAGGCTCTCAAATTGGCGGATCAACTGGCAAAACCTGTTATAGGGACAGGGACAGAGGTAATGGTTTAGCAGCTAAAGAGGTTCTCCAAATGTTCAAATCCTTAAGGTTAATTCATTTACCCATACATAGGCATTGTTTTATGGGAACCTCTGCAGAATTTGATTTTTGGAGTAGCAGTTTGCCAAATTGTTATTTTAGTTTCTCTGGGAAATCTACTAGTGACTCTAAAACCCGAGAAGCAATTCTTATGTGTAATCACCACCAAAGACTGCTGCTAGAAACTGACTCTCCCTATTTGCCTTTACCTGGTGATAAATGTCATGGTCCTTGGAGGATAGGCGAGGTAGCAAAGGCAGCTTCCAATCTTATGGGAATGGCAGCTGACCAATTAATGAAACTTAGCAACTCAATATTTGCAAGTTATACCAAATTAAATGGTAGTCATGGTTAAATCCCGACTATAGTTAATGAGCAATTCCTCTGTGCCAGCAAATAGGATACAATATGAAGTTGGAGTATAATCATGTGGTTCACACAACTTCTGTACTCTATTTTCTAAGATTTGATAGGATATATTTTTCCAATATATTTGGTCATATAGCCAAGTGGCTCAGTATGAATCAAGTATGTTGTTTGGAATCATGTAATAAACTTGGCAGTTTTTATCGTGTCTCTTTCATCACATCTAACAATGCCAAAATTGTATAATCATGTGGTTCACATTTTGGTATATTATAGAGAGTTTCTCTTTATATTGTGACAGGGGGACAGGAATGAAATTAATGGATTTTCTAGTTGGAGACGATGCTATTTTCGTTATACTTGGATTCTAACTCTGTTTCATTAACATACTAAATCTTGTTAACACAATAATATTAACCCCTTTAAAAAAAAGTGGAGTGGGAGTGATACGAGGCCGCATCGTGTGTCAAGTGTTACTTCCGAGGGCGAAGCTATTATTGGCCGAACTGCCACCACGACCACGTGACTGGAGCGAGGGTATATAAACACCGGCTCCAGATCACTGCGCCCTCTTCACGCTTGGAATCCATACTGCACTGCACCAAAGGTTTACCAGTACCTGAAAGGTAAGTCTTTCATATTGCAGCATACATATCCATTTATTCATGCATTCATTGTATTTATATGTTCAATAACACTCTCGGCTTCACGTCACAGTCCTATTGTTGGTATGGGGTTACATGAACTGAGTACTTATTCAAGTGAGAAAAATTCAGAAATAGATATTAACGAATTTATGAGAAATAAATCGGGCATTGTGACTTAAGTATTCCTCTTTATTTAGAATAGAAAATGTTGAAGAGGGTGAAAATATTACGTATCAGTCTTCAAGCTTTTCTGGAGATTCATACCTTACTGAGCAGACGTTTGAAAGCCTGTCAAGTGTATCACTAGGCGAAAGTAGAAATGAATTATCAATTTTCTACACAAACACAGACAATCTAATGAAGAGCTCAAGCTTGAACTAGAGCGTTATAAGCCTGATGTTATAACAGAAATATATCCGAAAACTGGTGATTCAAGGAATATTTCAGTAAGCGAACTAAAGATTCAAGGTTTTGACATTATATGTAGTAATGTAAAGGAAAAGAGTAGAGGGGTGTGCATCATGATAAAAGAGTCTATTTCATTCACAGAATGCCAAGTGTTGCATAACTCAACATTTGAAGAGTCATGTTGGTGTATAATAACTGTAAATTCTAAAGAAAAGATGTTAGTAGGGGTATATATCAGCCCATCAAGTACAGTTGAAAATACAAAGATACTACTCCAGCTGATTAATAGTGCTGTGAATTTGAAGTATAGCTATACAACAATTGTCGGTGACTTTAATTTTCCAGACATCTCGTGGGAAGACTGGACAACTCCACATTTGGTGACTCACCCAGAATTGTAATTTCTAGAGTGTCTAAGGGACAATTTCCTTAGCCAACATATTACAGAGAAAACACGGTATAGAGATGGTCAAAGTCCCCATATATTGAAATTGCTTCTAGTTGATAAGAGCCAAATCGTGCATAAAGTGGATTATAGTGTAAATATGGAAAAATAGTCAAACAGGGAGAGCCACACACGAAATGACACCGCACCAAACACCATCAAACGAGAAACGGTAAAGCCACAAGACAAAACATAACAGGACTCATATCAAGACGAAAAACATTAAACATTAAGCATATTAAACAACAAAATTGACCATAGGCTGAAAGTAGGAGTACCGCCTTGGAACGGCCAGTAACCAAACTAAGCTACTGGGGGACTTAAACCTGGTTTACAGGTACCCAACCTCGTCCTTATCCCACTTTCACCAAAGTCAAAATGTAAATAAAATTCCCCCTCCAGACAACTCCACAACATTAAAATCTTCTCTTTTATCGTATACTTTGGACGAAACTTTATCATTTGTAATTGAAAGATTCAAATCTAAAAATGAAGCATTAATGTCAGATTGATTAGCTTTGTTTAAAGACAGTTGTTTTGGGTAAATTGAAGAAACCATAGTATCAAAATAAGGATTATCTAAATTCAAAATATCTAAATACCTTGAAGTTTTATTAAAAGCATTAACAATATCGGTCTGTGTATCAGGTTTTAAGCTAAGCATAAAATCCCTCTCGTAGCAATACAAAAACAAATCTGCAACAAGAGGGGCACAATTTGTACCCATGGGTATACCAACAACTTGACGATATATGGTATCCCCATAACGCACAAATATATTATCTAAAAGAAAGGTAAGAGATCTACAAACATCAAGGCAAGTCCACATTGTGTAATTGTTCAACTTCTGAATTCGAAAAGAATGAACGTTGAACATTACAAGCAATGAACATTTTGTTTTCTCTGGCAAAGGTTATTAATTTAATAAGTTTATCCTTTATAAGATGGTGAGGTAGAGTAGTATAGAGTGTAGAGAAATCATAAGAGCTCAGTAAAGAAATGTTATACTGTTCATTTTCAAGTTTCTTCGCTTCAGTTTTTGTAAATGAAGATCCAGGACCTCTACCTATATTTGACACTCGATATCATGGAACGCCTGTGAAAAAACTAGTCGTTAATTTAGAACTTTTGACTAAACATATTAACCAGTTAAATTCCTCAAAGTCTATGGGATCTGATAATTGTCATCCTCATTTCCTAAAAGAAACATTAAGTGTAATTAACAAACCACTTCAGGAATTTTTAATAAGACGTTTAAAGAGGGGATTGTTACTAATGTGTGGAAGGAAGCGAATATAACGCCTCTATATGACACAACAAACTACAGACCAGTTAGTTTAACTAGCGTATCGTGTAGATTATGTAAATACCCGTTAGACAAGTAATAATGGATCACATGAATAGTAAAAATCTTTTCAGTGTGGTTTTAGAAACAAGAGGAACTGTGTATTACAACTTTTGGATGTATTAAATGACTGGGTATCAAATTTTGATGAAAGCAAACAAACAGACGTTATTTATTTAGTCATTTTGATATTGTACCCCATAGGAGGCTGATTAGGAAAATGGAAAGTTATGGCTTTGGAGATCAAATCACAGATTGGGTAAAACATTTTGTAAGCGAACGTAGACAGCGAGTGTGTATAAATGGAAAAGTTTCAGGATGGCAAGTTTCAGGTATTCCGCAAGGTTCAGTCCTGTGCCAACTCTATTTGTATTCTACGTCAATGATATGCCTGACAAGTTACAGTCAATGTGTAAACTATTTGCGGATGATTGTAAAATTTATCCGGCCATCTCATCAAGTGCTGATCAAATTCGTATTCTAGAAGATCTAGACATGTTATGCGTGTGGTCCAGAGACTGGTTGCTCGAGTTTTCAGTACTCTAAATGCCAATTTATGCAAATTGGAAATGTGAGACATCGGGTTACTTATTCTATGTCTGATAAAGATGGAATTATCAAGGATTTACCATATGTAGAGGAAGAAAAAGATTTAGGAATCACATTTCAGAAAACCCTCAAATTTGACAAGCATATAAGTCAAGTTGTAAATAAAGCAAATACACTTCTTGGAATGATTAAGAGGACATTTACACGGTTGGACAGAAATACATTTCTCACGCTGTACAAAAGTCTAATAAGGTCTATTCTGGATTATGGCGGCTCTGTATGGAGTCCATGGACCAAGAAGTATTTACAAATAGTTGAAAATGTTCAGCGGAGAGCGACAAAGCTAATACCAGATAGTTTCTATTTTGTAATTTCTATCTGTAACATGTCATATAAGGAACGCCTACAGTATTTAAAATTACCAACTTTAAACTACAGGAGAAATAGATATGATCAAATTGAAATTTTTAAAATCATCAATGGGGTAGAAGATATAACTTCGGACATATTTTTCAAGTTTAATGATAATACCACGAGAGGTAATATATTCAAGATTGACAAGCCAATGTGCAAAAAGTCGTTAAAATTGAATTCATTCCCTGCAAGGAGCATTGATGCATGGAATAAGTTGAATGAGGACACTGTATACAGTGAAACTGTAGTTGGTTTTAAAACAAAACTGGACAAGGAGTGGACAGATGAGCAGTTTAACATAGAAGTTATATATGAACCGGGTACCATTAATTCAACACGTACAGGGGGAGTTAGCAAGTTATAAGAACTTACAGACTCAGAAGAATCAAGGTAATCAAGGTAATAATAATCAGTGAGATATGGGCGGGTCTACTCGCTGTCCGAGGACAAAGGTAAGATTCATTTGTATTTTTTTCTGAAATGGGCCTCCGAGGTCCGGGGATGTTCTGAAAATACCGTATAATTAAATGTTCCCCCATTGATTGTTGTATTTCCCTGGAAAACGGACTCTACTTCCATTTTTCTTTTGGATGTCTGGCTGGCACTAAACTGTAGACCGCCTAGAGGAGATGGTGGTGTGGCTCTCTGGTTGGGCTCACTCATTGGAACTGCAGTGAGTCTTGGTGTGGTTTGACAGATGGCTAGTGCAACGTCTTTTTGCTGTTTGTCATTCATTTTACTGTAGTTGTTGACACTGCCAATGTTTTTGTGGCCACTTATTGGTATTGTCTGGATTGGTGGGAGGCCAATATCATTGCATGTTTTAAGCAGGTGTTTGCGGACGCTGTGATTAGTTAATTTTTTTCCTTCCAAGATACCGCAATTTTCCTTCATGTTTTTCACTAGCCCGTAAATGTGATTGATTCCCTTGGGACAGTTTTTATACATCAGTCCTTGGTTCTTATTGTACGCATGGTTGATGGACAGGAAGAAGGGTGATTCATTTTCTCAGGGCGGTTTTCCTTCATCTTCTCATATGCTATAACAGGGCATCTGGTCGGGTCATCTCTGTTGTTGTAAGCTTTAGGTTTGCATTTTCTCAAATATTTGGGATCTGCACCTGTGCGTGTTTTTGTCTGTCTTCCTCGTATGTGCTGTAAATGTTTGTCGCCGTCATCGTCCATACAAAGCTCTATGCCCCCCCCCCCCCATTTCAGTTGGTGCTGTTCTCTACCCCCTCTCATTCCCATCACCAATGAAAAGGTCATATTTAATAAGTTTACAATTTGATAGGGGGTCTCGTTTCCTAGCATTTCGCTCTCAAACAACTTGTCTATGTCGGCGTCAGTTAACTCTTCGAATTCATTTGGTTTATTTCCATGACCTATGAACTTGAGATAAGCCATTTTTGCTTTCATAGCATTGTTTGTGTGGGGAAAGCTGGGGTTTTTTGTTGACAGATTGTGTGTAACCTTTCTGTCTTAAGTGCCTTTCAAGACTAGAAAGAAAGCCTCGTACTGACGACGGTTCTTAGTCTGTGCCGTTTGGCTTTTTTACTATAGCCACAAAATTTCCAAAAAGATTGTCCAGTTGAACAGGACCAGGACAGCTGTTCAATAGGTCTGTTTTCTCCCTGTTCTGCCAAAAAATGTTTAAAAAGCTTAATGTCGGAGTTAGTTTTTCTTCTGGTGTTTTCATTTTCCTGATTTTCTATGAATTTATTAATTTCTGCTTGCTCAAAATTTCCAAACCTTTGCTGTGTTGTTTGTGTTTGGTACTGTATGGCATTATGTTGAATTCCATCAAATTTTGCTTGTTTTTAAAATCTGTTCAACTTCTTCAAATAGCAGAGAGTTAAGAAAATCAGCCATCTTCAATGATGTTTGTTTAGCAGACGACACAACTTTGATAAAATTGGAAGTCATCCAAATAGTTCTTAGAAAAATGAAGGAAAGATAAGTACCCAAAATGACTGGAATGGGTAAAAACACCTGCATGGGAGAATGTACTATATTTTTGGTCTTGGGTGCTTGTTATAACAAATTATTGCATCTTTGACTGGAAAATGTGGGTTGCATTACTGAATTTCAATTCTACTTGAAACGGAAAGGATAAAACAACTTCCAAGGAGGAAAGATCAGAAAGTCACCATTGATAATGGATACCAGCCATATAAAAGAGGATTTTGAAGGTAGAATGTAATATATTTTTTGGTCTTAGATGCTTGTTGTATAATTTCTTGCACCTTTGACTGGGAAAATGTGACTGTCTGCATTGCTGCAATATTCTTATTGGAAAGACCAAGCAAAGCCAATTTAGGCTTCATAAAAGGAAAAAGCCAGGATATCACTCAAAGTAGATTGGAGCTTTATGAGGAGGGAACATCCCACTAGGATTCTGGTAAGCATTCAGTTTATTTTTCTTGTAGTGCATACTATTCTGTACATGTTATTTTTCTGGTCAAAGCAGCTCCTTTTTTAGAAATTTGTAGAAAAAGTAGTTCCGGCAAAAGTGATATCGTCACTGCAAAAGTGATATATGTGACGATATTACCTGTGATGCTTATGACATTTATTTAACTGAGAAATCTCTATAAATCATTGATAGGTATATAATAAACCTAGTTATAGTCTACTTTCAGTCCGAATGACCCTTCAGCCGACTGTACATTTACTCCCCTGGTCATTGAGTCATTTGCCTACAATGTTGATCACTGCTAACATATGGCGCAATCATGCAGCCGCAGTACCGGCTAGTGACCCTCACAGGTAGCCATTTTAATCCCTATTGCCATTTTCTTTAACAACACATAGAGTGCCATACAACACATAGAATGCCATACAACACATAGAGTGCCATACAACACATAGAGTACCATACAACACATAGAGTGCCATACAACACATAGAGTGCCATACAACACATAGAGTGCCATACAACACATAGAGTACCATATAACACACAGAGTACCATACAGTTTGAATTCTTTGATACGATAGCTTACTCGGTATCTCTTCATGAATTCGCCAACAAAAAGGATTAACCATTGTTTTCATGAAAATGTAAAGATTTTGCCCACCCTTTTGAAGATAATCAGATTGTTTAAATGTGTAAGACAGGTTTGATATAAGTAGTTCTTGTGTGATAAAATATAATCGTTAATTGTGACACTAATGGTACTACATTTATCCAAGTTTTAGAAATGTTTAATAGGTATTTTATCAGAATCACGAGTTTTTGTCATGAGACCACGCCTGATATCTGTATCTAGATTGTAGTAAGTCAATGAGTGATTTTTATGGCGACAGGCTATACTATTAGTTATGCAGTGCTTAGTTTCCCTAATATGGACTATACACTGCCAGCAAATATTCATATCGGACGAGGCGAAGACTACTTTTAAGTATTTACACGCATGTTTGCATCATAGGCCTACATGTATGGCTTTCCGTGGGGACATAAGGGAATTAACTCTTGCAAACTTGATATTACATGTACAATAATAGCAGAATAAATTACCTCCCTTTAGTAGAATTAAAGAAAATATTTTTTACTTGCCTCAAATCTCTTTTATATATTTTGTTTTTCCTTTTTAATCATAATAAAACTAATTAATGTTTAAATTTCAAATCCAATTAATCATAAATTATATGTATGTATTTTTTAAAACTGTTAGGATAAACATAAATAATTATTATAAGTAAGAGAAAAGCATATGGCTATCAAACAAGGGAAGTAACCCTTGTAAAGCCATGATAAGGATTTTAGTAACCCTGTTTGGAATTTATGAGGTTTTCTCGTGACTTCAATTGACCAATGGAATGACTAGAATTTAGTAGGAGGTAAGATAAACGGGGTTATATACCTAAACGGTTCGGCTAATCTCTGTCGATGCAACGAAATGAACTGATTCAACTCCATCAAACTGTCTTCCCTTTGATTCCTGCAAAAGGAGGGGATAGCTGTTCCATATAAAGTTCATCAAAACTTCACAAAGAATAACCTTTGCAAACGACACGGTAGGAATGATTCGGTTCCGCTATATGCCACTCAATAAATACACCAGGCTCTCGACGATATAATGACCTTCATAATCTTAGGTGAATGCTTTTCTATTAATTTCGGATGCGCTAATAAAAACGCCTAAAATGTTTATCATATTATTATAGTATCAACGTGATATAGATTATATAAACAGCCGTATTGCCACAACAGCGTGTAATCTGAATATCTCTTATGTATGACTTTTTAATCTATTACATTTTAATTGGTAAATTTTTCTTGTTGGGGCATTTTAGTTACTCTTAGTCTTTATAGAGTTTTGAGAAGTGTAACAATAGTAGAAGCGGTCATTTATTTATTGAATATAAGTGTCTTAAAACAGCTGGTTATTTAATGCATGGCAAACGTAATACAGAAAGCTTCTATAGGACCTTTGTGTATTCATATTAACTGCATTAAGCTACCATACCTACCATACAAACTGATACTTATACCTCTGTGTTTGATGGCCGCTAAACACAGGTTCTACTACCTCTGTGTTGGATAGCCGCTAAACACAGGTTCTACTACATTTACGAACAAAAGTATGTAATGTAACTATTTAGCTTTTATGAATATTCATGTGTGAAACTGTTACATCATCAATAATGATCAGATGATTGTTTTCACCTCCCTTCAGAATTTTTACTGACATTATGAATACGATCCTATGTGCCCATTTCAAAAGAAAACAGAGTATACTTTGATCAGACCTGGAGGCACCGTTTGATCTGGGTCTCACTGCAACTACGTAAATGATTCTCTATCACTTCTCCTTGTGTGGTATTGGGCTATGCGGCCGTTGATCAAACATTTTTTAACAATAAGGCGACCCTTGATACAAATATTTAACTGGAAAGCGTACCGGGATATATCTCGATTTGTAGAGAGATCACAGACTTTTAGTAGTTCATTTGCCAAAATTTTTTCAGCAAATAAAACTAAAACGCTTATATTATCGATACATGAATGCAAGCAACATTTTGAATGCAAATTTTAACCACATTTGTCAAAACAGTTGCCAAAAAGCCAGCGGAAATTATGCTTCTGACTGTTTAAGCTATGATTAAGCGCTTTGTTTTTTGAAAACTTGAAGACATATGGAAGAAATCATGTGCAATGTTTGATAAATTTGTCTGTGTGGGTTCTTGTTGGGCAATATATTTGTCAATACGACACATAATCAAATTTAAGGCCACCAACGTTGTTAGTCAGCACAAATTGCCAAAAGCTGAAGATACATTTCCGCTTAGCATACTTATTGGATAACAGAAGAGTTTTCTTGAAAAGCACTTCTTGAACATTGCAATAGATTCAATTTACTGTCGTAGCATTGTTACGCCCTGATTGCCCAAAATGAAAGTTGTTAACAATTCTATTAAGTTTACCGTTTCAGACAGAATAATCAATAGATTGTAATCATAAACATTCTACATATTTTGCACCACAATTGGCAATGACTTCCGATACATTTATCTTAAGGCACTTATAGACTACCTACGTATACGAAAAGAATCATATTCGTAAAGTCACAAAGAAACATTGTAAGACACTTATCAATGGCTCAAAACAATACAAAACAAGCATCACTGTTTCCAGCACAGAAAACGTGTGAGTGGAACCACCGACCTATAGCAAGCAACATGAAACACGTCCTCGTATGAGAATTCCGAAATGTCAATATGGGATTGGAAATTGCATTTGTCAGAGTTATTTCAAGTCAGACACTATAACCAACTGGATACAGAGATCACTGATTTATTGAACAAGTACGTTTTACCGAAATATATACCCGTTTATAGGTGTCATTAAATCTGTGAATTGTCATGTTCTGTACGTCACATTTCCAGATGTTTGGTTAGCATAAAACCTTGTATTAGACATATGATGTGTCATATGTGTCAATACCATTACACATACAGACGCAACCTAACATAACCAAACATATAATACCTGGCTTGAATGTATCTCATTTACGGTCACCGGTGCATTCAGTAGATTAAGAATGCTTATAACATATTAAGCACCCACAGGTCGACGTTTGTGCATTCAGCTATTTAACCACTGCCATGTTATAAATACGGCCAGCATATAAGTTAATTCATGGAGAGACAAAATGTCTCTCGGTGTTTTATTTACAATAAGTCCCCTCAGATGTGATCACTTTATCCATCAAGATATGTCTTTAAAAATATGTGTGAGTAATGCAGGAAACATCGCATACAGAACACACAAACGCCCGAACAGCATCATGATAAAAACTGCAAATGTACAGGCATATAAAAGACACAAAGAGACGCACAAAGACATAACAAACAAACAATAGGGGGAAGATTGAAGTACCACCTTGGATCGGTCACAAATGTCACTGGGGGTTTAAACATTTAATACAAGAACTTGCTAAACAACAGATAGTTGGTAACTGGTACTAAAGTAATACAAAAGCTCCTGCAGCAGTTTACTGTATACTGGATAATTTTCGCCCTGCATTAAGTTACCATCTGCCTTTAAAATAAAGACATAGACCTCTTCGATGTGGTCGCCTGAAAAGGGCAACACTGTAGTGTCCACTTGTATCATGAATTTGTCCATACCATACAGTGTATGCATTGACTGTTGGGTTGCATTACAAGTTTAAACATTCATAATGTGTGTGAACATACTTAGATGCTATGTAGTATTAATGTAGTTCAACCTGTACTGGAATTGCTTATCACGTATGTCAAACAGACATTTAATTAAAGGAAACAGAAACAGCAAGGTAAATGCAGGTGTGTACATATGCACATATTGCATCGCAACCTGTCAGATACTCAAATATATTTAATATGTAAAGAGTCAGAATTCATTATATCATATAGAAGACCAGTGTTAGAGGAATTTAATCCAAGTCCAGGACCCAATGTTTAAGTTTTGCATTGCACAATACAAACCATATGTTGTAATGTTTTCTGTTTCAATCGAAGTACACCAAGCTGTTAATCATATATCATGCAATTACGAAAAGTTCGCACTGTCAAGGTTCAACCACAACCTGTATAATTAAATTGCCAACGGAGCCAATGTGGTTACTGTGGCCCGACGACGTGAAAAATTGTTCAGGTATAAAGAACCAACTGACAGGGAAGATATATGGAATAGGGAGGAACTTCATAATAAACATAAATTGCGCGCTGCTTACTTGTCAAGTGAATGAATTAACACGCCTTGTCAACATTGCTGTCTGATTGTGTCAGATAAGCATGCCTAATGCAAATAACATTCAGAGATTCCAGTAAATCGCACTACCATTTCATGATGGAAATATACAGATACACTGCAATTCGCAAATCATTATATATGTGTAGCATTACTACCAACGAAAGTTTTGGACAGTTGACACGTACAAATGTCTACCAGTTGAGGAGGGACGGTGCACGCCATGACGGTTCTGTGTATAAAGTGTTTATAATCAGTGTCATAGGTAAGCAAGAAAAAGCCCTTGTTGAAGAATAATTACTTTATAGTTCCATTTCTAAGAGACTTCTATAAAGAGTGGCCACAACATAAGGCTTGGTTGAAAAATGACCAGGTGAGCTTTTATGATCACCCACCGTCCGATGTCCGGCTGTCCGTCCGTCCGCTCACACGGATATATGGTTAATTTATACTGAGAACAAAAGATAATTTCTGTTTTTCTTAATATGTGACTAAAATTGTATGTGTACAAACGAATAGACACAACATTCAACCCGTGAGAATGTCCGTCTGTTCGTCTGTCCACCCGCCAGTCAACGATTGCTTTAAACGACATCTGCGCTGAAACTTCAAAGCAGAATTAAACCAAACTTTACAGAACATATTTTTGTATCATGCTCCATCAGCATTGTTAAATAATCCGGATCAATGTAAAATGGTAGCCAAAATAAAATCTTGAAATATATTCGTCTCCAATACAGGTGGTAAGAATTGAATGATATTTTATATGAATAGTCTTCTTGTGACTCTCTAGCAAACTTTTGTCAAAATCATTTTTATATCTTAAAAAACACGGCCGCCAGGGACGGGGCTAGATTTCCTTTATATAACTACATGTATATAGAAAACCTTTAAAAGGTTTATCTCCAAAACCAGTGGTCGAATTTAAATGGCATTCGGTAGGAATTTTTGACTGGTGACCCTTTATCCAAATTGTTGAAATTGTATTGATACCTAAAATGGCATGGCTGCCAGGGGAATGGCTAGAGTTTCTTATATAATTATATTGAAAACATCTCCAAAACAGGTGACCTAATTTGAATGGTATTAGGCAGGAATAGTAGTCCGGTGACACTTTATCAAAATTGCTAAAACCTAAAACCATGCTGATATCTAAAAACATGGCCGCCTTGTGCGGAGCTAATTTCTTTATATTGCTATTGGAAAACCTGACTAATCTTCTTCTCCAAAGCTTGTGGTCCAATTTGAAAGGTATTTAGTAAGAATATTCTTCTTATGGTCGTATTCAGAATTAATTACTAGTTTGCATTTTGAACAAACTGAATAAGTTTCAGTTGAAAAAAGTACTTTGACTTTCTTTATCTTCATTATCTTGGGATGGTTGTGACTAGTTCAACTCTATCTATAACCACGAGTACGATTCGAGGTGAGCGATATAGGGCCATCATGACCCTCTTGTTTTATTTTGATATACCAAGGGTTAAAACGATGGAAAAGTAACTGTTAAACTTTTTACACTAGACTTAAAGAAAGGCATACAAGATGCTCATTCTAAAGACGTTTTGATGAAGCATCTCATAGCATACTCACTATGTGACGAATGCTTTATGCTGCTGTTTTGAACAAAGAACTGGTTCATTTCAGTTTCATCATCATAACGTTACATAGTTTCGGAACATATAAAAAGTGCAAAGAGTTGGGTGTTAATGTAAACATTGCACTACAAAAACTACATTATACCCATACAAAGCGCATTTCCTTGCCAATTCTTGCACAACTACAAACCTTTCAAAACGTGTACTATATAGGCCCAGGGCCCATAATCGAAACCCTCCCCACCTAGCGGGATTTTGGTACACCTATATTTTCTTAAAGCGTAGGGTATATGTTAACAAGTTCCGATTGTTGGACGAGTATTGGATGCTGGATAAGCGAACGGTCAGCGTGTTTCCATGGCAACCGCCAATATTTCGAAGTCTTAGCATTAGCGTAATTAAGATGCAAAAACATAATTTATTTTGTTTATAAAACATCCAAAATAGTTTTAAAATAATATCAGTATATTTATCACATGTAAGACGTCTTTTATTCATAATTTGCTCATTTGCATATTCATGAATATCAATGAGAATCTGAAACAAACTGCTTAAATTGTTAAAAAATGATATTATTTAGCAAACAAGTATGTTATGTTTATTCATTATTCATATTAAAAGGTTTCAAATGGCACATAAATGTTGTCAGGTCATTTATTTATTCTTTTCTGTTCCATAGATATACAGTATTGAGTCAGTATTGCAAAAAAAGTGGGTGGGGTAAAATGACCCCACAAAATGTAACTATGCTATTTTGTCTATAAGTGGTTTTAAGATGAATGACAAAGTAAACTTGCACATGATAATTGCAACAACATTCTCTACGCACAAAATTTTCCCAGTTTGAGAACAAACTGTTGTCTTGATCATTTGCATATTCATGAATATTAATGAGAATATAAAAATTCCTTATTTTTTTAAAAAAATGACCTTATTTAGCAAACGAGTATGTTATGTTTAATCATTTTTCATATTAAAAGGTTTCAAATGACACATAAATGCTGTCAGGTCATTTATTTATTCATTTTGTGTTCCATAGATACACACTATTGTTTGAGTATGGCAAAGAAAGTGGGTGGGGAAAATGACCCCCCAAAAAATTTAAAAGATGCTATTTGTCAATAAGTGGTTTTAAGATAAATGACAAAGTAAATTTGATTATGATGATTACAAAAACGTTCTCTATGCACAAAATTGTCCCAGTTTGAGAACAAACTACTATTGTGCTCATTTGCATATTCATAAATATTAATGAGAATCTTAAAAAATGCTTAAAATTTAAAAATGACCTTATTCAGCAAATGATTATGTTATGTTTATTCGTTTTTCATATAAAAAGTTTTCAAATGACACATAAATGTTGTCAGGTCATTTATTTATTCATTTTCTGTTCCATAGATACACAGTATTGTTTCAGCATAGCAAAGAAAGTTGGCGGGGTAAAATGGCCGCACAAAATGTAACAAATGCTACTTTGTCAATAAGATGTTTTTAGATGAATGACATAGTAAATTTGCACATGAAAATTACAACATTCTCTATGCACATAATTGTCCAAGTTTGAGAACAAACTACTATTGTGTCTGTTTCTGTGCTTTATACCCCACCCCGAACTAAAATGGAATATTATATCGATATCGTTCTTCCTCTTCATAGTCACCCGCTGGACGATCTCGCCAGCCGGTACTCACTGCCTGGAACCAGCAAGACGCGCCTTGCTGGCAGCCCAACCAGCAGGGTATTGGGACCCCTCGGTGGCCCCGATTTCCCAATACTGCTTGGGCTCCTGGCTTTGCCCCCTCCCCCCAACAGCCTGTCTGGCCTCCATACCGGTGAGGGCATGTGGTGAGTTCGACTCAGGGAGCGACAGTCCTCTGCCACAGTCCAATCATCAGAGCCTGTAGGAGGTCCTCCTCTCCGGGTCACGCCGTCAGCGACAGTCACCAGGGTGTAGTCTGAGGGGGGACAGGAAGTTCTGTAAATAATGGCTCCTAGGGACAATCCTATTGTCAGGGAGTCGGATCTAGAGGAGGCTCAGTCGATGGTCGTCGACGAATCTGATCCGTCATCGTTTTTGATAAGGCGTGTAAGGACTGTTTTCACCTTCCTCCCGCCTTCCATATGCCCTATGCCCCCTAAGTCAACCCGCAAGGGCTCGCTCTTGTCCTTTGAGCTACTCGGAACAGGGATCAGAATCTCTCCAAGTCTCGGGAGTCTCTCCCCCGTCTAGATTCATTCTGTTTGGCTGACATACCTGGATGAAGATTTTCATTTCAGGCTTGCACTCGGTTGGACCATGTCCTAAAAACTGGGCTATTCGCCCACCCTGGGCTATTCGACCGGATTCCCTTGCTGGATGCCAACAACCCCAGGGAGTCATCTCTACTCAAGCGATAGGAGCTGCGCCAGAATCAGCAAATGGGAGTGGCTTCCAACATAGACCTTTAGCTGGTGCTCTATCAGTAGAGCTAGATTCAGAGTCTCCTTCCCTTGAAGTTACCAAGCGCCTTTCCTACCAGCTGGGCCGTTATTCCGCCTCTGCCCTGCCAGACACCTCCAAGGTTGAATTGCGGGCGGATCAATTGGCCTCGGAGCTTCTTTTCGGAGGCAAAATTAAGGAGAATGAACAGGTGGACAAAACTTCACCAAGGAGTTCTCCGGTATCTTGCCATTCTCCTTGGAAGATCCCCAAAGTCCACGTAGCTATGTCAAACCTTCTAAGGGCCTTTCTAAGCCCCAGGGGAAACATGGTCTTAAGAACAAGCAATCTTCTCCCCTTCAGTGGGGTTCGGCCAAGAGCCGCATTAGACGGGTCCCTGTTCCCACACCTCGGGACAGGCGACCCAGAGCTGTCCCCGCTCCCACCCTAGTGGTTCTGGCCCTACGAGGCATCAACTCTAGGAACTAGCTCTTTCTGCACCCACTTCTATCCGACCTTCCATTCTTGTGGACGCCAGACTGCTTCACTTTGTCGCAGTATGGCGCAATATCACACAGGATTCTTGGTCCCTCTCTATTGATTGTAGAGGCAGGCTATCATATCCCTCTGGTTCGGCAGCCTCCTATTTCCAAGGTCCCTATTCATCAGTCGTCGGATCATGCGAAGACACCGGACTCTGGGTCCTCGTTTCTCGCAAAAAGGGCATTAGAATGGGTACTGAGCGAGAATTTGTGGGCTTTTACAGTCGTCTATTTCACGTTCCAAAGTAAAATGGCACATTTTGACCAATCATCAACCTTTCTACTCTAAACAAGTATGTAAACTTTTCAAGATTGAGACCATCGCTTCCATTCGACTGACTATCGAACCGGACCGATGGGGCATTTCTATGGATTTCTCGAATGCATTTTTTTAACTCCCACTTCACCCAGCAGACAGACACCTATTGCGCTTCTGCCGTGGGCGTACCGTTTACTAGTCCCGGACATTGCCCTTTGGCCTCATTACGGCCCCAGAGATTTCACTAGCAGAATGGTGTCACTCTGATTCTGTACGCCGACAATTGGCTGCTTCATTATTCTCTTCTTCTTAACCTCCATTACAGCTGGGAGGTCTTGTCTTAGTTGGAACTAGTACTGAATTCGGAGAAATCGGAGCTCATCCCTTCGAAATATTTCGTCTTTGTGGGGCTGAATTTCCTTACGGACTCCAACACGATCAGGATCTCTCTCACAACGGGTGGCGGCTACCCTGCGTCTGTTATCTCTTTTCGGCCAGAAGGGCCATTGATCAGAAGCAGGTCCTATGGGCTCAGTCTCAGCCCTATCCACTTCCTGGGAATATTGCAATCACGCCCCGTTGGATGAAATCCTTAGGGATGCTTCCTGGAAGAATAGCGCTACCTTTTCTTCCTTTTATCTACGCCCTTTTGCATCCCCACAGAACAATCTACCGGTACATTCTCTAGGTCTGCTTGTGGCCTCTCAAACAGTGGTATAACTCTTACGACTAGCACTTTTCTAATGGCGTCGGTGCAACCTTTTTGGAAAATTATTATTCAGAAGAACCTACTGGCATCAGAACTTTTGAGATAACTGCCCTAGAATCATTTGACAAATCACCAAACAAAGTGAAGTAATAGGACATAGTTTATGAGCACATTAAATATAACATGTACAATTACAGTATCAGAAATGATAAATACATGTATGTTATGAAATTGTTTTATGTTGCAGATATTATCTAAACTAGAAATCTAATCTGGCCCTGCATATGATCTTTTGTCGAATATGGCATTTTTGATAAATCAAGGGTAGATAACTCTTGACATGGAGATCTCATTCAACCCAAAATCTGCAGGTGTCTTCCTCTCCTAACACTAAGCATATGCCCTTAATATGAACCAAATATGTGAAGTACATCAGATCAAGTGTTGACAAAAGATTATGACATTTTGGATGAATCAAGGGCAGATAACTCTAGACATATTGAGCTGATTCAACTCAAAAACTATAGGACTGTTCCTCTGAGCATATGTCCTTAATATGAAACCAATATGTGAAGTACTATTTGAGTAATCGCTTCACATCAAAAGTGTTGACACAATTTTATGGTATTTTTTATGAATTAATGGCAGATAACTCTAGACATAGTGATCTGATTCAACCCAAAAACTCTAGGCATATTCCTTCTCTGATGATACTAAGCATATGTCCTTAATATGAAACCAATATGCGAAGTACTGTTTTGAGTTATCGCGTCACATCAACTGTTAACGGACGGACGGATGGACGAACGAACGGACAGACAGACGGACAGAAAATGTAATTCCTATAGGGCTCTTGCATTTTCAATGCAGCGCCCTAATGATTATACATTGTAGTCAGTGCAAATGTTTCCCCATATATACCTAAACAAATAGCTTATTGCATGTATATTAAGGCTAATTCGTTTCTTTTTTACAGTTACAAGGGATATAATTATTGCTGTTTTCAGTTCAAAGTTATCTTTTCTTTTTCAAACATGTTGATCGACATAAAATATAATATTTTAAGCAATGTGGTTTGAGAACTTGTCATTTTGGACTCAATAATCTCTTGTATACATAAACATAAAAAACGCAATATTATGAATTCAGGGGCAGATAATCAATCGCATAATGTGACATTCGATGGAGAATAAATTAAGCTTTACAGTGATTTTTATTTTAATTACAAAACAAAAATGTAACAAACCTACAAACTTAGAATATACAATTTGTCTATTTTTTTAAAACCTCTTTACCACATGATCATATAAAAACTAAACTCAACATTAAAAACAACTTTTCTAGATTATTTCCCGCACGCAGTGTGACGCCGCATAGACGTGTCGCCGCATAGACGTGACCGGTGAATAGACATGGCCCAAGAACACTTGAGCCGCATAGACGATACCACATTCATACAATTTAGCGAGTATGTGTTACTATACCAACGTACAATTTAAGGGGGAGAGTACCGCAATCGGGCTGCCATTCTGCTCATCTTCCCGTCCGTCCGTCTGTGAGTCTTTAGATACACATTATCTATACTTTAAACACATGGCACAAACAAAATAAAAACAAAAAATGTCGACACGACATTAAACCGGGGTTTTCTTCACTATTTACTTAACTTCATAGGGGCATAACTCCCAGAAATATTGCAGAAAATTGCCGAAGGAACAAGATGTGTGCAGCTTCATGAGATACACATGCATACCAAATATCAATTAAAGTCGGTGATTTGACCTATATAATTGACCTCTGGCCTTGAAGGATGACCTTGACATATCATCCCTCAAAATGAACAAATTTACAAGGGGCAATAAGTCCAATATTAGTGAAGCCAGAGTTATGGACCTTGTGCATGACACTTTCTCTTATCATGACCTTTTCATGTATGAAAGTATATATGTAAGAGTCATGCAGGAAACACAGTGGGGGTTAAACCGGTTTTTTGGACGCCCAACCTCACACTTATTCCATCCCCACCCTAAAAGACAAACGGTGTAAATAAAACGTATCCCCTCTCGGATGAATCTACGACAACCGCGATGGCAAATACAGTGGTAAAGTGCATGTAAATCGAAAACATATTTAAGTGAAGTAACTGTATCCACCTATCGCTAGTGTACTCAATGATTGAGCTGCAAACAGACTAACTGTAGAAAAGTAATAAAGGGTACGACAAAAAACGAGAACAAATAGCCGACTTCCTCCTTCCGTTTCCGGATTTAAGAGGTCGCCTTCATAGACTACTAAACCTTTCTTGTCGGCGTACATGCAAAGAGGCCAGCGTGATTGACAACTGTAAAGGGTTGACAACCAGACATGCAGTATGTTGTAGTAGTACCATAGGATCATATGCCTTTTTAATGAATTTTTAATGTGTTTAGTGAACAAAGTCAGAAGTAAGTTTGTAAATCACATCATTAAATTCAGCATGTGAAATACTGTGTCGCAGGAGTGCCTTAAGATTACATTTGTACTTGCCAATAAGTGAGAGATTTCGATAATAAATTTTAGAGAATGTTTTTATTAGTTTATGATATCTATATCCTTGCTTAAGCAGCTCTTGAGTTAAAATGAGATTTCGACCGTTAAAATCGTCAACAGAAGAACAAGCTCTAGCGAAACGTATAAGTTGAGATATATAAATCCCGTAAGGTGGGGCACGGGAAAGATCTCCATCAAGGTGAGGGAAATTTACAATATTAAAATCAAAATCATCTCTTTTGTAATAGAGTTTAGAGGAAATCATTCCATTATCAATTTTAATGTCAAGATCGAGAATAGCCGCATAAGTGTCGGAAAGGTTAGCTTTATTCAGTTTTAGTTCTTTTGGGTATATGGTAGGAAACAAAACATCAAATAAAGGGTTATCTAAATTGAAAACATCATCCAAATATCGAGAAGTATCATTGAAGGCTTTTATGACATCTTGTGATTGTGAGTTCAAACTCAACATGAAATCTTTCTCATAGCAGTACAAAAACAAATCGGCGACCAGTGGTGCACAATTCGTACCCACAGGAATACCAATCACCTGACGGTATATAGCATTCCCATAACGTACATATATGTTATCCAGAAGAAAGGTAAGTGAGCAAGACCAGTTGGTGTAATATTTCATTGGCTCGTCAGTAAAGAAAGATGTTTCAGCATTACATGCCAGAAATCTGGATAAAGCTAGTAAAAGTCAAGCAGGAAAAGCCACACACAAAACGTCACCATCACCAAAACATCGAAAGAAAGCAATTTATACACATACACACACCCTGACAAACACAGGAGATGGAATATTGAACACGAACAAACACACAAGTACAAAGACACCAGACCAACACAAGGGCAAACACACACGCACGAGACGAAAACCACAGACCCAAACAAACACACAAGTACAAAGACACAAAACAAACAAAAGCATGGGTGACAAAGAGGGTGCCGCCTTGGAACGGTCAGTGGCAAAACCACCACTGGGAGTTTAAACCGATTTACGGACGTCCTAACCCCACACTTATCTCAGCGTCACCCTAGCTAAACAAACATTGTAAATAAAGGTATCCCCGCCGGACTTCACCACAACATAGAATCACAGTAATCACAGTACAAAATGTAAAACATAGCATAACAACTGTGAACGTCCGTCAAATATGTACTCAATGACTTTGCTGAAGACAGAGCAAATGTATGGAAGCTGTTAAGGGCATAGCAGAGAAAATGCAATACATGAGTCTGGTAAGCTCATCCCGTTTCTGGGTTTAAGAGTTTACCATCATAGAGTACTACCCTCGGCCTGTCATCGTGCAAGCAAAGAGGGAAGCGTAGCGACCGACTGTACAGGGGTCGATAACCAAACATGCAGTGTGTTGCAATATAGTGTGTCATAACCTTTCTTCCTAAAAGTTTTCATGCGTTTAATAAACAAATTGTGAAAATGGGTATGACCCCGAATTTTCCTAAGTTTGCAGATAACATCACCATAGAAAACTGGATGAGAAATACCTTGTTGCAGTAACGTCCGTAAATTGCAGTCATATTTACTAATGAGGGGTAATTTTCGGTAATAATTCTTTGAAAAAGCTTTCCGAATTTTATGATAGCTGTAACCTTGCTTAAGAAGTTTATGAGTTATAACTAAATTACGACTATTAAAATCTTCTAGCAAAGAAAAGGCTCGGGTAAAGCGATAAGTTGAGAAATGTAAACCCGATAAGATGTAGACCGGGGAACATCTCCATCTAGAGAAGGAAAATTAAAAATAATGAAATCGAAATTTTCCCTTTTATCGCAAATTTTAGACGAAACTTTATCATTAGTGTTTCCTGCATGACTCATTTTTGTACTTTTATCATTAGTGATGGAAAAATTCAAATCTAAAAAGAAAGCCTGAATGTCGGATCGATTCGCTTTGTTTAAAGTTAGTTCTTTTGGGTAAATAGAAGAAACCATATTTTCAAAATAAGGATTATCCAAATTCAAAATATCGTCTAAATACCTAGACGTTTTATTAAAAGCACTAACAATGTCAGAATGTTTATCAGGTTTTAAGCTAAGCATGAAATCCCTCTCATAGTTTATCTTTAATAGATCATGAGGAAAGGTTGTGTACAAAGTACAAAGCTTACAGTGGATGCAAGAAACCTTTTGTTATTTATGGAAAAGTAGTAAAGTCAAGCAGGCAAAGCCACATGCAAGACGCAACCACCACCAAAACACCGATAGACAGCATGACACACACACACACACACAACCACACACCCAAACGCACACGCACATACACATACGAAATGAACACAGAAAACACCAAAAGACACAAGAAACAGGGACAAACGTTCCACAACATGAACAAACCACAAGCACAAAGACGCAAGGCAAACAAAAGGAAGGGTGACAAAGAGAGTACCGCCTTGGCACGGTCAGCAGCAAAAACACCACTGGGGGTTTAAACCGGTTTACGGACGTCCTAACCTCACACTTCTCTCAAAGTCACCCTAGCTTTACAAATATTGTAAATAAAGGTATCCCCGCTGGACTTACCCACAACATAGACGACGGTGAACACAGGACAACATGTAAAACATAGCATAATAACTGTGACAATCCGTCAAATATGTACTCAATGGCTTTGCTGAAGTCAGAGCACCTGCATGTAAGCCGTTAAGGGCACGACAGGGAAAAAATAATACATGAGTCTGGTAAGCTCCTCCTGTATCCAAGTTTAAGAGTATACCATCATAGAGTACTACCCTCGGCCTGTCATCGCGCAAGCAAAGAGGGAAGCGTAGCTACCGACTGTAAAAGGATCGATAACCAAACATGCAGTGTGTTGCAATATAATAGGATCATAACCTTTCTTTTTAAATTTTTTAATGCGTTTTATAAACAAATCATGAAAATGGATATGACCCCGAATTTTCCTAAGTTTGTAGATAACATCCCCATAAAATTCTGGTTGAGAAATGCCTTGTCGCAGTAACGTCCGTAGATTGCAATTATATTTACTAATGAGAGGTAAATTTCGATAATAAAATTTAGAAAAGGTTTTCCGAAGTTTGTGATATCTGTAACCTTGCTTAAGAAGTTTATCAGTTATAACTAAATTACGTCTGTTAAAATCTTCAAGCAAAGAACAGGCTCGGGCAAACCTAATAAGTTGAGAAATATAAACACCATAAGATGTAGAACGTGGCACATCCCCATCTAGAAAAGGATAATTAACAATTTTAAAATTAAAATCTTCTCTTTTATCGTATACTTTGGACGAAACTTTATCATTTGTAATTGAAAGATTCAAATCTAAAAATGAAGCATTAATGTCAGATTGATTAGCTTTGTTTAACGACAGTTGTTTTGGGTAGATTGAAGAAACCATAGTATCAAAATAAGGATTATCTAAATTCAAAATATCGTCTAAATACCTTGAAGTTTTATTAAAAGCATTCACAATATCGGTCTGTGTATCAGGTTTTAAGCTAAGCATAAAATCCCTCTCGTAGCAATACAAAAACAAATCTGCAACAAGAGGGGCACAATTTGTACCCATGGGTATACCAACAACTTGACGATATATGGTATCTCCATAACGCACAAATATATTATCTAAAAGAAAGGTAAGAGATCTACAAACATCAAGGCAAGTCCACATTGTGTAATGTTCAACTTCTGAATTCGAAAAGAATGAACGTTGAACATTACAAGCAATGAACATTTTGTTTTCTCTGGCAAAGGTTTTTTCTATTAATTTAATAAGTCTATCCTTTATAAGATGGTGAGGTAGAGTAGTATAGAGTGTAGAGAAATCATAAGAGCTCAGTAAAGAAATGTTATACTGTTCATTTTCAAGTTTTGTTAAAACATCATTTGAATTTTTTATGGACCAAAAAACATTAATACCAGAATTTTCATATATTTTATCAAAGTAGCGTTTAACATGTTCTTTGATCGTAGTAAGACAGGACGTCAAAAGTATAGATAATTTAGTAGTGGTACAACAGCTAGAGTTGGCAATAAAACGCGACTTATAAGGGTTTTTATGTAGTTTCGGAATCCAGTACAAAGTAGAAAGTTTATGTTGTTTTATGTTAGGACCAGACTTAAAATCATTGCACATTTTTACATGTTCCGAGACTATATCTTTTTCAGGTGTTTGAACGGTTATATAAGTTTTTGAATCAGTTAGCTCCTTCTTTAAAACATCAACATAATACAATCTTCAAATAATGATTACATTGTTTGATGCCTTGTCAGCAGGAACAAGAACATAATCTGAATGAAAATTAGAAATGTTTTTCTTCAAGTAGCGAAATGTAACTCTAGGTCGAGGTGGTAAAAGATGGTTATTTGATTTGTAAAAAGTTATTCGTGTATCAATAATATCGAAAATACATTTCTTCCAATCCGAAAGGGCATTAACATCAGCATGTTCTCGTCGACACCATTTGATGCAGAATTCTTGAATAGCTTCCGCAATATGAGTTCGACAAGCGTCAAAATCAATAAGGGAAGGTAATCTATATTTAGGTCCTTTAGTTAGGAGGGTCCTGAGACGTTTATCCTTAATGATATCAAAATTACCAGTAATGACATGACCAACTGGTTTATAGCAAAAGCTAGAAATGCTACAATCTCAAGAAATAGGGGTATTAACATCAATATTTAAGTCAGAGACAATTTTATTGTAGTTCAAAATAACATTTCTAATAGGTTTATTATATTTATAACAGATGATAGGTGATTCAGAGTTGATGAAATATTTGGGAATAGCCTCGATTACATTCTTATCACGAAATATACTTTGAATATCAATAAAATCGATACCTTTATTTAGGAACTGAAGTTTCAGAAAATGTCTTTTATGTTCAGATTCTTTATCAATACGTGGACGAAGAACATGCTGTGTGTAACTTTGTATAAGTGAGGCAGTATTAATTAACGGATCTGTACGCATATAGATTTTATCAGCCTCTTCGTCTATTGACTTAAGACAGGAAAAGGGTAAAGACGATAAACAAGATAACATAGTTTGTTTAAGACTTCTGGGGAGTTTTTAATGGACCAAAAAAAGATTTATTCCAGAATTTTCATAAGTCTTATCACAATATAACTTTACATGTTCTTTTATCATATTTAAACAAGAAGTTAAAAGTATAGACAACTTAGAAGTTGCACAAGAATTTGCAATAAAACGAAATTTATATGTTTTTTAGCCGGATTTTTCGAGAAAAATATCTGCTTATAGTTTGGCGAAAACCGGGCGGGCGGGCGGGCGGGCGGCGTGGCGTCGTTAACAAAACTTTAACATTGCTTATAACTTCTTAATTACATAAGCTAGACCATTCATATTTGGTATGCAGATAGCTTGGGTGAAAGCCTTTCACATGATACAAGGATACATTAAATCAGGTCAAAATCAAGGTCACTACTTCCAACACTTTGCCAGTTCAGTTCAGTTCAGTATCTTTATTTCCTCCCAGTGGAGATTACATACAAACAGAACAGTATGAAGGAATATAGAAGTAAAGCGTTCAGGTAACGAACAATAATACAAACATACACAATATATATACAATTAAGAGTTTGTGTAGGCCAATCTATAACTAAATATTCATGCCACATAGACCGATATTTGCTATTAGCATTGGTCGGCACAGTTTTCTTTCTATCGTCTGTTGTCACAACGTACACATATAACCTACACTTCCACTTTGTCTTTCCAGACGTCAAACTCTGCATGCAAAACTGTACGAAATGCATATATGCATATTCATATGCACCTCACACAGTCTCGCCTACAGCCATCGGTATGTTTAGGAAAGAGAGTTTGGAAATGTGTAAAACATAGAAAGAGAAGTCATTCTGTAAATGCAAACATGTAAATCGTCAGCTACAGTCACTAAACCTTGTACCCTCATATATAGATCCACATTTATATATTTATATATTTAACAAGTTTAACATTGCCATAACTTCTAAAGTATAAATGCTAGGCAATTCGTCTTTGGTATACAGATAACTTGGGTTAAGGTCTTTCGCTTGATACAAGGATACATGCAATCAGGTCAAAGTCAAGGTCACTATTTCCAAACCTTTGCCGTCGTTAACAAAACTTTAACATTGCTTATAACTTCTGAATTACTTAAGCTAGACCATACATATTTGGTTATGCAGATAGCTTGGACGAAGGCCTTTCACTTAATATAAGGATTCATGAAATCAGGTCAAGGTCACTATTTCCAAAATTTTGCCGTTGTTAACAAAACTTGAACATTGCTTATAACTTCCTAATTACTTAAGCTAGACCTTTCATATTTGGTATGCAGATAACTTGGGTGAAGGCCTTTCACTTGATACAAGGATACTTGAAATCAGGTCAAGGTCAATGTCATTTTTTGAAAACTTTGCCATTTTTAACAAACTTTAACATTGCTGTAACTTCTGAACTACAAAATTAATGCTAGGCAATTCGTCTTTGGTATACAGGTGGCTTTGGTAAAGGCCTTTCAATTGATATAAATATATTTGAAATTAGGTCAATGTCAAGGTCACTATTTTGACAAGTTGGACATCAATGAAAAAATTCAACATTTTGTCTTAACTTCTGAACCACATATGCTAGACAATTCATATAGGATATGGAGATAGCTTTGGTGAAGGCCTTTCAGTCGATGCAAGGATACATGAAATTGGTTCAAGGTCAATGTCACTATCACTATTATGAAAACTTGACTGTTTTTAACAAACTTTAACATTTTGTTATAACTTCTGACTCACGAATGCTAGGCAATTCACCTTTGGTATTCAGATAGCGTTGGTAAGGACCTTACAGATGACATAAAGATACCTGAATTCAGGTCAAGGTCAGTGTCACTATTTTGAAAACTTGGCTGTCATTTAAATGTTATAACTTCTGAACTACATTGGCTAGGCCATTTATATTTGGTATGCAGATAGCTTGGGTGAAGGCCTTTCAATTGATACAAGGATACATGAAATTAGGTCAAGGTAAAAATATAAAAATCCGGCTTTAATGCGGTTTCCGCATTTTTTGCTTGTTATAAAGTTTCGGTAACCAATACAGTGTAGGAAGTTTATGTTGTGTAATTTTAATATCAGCTCCAAGTTGCTCACACTTTTAGACATGGTCTGAAACGACGGTCTTTTCGTCAGTATTAACTGAAATGTATGACTTGGTAGTAATAATTTCCTGCTTCAAGACGTCGATATAATGTAATCGTCAAATAATAATGATATTATTCGATGCCTTATCAGCAGGAACAAAGACGTATTTTGAATGGAAATCCTGTAAACCCTTTTTAAGATGTCTAAAAGAAACTCTAGGTTTAGGTGGAAGAGGATGTTCATTTGAGCTATAAAATGAAATGCGTTTGTCAATTTTATCAATTATAAGTTTTTTCCAATTTGATAGAGCATTAGACTCAACATGTTCTCTACGACACCATCTAATGCTACAATTTTGTAAAGCCGCAGCAATCTTACCTCGACAAGAGTTTAAATCTATCAATGGTGGTATTCTATATTTTGGACCTTTATTAAGAAGAGATCGTGGACGTTTATCTTTAATTATCTCGAAATTACCAGTAATCACATGACCAGCCGGAGAGTAGCAAAACTGTGAGGTGGCGCAATCTCAATTATCAGGAATATTATCATAATAATTAAGGTCGGCAACAATCTTATTATAATTGAAAATTGTATTTCTGGTGGGTTTATTATATTTTTAGCAGATAATCGGTGGTATTTAGGAATAGTGTCAATTACATTTTTGTCTCTGAATATACTCTGGAGGTCAATAAAATCAATACCTTTAAGGGATAACTTAAGGGATTTAAGGGATAAGGGATTTTCAAAAAGATTCTTTGGTGTTCAGATAATGTGTCAATGTGTGGTCTGAGAACATATAGAGTAAAGCTTTGTATCAAACTAGTCGTTCCTATGAGAGGATCTGATCTAAAACAAATTATCGGCTTGCTCGTCAATTTCTTTTAATGAAGATATTGATAAGGAAGAAAGTCTAGAAAGCATGGCATGTTTACCAGAAGTTATACGTAAATTATGTAGATCCAGAATATTCATCTTCATACGAGATTTTCGTTTAATATTACCAATTTTACAAATTCCATGTGAACGAGATTTACGTTTCTTTATAGAAAAAAATGAAAAACGTCTATGTCAGGATCTTTTGAAATATTGCCAGTCTGGTAAATGTTGTCATTTAAGCCTAACGGAAAAGGGGTTTGTAAACATTTAATCCAATTTAATTCAGCCATGAACCTAGCTTTCGACTTAAAACTATTAGTTGTATCCTTATCACATGAAAGGTGTTGTACAGGTTGAACTAATACATTTTTAAATGAATGACCGGACTTTCTAAAATGTTGGTATAAAACAATCCTAAGCTTGTTACGGCATTGTTATGCATGTTCCCTAAATCTTGTCTTCAGGGCACGGCCTGTTTGATTTTAATATTAAAATTGCTGCTATTAACTGTTGATTTGACTGTAGAGTTACAAGAAACATTACTACAACATATGCACCTCCAAAGCATCGCACTTTTTGGTTATTGGGTACACTCTATGTTTTTTGTAAACGGACTGTTTACGAATAGAAGAAACACGTTGAATAGTAGATTTTAGTACAATCTTCGCTCGATTGTAAAAACATTTATTGATCAAAAGAGATTGTATATGAAAAGAAGAAGGTTAAGCTGTTTCAAACGTACGCAAGGCTGAAGTGAAGAAAAGTTAGAAATATTATAGGGAACTTGGACAGAGGAGTGCATCTTAAGAGATTTAATTTCTAATAAAGGTTTTTCTTAAGTTTGTTCATGTGAAAGAGACTGGAGGACACCTGTATTGTGTGCATCAACAAGTCCATACACTCGTATAGCTACAAAGTGCATCAAAATGTCGGTGAACACAATACCTACCACGAGGTGCAAGGCACTAGCTGATGTAAGAGGCGGATGAGAGTACTGTATGATACTTGCATATCCTTCAAGAGAATGATAACAACATAGAGTACGTGCACAGGGAGACTTTTTACGGCCACCAAACGACACAAGCAATAATGTTATGATAATAAAAGTATATGTAAGAGTCATGCAGGAAACAGCGCATACAAAACACACAATGACGTGTCAATCTAATGGCATAAGCCATAGAGGAGTTATCGTCCGGACAAAAAAGTGTGAAAAAATACAAGGGGCAATAACTCCAATATATGTGCCAGAGTTATGGACATTTGGTATGGCACTTCCTCTTATCATGATATTTTCATGTATGGAGTTTCAATCCAATGGCATGAGCCATATAGGAGTTGTCGTCCGGACAAAAATGGTAAAAAATACAAGGGGCAATAACTCTTCCTCGTATCATGATATTTCCATGTATGGAGTTTAAATCCAATGGCATAAGCCATATAGGAGTTATCGTCCGGATAAAGAAAATGGTTAAAAAATACAAGGGACAATAACTCCAATACTAGTGAAGCCAGAGTTATGTACCTTAGGCATGACTTCCTCTTATCATGATCTTTCCATATATGAAATTTCAATCCAATGACATGCGCCATATAGGAGTTATCGTCCGGAAAAGATTGGCAGCCGCTCGAAGAAAGAAACCTAAGGTACACAGCTTCAGATGTAATTGAATATTCATATAAAGTTTGGTGACTCTGTGTTCAGTAGTAAAGTTGCTATGCTCGCTGCAAGATTATACGGTACAGACCAAATCATTTTAGACAAAGTCAAGGGCTAGTTATGCTGTCAAATAAATGCAAAGGTATAAAAACAAAGACCAATGTTTACAATTTCGAATTCAAATGAACATAATTATGTGTAAAGTTTAGTCAGTATATGTTATGTTGTTGAGGAGTTACTGTGGCAATAATATCATATTATATAAGATAATATTGTATAACAGATCTCCATTTTAACTTAGTCAATGGCTATCATTCTGCCAGAACACATGTTCACAAATTTGAATTTCAACAAACATTCGTGTAAACTCTATTTCTCAAATAGTAAAGCAGCTACGTACGCGTAACATTTTGGAACGTTCGGACGAACGGACGGACGGACAAGAGGAAATCCCACACCTATAGAGGGGAGACCCTTAAACGCTGGCTTCAACAAATACTACTTCCACTACCGCAACCACCGCCGGCACCGTAACCATCATCATCATCACCATCACCAGCATCATCCTTATCACCATTAACATCTTCATTACTATCATCATCTTCATTGGAGTTGTTATATTCTCCATTTTTTAAATGTATGATGAATACTTTAAGATAGACCTGTCTATACTGCAAAAAAGCACACTTGTGCCGCATAGAAAGGGCGACCTGTACATGCGTTGGGCGTCGCTGCATAGACGAAACCGCTCGGTCTATGCGTTGCAAATCACCGCATAGACGGAACCGGTCATGTCTATGCGTCGACACGTCTATGCGGCGTCACAACGCAGTGCTGACCGTGCATTTTTTGCAGATGATATTGTTAAGCATTGCGTAATGTGAAATTGTTCCGAGGTTTGTGAATTGTTCGTCTTTCTTTTGGACAATGTTTGTGTTTCTGAACTTTATGGAGATGTCAGATATCGTCATGTTATTGGTATTCATATGGGTACAAATTGCGCAACACCTGCTGCAGACCTGTAAGAAGGAATTCGTTTTAAATATGTAATCTGATAATTAGACAGATGCCATCAATATCTTGAATCAAATATTTCGATATTTGGATTACATATTTGGTATTGACAATCCATTGTTTGCAAACAGAGTAGACCCAGATCAGACGACTCCTATAAGGAATCACAGTACCGGTGGCAAAGACGGACTCTGAGCTTACCTTTTCAGACAATTTGGATCCAGATGAGACGCCAAGACGCGAATAAACTAAATGAATATCCAGTCTGAAACTTAACGCAGATGAAAAGTGAAAATTGGGTTATGTACTCGTACTCACATGATTTTAACAGCAGTGATCAAAGGTCGAAAACTGCAATAATAAATTGTATCTTGGTCCGCCATTAACATATGACATGCGTTATACTCAGTAACGTTGGTTTACCACACAATGTAGCAGACTTCCTCCAATAAACAATTAACATTGTCCTAAATGTTAACCTTTAACCCGCTAACCGCGATCTGAGCTGCAGTTGTAAACAGCTTGATCTGAGCCGCAGTTGTAAACAGCTTGATCTGAGCCGCAGTGGTAAACAGCTTGATCGAAGCTGCAGTTGTAAATAGCTTGATCTGAGTTGTAAACAGCTTGATCTGAGCTGCAGTTGTAAATAGCTTGATCTGAGCTGCAGTTGTAAGCAGCTTGATCTGAGCTGCAGTTGTAAACAGCTTGATGTGAGCTTCAGTTGTAAACAGCTTGATCTGAGCTGCAGTTGTAAACAGCTTGATCTGAGCTTCAGTTGTAAACAGCTTGATCTGAGCTGCAGTTGAAAACAGCTTGATCTGAGCTGCAGTTGTAAACAGCTTGATCTGAACTGCAGTTGTAAACAGCTTGATCTGAGCTGCAGTTGTAAACAGCTTGATCTGAGCTGCAGTTGTAAACAGCTTGATCTGAGCTGCAGTTGTAAACAGTTTGGATTAAGAGGAGGCGTCGAATAACTCGATTATCTCATCATAATCCAAACTGCTTGTTACTTGGTAAATGTGTTTTACAACCTTGTTTCATGACACTGTATCAATAGTTTCACAAACGCTTGGTCCAAACTGATGTAGTCAATACCAGGTTAACACTGGAGCAGGCATTTTATTTACAGCGGGTAAGTGATAATAGATTAGTCAGTCTCCTGGGACTGCAGTACCATACAGTATAATATAGTCCTTCGTCTGGATATCAAGATGCACATGAATACTGTAGAATATGTCTTAAGCAGCCACAAAAAGAGGTCTTATTATGAGTCTGTAAAGCAGGTAATAGCTTAATGCAGGTTAAAAGTAATACAGAAAGCTCCTGTGTGAGTTTTCTGTATTACTGTTACCCTCCATTAAGCAACGACCTGTTTTTAATACTCCTCTGTTTATCAAATGAATGGCCGCTTACGATAGATTCTACTGTACACTATATTTAAATGGACATGACCGTAGTATCAGACATGTCGAATCCTTCTGATACGACGATCTACTAGAAATTTCATCTCGATCCAAACTGTTCAGAAAGGTTAATATGGGTTTGCCAATAGTGATGAGTTAATTATAATTCCTTTTCGCGATAAGATTTTGCTTACCGCTTGGAAGAAAATTGTGTTTATTCGATTGTTTTTTTTTTGTTTTTGTTTTTTTCAATATACTTCCTTTTAGCATATCAACACATGTAGGGACTTCCCTTTTAAATATTTCGCTGCCAGTGACACATCTGTGATAACCTAGGTACAATGACAGTTGCAAATGCGTCATCCCGGATGTCATTTCCAAATCTGTTGACTAACTTCAATTCTGCTTTACATTATATAGTGTTAATGATTATACATGCCTATATATCCTGTATAGTTTAAGTTAACGAAGGTGTAATTCTATGACCGCTGACAAATAATCCCTTTTGTCTATACATGTACCAAATTCCGTGCTGTCCTGAAAGTATGAAAGCAAGCCACTCCTGCATGCGGTGCGACGTTTACATATGGAACGTCTTATTGTAGACTTATGCTATGGTCACAAAGATCGGCCGGTATCCGGGGATAGGGGGTAATCGGAGTACACCGCTGGTTTTGGCCATTTTTCCGTCATCGGACAACACCGATCAAAAAATTTGTCACACATCATTTACATAAATGGCACCGTCCGGAGGCCGTGCGGAGGCCGTCCGAAGACCGTCTGGTAATCGTACGGCGTCTGTTCCAAAGAGAATTTTTTGGAGAGCCGGCGAGGCAATGAATACCGACCGAACATCTAATACTAATTGGCCGATTATCCTATGATGTCCGGGCGATAACCGGCCTATTCACCGGACATCGTACGAATATCGCCCGAGTATCCTACGGACAACCAACGATGATTGTACCAGGCCTGGTCTCTTGTGTAGAAACGCGCTATAATGTTGTACACGGCGACTGGCGTGGGTTTATATAGTCCGCCCGATGCCCGGTTCTAGCCGGCCGGTGACCGGCCGATGTCTGTAACATATCTGGTCCACACCGGTTCAAGCCGATCGGACATCGGTGGGTTACTTTCCAATGTGTAAACAGACATCGACCGGATATCGGCCCATGTCGGGTCCCAAAAATTTCACATCTGAGGCTACATACACCGGCCGATTACTGCTCGATTCCCGGCCGGATATCGGACGATACTTAAACGATGTGTGAAGGATATGTGGCCGATTATGAAAATCTACGGGACATCGGAGAAAGTTTAACTTCGAGTTAAAACTCTTCGGCACCTCCCCGATGCTGCCTGAGAGCCCCGGCCACCGGCCGGCCATGTCTGGTGTCCGGCCGGGGACCGGGCCAAAATGGCTAAAAATCATGCCGGGAGTACATCCTAAGCCTAATTGGAAGGGGTTGTGACCAAAGCATTAACCTTTGCAATCCGAACGAATAATGCCTTATTTAATTTTGTCCACCAATTTGCTCAGCCATTTAAGAAACAGTTTGACTGCATGTCAGAGAACTTGGATCCTGATGAAACGCCGAGTTTGAAAAGATCAGCAATGGTCCACTTAGCATTAAAAGAGGCAGCCGTATTACACCGTCGTTATGTCTGTGAAGGGCAAAACTTTGTATCTTGAGAACTTAAGCAGGTGGCCATTTGATATTTGTTTATAAGGCTTCAAGAATACGAATCGGTAAGGTGTGCGGTCACTTAACCCTCTGCTTCAGAAATATTCATGTAAGAAATAGTGACATCATGTATATTACTTAGATGATTTTTTATAATGATACATGCACACATGATATTTTGCGTGGAAGAAATTGTAGCATCAAATCTATGTTATTTCATAAGCAACTAGATCAAACCCTGACAAGGGTCTACTATGTGTGAGGCGTATCTATGGATTAAAGGCGATCTGATTTTACCTCATAATGTTAACAATGGGTTGTGCACAGTCGTAACGGTGAATGCAAATATGAGAATATTTACAAAGCACTCGTGTGTTTATGTCCTCAATATTAATTGCTGCAAGTCATAGCTTAACCCTTTCCTTCATATATTACTTTTAGACCCAACCTCTTTGAATAAATCTACTAATAAGGAGCATTAATTAGAAAAAAGGACTTTTTAAAGAATTATAGAGATCTAAACCCAGTGTGATAAATGGGGCATTTACACAATGGTTTCAAAAATGCGTCAGTAGACGTGGATGGGTTAATTGAGCTATCGCATGTCGTCGTCTACTCCCCAGAGACATTCCTAGCTTGCAGTGGTTCTGGGGCTTAATTGTCACCAACCTCCAACGCAGTTATCTCCCCTTATCGCTACGCTGAAGAGACCGCATGGAGTGATAAGGGAGATCACTGTGAGGAGTATGAATTGTCACAGGGGATGTTTTTTTGTTTATTTTATGGAGATTATCCCCTCTGCCAAGAACTAAAATGAAGGCAGGTCGGTGGTTTTTATCCCATGCGTTGCTTTGCAGCGAATGAGATTAGCCGAAATCATCTTATTGAAATTATCCCTCATCATCATGTCATCTCATCATTCATCGGCGCTATACGACCTATTCAGTGTCGCAGTGCCGTAAAACCCAAATCACTCACTCGTCGTATACTCAATGCATCGCCTTCTGTAGTATTCACTCTCGATTGGTTACTTCATGTTTTATGTTTCAAACACAGTTTCAAACAGTCTGGATCCAGATGATACCCTGAATGACTCTGCATCTCATTTGGATACCAATTATTTGCCAATGGTGATGACAGGTTCAGCAATGGCAGCCAGAGAATTAAGACAATATTTATTTCCCCACCAGTGGATAAATATTTAGCACAATAGAAGCTCGCGCGGATAGACACTTTGATTAAAACTGGGTTGCAATAATCTAATTAGAATCAAACTACAAATCAAGTACAGTGACAAATACACTATTGTGGTTTTCCGGTTTTTACTAATAAGAAAAACAAAGTTGCGCGATCAACTACACGGTAGTGTCTGTAGTCACGCTGAACTTTTAATTTTAGTTGTATCCATGTTATCCAAGGTTGAAAGATCAGGGTTCCCCTGTATAGTATGGATGCAATAAAAACAACTCGAAAGCGACCACTTTGTATGTAAGTATAGACGTCTGTAAAATCAGCTGATTTGCTTAATATGTATACGACAAATGTAATTCAGATAGTTCATACAGGAGGCAAATATGGATTGGGGCCAATGGGGATCAGTAAGCCCCATAAAATACATACGTCGTAAGTTAACCAGAAGCTTGCTGCGTAACTTTATTTCTACATGCAGGAACCACTCACCTGCTGTTATAGGAGACATGCGTTTGCTTGTTAACCCACAAGTGCCGAGTGTCCCTTAAGAAGGACATGATAACCAGTGTAGACCGAGATCAGGGTCTGCTACACTGTTTGCCGAAAACATCAATGTAAATGACTTACTCCAGCAAATACTGGATGGAATTCAAAATAATGTGGGAGTTAATGCTCTAAACGGGGTCTTACTGTACTAGTAATACCAGTGACATGTCTCATATAAAATGAGTTGCATTAGTTTTGAAACATTGGTTATGAATAGCAAAACCCATTTGACTTATACATATTTGCATGTAGACAGTGAGTATAATTTGCCCTTTTATATATACAGTAGAACTTGTCTCAAGCGACCATATCTTGATTTGGATATAGGAATTTTATAAAAGCAGGTGGTTGCTTAATGCAGGGCAAAAGTAATGCAGATAGCTGCCAGCTGGCGTACAGACCCTTATTTATATCCCATTGTAAGGTTGCTTATGACGGGTTCTACTGTTTTTACGTCAATTCATATTATATCAGATATGTGTTTGATCGAGACGAAGCCCTTCATATTCTGCTCAATTGTGCCATCTCTTGTGTCATTATCTTCCATTCATTCATAAAGTGCTTCACTTTATCCATATCAAACCAGATGAAAGGTTTATTACCATATTCTGGCATTCACTAACACAGAATGCGTTACACCAAACCCTAAAAATGTAATATGTGAATATGATTGAACTTATATACTAAATGTCAACCATGTTATGCAACATCGGTAGTGTTTGGTAACCTTCAATCAGATAATGATATTACCCCTTATATCGATGTGACAAATTAACGTCTTCTGAATTTTAGATTGGTATATTTTTTACTTCTTCCGATTCGTCCAAGATTTGGGTTATGGTTAGGGTTAACTATTGACTGAGTGTCAACTTAATGGGGCACCGAGTTACTCGGCATCTCATCTGCATCTAACTTGTTTCTAACGGCGTGCCATGTCGTTGACAGTGAGATAAGTGTCGAGGTCATCGTGATATAAAGTGATATTGGCTTTGTATTGTCGAGATCAGCCAATATCCTTAGACTTGGACTACTCGGTAGTATGTTATATACTCATGCTTCATTAACACACTGCTACATATTCAATAAGTCTTTTAACGCTTCTTGAAAAGTCATTGTTTGATAGCATTGTGATAAATAGAACATTTGCTCGACAGAGCAAATGCTCTATTTATCACAATGGTTTCAAACCTACATAATTCTAAATTGTTTCCTTTTTATACGCCCACCTAATAAAGGTGGTCGTATATTGTCGTGGCCCTGTCCGTCCGTCCGTCCGTTCGTTCGTTCGTTCGTTCGTTCGTTCGTTCGTTCGTTCGTCCGTCAACATTTTGTTTGTCCGCAGTTTTCTGGGAAAACTATTTGACAGATTTTAATGAAACTTCACACAAATGTTAAATGCATCAAGATCTGAAGCTGAGTTGATTCTGAGGTTCATTTGATTTTTCATTACAGAGTTATGGCCCTTGTCCTTAAAAATATGCAAATAGTTTGTCCGCTGTTTTCTGGGAAAACTATTTGAGAGATATTAATGAAACTTCACACAAATATTCAATGCATCAAGGTCTGAAGCTGAGTCGATTCTGAGGTTCATTTGATTTGTCGTTTCGGAGTTATGGTCATTTTACTTAAAAAATCATGCAAATAGTTTGTCTGCTGTTTTCTGGGAAAACTATTTGAGAGATATTAATGAAACTTCACACAAATGTTTAATGCATCAAGATCTGAAGCTGAGTTGATTCTGAGGTTCATTTGATTTTTTATTTTAGAGTTATGGCCATTGTCCTTAAAAAATAATGCAAATAGTTTGTCCGCTGTTTTCTGGGAAAACTTTTTGAGAACTATTAATGAAACTTCACACAAATGTTTAACGCATCAAGATCTGAAACTGAATTGATTCTGATGATCATTTGATTTTTTGTTTCAGAGTTATGGCCCTTGTCCTTAAAAATTAATGCAAATAGTTTGTCCGCTGTTTTGTGGGAAAACTTTTTGAGAGATATTAATGAAACTTCACAAAAATGTTTAATGCATCAAGACCTGATGCTGAGTTGATTTTGAGGTTTCTGAGTTATTGCCCTTTTACTTAAAAAAATGCAAATATATGCAAATAGTTTGTCCGCTGTTTTCTGGCAAAACTGTTTGACAGATATTAATAAAACTTCATACACATGTTTAATGCATCATGACCTGAAGCTAAGTTGATTCTGAGGATCATTTGATTTGTTGTTTCGGAGTTACGGCCCTTGCACTAAAAAAAATAATGCAAATCTATGCAAATATGAGGATGGCCATAACTTTTTCATTTTAAATGATATTTACTTCAATTTTTTTATATGGTTAAACCTTAATGTGAATTTTCATTTGTGATATGTCAGTTTATTCTAAAGTTATGGTCCTTGAACTTCGTGTGTTCGTTGCTTTGTTAGTCGGTCAACTTTTAGTTTGTCGTTTTCTGGGAAAACTATTAAAATTATATAAATGAAACTTAATACAAATGTTTTAAGCAACAAACTTTGAAGCTGAGTTTATTTTGAGGTTAATTCAGTTTGTCTTTACAGAGTTATGGCCGTTGCACTTTACAAAAATCTGCAAAAATGAGGATTAGCTGTAACTTTTTTATTTAATAAGATATTCACTTCATTTTTTTTAAAAAATAGTATCACCTTAGTATGGAAATCAGGATCTGAAGCACAGATTAGAAAATGTCAACACTTATAAGGCATGTTGAATCAGAGAAAGTTTGCAAGTGGGCGTATTATGTACCGTATGCGGTACTCTTGTTTCTAGTAGTTTTCGGTAGATTTGTTCAAAGAGGTTGGGTCTGAAATAGCCTATGATGGAATGGATTAAAACAGTTTATCAAACATTACTCCAAACATTAATTTTCCAACGCAATTGATATTATATATAGTTTGGGGATACGTTGTTTTTACAATGTTAGTCTTTCAGGATGGGGATTGAATAAGTGTAAGGCTGAGCACTCCTAAACCGGTTCAACCCCTCAGTGACACTTGTCACTGACCGTTACTAAGTATTTTTTCCATAATCAACTTTTTTTTGTTATGTCTTGTGTGTCACTTTTTGTCTTTTGATAGGAATGTACATGTGTTGTTCTTTTTTGTCATGGGGCTGTTCAGGCGACTGTGTGTTTCGTATGTAGTGTTTCCTGCATGACTCATACATTTACCTTTTGTTAAGAATGGACAATTCTGGTATCTAATTATGCTCCTTTATCTGTCTGAGTAATATCTGCATGGTTCCAAACTTCAGCCAACCCTTTTATTCAGTATCGGCTCATTTATGATAACAGTAGTTAGGCTTGTGCTTAGGTTGAGAAATAATAAAATGCAGTGAGCACATAACATACTCACAATTCTAATTACGTTTATCTCTAATGTGCAAATAATAACCCTGTAAACACATAAAATGCGACTCTTGCAATAAGATAAAGTGAAACCTTCTTAACGGTACCACCAAAAAGGCTATCAAAACTACACAATCTAGCATTTTCCTATTTCTAGTAAATGTCCCTTTTCAATAGATATATTCAAAAGAGGTTCGGTCTAAAATAGCCTATGAATGAATGTGTTAATATCGGACGAACGTTATGAATAAAGGTCCTATGGGAGCTTTCGGTATTATTTTCGTCATGTATTAAGCAAGGGCATGCTTTTTAAAGACGCGCATGTTTATTCATCAAATGGGCGCGTCAAATGGGTTTTACTGGTAAATATATTCTTCATTTCACATTATGAGAGAACAGGCTGGAGATTGCCTCCTGTGCAACAATGGCTTCAAAGCAAGGTTCGGAGATTTTACAACAGAATGTACTATACTGAACGAACCAGTGGAATTATTTGAATGTATTGCAATAGTAAGACCAATCCAATGTACAAAGGTTTCCTACTGAGTTCAGTTCACGGTCTGTAATAGTGAGGTCAAACTAAAGTGTAGATGTAACCTATTGTGCAAATATGATTGGAAACCAATGTGAAGAAATGTGCTTACTGTGCAAAAAGTGAGTTCAGTCCAATGTGCAGAAATTGCCTACTGTACAAAAATTAGTTCAGTCCAAGGTGCAGAGATTGCTTACTGTGCAATGTGAGTTCAAACCAAGGTGCAGGGGTTGCCTTCCGTGCAAAATTGAGTTCAAACCAAGGTACAGTGCATGGACTGTCTGCCTTGCAAAAGTGACTTAAATCCAAGGCTCCAAGTTGCAGATATTGCCTACTCTGAGTTAAAACCCTCGTTGCCCCTCGTGTAATAATGAGTTCAAAACAAGATGCAGAGATTCCACAATTGCCCTCTGTGTTATTATAATTATTATACCACATTTATATAGCGCTCTTTTTACACTGGATATGTGCGTTCAAAAACGCTTCACATGGATGAAATCACTAACCGGAACGATCCGCATGATTATTTATCCAGACAATGAAAGATGTAGAATATATGAAATCACTAGCCGGAAGGAACTACGTGATTTTCTATCCGGTCAATGAAAGATATGCAAAAGATATACAATAGATATGAAATGACAGTTATGACTATCCGCAAGGAATCGCATAAACTGTATTAACAAACTTGATACAGACAAGTTGACTGAAAGCCATGCTCATCAATATCACAAATTAGAATAATCTGTATTAACAAACTTCATACAGACAAGTTGTCTGAAAGCCATGCTCATCAATATCATAAATTAGAATAAATGGGCTGACTGAAAATCATTCCATTTATATGACTAGTGGGTCAACTGTTAGCTTGATAGTCATTCCTTTCCGGACCTCAGTTGCCACTGTACATGACTACTGGGTCAACTGGTATAATGAGTAAAGAAACAAGGTGTAGAGGTTGCCTATCTTGTAATAGTGAGTTCAAACCAAGGCACAGACATTAAATAAATTGTAACTAGTGAGTTCAAACTAAGGGACACCGATTAAATTACTGTGTAATAGTGAGGTCAAACCAATGTGTAAATATTGCCGACTTTGTAACAGTGAGTTCAAACCAAGGTACACATATTACTTACTGTGTAATACATGAGATCAAACCAAGGAACACAGATTACCTACTTTTTAAGAATGAGTTCAAACTAAGGTGCATAGACTATGGTGAGTTCATTCCAATGAGCAGAAGTTGGCTTCTTTGAAATAGCGAGTTTAAACTAGTGTAAAGATACTTAAAGTTTGCCTACTCTGTAGTAGTGAGTTCAAATGAACAACCTTGAGTTAAAATCAAACTGCACAGATTACCTAGTTTGTAACAGGGAATTTATACCAAGGCACATTGATTACCTACTTTGTAACAGTGGGGTCAAAACCAATGAGCAAAGATGCCTGCTTTCTAACAGTGAGATCAAACCAATGTTCACGGATTATCTACTTTGTAATAGTGCGTTCTGCTGCGATCAGAATATTTTTCTAATGTATATAAGAGATAACTTCAGAATTCTAATCAAATTAAACTATTTAAACGTTACACTACCGGAAATCAGTGTATTTGACATCTACTAATCGTGTCGACCCTGATTAATGGGTTCCTAGAGACACCCGCATCAGCGGAGGCACTGTTTGTTTTTCAATCATCCTTTTGTTGCATCCCTCTAGATCAAAATTAAATTATTCCAGTCCGAAAATAGATAACTTGTTTCGAAAATTTAGCCTTCAAAGCATTGAATTTCTCTTGCTAATTTCAATGACTAGATAAAAGGGATTGGACCCAGATAAGAAATATATTAACAAAAGAGCATATCTTGAACATGCATTCATTCTTACTGGTGTCTACATTTATGAACAGTTTCTGATCAGTATCCAAGCTTTATTAGATTTTTGTTTCTGCAATTGGACCTATTAGCGCTTTCTGTATTGCTTTTACCCTGCATTAAGCATTCACTTGTTTGTAAGACCCATATGTTGAATAAATAAACTGTCGATAAGGATCTTGCTGTATTTCTAGATTATTCTATGTGGTGTTTAATTGCTGCTGTATTTCTAGATTATTCTATGTGGTATTTAATTGCTGCTGTATTTCTAGATTATTTCTAGATTATTCTAGGTGGTGTTTAATTGTTGCTGTATTTCTAGATTATTCTATGTGGTGTTTAATTGCTGTTGTATTTCTAGATTATTCTATGTGGTGTTTAATTGCTGCTGTGTTTCTAGATTATTCTATGTGGTGTTTAAATGCTTCAAACATGTGTAACTCCTTTGCCTGAAAGAAATACCATAGGAGCCGTCTGATCAGGGTCTGCTCTGTTTGCTTATGACATCAATAATTGATAGATCTCTGACAGTTTCTTCACTAACAGATAATCAAACTTCAGCTAAACATTCATGATGTTGTTATTTCTTACATAAATATTCAACAGGAAAAGGTTAAACTGCCAGGTTAAAGTCCTGCAGACCTGTTTCACTTTCACTGTGTATTGTTTCCAATTCTATTGTTTCAATACCGATAACGACTAAACGTCGCCTAGTTGTGCATAGAAGAATCCGCTAACCAGGGTCTATAATATTTACACTATTAACATCTGTAAAAATATTTTGGCAGAAAGAACATTCAAATGAAAAAATATTTGGACATGTATAGTTGGATGGCTTCACTATACAGTAAAATCCCAATACTTCCAACTTTTAGTAATGAAAAGTTACGCCTTAATGGCAGCTTAATGCAGGGTGAAAGTTATACAGAAATATACATTGGGAGCTTACTGTGTGACTTTTACCCTGCATTAAGCGGCCACCTGCCTAAAAGGCATCAATTTTTCATTACTAAAATTTCGATGTATCGAATTTTTACTGTACAGATAAAATGCATTGAACACATATAAAACAGAATCAGCGTCCAGGACTCATAAACACTTTATTAGTAACGAAAACATTGACATGTGTCTTGTTACATGATACAATTAATTGTGAACGTGGTTTATATACTGACTGCACTGCAATCCTAATCTCGTCAATACGACCTCTCAAAAGAACTATAATTCTGGAATTGTAACCCTTACAACGCTAAATGTTCCAATGGATTCCGGTAGAACATCTCTAATGCGACCACTTAATGAATAAACATGGGTGTCTTTATAAGCAGGTGGTTGCTTAATGCTGCTCCTAGGAGCTTTCTGCATTACTTTTTGTCCTGCATTAAGCTACCACCTGCATCTAGCACCCATAATTATACCTCTTTTAGGTGGTTGCATTAGCGGGGTTTTACTGAATTACAAAATTCAAATAGGTCAAGCTTATGGTGAATATGTATGGACTATCTAAAGAAACATGACAAACGTTTTAAAGAACATGACAAACAGTACAGACCCTGATGAGAGGGCTTCTTTAGGAACCCTCTCATATAGGTCTACACTGTTTGCAAAGGAGATTAGTGACTCGTGTCCGCAATGCAAGGATTAAACAGTTACCTTAATACAAGACAAAGGTTATTCAGAAAGCTCTTATAGGAGCTTTCTGCATGAATATTACCCAGGGTTAAGCAGCCACCTGCTTGAACAGACTCCTGTATAAATACATTATGTGGTCGAATTAGCCTGATGTAACTGTAGCGTAAATACATAATGTGTATCACAAAATACCACGACTTTTATGTAAGTAACGAGAAATAAATGATATAAGCTATACAAGTTGACAGAAAAAAAATATCAACATTTGTTGTCGATATGAAACATATTTGGAAATTTTCATTAACTTTTTCACTACCGAATTGTGTCATCTGCAAGCATTTTCAGCTGCTATAAATGTTCATTGTTTTTATTTTTCTATAAAAGAAGGTCACAGTAACCAACAGCGTTGATGCTGGTGAGATGGCGAGTTACTCCGCATCTCATCTGGATGTAAATTGTTTGCATAGCTAACCAGGTGCGACATTGGTAGCGAAAGAGTCACAATATATGCCTCTGTGTGTAGTTTACCAGTATCAACACGTGTACAGCCTTGCTGTGCCAGCCACTGTGTGTAGTTTACCAGTACCAACACGTGTACAGCCTTGCTGTGCAAGCCACTGTGTGTAGTTTACCAGTATCAACACGTGTACAGCCTTGCTGTGCCAGCCACTGTGTGTAGTTTACCAGTATCAACACGTGTACAGCATTGCTGTGCCAGTCACTGTGTGTAGTTTACCAGTATCAACACGTGTACAGCCTTGCTGTGCCAGTCACTGTGTGTAGTTTACCAGTATCAACACGTGTACAGCCTTGCTGTGCCAGCCGGTTTTTATGGCCATGCAGTACAGTGCTTGACCAGGAATCTACAGGTCTCGAGTTGGATACCTACACCCGATGGGTATATTTTCTTTCAGATGCATCGCGGTTACATATAATAAAACCTCGCTGATTCGGACACTCCAATAAGTCTCAGTATCGGTTGTTTTGACAGGTTGTTGTAGAAGAGTAAGGCATGGCAAACGCCATCTGTAGTAATGAGTGTCACCTGCCGAAAACGAGTTCAGTTCTTCTGTTTCTTAATTTTCGAATTGGCGGCTTAACAGTGTTTTTTCTCCTCTAAATCATGTATTGTTCCAATATGAGAAATGAGCAAGTTTGATAGCTCACTGTTCATCTTATCGGCAGCCCTGGGCGGTTTTGCCCACAGTTTGTAGAGTATAATGTAGAATTTATGAAACACGTTCAGAAATAAGTTAACATTAACCCTTCCGATATTATCATCGTATATATCTGCATTTGCAAATAGTGTAGACCCATATGAAACAGCTCATATAGAGGAGCTCATACAGTCAACATGTGTCATACATGTACTATTAGTGTACATATCTGCATTAAAAAATAGTGTAGACCCATACGAGACAACTACTAGAGGAGATCCTAGAGTCAACACGTGTAATACAATCATCATACATGTGTGTATTTGCAAATAGCGTAGACCAATATGAGACAGCTCCTATAGGATTTATCTCATATGGGCTTATACCATTTGCCATAATAATGCTAAAATCTAAAATCGTTCTTTCTCCACCAAACCCTATATTGTGACCACTCTTTAGAATTGTCTCCTAATAGATTATATTTAAATATACAATAGTTAAATAATTAATATTTCATAGTGAGTCGAATATTGCGTGGATTTTGAGTAACTCACAACTCCAAAGATACGCAAAAACGCCTTTGCAAACATAGTAGATCCAATCAGATATCTGCTGTGTAGGAGCCGTCTGATCAAGGTTTACTATGTTTGATTATTAAATATATAGATCGGAATTCTACAGCTCCCCCCCTTCCCCACCACCATGACCAAACACGTCATTTTAAAAAACGAATCAGCTAATTAACAATAAAATAATTCACGATGCCATCATTGCACACACGAATATTCGTAGGATAAACAGTTTAATGGTTTGTTAATGGTCAGTATACTGGAAGAGCAGATATCACAGGAGGCACATACTAGTAAATAGTAAGTTACATCTACACAACAACGGCCTCTGAACAGAATAGTATTTTCGGGTATTGTTATCACCTTCAACGCTGCATTTTTAAATGGATTCGTATACTGTGGATATCTACGGATTAGGTTTTAGGGCAAAAGTGTAACGTAATAAACAGGACAGACCCTGGCTCCCTCTCATCAAGGAAGCACGTGACTTTTTCGAGAAAACATATCATACGAAATTAAACATTAAACAAAATATCATGTATTTTAACAATCATAAAGTGTGGCTTTTTGAATCATCCTTATTATATAAGCGCAATCTGACTCGCATTTGCAAACAGTTCAGATCGAGATGAAAGGCCGAGTAATTCGACGTCTCATACAAACCTAAGCTGTTTGACACTCCGTCAATACTTTTTCAAATAGCCAAAATTGTATCAAATCGACAATTGACCAGATATCGAAGCAAACATGAAACGAAAAATCATAAAATACTAAAAAGGCCCGTTCGATTTACTATATTCAATATATAGTAAATTGTGTAGGACTTTTAATTCGCCAACAGGGGTACATGTATTTTTTGTATGATGGTAAATTCGCCAACATGGGTATTTTTCAGTTCAACAGAGTCCACTATTTCCATCATACATCGGAAAGTAAGTTCAGTATATGTGATATCGCAATCAGCCTTAACCCTTTAACCGTTTAACCCGTTCCCTCATATAAACGCTTTTTTCACGCCTTTGCAACCAGAGAAGACGCAGATCTGACTGCTCTGTTTGCTTATGAAATTAGAATAGATCTGACTCTACAGTTCCTTCAAATAGCAGAAAATCCTTTGTATTTTTGCCATTGTAAACTTTCAACTAATAAATATATATGATGTCATTTATTTCTTACATAAATAAAGGGAAATGGTTAAATCCCGTATTATATGATGCCATTTATTTCTTACATGAATACTATTAGTTACACGCTTATTTGGCAGGGTGTACGGGCTGGTATGACCGGGTTAGATCCCGTATTTCCTGAGGCGTTAGCCGAAGTAAATACGTGGTCTAACCCGGTCATACCAGCCCGTACACCCTGCCAAATTACGGGCTGGTATGACCGGGTTAAATCCCGTATTTCCTGAGGCGTTAGCCGAAGGAAATACGTGGTCTAACCCGGTCATACCAGCCCGTACACCCTGCCAAATTACCGTGTAACGAATTTATTACCAGTCAGAGATCCGATTTACCTAATTAAGAAACGAACAACTCTTATTTTGCTGACATTAGATCTCTAATTGTATGACGACATGACAAAGAAAACATGACGTCATCACAGAGCAAATATGACGTCGTCTCAGAGCAATTTCGAAAGAGGAATTGAAACTTCACTTGTAAACATTAACGGTAACACGTTGTACTGATAAGCTGAAAGTGTTAAATTGAGGAACGTATGAGGTACAGTTTTTTACGTTTATTATCGATTATTTGGTCGTAATCCATCCAGAATTATTGGAGTAAGGACGATATGAAATTTCGAATCGACGCTAAAAATAAAAACAAAACGAATGACGTCACGCGTCAAATTTGAAATTATTTCTTATATGAATACAGGGAAATGTTTAATCCCGTATTATATGATGTCATTTATATCTTACATGAATACAGGGAAATGGTTTAATCCCGTATTATATGATGCCATTTATATCTTACATGAATACAGGGAAATGGTTTAATCCCGTATTATATGATGTCATGTATTTCTTACATGAATACAGGGAATTGGTTAAATCCCGTATTAACATGATGTAAACTTGTGCACATCTTTTTTTCTAAAAAAATCAGATCTATATTATTTCATAAGTAACGAAAACATGTCCTGATCAGGCGTCAAATACTCTAATCTGGGTCTACTATGTAAAATATGTATCAATTGTATAAAGGGTTAACCCCTTAAACCAGGGATATGTATGTACTGTCATTTTCAAACAGTGTTGACCCAGATCAAATGGCTCCTAGAGGACCATGGTTTACATTATTTGCTACAAAAAATCCTCAAGCAAGTTTAACCCTTTACATCATAGGTTATTTTTAGATACAACCTCTTTGAATAAATCCACCGAAAAGGAGCATTAACTAGAGAAAAGGATTTTTTTTAGAATTTTGTAGATTGAAACATCTGTGATAAATAGAGCATATGCTCTATTTGTCACAATTGTTTCAGAAAGTGACTTTTACAGTCGTCAAAAGTCGTCAATATGAGAGAATGTGTTACGCCTTTTAATCTGAGTGGCCTCTCTATAATTTAACGCTAATGGACCATTCCATTATGACAATTCTAGGTTTAAAGGGAATATTAATGGTATATTTAATGTAAAGCAAGCGTGTTAACTTAATGCTGAGTTTAAAACTAAACTATTAAGCTAATGCATGGTGATTTCGCTTCAAAGGCATCTCTGATGAAGGGTACACTTCTTCTACAAAACCCAGACAGTAACACCGTTTAGTGTCCCATTAGCACTCTTTCCCTGTAAAATATTCATGTTTTAATTAATGAAATAACAAATATTTATTAGCTGATATTCATAATGACATATGCACATATGAATTTTTAATATTGGTAGAAACTGTAAATATAATCAAACAGAGCATACCCTGATCAGATGACTCATAAAAGAGCCATCCGAACTGGGTCAACTCTGTTAAGGCGTGAAAGGGCGTTTATATGAGGGAAAGGGTTCACATGAATCAACTGTTTGCCTTTAGCTCTTCACTAGACAGAAAAGCATTTTCACGCAGTTGCAATCGGAGTTTATCCATATTCCTGCAGGAGTCGTCTGACCAGAGTCTTTTTTTACAGTTTCTGCTACATGTATGATCAAGATTTCTTTTATTGAAATGTTATTAAAATGTCAGTGGATTAACCATTTCTTCCATGACTATTCTTGAATGAAAGAATGACGTCATGAATAGTAATTAGAATGCATGTAGTTTTTTATAATAGCACGGGTACATAGACAATGTTAGCCATAACAGAAACTGTAGAATCATATCTACAGTAAACCCTCTCTATAACGGCCACTAAATTACATCAAATAATTTGTGTTAAAGGCAGGTGGCTGCTTAAGCACGGTGAAAGTAAAACAAAATACCAACTAATTAACATAATTTAGAGACCGTTATAGAGAGGTTTAACTGTATATTATATCATTAGGAAAACCAGAACAGACCCTGATCAGACGACTCATAAAGGAGCCATCCTTTATGAGCCGTCTGATCTTGGTCTACTGTGTTTGCAGAGGTGTAGAAATGCGTATTATGGAGTACAGGGTTACTATTCCTGATGCCATTATTTCTTAGACGCATATTCATCAAGTATAGGGTTTAATAATAACCGCTCTATTAATACTCCTCGTGTCTAGATATAGTTTAACCCATTCCTTGATAGGCTATTTTAGACCCAACCTCTTTGAATAAATCTACCGAAAAGGAACATTTACTAGCAAAAAGGTAGATTTTAGAATTGTGTAGTTTTTGAACCATTGTTATAAATAGAGCATTTGCTCCCATGGAACAAATGCTCTATTTATAACAATGGATTCACAGACGCGTCACAATGCGTCAATATGGGGGAATGGATTAACCTGTATTGAGAGACCATTGACACTTTACTCCATGAATATACATGACAGAAATAATTATGTTAGTCCATTGCAAAAACTATAAAATTATATCTGCATTATATCATAAGTAAACATAGTAGATCCTGCTCAGACGGCTTCTACAGGAGCCGTTTGATTTGGGTCTGCTCTGTTTGCAAAGGCGTAGAAAAACGTATTTATGGAGTAAAGGGTTAAAAGAAGTCAATTCAAAGGTCTTTAGGGCATGTGAATTTACTTTACTCTATCTATAAATACGCCTTTTATGTCTTTGCAAACAGAGTAGACCCAGATCAGACGGCTCCTGTAGGAGCCGTCTGATCAGGGTCTGCTCTGTTTGCTAATTATATAATCACGACAGGATTCTATAGTTCTACCAATTCCACAAATTCCCATGTCCAAGTGCTATTATGACAATTTATCTTATTAACATTCATAATGCGTTTATGTCTTGCATGAATATTGATGGAGTAAATAGTTAAAGGCAGACAATGGAGATTGGTGTAGCATAATTAAACTATATTCGGTAAATGAATGACCATGCTAAAATATTAATATTACTTCATGTATTTGATCATAAAATGTCAAACTTTGTCCAATATTGAATGGCGGGAAATCGGGCAGGGAACCAGCTTATGACCTACATGTATATAGTCAACAGCCAGCTTCTCCGATATTTTACCTGCGATGGAGTTTATGTCCGAGAAAAAAGGGAAACTATATAAAAAATTTATAAAACTTTGATGTTTTAAATTAATGCAATAATAATAATAATAATGTTTCCATATGCTCAGACATTTCGTGGGTGTATTTTAGTAAGCAGTGTTACAAAATCAAACCTCCGGATGTCAGCCTTTAGAGAAGAACAAACGTCCCAAGAGGAACTCTCCGTATTACAGATTGTCGTTGGTCTGCCTTAATGCTTGACAGAGGCGCACATTGAGTAGACCCAGATCCTACGTTTGTTGTAGCAATCGTTTGATCACGGTCTGCTCTGTTTGCCTATACAGTATATAGACAGGATGTCTGCCGTTACCAAAGCTCGTGTGTTCATATACAATATACCATATGGCTAATACAGTAAACGCCGATGGTTCGAACACCAACACAAGTAGCAGTATCGGTCTTTAAGGCAGGTGGTGGCTTAATGTAGGATGAAAGTAATGCGGAAAGCTCCTCTACCTGCCTTAAACTTTCTCATTTCTTCATTTCAAAAACATCGTACTATCGAGTTTGTACTGTAAATATTCACGATGTCATTATTTCTTACATAAACGTTCATCAGATGATCAGATGAAGGGTTATGAAGGCACTCGTGTCTAATCAGTAAGTGCTCGCTGAAACCATTTTTCACATTTCATGTAAAGAAATCCCGTCCATGTGTTATCTTGTAACCTATTTGCTAGTGTTAGCCATTAACATCAATGGGTTCAGCAAACAGTGCAGACCCTGATCAAAGGAAACCCTCGTTAGCCCTCTGATCTGGGTCTACGCTGCATGCCTATGTCCTTTTTAAAGGACACTGGGCAGAAATGGGTTAAAACAGATTCGATTGCCTTCCACTCTTAGGAGCAGAGTACAGTTAACGTGCTAATGCCAACGTGCTATGGTTTTCTCTTCCTTTGCACCTTCCGCTTGGGGGTCCTTTGACCATTCTCCATTCTTATATTTGTGTCTGAATAATTATGAGGAACATTCAACGTCGATATCGGGGAGTTGTCTCTCCGCTTTGCTCGTCTTAGCGTGTCTAGTTGGCTAACATTTGGTGCGCTTTTGGAAATATTTCTATCACGAAGCGCCCGTTCACAGTCATTTTTGCCGTTAGCATTTATGTCATTGATGTTATACATTGGAACATGGGAAGATTCTCGCTGCTTCCGGCGTTTCTTTCGAGCTTCCATCTGCACAACGATTAATCGGTAAATAAGCAACGTGATTACGAGTGTGTTCTTTGACGTGAAAAACATGTTTGTATAAGACACAACCCTGTATTTGAATATTAATAAAAGCCTCACAACAAGAAACGGTAAGTCCTGCAGTACGATAGACGTGAGAATACCGTACAGCTCTGGGTTACAGCAGGCGCCATCCAGTTCGTTGAACTCCGTAGCTTGCATTGGCAGGCCTACCTGATCTCGCCTCGCTTTCGTTGCCGTGAGGACGAGGGTGAACTGCATTAGACTCAACGTCCAAATTCCCAGTATAATGAAACATAGCATCCGGTTGTATTTTACCTGAGGAAGTATAAAAATCCATATCAGTCATAGAGTAAAGTAAAACCTCTCTAAACTGGACGTTGAAATCGGCATAAATGTCAATCTTTAAGACACACAGATGGTAGCTTAATTCAGGGTGATATTCCCAAAGGAGCTTTCTGCATGACTTTCACCCTGCATTAAAATCACCTAAATCACCTTCTTAAACTTTTCGGTTTAGAGGGGTTTATTGTATACAGAGAAACAGTGTTTGGGTATTTAACAATGGGGTTACTATTACCATGTACGAATCCATAATTACATGACAGAAACTGTACAATTAGATATGTAGAATTCAACAAGCAAATGGATGGACGCTGATCAGATGCCTCCCGTAGGAACCGTCTACTTTGGCCTGCTCTGTTTGCCAAAACGTCTCTATCAAGTACAGTTATAACTATTGCCAATGTCTCATAGTAAGTATACCAAGAGTACACTGGCTAAACTAACACCACCAATACAATGTTGGAAGGTCATAGAAACAGTATACACACTTGACGGTAACCATTTATGTATGACCTTTTAACGACATTTTATAAAAACACAATTAATTTGTTCCTCAAGCCTTTTAGGTTTTAAATGCCAAATCGGTAAGTTTCAATAATTTGAATCGCATCACAACAACGAGATGCTGTACAAACACAAGGTACCAGCTGATCAGTCTCTACACTAGGCGTCAGTAATTTGCCAATACAGAATACAATTGTGCATGATTCTTTAATTAAGCTTAATCTGCTAGATAATTAAAACTTACTCTTTCCTTTCTGACTATTAAGTATCATAAAAAACTGTTTAAAAATATCACTGACAACAATGATTTTATGACAAACAGTGCAGACACTGGTGAAAGTGCTCCCTCAAGAGCCCTTTGATCGGGGTCTCAAAGTGCTCCCTCAAGAGCCCTCTGATCGGGGTATAACATGTTTGCCAATGTCGTATATACTGGGATCCTCCATGCTAGTTTAAGCATTCTATACTGCATGAATTCTGTAGTTAAACACTGATGTACCATATTCCCCTTTGAAACTTCGGTATTCAAAGAGGTAGGTTACGGTTCAATTATAAAGTTTCTTCATAAATGTGTCTAAAAAGTGACTATCAATTCTACATCTATAATATCCGAAATAGATTATATGAGTGAGCTCCCGCTGTCAAGATCATTTCTGTGGAATGTTGATCTATCCAAAGGCGTTTTTGTGTAACTATTCTTACTAAGCAATAACATGTTAAGAGCAAAACTTTTTGTACAGATACGAATGTTGAAATTGTTTAAAGTGGAAGTTGTCTGAGGGTTTGCGATGTATTTTCTACACAATGAAATATCTGTGTCCGGCTTGCAATACTGTTAACACATGTCTCCATGTATACGCTTTCTAACGACTCTCAAAACAACATAGACCAATATGATGCAGTTAGTGGATCTGTCTGATCAGGGTCTGCACATTTTGCTTATAAAATAATACAGTAGAAACTGTCTGAAGCGGCCATCAAATAGAGATCTAATTATGAGTTTGTAAAGCAGGCGATAGCCTAATACAGGTAAGAAGTAATACATGCAGCTCGTATAGGTACTTTTGCACTGCATTAACAACCAGCCTGTTTTTAAGACTCCTGTGTTCACTATATGAGTGTCTTTTTAAGACTCCTGTGTTCACTATATGAGTGTCTTTTTAAGACTCCTGTGTTCACTATATGAGTGTCTTTTTAAGACTCCTGTGTTCACTATATGAGTGTCTTTTTAAGACTCCTGTGTTCACCCTATATGAGTGTCTTTTTAAGACTCCTGTGTTCACTATATGAGTGTCTTTTTAAGACTCCTGTGTTCACTATATGAGTGTCTTTTTAAGACTCCTGTGTTCACTATATGAGTGTCTTTTTAAGACTCCTGTGTTCACTATATGAGTGTCTGTTTAAGACTCCTGTGTTCACTATATGAGTGTCTTTTTAAGACTCCTGTGTTCACTATATGAGTGTCTGTTTAAGACTCCTGTGTTCACTATATGAGTGTCTGTTTAAGACTCCTGTGTTCACTATATGAGTGTCTGTTTAAGACTCCTGTGTTCACTATATGAGTGTCTTTTTAAGACTCCTGTGTTCACTATATGAGTGTCTTTTTAAGACTCCTGTGTTCACTATATGAGTGTCTTTTTAAGACTCCTGTGTTCACTATATGAGTGTCTGTTTAAGACTCCTGTGTTCACTATATGAGTGTCTGTTTAAGACAGGTTCTACCGTACACACGTTATTCCTTAGTCAAACAACCCTTTGTTTATATTCCATTCAGTTAATTAATCTCTTCAATGCCATAACAACGAGTCTGTGATATGATATGCAAAATAGTTTGGATCCTTATGAGACATCGACGATCTCTGCGTCTCATCAGGATCCAAACTGCTTAACACTTGTTTATCCTTTTACAAAGAAATTGAACAAGCGCCCACTCTGAAACTTGAAGCAGATGACAATGTATATAGCAGATGACACTGTGTGCAACAAACGACAATGTGTCAAGCAGACGACAATGTGTCAAGCAGACGACAATGTGTCCAGCGGACGACAATGTGTCAAGCAGACGACAATGTGTCCAGCGGACACGCAATGTATCCAGCAGACGACAATGTTGGCACTAAAAAGGTTCATATTTATTATTTCTTTTATTCCTTACATTAATAATTCTGAACTTAAGGTTTAAAATAAAAAAAAAATAGGTATTAGACATCAAAATGTACTGTTAATATTTTGTGCCAAATACCAGCTGGATATACAAATAACAACGAAGGAGCCAGTGTTTTAAACGAGACATGTTTGTTTCACAGCATGCCACACTCAATAACGATATCGTCAATACAATCTCCGGTGAGCAATTGTATTCTACGATACAGCAACAAATAAATGTTGCATGCTTACTAAATCTTAACCCTTGACCTACTGTCCAATGATATCAGACTCGCATTTGTAAACAGCAGGATCTAGATTAGATGACGGGTAACACCAGTTTATCAAAAACTTGTTCGGGGTGGAAAGTTGTCAAAATTGCACATGCTATTTTGCAGCGCGGTGAGAGTTAAGTACAGTAAAACCCTCTAAACCGCAATTCTAGTAGAGAAGAATTTAGGCAGGCGGCTGCTTAATGCAGGTTGTAGGTCATGCACTAAGCTCCCAGGGGAGCTTTCTGCATTACTTTCACCCTGCACTAAACTGCCACCTATCCAAGACCGATATTTACACCAAATGTAACGCCCGGTTTTAGAGGAGTTTTACTGTATGTGTTCATGTATCCTGACTAAAGGTGTAGCTTGAATGAAGTATATATATGAAATATCTTTATATACAGTAGAACCGGTATTAAGTGGCAATAAAGATGTGTGTATGTTTATACAATGTTGTACATGGATATTATGATAAAACATTAACATATACAGTAAAACATTAATATATACAGTAGAACGAACTTTTCTGAAGACGTACGTGGCCCTTTACTCCATGGATATTCGTGTAAGAAAGTGTGACATCATGGATATTAATTAGGTTATTTTTTATAATGGCACATGTACATGGAAAGCTTTGTCCGTAGTAGAAACCGCAGAATCGTATCTATATTGTATCATAAGCAAACAGAGCTAAATCTGGTCCGAAGGATCCTTCAGGAGCCGTCTGATCCGGGTCTACTCTCTTTGCAAAACCATATGCAGAGACCAAAACATATACTGACAGCTCCAGTAGAAACTTCATTTTTAACATGTTTCCTAAATTAACCCTTATAGGACTGTTATAAGATAATATCTGCTCAAATGTTGATCTGAGACAAGTTTGCCTGTTGACCGAGTGTTAGGCAGCTTGGGTCTGAAAGAAACGCGGAGTTACTCAGTCTCTTGTATGGATCCAAGATGTTTGCAAATGCTAGTCGGTTGGCAGTGGGCGGGATAAGGGTTAAGTTCAAACCTGTCCTACATAACCAGAATAAGACCCCTGTAAATGGTTGCTATAGAGACGGGCAAATATAACACTTTCAATGGTGACTTTTCAAAATAGAATAGTAAATGATTGCTTAATCGTAGAGTCCATTCAGTATACAAGGTTTCAACCTGTGAGGGGATTTTTAGTGACACAAAGTGCAGGCCCTGATCAGAGGGCTCCTGTTTATAAATGCTAGTACACTCGTTGGTGCCCTTATAGTTATTATTTATGCCATATGAAATCACTTACCTCTTCCTCACTAAAAGCTTCGTAAAACTCTACAATATCAGCCGCTGTTCCAACATAGACGAGCAGTAGTTGGGACAGTTGGTCATGTGATATAGAACCCTTGGGTAGGATCCATCGTCCAATAATTAACATTAGCAATAGAAACTGCTCCAACACACGCAACCACAGATCAGCAGGGAATGCCAATGGTATCGTTATGTTCAGCTACAAAACAAAAACGCCAAGCCTTACTACAACCCTTTGAGTAATATCATTAGTTATGATCAATTTTTGCAACTAAAATGAATGAAGTTTGTTCTCTAGATAAGATATGCATGCACTTTAGCTGTGGTCTATTTCTACAAACATCATGAATGATGTTAATCAACACAAACCGAACGGTGTTTTTCTCTAGACGACAAGATATACGATATGACTTCCTCAAACGACCACTACTTACAAGTCTATAAGACCAACTGGCTCCTTTACCATCACACTTTCCCTCAAATAAAGGCCTTTTCACACATTTTCAAACAGAGAAGACCCAGATCAGATCCTATAGGAGTTGTTTAACCTGGATCTACTCTGTTTGCTAATGGAATTTGATAGATCTGTATCTTTAGTTTCTAAAATGGCTACAATGTTCTACCTTCCATATTTCATTGTATCTATTTTGCCTGTGAATATACATGTACAGTAAGTATTGAAATTTGAACAAGTGAATATAAGTAGTGAAATTCGAACTAAATATAGAACAGGGAAAGGGTTAAACAGTTCCCTGTTGAATATTCATGAAAGAAATAAACACATCATGATATTAATTAGCTTACGTCTTTTAATAACATACGTTCAGTGGAGTTTTTTTGTATTGTTAGAGACTGTAGAGAAAAAAATAATATAAGTTCATAAGCAAACCGTACATACCCCGATCAGACATACCCTACATCTGATATGGGTCTACACTATTGCAAACCGTACAGACCCCGATCAGACATACCCTACGTCTGATATGGGTCTACACTATTGCAATTTATATAAGCGTGGAAAGGTGTTTATATTAGGGAGAGCAGTAATGCAGAAGACCAATAAAGCAGAAAACTCTCATAAACGCTTTCTGTATAACTGTCATCCTGCTTAATATGCTATGTGGTTTAATTATATCTAACCCTTCTCCTACTAATCGAGTAACTCCTCATCTCTTCAGGATCAAATCTGTTTAACACTGGATCAATAGTTTCTCTACGCTTGAACGAAACGCTTCTCAAACGTTTGATCTAAACATAGGCCAAATATTGCACCAGTGCATGAAACAAATTGCTTTGTTTGTGCAAAGAGGACCATCCGAGTAGAACCACTAGCCTACCACAAGCCAACTGGAGGACATCCTCTGGCTTGTGGTAGGTCCGTACATCTACCCGGCTGTTCCTCTGGCTTGTGGTAGGTCCGTACATCTACCCGGCTGTTCCTCTGGCTTGTGGTAGGTCCGTACATCTACCCGGCTGTCCCTCTGGCTTGTGGTAGGTCCGTAGATCTACCCGACTGTTCCTCTGGCTTGTGGTAGGTCCGTACATCTACCCGGCTGTTCCTCTGGCATGTGGTAGGTCCGTACATCTACCCGGCTATTTCTCTGGCTTGTGGTAGGTCCGTACATCTACCCGGCTGTTCCTCTGGCTTGTGGTAGGTCCGTACATCTACCCGGCTGTTCCTCTGGCCTGTGGTAGGTCCGTACATCTACCCGGCTGTTCCTCTGGCTTGTGGTAGGTCCGTACATCTACCCGGCTGTTCCTCTGGCTTGTGGTAGGTCCGTACATCTACCCGGCTGTTCCTCTGGCTTGTGGTAGGTCCGTACATCTACCCGGCTGTTCTTCTGGCCTGTGGTAGGTCCGTACATCTACCCGGCTGTTCCTCTGGCTTGTGGTAGGCCCGTACATCTACCCGGCTGTTCTTCTGGCTTGTGGTAGGTCCGTACATCTACCCGGCTGTTCCTCTGGCTTGTGGTAGGTCCGTACATCTACCCGGCTGTTCCTCTGGCCTATGGTAGGTCCGTACATCTACCCGGCTGTTCCTCTGGCTTGTGGTAGGCCCGTACATCTACCCGGCTGTTCCTCTGGCCTGCGGCAGGTCCATACATCTACCCGGCTGGTCCTCTGGCCTGTGGTAGGTCCGTACATCTACCCGGCTGTTCTGCCCACGGAACAATGTAATGCTAATGAATACAAATCAAAGAACTTGAACAAGAAAACTCACACAATAATGGACAGTAGAACCGGTCCCAAACGGCCATTCATTTATTGTACATAGGGGTCTTAAATAGCAGGTGGTTGTTTAATACAGGGCACAAGCAATGCCAAAATGAGCTTTCTACATTATATATGAGCTTTCTACATTAATTTTGACCGGGATTAAGCTACCACCTGCATACGTAGACGTCTTTTTTGATGACCGCTTAAGACAGGTACTGCTGTATTCCTTACCCCAAATTCCTCTACATTCAGACTAAGCGTCTCCTCGGTGTTGTTGAATTCCTTAGGCAATGGTGTTGATGTTACATTGGTAACATTGTGTTGCATATGTTCGAAAACCTTTTTCTCAATCCTTTTCTCTATTTCATGCAGCTCTAGGAACCATATTGCCGGAACTACGCTCAGTAGATAGAAGAAGACACTCGGACAGAACCTGAAAAGAAAATATCAGAATGTTACTTCATGTGCTTCAAAGTATAGACTTTATATGCTTAACGCTTTCAACACTGGATCTTCAAATGGACTATTCCGAAATTCACACAGGTCAAGTTTACCGTTAATTTTCAGGGATTAATTTTGAAGAAAAGTACCATGTGATAAACTGTGCAGATCCTGATGAGAGAATTCTCTAGAAGCCCTTTTGTAACCGGGTATTCTTATAAAGAAACATACCCGCTCAGACCCGGGATCGAACCCGGGTCGCCAGGTTCGCAGTCATACACTCTACCACGTCGCCATAAAAGTGCGCTTGTACAGCAAGGCCCTACAAGTGACGATAAACCTACACACTGTGCCATACTCCCCCAGCAAGTTGAAATTCGTCCTGAATTTCTATGGGTATTAGAATGACTGGGAATCGAACTCGGAGCTCATACAGTCACAGCCCCCCCCCCCCCCGTTGGGCGCCAAATGTAACCGGATGTTCTTATAAAGAAATATACCCGCTCAGATCCGGGATCGAACCCGGGTCGCCAGGTTCGCAGTCATACACTCTACCACTTCGCCATAAAAGCGCGATTGTACAGCAAGACCGTACAAGTGATGATAAACCTACACACTGTGACACTTTCGTCTGTGTCTATACTATTTTCAAAGGACATTAGTGATTCGTTTCACGCACAGAAAGGGTTAAATGCATACAGTAGAACCTGTCCTAAGCGGATATTCATTTTTTGAACGTAGGGGGCTTAAAGCGCCAATACATTTCGTTTCCATCAATCAGTAAATCCCCTCTAAACCGGAATTCTAGTAGAGAAGAAATTAAGATACTTTTAGGTTGGTGGCTGCTTAATGCAAGGTGAACGTCGTTCAGAAAGCTCATAGAGGAAGATTTTTCTGCATGCATTTCACTCTGCATTAAGCTGCCACCTGTCTCTAAGACCGATATTCATACTAGAATGAACGCCCGGATTATAGAGTAATATACTGTATTGACTATCCTAACTGTGATTACTTTTGTCTAAATGTGTCCTGACGTTCAAACGTAATTAGACTATTGCATGTCTTTTGCATCATCGTTCGTGCTTTTTGTTCAAAGAATGACTAAATTACGATCAATAAAAATGACGAACATTCATCAAGGTTTGATTCCATATTAATGTTGTCACGATAACCACTTAACCCTTAGCCTCTGTAAAAAATGTTTGCTCAAATTTGAGTCTGGTGCAAATTTAACTACTTCCGGTACCAGACTCTTGACAAAGTCTCAAACTGGGTTGACCTTGATGTGACGCCGATTCAATCGGCATCTCATCTGGATCTGGATCCAAGATGATTGCTAACTGCGAGTCATGTTGCATTTATCAGGATACAGGTTACAAGATGATAAATTCCAGCATTGTTATATTCACGCGGACCTGTTGGGAGGACGCGAATGGAACTGACACAGTCCCCTGTGTCAGCATCGCTTTTCTGATTAGGATCCGCAATGGTTGAAACTCATTAATGTAATGCGATAATATATTGTCAAATATCCAAACATGACGAACAGTGTAGACTATGGCCCGAATGGCCTGAGTCATTGTCTCGTACTCACCCACATACTACATGATAAAATAGGACCAATTCACTGCGTACAATAAAACCCATCTAAATTTTAATAAAGAAGAAATGTCTCTTTAGGCAGATGGCTGCTTAATGTAGGATGAAAGTTATGCAGAACGCTCATTTGGGAGCTTTCTGTATGACTTTGATACCACACTAAGCTGCCACCTGTCTTCAAGGCCGGCATTAATGAAACAATAGCAGGAAAATATGAATGTGAACGTCTCGTTTAGACGGTTGTACTGTATCGTGCAGTACGAGTATAGTAGTGATTTCACATTGATTAATACGTGACAATATGTATGTGTGTTATCCACTCAATACAATACCTATCAGTAATCTGACCACATTCTATCATATTGCCGCGTAAAATCGATAATAATCCACTAAAGTTGCTTGACATTGCACACGGAAGTGCACTGAAGACAGACACCTGTATACGCACCATCCTCGGCTTTATTTCGATGCAACTTATCAAATCCATGCAAACATTACCATTATTCTGTTGCAAAAACGATGCATATTTAAACTCCCTAATGCTGTTTTTTCTTACATTCGATACATTTAATGTTTTGAGAAGCTATTGAACAGTTTGACTACTGATGAGACGTCGTGTTTCTTGGCATCTCGACTAGATCCAATCCATTTTACAAATGTAGGTCAAACAGTGCTTATCTCGACTAGATCCAATCCATTTTACAAATGTAGTTTAAACAGCTCTTATATCGACTAGATCCAATCCATTTTACAAATGTAGGTCAAACAGTGCTTATCTCGACTAGATCCAATCCATTTTACAAATGCAGTTCAAACAGTGCTTAGTATTAATAACAAAATATTATAGCTGTAAACATTTTACTCTATAAATATTCAAGACAGATTTAACCTTTTTAAAATTAATTAACTAAATACAATAAAAGCCATCTGAGCTGGAACTTTAGTAAAGAAGAATGTAGAACAGGGTAGAAGCCATACAGAAAGTGTTGAGAGCTTCCTGTGGGACTTTGAACGTCCCATTAGTATGGTTATATAGAACAAGTGAAAAAATAGTTATAACAAACCAGAGATACTACAACGCTGGATGCCCAAATGGACTATTCCAAACTTCAAACAGATCAAGCTTATTATGAATAATTAAGGATTGTCCTTAACAAAAGTGTAACATGATAAACAGTGCAGACCCTGATGAAAGGTTCCTCTAGGATCCTCTCATCTGGGTCTACAATGTTTGCAAAAGACATTAGTCCCGCACAGTAAGGACATCGTGTCTAGTACAGTAAGGGTTATAACCCGTTATCTCGTGTCTAGTACAGTAAGGGTTAACCCGTTATCTCGTGTCTAGTACAGTAAGGGTTAACCCGTTATCTCGTGTCTAGTACAGTAAGGGTTAACCCGTTATCTCGTGTCTAGTACAGTAAGGGTTAACCCGTTATCTCGTGTCTAGTACAGTAAGGTTAACCCGTTATCTCGTGTCTAGTACAGTAAGGGTTATAACCCGTTATCTCGTGTCTAGTACAGTAAGGGTTAACCCGTTATCTCGTGTCTAGTACAGTAAGGGTTAACCCGTTATCTCGTGTCTAGTACAGTAAGGGTTAACCCGTTATCTCGTGTATATAGGACATCGTGTCTAGTACAGTAAGGGTTATAGCCCGTTATCTCGTGTCTAGTACAGTGAGGGTTAACCCGTTATCTCGTGTCTAGTACAGTAAGGGTTAACCCGTTATCTCGTGTCTAGTACAGTAAGGGTTAACCCGTTATCTCGCGTATATAGGACATCGTGTCTAGTACAGTAAGGGTTATAACCCGTTATCTCGTGTCTAGTACAGTAAGGGTTAACCCCTTATCTCGTGTCTAGTACAGTAAGGGTTATAACCCGTTATCTCGTGTCTAGTACAGTAAGGGTTAACCCGTTATCTCGTGTCTAGTACAGTAAGGGTTATAACCCGTTATCTCGTGTCTAGTACAGTAAGGGTTAACCCGTTATCTCGTGTCTAGTACAGTAAGGGTTATAACCCGTTATCTCGTGTTTAGTACAGTAAGGATTAACTCGTTATCTCGTGTCTAGTACAGTAAGGGTTAACCCGTTATCTCGTGTATATAGGACATCGTGTCTAGTACAGTAAGGGTTATAGCCCGTTATCTCGTGTCTAGTACATTAAGGGTTAACCCGTTATCTCGTGTCTAGTACAGTAAGGGTTTACCCGTTATCTCGTGTCTAGTACAGTAAGGGTTAACTCGTTATCTAGTGTATATAGGACATCGTGTCTAGTACAGTAAGGGTTAACCCGTTATCTCGTGTCTAGTACAGTAAGGGTTAACCCGTTATCTCGTGTCTAGTACAGTAAGGGTTAACCCGTTATCTAGTGTATATAGGACATCGTGTCTAGTACAGTAAGGGTTAACCCGTTATCTCGTGTCTAGTACAGTAAGGGTTAACCCGTTATCTAGTGTATAGTACAGTAAGGGTTATAACCCGTTATCTCGTGTCTAGTACAGTAAGGGTTAACCCGTTCTCTCGTGTCTAGTACAGTAAGGGTTAACCCGTTATCTCGTGTCTAGTACAGTAAGGGTTAACCCGTTATCTAGTGTATATAGGACATCGTGTCTAGTACAGTAAGGGTTAACCCGTTATCTCGTGTCTAGTACAGTAAGGGTTAACCCGTTATATCGTGTCTAGTACAGTAAGGGTTAACTCGTTATCTCGTGTCTAGTACAGTAAGGGTTAACTCGTTATCTCGTGTCTAGTACAGTAAGGGTTAACCCGTTATATCGTGTTTAGTACAGTAAGGGTTAACCCGTTATCTCGTGTCTAGTACAGTAAGGGTTAACCCGTTATCTCGTGTCTAGTACAGTAAGGGTTATAACCCGTTATCTCGTGTTTAGTACAGTAAGGATTAACTTGTTATCTCGTGTCTAGTACAGTAAGGGTTAACCTGTTATCTCGTGTATATAGGACATCGTGTCTAGTACAGTAAGGGTTATAGCCCGTTATCTCGTGTCTAGTACAGTAAGGGTTAACCCGTTATCTCGTGTCTAGTACAGTAAGGGTTAACCCGTTATCTCGTGTCTAGTACAGTAAGGGTTAACCCGTTATCTAGTGTATATAGGACATCGTGTCTAGTACAGTAAGGGTTAACCCGTTATCTCGTGTCTAGTACAGTAAGGGTTAACCCGTTATCTAGTGTATAGTACAGTAAGGGTTATAACCCGTTATCTCGTGTCTAGTACAGTAAGGGTTAACCCGTTATCTCGTGTCTAGTACAGTAAGGGTTAACCCGTTATCTCGTGTCTAGCACAGTAAGGGTTAACCCGTTATCTAGTGTATATAGGACATCGTGTCTAGTACAGTAAGGGTTAACCCGTTATATCGTGTCTAGTACAGTAAGGGTTAACCCGTTATCTCGTGTCTAGTACAGTAAGGGTTATAACTCGTTATCTCGTGTCTAGTACAGTAAGGGTTAACCCGTTATCTCGTGTCTAGTACAGTAAGGGTTAACCCGTTATCTCGTGTCTAGTACAGTAAGGGTTAACCCGTTATATCGTGTCTAGTACAGTAAGGGTTAACTCGTTATCTCGTGTCTAGTACAGTAAGGGTTAACCCGTTCTATCGTGTCTAGTACAGTAAGGGTTAACCCGTTATCTCGTGTCTAGTACAGTAAGGGTTAACCCGTTATCTCGCGTCTAGTACAGTAAGGGTTATAACTCGTTATCTCGTGTCTAGTACAGTAAGGGTTAACCCGTTATCTCGTGTCTAGTACAGTAAGGGTTAACCCGTTATCTCGTGTCTAGTACAGTAAGGGTTATAGCCCGTTATCTCGTGTCTAGTACAGTAAGGGTTAACTCGTTATCTCGTGTCTAGTACAGTAAGGGTTAACCCGTTATCTCGTGTCTAGTACAGTAAGGGTTAACCCGTTATCTCGTGTCTAGTACAGTAAGGGTTATAACTCGTTATCTCGTGTCTAGTACAGTAAGGGTTAACCCGTTATCTCGTGTCTAGTACAGTAAGGGTTAACCCGTTATCTCGTGTCTAGTACAGTAAGGGTTATAGCCCGTTATCTCGTGTCTAGTACAGTAAGGGTTAACTCGTTATCTCGTGTCTAGTACAGTAAGGGTTAACCCGTTATCTCGTGTCTAGTACAGTAAGGGTTAACCCGTTATCTCGTGTCTAGTACAGTAAGGGTTAACCCGTTATATCGTGTTTAGTACAGTAAGGGTTAACCCGTTATCTCGTGTCTAGTACAGTAAGGGTTAATCCGTTATGTCGTGTATTATCTCGTGTATATTAATGTTAATAATAATGCCATCATGAAATATAATTAGCTTTTTTATAATAGCATTATGAATAAGACAACATTTTACCACAGCAAAAACTTTAGAATACAGGTTTATATAATTATATAAGTAAACCGATCACAACCTGTTCAGACGAGTCTTACAGTAGCAGGAGCTGTCTGGTCTGACTAGACTCTCTGTAAAGAAATGCGTATCTATGGAGTAAAGGGTTAAGGGTAGAGCCTGGTATTAATTAACATAGTAACATATTGCTTACTTTTATATCACGTGGACTAGACATTTATAAATTCCTGGTAATGTTCTGAAAGTTGTCTTCAAGCAAACTATTTTGAATTGTTATAAAGCACAGACATATGGCCCATGCGGTTAATGGTGTATATCGTTCATCACGCTACGAGCCGTCTGATCAGGCTCTGCTCTGTTTGTTGGTAGAATTTGAAATGCATGTACCTGTTTCTTTATTTTCTAAAATGGCTGCAATGTTCCATATGCCGTATTTCATTATATAACTAGTTTGTCCGTGAATATTCAGTAGGTATTGAAATTTGGAATAAACATAGAACAGGGAAAGGGTTAAGTGATGTAGAGAACAGAATAACACGCACTGTGTGACCCTGAAAAGTATCGTAACAGACTTCTTCGTGGAGTTTAACTGTTAACCTCATTAATAATTATGTAAGAAATTATTACTTCATCAAATAGACTGATTTTTTAAAATGGCTCTTAAACAATATATGTTTGGCCATGACAGAAACTTTAGAATCGGTTTTCTACAGATCCACAAGCAAACCGAACAAACTCTGTCCAGACGGCTCATACAGACCAGGCGTCTTGGTCTGATCAGGGTCTGCTTTGTTTCCAAAGGCGTGAAAAGACGTCTGTATTTCAGATAAAGTGTTTACAAAATAAGCCCCCACCCCCAGTAGTGAAAACGTAATGATCACCATACCTGTTTCGATATGAAACCTGAAGCGCATGCTTACATTAACCCGTGCAGTGCACTGAAGACGGGTATGGGGTATAACTCTAAATTATAATATATAATTAACCGATTTCATGACTATCGTTATCAGAATAATTCATCTACGTTCATAATGTATTAATAATGCATCTTATTAAGATGGATTGCCACTGATTATTGAAACGGCGATTTAATGAACGCATCACTCAGCGGGACTTATACGGGATTAATGTAACCGATGCCTGATATCAAGTAACAATGACTAGTACGTATTTAGCCAGATGAACATTTAAACATATACGAGAAACGTGTGTACTGGCATTAAAACATTGCGTAGACCATATCGGAGGACCACTAGAGGAACCATCTGGCCAGGATCAGCACTGTATGCTATTACAAATTCTCGCGCAAATTGAATGTTTTTAAACGAAGGTACTCGATTTAATGTAGGACGAACACCATTCAGAAAGCTTCTATAGGAGCTTTTTGTGTGACTTTTGTATTGCATTAAGCAACGACCTGCGTTTAAAACCAAAACTTATTAGTATTTCGGCTAGTCGTTTTAGAGGGGTTCTATCATAGTTTTTAATTATACACAGCGAGTAACACAGGTCTTTATAAACGATTTTTCATACATTTGCAAACAGAGTAGAGCCGTCTGGTCAGAGTCTGCTCTGTTTGCTTATGATATAATATAGATTCTACAGTTTCTGCAATGGTCAAAATATCCTGCGTCGATGTGCTATTATAAAGAATATTCAAATTGATATTCATGATGTCATTATTTCTTACATGAATAGTCGTGTGGGATAGGGTTAATTGCAGGAATATCAGACTATACATGAGACTGATAAGGTTATAAATTGCATCTACAACCTATAAGCCCTTAGCCTGCTATAAAAATGATGTCTTCCTCAATTACGATGTGTTACAGTTTCCACGTGCTTTCGATATTGACTCAATGTCAAACAGTTTGGATCCTGATAAGACCAGAGTTACTCAGTGTCTCATTGTGATCCAAGCTGTTTGCAATTGACATGTCGCGATTAGCATGCAAAGTTAATTATTAGCATGCAAAGTTAATTATTCAAATTGATTGACTAATTGTCGCTCTCATTTATGTTACTTGACGTCCATGGTTTGCATGTCAGATCTAAATGCTTTTCCACGCCTTTGCAAACAAAGTAGACACAGAATAGACGTCTCGTGTAGGAGCCTGGCAGCTGTCTAATCAGTCTTTGAACAAAGTAGACGCAGAATAGACGTCTCGTGTAGGAGCCTGGGAGCTGTCTAATCAGGCTTTGAACAAAGTAGACACAGAATAGACGTCTCGTGTAGGAGCCTGGCAGCTGTCTAATCAGGCTTTGAACAAAGTAAACACAGAATAGACGTCTCGTGTAGGAGCCTGGGAGCTGTCTAATCAGGCTTTGAACAAAGTAAACACAGAATAGACGTCTCGTGTAGGAGCCTGGCAGCTGTCTAATCAGGCTTTGAACAAAGTAGACACAGAATAGACGTCTCGTGTAGGAGCCTGGGAGCTGTCTAATCAGGCTTTGAACAAAGTAAACACAGAATAGACGTCTCGTGTAGGAGCCTGGCAGCTGTCTAATCAGTCTTTGAACAAAGTAGACACAGAATAGACGTCTCGTGTAGGAGCCTGGCAGCTGTCTAATCAGTCTTTGAACAAAGTAGACACAGAATAGACGTCTCGTGTAGGAGCCTGGCAGCTGTCTAATCAGGCTTTGGTCTGTATACTTATGAACTTACATAATTAGGTTAAATCCTACAGTTTTGTCTAAGCCAGCTATTTCTTTTAAAAAATCCTTATAAAACTAAGTTAATGAATATCCATGCAGTGATCAATTAATGTATAAATGTTCATTATCGAAATAATTAAAAGAATGCACAATATATGAATTTGAGCAGACCTCAATTTTTACCCCATGACATGAGTTTGTAAATGTCCATGTCTACACTGTATGCAAAGCACTGTTTAAAGATCAGTTATCTCGTTAAGTGATTCCTCCACTTCATTGCTTAAGCTTAAGCTGCCACCTGTCTTTTACATCCATACTTACATGTAACCCGTTTAATCTCGAAACGAGTATCTGGTGCCCTTAAAAAGTGAAGACCCAGAAGAGAGGGCTTCCAGAGGAACCGTCTCATCAGGGTCTGCACTGTTTGTCATGTTATACTTTTTTTTTAAAAAAAACCAAAAAAAAACAACCAACCAAAAAACAAATCCTGAAAATTTACGAAAAGTTTTACCTGTTTGAATTTTGGAATAGTCGATTTGACAATTAAGAGTTGAAAAGGTTAATAAACGGCACTTTTACAGTGTTGCGGCATGTTCTTAGCCCTTTCCCTCATATAAACGCCTTTTCACGCATTTACAAACATAGTAGACCTAGACCAATCTGCTCATCTGATTAGGGTCTGCTATGTTAGCTTTTGACATGATATAGATCCGATTCTACAGTATGTTTCACAGTAAACAAAACTCCTTCAATTATAAAATTTCATCTAATAAATGACCATATTGCTATTATTTCTTACATAAATATTGAACAAGGAAAGGGTTAACAGACTGTCAATAGCACCAAGTACTAGCACTCGTATTTACACAGAAATTGACGAAGTTCTCTGAGAGTATGATTGATGGGTGAGCTGCTATCTCTCAGGATAGACACTCGCTCACGCGGTCTCGAATTCAATGGATGGATCACTTTGCAATTGGAATATGTATAACGTTTATATGTTCAGCGCCTTATTTATTTGCTTGAACAAACTGAGAGAAAAATATGTATTCCTCTTTCTCATGAATATTCATATTCGCTAGCAGTTGAGTCAAAAACCTATTATACACTTACATATGATCAGAAATTAAGTCATTCACCCATATGGGCGCATTTTGACGCCTCTGTAAAAGTCACTTTTTGAAAACATTGTGATATATAGAGTATTTGCTCCACAGGAGAAAGCTTTATTTACCACAATGGTTTCAAAATTACACAATTATGAAAAGTTTCATTTTCTATAGTAAATTCTCTTTTTCGGTAGATATTTATTCAAATACGTTGCGTATAAAAATAGCCTATTAGTGAATGGGTTAATATCCATATCAGACAGCTGCCTTAGGACCCATCTGATCAGGATCTGCTCTGTTTGCTTATGAAATAATATAATTTTTTATTCTAGTATATCTGGCATGGCCAAATTTTCATGTGTTCATCTATCATTATGAAGTTCTGGTCACCAATATAACTAATGTCATTATTTGTTACATGGACACCCATGGAGTGATGGGTTTAAAGAAAAATCAAACTAAACTGCCAATAGCTCTTTGTAACTGCAATGAGCACCCGGGAGTTGTTCAAAATTTCAGTCCATGGCATATCAGCGTTTATTCCATGAAAGTTGGAGATCGTGTCTATGAGTTGATTAATAGGCAGCGAGTACTCTATCAGAATAGAAAACGGTGATGTCTGGGATACTGGTATCAGGTTTAACCCGTAATCTGCTAAAACATGTCTGCTAGGATCCCGTTCAATTGCATATTTTATTAATGTCCAATTCGTTCAAACTTTTCGGAAACTATGGACCTAGTGGCAAACAGATTTGTCCCTAATGAAATACCAAGATACTCAGTGGCTCACATGAACCCAGTCTGTTTACAAACGACAAATAAGATACTCAGTGACTCATATGAACCCAGTCTGTTTACAAACGACAAATAAGATACTCAGTGGCTCATATGAACCCAGTCTGTTTACAAACGACAAATAAGGTACTCAGTGGCTCATATGAACCCAGTCTGTTTACAAACGACAAATAAGATACTCAGTGGCTCATATGAACCCAGTCTGTTTACAAACGACAAATAAGATACTCAGTGGCTCATATGAACCCAGTCTGTTTACAAACGACAAATAAGATACTCAGTGGCTCATATGAACCCAGTCTGTTTACAAACGACAAATAAGGTACTCAGTGGCTCATATGAACCCAGTCTGTTTACAAACGACAAATAAGCTCCCGCTTATCTGGCAAAGAGCTAGTATATACATGTAAACAGTAAAACCCCTCTAAACCGAAATTCTAGTAGAGAAAGAGTTGATACGTTTAGGCAGGTGGCAGCTTGATGCCGGGTAAAAGTACTGCAGAAAGCTCCTTTCTGCATGACTTTCATCCTACATTGAGCTGTCATCTGTCTCCGAGACCATTATTCACACTTACCTGACCGCCGGTTTGGATGAGTTTTATTTTAGATGAATGTTAAATTGGACAGTGTTCGAATCAAACTGATAATTTATGTTCGCTTGAGTTCGTTTGAATATATATTAAAAGGACAATATACACATATAACTTTCATTATGTATATACTTTTATGACATTATCTTTCTCATGACATCGATTCCTATGGGAAAATTCGTCTTTAAATCTGCCATTTCCGTCAACCAGACAATACAGGTATCGTAATAACAGTATGAAATCAATAACGTTGCCATCGTTATGGATCACCGAAATGAGTATTCATAGAAAGTCGATGTTTCGAAAGATCAATGCCTTTGCCAGACATTAAAGGCTATGCTTTTAACCGCGATGCTCTTAAACCTTTACTCCATGGACATTTATGTAAGAAATGATGACATCATGAATATTAAAAAGAGGTTATTTTTTTTAAATGTCACACATGTATTAACGCATGACATTTTACCGATGCAGAAATTGTAGAATCAGGTCTATATTTTCCCGTACGCAATCAGATGAGAACCTGATCAGACGGATGCTATAGGATGTGTCAATGTGCTATTATAACAAATAATCTAATTGATAACCACGATTTCATTATTTCTTACATGAATATTTATGGAGTAAAGGATTTATAAAGCCTGTTGTCTGCCATGAGTATTTCATCATTTATGTATTCCCGCTGGCTTGCGGTAGGTAGATGATTCTACCTTAGTGTTCTTCAGTGCACGAAACAATGCAATTTGTTCAGTGCACAGAAACACCTCTTGGGTCTTCCTCTCCACCCGTAATTAGCTGGACGTCATTATATGACTGAAATACCGTTGGCGACGTAAACAGATCGTCATTTATGTAAGTACCTCATTGATCTTATCTCATTCTTCTCCTAATAATGTTTATTCAGACATGTACTAGATACATGTAATTATTTGTTCATATAAGTGTTTATGCCAAAATGTCTTAATTCTTAACCCTTTAATCCATGAGTATCCATGAGTATTCATGAGTATACATGAGTATTCATGAGTATCCATGAGTATTCATGGGTATTCATGAGTATCCATGAGTATTCATGAGTATCCGTGAGTATCCATGAGTATTCATGTAATAAATAATGACATCATGAACATTGACAGGATTATTCTGTATAATGGCATAAGAACACAGACAAGTTTGGCCAGGGCAGAAACTGTTTAATCTCATAAGAGCAGACCCTGAACAGATGACTACTACAGGAGCCGTCTGGTATGGGTCTACTCTGTTTGCCAAGACGTAGAAAGGCGTTTTTATGGAGTAAATGATGAAATGTAACATTTAACTTGGCTGTTATGCGCCTTCAGTCCGTACGTTAACCCTTTACTCCATAAATATTAATGAATTAAATAATAACATCATGAATATTAATTGGTTTATTTGTTTGTAATGACACATGGCAGAAACTATATAGGATTATCAATCATCTTACAAGTACAAAAGTTGCTGCAGAGGCAGCAACAGAGAGCGCGGGCAAACGAAATGCTGGGAGGATTGTGTAATAGAGTTATAAAATGTTAACTGTATGAATTTAATATGGATGTAACTGTCTTTTGTTGATATTTTCAAAATGCAGATGGTCTGTTTTAAGTAGTGAGTCTTGGGCACATCTAATCACAGGGGTAAGACACGTTTGAGTCAGTATATGTATATATAGAAAGAAGGGATCCGACTTCAAAAGATCCAAATTACCCACTCCTCTACCTTAAACCCTTCGTTCTGCAAGAAATGCACCGATTTCGATCAGATAAAAAGCTATTATGTAAGCAAAGACATTGTTTTATTCGAATATGCAAATATTTTCTCGGTCAAATTAGGAATAAACTTAACACGGCATCAGAAACATGCGCAAAATGACCAAAATAAGTTAGTCGGACACGACCGCGTCCTCGAATGCGAACGGCTGACAGCCTTGAAACGATTACTTATACGTCAAACACAATTAAATTTGGCTTTCATATCAGCATTATTTTCAATAAAAAGAATTTTCTTACTGCGTTTTTACACGAAAACGAGGTTTCACTGTCCTTTCTGTGTTTTAACATGTTCCTCTCATTTCAGCAACTTTTACTTTCATTTTCAAGTCGTCGAAGTCATGCCACGTGGCTTCTTGTTATGCACGTTTTGATTGACCGGTGACTAACCGCCCGTCCAATGAAATAACGCAGCTGTTGTATAGTCACGTGGCCAAAGTTTGACTTCTTGAAAACGATGTCAGCTGCAAACGTTGAAAATCGCAAGAAGGACGGTAAAACCACGTTTTCGTGTAAGATCGCTGTAGGAAAGTTCTTTTCATTGAATATATTGCTGATATGAACGCGAAATTTTACTGTGTTTGACGTATAAGTAATCGTATACATATACTGACTCAAACGTGTCGTACCCCTGTGATCTAATGGCATAATTGCAAACGTTTTGACATCGTGTATGGCTCATAGATGTCAAAGTAATTATTGCAGGGTGAAATGCTAGTAATCATTGAAATAAGATTTATAAATGCAAAGTAAGCTGACAAAAATTGTCTGTATAGTTTTTTGTCAAGTCTTTTGCTACTATGGCATTGAAGGTATGAAGGAATGGTTTGAAAAAGACAAACTCAAGTGTTTTTGTTGTGGGCGTTGAAATGAATAAACTGATAATATAGCAGAACATAAAGGCCGAGGTGGGTCTGAAACAAATGGCACAATGTTGGTAAATAAGTATAATACAAAGCTGTAAAAGCAGGATATATATTGTAGCTATTTTTCATTTTCTGAGATATTTGTAACAATCAAACAGTTAAAAGGATTCTATAGACAACTGTGTTGAGGAAATGGTCATCTTTTGAAATATGTCCAACTGTAAGGCAAATGTGAATAATTGACTAGGTGTTCATAACAAGGAAAACAAACATATTTTAATTGATGACTCGTTAGTATTACTGAATATCTGCAAACATGATGTTACATTGTGAGACGGAACTAAATAGAGACAACTTAATCTTTGGCAAACTATCATTATGTTCTCAGTAACGTATTATGAGAGATATAACGATTATGTACAATGAAACCTGTGTAAACCAAACAGAAAATGAGCATTATTTTAGGAACAGAAAAGAACACGTCTTTATGCAGCTTGTACAATCATGTACATTGTTGTTTTAATAAATATACTTAGCATATGTCACATAGGTCAAGTGATCTTTCAGATTGACAGTATATTACAATTACAATCAATTTAATTATGAGCAAAATCTTTGAATACTTGAAAGGAAACTGACATTTACGTTGTGCATTAAGTGTTGCCTATTCAGATTTGAGATGACTTACATGTAAGCATTAACAAGTGCGTTTCTCCTGCAAAAGGAATACTTTATATATAGAGCCAGTTTAACTAATTCCTGACGGTTTTGACGTTGTAGTAGCTGACAAAACTTTACAAAACTTGGTCTAGCATAAGAATAATTGTATATACTTCTTAGGCAGGTCTGTGTATGAACTACATAAAGAAAAAAATGAAACTCGTCTTCAATATCACGAGTTTCACAGTAACTACAATATCTTTCATTTCTTGGTATGTTAATTTTGCCGTACCTCCCGGTTTCTATTTTAATGAATGTGAAGACAGACGCAGCCTAGCAAGATAAAATCTAAGTTTATATGACAATGTATCTAAATATGCTTCAAATCCGAAACAGTTTTTAAAATGCCTATAGTGCACCGCTACTATTGATATTCTCATCCCAACCTTGTATAAAACCATCCACTAATCTTTGTTTAAATATTTTGTGAAAGGGTTTCGGGTTTACAGTTATTGGATCCATCCAAACATCAGCAAAACCATTATTTACTAGTAATGTTTAAACATTTGTAACCCAGTTCGATTCACCATTTCTACAATCGGCTAATAAAATATAGTATACAGTAGATAATATTACATTCTGTGTTGAAACTAGTTTCAACCAATATTTAATAATTCTACAGTAACGATTTATATACAAGGGATATCGACCCATTTCACCATATATACTGTATATCGACGTACACCTCTTCACATGTAATAACCTCTTACAAAATGTTATGTGTACTCATTGTATTTGTTTAGATTTAGTATAACCCCATACTTCACAGCTATAATTCAAAATAGAACTAACAAATGCATCAAATAACTTACATGTAACACTACATTTCAGGTTAAAAGCGTTAATATTGGCCATGAGTACATTCAATGCTCTCAGCCATTTGCCTACTATAAACTCTTGATTTAAAACAAAGCTCCCAGTGTAGTTGAAAACCGTCCCAAGGTAGCTAAGGTCACTTATTGTTTCTAAATCTCACCCCTTTAAACCACCCCTTTTCCTAAACACCATTACTTTTGTTTTCGAGCAATTTACTGCTTACTCCCAAGTTGCGCAGTATTCATTTAATTTATCTAATTTATATTGCAAGTCATGTTGCGAGCTACCAAAGACAACATTGTCATCGGCAAAAAGTAAAATTGCAAGCATAATATCAGCTATACTTATTCCTATAAGATCTGGATCTTGAAGATTTAACTCTAAATCCTCATGAAAAAGTGCAAACATTATGGGCGAGATTATCTCCCCTTGCATGAGTCCAGTATAATTATCGTAGAACTCAGAATAAGTATTTCCTTTTCTAATACATGTCTTGACGTTATCCTACATATCCTTTAAACACGTAAAATTTAAGACCCAACTTATATAAAAGTACAAAAATGAGTCATGCAGGAAACACCACATACAGAACAAACAGTCGCCCGAACAGCAACACAAGGAAACAGCAAATGTACATAACTATAAAAACAACAAGAGACGCACAAAGACAAAACAAACACACAATAGGGGGAAGATGGAAGCACCGCCTTGGAACGGTCAGTGACAAAAGTCACTGGGGGGTTAAACCGGTTTATGGGCGCCCAACCTCACACTTATTCCATCCCCACCCTAAAAGACAAACAGTGTAAATAAACGTATCCCCTCTCCGACTAATCTACAACAACCGCGACGGCAAATACAGTGGTAAAGTGCATGTATCCACCTATCGCTAGTGTACTCAATGATTGAGCTGCAAACAGAGTAACTGTAGAAAAGTAATAAAGGGTACGACAAAAACGAAATAGTACAGATATCTATTGACGATTTTAACAGTCGAAATCTCATTTTAACTGAAAAACTGCTTAAACAAGGATATAGATACCATAAACTAAGAAAAACTTTCTCTAAATTTTACTATCGAAATCTCTCGCTTATTGGCAAGTACAAATGTAATCTCAAGGTACTTTTGCGACACGGTATTTCACATCCTGAATTTTATGGTGATGTGATTTACAAACTTCGTAAAATTATTGGACATACCCATTTTCTCACTTTGTTCATCAAATATATAAAACAATTCATTAAAAAGGGATATGATCCTGTATTACTACAACATACTGCATGTTTGGTTGTGAACCCTTTTACAGTTGGCAATCACGCTGGCCTCTTTGCATGTACGCCGACAAGAAAGGTTTAGTACTCTATGAAGGCGACCTCTTAAATCCAGAAATGGAAGGAGAACGTCGGATATCTGTACTATTTCATTTTTGTCGTACCCTTTATTACTTTTCTACAGTTACTCTGTTTGCAGCTCAATCATTGAGTACACTAGCGATAGGTGGATACAGTATGTTCAATTAAATGTTTTTTTGTTATACATGCACTTTACCACTGTATTTGCTGTCGCGGTTGTTGTAGATTAGTCGGAGAGGGGATACGTTTATTTACACTGTTTGTCTTTTAGGATGGGGATGGAATAAGGGTGAGGTTGGGTGCCCATAAACCGGTTTAAACCCCCGGTGACTTTTGTCACTGACCGTTCCAAGGCGGTACTTCCATCTTCCTCCTATTGTATGTTTGTTTTGTCTTTGTGCGTCTCTTGTTGTTTTTTCTGCCTATGTACATTTGCTGTTTCCTTGTGTTGCTGTTCGGGCGAGTGTTTGTTCTGTATGTGGTGTTTCCTGCATGACTCATTTTTGTACTTTTTTTTTGTATCAAACTAGCCGTTCCTATGAGAGGATCTGATCTAAAAATAATTTTATCGGCTTGCTCGTCAATTTCTTTTAATGAACATATAGATAAGGAGGAAAGTCTAGAAAGCATGGCATGTTTGCCAGAAGTTAGACGTAAAGTATGTAGACCAAGAAGAGTCATATTCAAACGAGATTTTCGTTTAATATTACCATTTTTGCGAATGCCATGTGATCGAGATTTGCGTTTTCGTATAGAAAAAATTGAAAAAATATCTATATCTGGTTCTTTTGAAATTATTCCAGTCTGGTAAATATTATCATTCAGTCCTAAAGGAAAAGGTGTTTGCAATTTTTTGATCCAACTTAATTCAGATATAAATCTAGTTTTCGATTTAAAGCTACTAGTAGCCTCCTTATCATATGTTATATGCTCAACAATTTGTACTAAAACATATTTAAAAGAATGGCCAGATTTCCGAAAGTGTTGGTATAAAAATATTGTTTAGTTTACGATTTCGACACTGATATGCATGCTCACGAAATCGAGTCTTCAAAGCACATCCTGTTTGTCCTACGTACTGTATACCGCAACTAGGCGCGTTTCAAGTTAAAAGATAAATAACGTTAGTAGTAGTACAATCAACGTCTGAGTTTATCTTGACATTAAATGTTCTACCATTAACTGTAGATTTTATAGTGGAATTACAAGGAAATGTTACTACAACATATGCACCTTTTGGATAATCGGATTCACTCTGTGTCGCTTGTATAAGGACCGTTTACGAATAGAAGAAACATTTTGGATAACAGATTTTAAAGGTGAAAGTACAACTCTTGGTCCATTCGAACAACATTTATTAATAGAAAGAGATGGTATGTGAAAAGATGATGCCGACTGAAGAGTAAGTTGTTTTAAACGAACAAAAGGTTGAAGGGAAGAGAAATTAGAAATATTTCTGGGTACTTGTACAGACGACACAGATTGCATATTTATATCAGGTATTTTAACTTTATTCATATTGGAAAATGATAGAGGGGCACCTGTATTGTGTTCACCAACACGTCAATACATTAGTGTAGCTACCAAGTGCATCAAATTGCTGGTGAACACAACACCTACCACGAGGTGCATGACATACTTACGATGATGTAACAGGCGAATAAGAGTTGTGTATGTTACTTGCATATCCTGCAAGAGAATGATAACTTGAACCACAAATAATTTCTATCTATACTATCGAATGCCCTCTTTAAATCGACGAAGACGCATTGCAAACTATTATTAGACGCTATCGTATTCAGTACAATAGCGTGACGAATAAACACCGCGTCTACAGATGACCGACCCGATCTAAAGCCGAACTGTACATCTGATATAATATTATTTTCCTCACACAATGCTGAACCCCTGTTATTAATACCCCTGCAAATTTTCAGCAAAGCAGCTAATCAATTTAATACACCTGTAGTTGGAAGGGTTTTCGCGATCACTCTTTTTATATAATGGAATAACTATGCCCTGGGCCCATGGGTCTGGATAAAATCCAGAATTCAAAATGGCATTGAATAAATCGCACAAGTGTGAAGCTATAATATCAATGGATTCAATGAAGTATGAATTCAGTAGAACATCAACCCATGCCGCTTTATCTGACTTGCGTTTTTTAACAACTGCTAAAATTTCTTTAACAGTAATATCACAATTAAGTTCATCAAAACTGCAATTAGGATTATCAAAATGACGGTTAGAGCAAAACAACTCTGCGTCCTCAATTACACTTTGTGTAGAAGAGTCCATCATTGTTTAAAATAGTTAAAAACTAGAAAATTGTGTCTGTAAGACACAGCGATGCCCCCTTGGTGGTGATTGCACGTGAAATTTCTAAGTCATTTGACCCTGACCTTGGGCTTGCGGGCAGCATGGACTGGGTGCGCAATGCACGTATGGATGGTGTTCAATGTATCTATGCAATTTCATGCCAAAAGCTATAGTAGTTAGTGAGATATAAGACAATGAAAAACTGTGAAAACCAACTGTATGTAAATGTGACAACCAACTGCACGTAATATTTCCAAGTCATTTGACCTTGACCTTGGGCTTGCGGGCAGCATGGATGGGTGCCAAATGATAGCACAGCTGGTGTGTATGTGATGTTTCATGTGTATAAGTGTAGAAATTACTGACATATAACACTTGAAAAAAACTGTGACAACCAACGGCACGTAAAAGCGTGACACACGGACAGACAGATAGACAGACGGACGGAAATGTGCAAAACATAATGCCCCCTGACTATCGTCAACGGGGGCATAAAAACTCGTCCACGCTTATTTCGTTCGTAGCATGTGACTTCTTCCGGAAAAGCAACCAAAACTCTTTCGGCTTAGAATGGCGTAAATTTTCTACCCTTTTAACGTTCATGTTATTAAAATTATTAGGCTTACGAGAAATAAATTTCTTGTATGCTATTTTGCTTTCGAAAAATACTTTTTTCATTTTCAGGCGATGGCTTACTGTTGTAACTGTGTAAAGCACAGAGGCACACTTTTCTAGCGTGTCTGCATTCAGCATCAAACCATTCACTATCCTTTTCAAATCATCGTCTTTAAAGCGTACATGTTTGAAAAAAGATGACCAGCAACCGAACGCATAGTTGCAACAATACTTTTTATCATACTTTTTAGGGAGTGACTGTGCAGCGCTGAATGCAGGATAACTGGTTGATGGAGTTCCTGTGGGTTTTTTTAGCATTAAGCAGTCACCTGTTTTGAAAGTGTAACTTACTGTTAAATATCTTCCCGGTTTAGAAAGGGTGCATCTTTAATGTTAGAAAGTGCAATAACCTTAAAACTTCATACATTGTATCGTTCGATGCATATGATCACTCACACAGTCGCATTATGGCAATACTGGGTAGTCCTAAAGTAAGGTGACACAATAATAACTTGTCTCAGTTTAAATCTGTCATACAATAACATAAGAGATATTTACATGTGTACATGATGTAGACAGTGGAATAAAAGGTATACAGTAAAACTTTTATTGAGTGATCATACTTTAAGTAAAATTGACAGCTGGTAAGTAAGCGGAAGTGGGCATTAAATGCAGGTTAAAAATCTTGTATGTAAGTCAAATGGTTTGACTGCTTACATGGTGTTTTATCTCATTACCTAATTAGCTACTTTTAAATTCTAAATCTTTGCATCAATAAACTGAAAAGGAGCATTTACTAGAGATTGGGGAAAATAAGAAGTGTGTAGATTTGAAACAATTGTGATCAATGGAGCATTTGCTTCTTTGGGGCAAATGTTCTATTTATCACAATTGATTAGAAAAGTGACTCTTACATTGGTGCGAGGTGATACTTGAAGTAAAGTGACGTAGGTCACATAATGATCAGTTGTCTCGTTTAATTCTGTCATAAAATAATATAAGAATTATTTACTATTGTACACAATGTAGACAAAGTGAGATAAAAGCTATACAGTTAAGCCTAAATTGGGTGATTATAACATAAGGAAAAGTAACAGCTGGTAAGAACTAGAAGTGGGCATTAAATGCAGATTGAAATGCAGGAAATGTTGTTGGTGTTTTGGTCTGTCATTTAACATGCGTTTAACACCAACCAGTATGAAAGGCAAATTATTTGACTCCGTACATGGTGTTTTAAATCATTACCTCATAGGTTAAATTTTGCACCAATAAACTGAAAAGGGGCATTTACTAGAGGAATTGGAAAAATAAGAAGTGTGTAAATTTGAAACCATTGTTATGAATGGAGCATTTGCCTCATAAGAGCAAGTACTATATTTAGCACAAGTATATCAAAACGTGTCTCCTACATAGTTGGATGTGATTCTGGAAGTAATGTCACATATGTTGTCTTGGTTTAATTCTGTCTTACAATAAAATAAGATATATTTACATGTGTACATGATATACATAGTAAAATGAAAGCTATACAGTAAAACCTGTATTGAGTGATCATAACATAGACAACTTGGCAGCTGATAAGTAGAAGTGGGCATTAAGTGCAGATTGAAATCAAGGGAAATCTTGTGGATGTTTTTTGTTTGACTTTCAACCTGTGTTTATCAGAAAATGTCATGAAAGTCCAGCGAGTTTACTGTTTACATGGTGTTTATTGTTTAAACCCATTACATCATAGGCTATTTTTGAAATCTACCTCTTTGCACCAATAGTCTGGAAAGTAGTATTTGATAGAGAAATGGTGAAAATAAGAAATGTGAAGTTTTGAAACGATTGGTATAAATGGAGCATGGACAGGTGCGAATTGGACAGGAGCGAGTTGGTCCTGGGCCGATTGGAAGTCCGTAAAGTTGACCTCTGCTTCAGTCGCGATACAGACTATTACAGTGGTGCACATATCAAAATGCATCTGCCCAAATTGCAAATTTAATAGTTGGTACGGATCTGAGGCATTGTTTCGTGTTGCAAAAAAATATTTTATATTGTGATACCGAACACGACAATCTTGTTCCGGATAGGAAAAATGTGGATGGTGGCAATGTTGCGATTTATATAACGGTAAAAACAAAGTATTCCGGCTCCAGTGCCAAAACAAATTTCCCCATCACTAATTGCGCGGGCCCCTGAGGGGGCCCGCGCAATGAAAGCGTGCATTTGTAAGAAATAAAAAGGTGGTAACATAATGCAGGTCAAAAGTAATATATAAAGACTCCTATCGGAGGTTTCTGTGTTACTTTTGCTCTGCATTAGCAATCCCATGCGTATTAAGATTCCACTGTTCAGTAAATGAAAGGTCGCTTTCAGCAGATTCTACTGCACCTGTCGTATTCATCTCTTTTAAAATGTTTAGCCAAATGAATTCTCTATAATACTGTCCAGAGCAAAGTCCTTTCCCGATCATCACAACTGGCACGTTTTGTAAAATGTTCATTATCTAGAGAGCATTTAACCAGTTACAGTAAAACCTCTCTTAACCGGAATTCTAGTAGAGAAGAATTTAGATATTTTAGGCAGGTGACTGCTTAATGCAGGGTGAAAGTCATGCAGAAAGCTCCTCTAGGAGCTTTCTGCATGACCTCCACCCTGCATTAAGCTGTCACCTATCTCCAAAACCGATATTTATACTAGATTTAACGTCCGGTTATGAGAGGTTTTACTATATATCATGGTTGAACATAGACAAGCCTGGTAGAAATAAGTGGTTTAAAATAGAGGAATAGATTATGCATATTCTGTCAATTGTATATCTAAATATATGGTTAATTCCTTTCCCATCCACTTCAGTTTTTGCAGGAGCTGTCTGATCTCTATTTACTCAATTTGCAAAGGCTTTAAAATGTGTATAAAGAGAGGGAAATGTTAACCCATAACGCCATAAATACGCCTTTCTTCGCCTCTGCATAAAGAGTATACATGTACCCAGATCAGAGGTTCTATAGGAGACGTCAGATCAGGGTCTGCCATGTTTGCTTATAATATAATACACAATGAAGACATGATAATATTTGAAAAAGGCCCTTAGTGGTGGAAATATTAGATCAGAGCAATTCAAGTATTTATGTATATAATATAATATAAATATGAATATACAGTTTCCATCATGTGCCATTATAAACATTAATCTAATTATTATTCATGGTGTCTTTATTTCTTTCATGAATATTCATGGAGTAGAGGGTACAAGAAGACGCCTTCTGCAGGTTTGACTTTTCCTTTTTTTGTCTAGCTTAGGTTTAATATTTATACATAGCGTTCCTGTGACAACACTGTAGAGCAGGATCAAAACAGTCTCCGAGATGGAGCCGTCTCTTGTTGTACCATTTATTACCTAACATATGTTGTATAAATCCCTTCAAACAAGACAAATATGTGATCCAAAATGACTTTGGCTGCGTTTTAATTTGGATAGAAATAGGTTAGGCAGTCTCCGAGGATCGATCATTCTACTGATTGTGTCCCACTTTGCAAGGAAAACGAGAACATCGCATGCCTTTTGCACTGTCGTTCGAAGCTTCCATTCAAAGAATGGCTAAATTATTACCAATAAAACAGGCAAAATGGCATCAAAATTTGATTTGTTTATAAGAACGATCACAAGGCTTTCTTCAAAATAAATAACCTCATTATATCCTGAAAGAATCAGAATTACTCGATTGATTATTGATTTACTCTGTCCTACAGCACACAATTAAGCATTTAATATAAAGTAAGCATCATGTTTAATCCCATGACTGTGGGACACGCATGCGCTGATATTTGCGAACAGTGTAGACCACGATCAGAGGACTCCTAGAGGAGCCCTCTGATCAGGGTTTGCACTGGTTGTCATTCAAAATCCTCTAGCAAGTTTATGTAGTACTTTGTGAAATCTGTACATGTGTTGGCTACGAGTTTATATACATGTAAGATAATAATGCCATGACCTTAAACGATACACATATTCAATTACCCGGCATCTTATCTGTTTACACTACAGACCCGTCTTCATGGCACTGAAGGGGTTACATCCATGATCGTATTGAACTGACATTACAGTGAGCCGAGTTTTATAATAGCCTTAATAGACAGAATTCACATTTAGCCATTTACTTCATACATTTTCGTTTTAGAAATAATGCCATAATGCATATCGACCAGCTGATGTTTATAATGGCATATGAACATAGTCATGTTTGGCCAATGTAGAAACAGTAGGATCAGGCATATTATTTCATAAGCAAACAGAGGAGATCCTGTTCAAGCAGTTCCTATAGGAGCCGTCTGATCTGGGTCTATTCTGTTTACAAACCGTTAAAATGCGTATATATATAGTAATTGGTTAAAAACGTTACCATCTGCATCTAGCAACACACACGTCTTAGACTAGCAACACACATGTCCTAAACTGATGTTCTGTTTTTAAAACAGCCTCCATCTAGATTCAGTAAAGTACAGAGATAGATATTCCTGCAAGTGAAATGTGTTTAGTTTGATCAAGCAAATAATTGATAAGCAGATATAAACTTCCTGCAGATACACTGACACAAGTGGAACCTTTACCCATTCCAATTTTGCGTTAATTTCTTCGCAGAATGCAAGTCGTAAATTTCAAGAAGCACAAGTGTTTTTCTATTTATTTCACCCGAAGATTGTATTGAATATTTGCCATGGGAATACGCAGGCTTTTGGTCTAGACTTGGTGGTTATCATGAATATAGCACTGACTGGCAGAGGAGATGTAAAGATCTAAAGATTATTGGTATTTAACCCTTTTCCTGTTTTACATTTATTGCAAATTTCAATACCTTCTGAACATTCATGAACAAAATAGTTATAATAAAATATAGAAGGTGGAACAGTGTAGCCATTTGATAGAAGGTGGAACATTGTAGGTGGTACATTGTAGCCATTTGATAGAAGGTGGAACATTGTAGCCATTTTATAGAAGGTGGAACATTGTAGCCATTTGATAGAAGTAGCCATTTGATAGAAGGTGGAACATTGTAGCCATTTGATAGAAGGTGGAACATTGTAGCCATTTGATAGAAGGCGGTACATTGTAGCCATTTGATAAAAGGTGGAACATTGTAGCCATTTGATAGAAGGTGGAACATTGTAGCCATTTGATAGAAGGTGGAACATTGTAGCCATTTGATAGAAGGTGGAACATTGTAGCCATTTGATAGAAGGTGGTACATTGTAGCCATTTGATAGAAGGTGGTACATTGTAGCTATTTGATAGAAGGTGGTACATTGTAGCCATTTGATAAACTAAACAATCAGACCTATCCAATTCCATTAGCAAACAGAGCAGATCCTGTTCCTATAAGAGCCGTCTGACCTGGGTCTACTCTTTTTGCAAATACGTGAAAATGCATTGATATGAAGAAAACGGTTGAACTATATACCCTCCTCTGCCTTTTTACGTTTTTGCAAACAGTGTAGAACCAGATCAGATCGTTCATGTAAGATCAGTCTGACCAGGATCTGCTCGGGTTGCTTATGAAATTGTATGGCCTTACAGTTTCTACAACGGCCGAAATAATTATGTGTTCCATTTGCAGTACAATAAAAACATTATTCACAGTGGAAGTCTTAAATATATTTTAAAATGCTCCTAAAGGCATGAGTCTGCAAAAGTGTTGATTATATCAAGAACAGTTTCAAAATATCCCCTAAACTATTTGCTTTTACACGGAATTAACCAGTAATTATCACATGATAAATGTATTTTCAGGTACAAAACATGCACTATGGCATGTTAAGACAACCACAAGAGACAAGATTAATGACGACACCTGGGGTGCAGCTTTCAAACCGTGATGTCTCAAATCAACATTATAAAGAATGGCAGCTGCACATCAGTTAGAATTATCTCAGTTCATTACGTTATGTATTTGCAAATATGTCTCGATTTGTCTTATATTCTTTAATCTTATACTTAATCTTTAGATTTAATTTAACTCATTTCAGATTTATTCTGGTATAAGAATATATGTAAAAAAAAAAGATAAGTATGACTACCATTAGATCACTTTAGGTGCGTATCTATATTTCATTGATTCATAGTATAAACACAGTTATAACTGTGTATTTTATTAATATGACCTTGTTAAGTCGACAATCAATAATAGGATTAGCAAGGTTACACGCTTTCTTTGGAGGAATTCAGACCAAGATATTTAATTGTATACATGTAAGTGCTAATTCATTTATTGAACATGGGTGGTTGCTTAATGCCGATTAAAATAATGCAGAAAACTTCTATGGGAGGTTTCTGCAAATACGTATGAGCTGCATTAAGCTACCACCTGCCTCACAGACTCACAATCAGACTTCACTTTGATGGCTGCTTAATACTTGTTCGACTGTATTAAAATGTTTTATCATACCGCTATAGTGGCTCAATCCATTAATTCGCACGTTCATATATTCCTATGATCTCATGACATGGGATAACCTAATAAGGCACACGTGCACATGGGTTTCCTCACGTCTAAACGAGTGTTGTAAAGGAATATATTTATTGAGAATAATAGGTTAGTGCCGTAGATGGGACGCCTTTATCCGACGAGGGGAGAAAACGTTGAGGCGAGGCTTGCCGAGCCTCAACTGTTTTCTCTCCGAGTCAGATAAAGGCGTCCCATCTACGGAACTAACCTATTATTCGATTTATCCAGTCAATATAGTTAAATGTCTTTTTTATAGACTCATAACACTCTTGAAATAATTTACATTGAAAATGCAGTTTTTCGATCAACGGATTCCTCCCTTTTCACTTCCATTTAGACGTAAATAGATCTAATGAGCTACCGCAGAGGAATATAGTTTCGATACTTGCATTACTAGAAGGGAAACGTGGTTGAATTTGAAAAATAAGATGATTTGAATCGAGGGTCGATAAGTTATTTCAAACAGACATGATTATATTCGTTGGTCAAATTCGAGTTACGTAGTCTCGGTTTCTATTTTTAGATATACCTAACGTCACTCATAAATCGATGGAACTGAACAGGCTATATTTAGGTTTATGACTATCACCGCCCCTGTAAGAGTTTATCAATCAAATTATCATGAGAGTGAAAAGAAAACATTTACTATTTATCTGTCAATATTTGCTTCCAGGTTTGATTTTATCAAAAACGGGTTTTGCCAGCGGTGGATTAAATTAATAAAACTGATAAATCAACGTCATTTTGTATGTGGCCTCAGTGGCGTAATCGGTAAGGGCGACGTCTCTAGAGTGATTAGAATTAGTTTTTGTAGGATCAGGCGCGGGTTCGAATCCAGCTGTAGCCAATTATTTTTATTTTTTCTCATTCGAATAATTCTTTTGGTGACCAAATAGATCTGTTAGATCTATTCCATCAACATGTTTATGCTTATTTACAGAAAAATAAAATAGTTCCATGGTTATAGAATCATTACGCCTATCTACTAACCTAATAAACCTTCTACTACCGGAAGTAACCTAATAAACCTAAGTTTATTTGCACCCCCTTTATTATGTCACTAGAGAAGCCTGGTGACTGGATAATTATTGATTTAATTTCATAAAACAAATGTATACTGATATTTGAATTCGTTTGAAAGCTATGGTATCAGTAAAATGACAACTGTAATATAGTTAACCTTTTCCCTGATGAATATTCATGTAGGAAATAGTGACGTCATGAATATTAATAATAAGATTATTTTGTATAATAGCGTATGGACACATGATTTTTTGGCTCATGCAGAAGCTGTAGAATTAGATTTATACTACACCATAAGCAAACATAGCAGACCCTGATCAGACGGCTCCTATAGGAGTCGTCTGGTCTGGGTCTACTTTGTTTGTAGATGCGCGAGAATGCGCTTACATGGGGGAAAGGGTTTAATACAGATGGCAGCTGAACCATTTACTCCATGAATATGCATGTAAAAATAATGACATCATGAATATTAATTATATTAATTATTACAATAGCACATAGAGACATGGGTTGGCAGAAACTGTAGAATCATATCATTATTTATCTGAAGCATCATTATTTATCTTTACCTGATATGGGTCTACTCTGTTTGCAAAGGAGTAGAAAAGCGTGCTCATGGAGTCACTTATTAGTGCGGGGTGAAAGTCATGCAGGAAACTCAACAAGGTTTTACTTCGCATTAAAAAGGTAGCTTCAGTGACAGTTTTTTCAAGTGTTCATGTAGACTGGTCAAGCTTTTAAATAAAGTGGCGTGTTCAAGTCTTCGATAAAGGCTTGATTTGAAGCCTTTAAATCTAGGAACAATTATCCCCACCAGATCTAGTTCTATTCTGAACAAAAGGCACTCTACGGAACATGTTATCCAGACACAGTGAAATATTTTTTCTATGTATCGCCAAGTATTTGATATTTTCATGAGATGGTACCATCAAGCCCTGATGCGTTAGGCCGATGCATAAGGTAAAGGACAGATTGGAGAGAGAGAGAGAGAGAGAGAGAGAGAGAGAGAGAGAGAGAGAGAGAGAGAGAGAGAGAGATACAGAGAGAGAGAGAGAGAAACAGAGAGAGACAGAGAGAGACAGAGACAGCGAGAGACAGAGACAGAGACAGACAGACAGACGGACAGAGAGAGACAGAGACAGACAGACAGACAGACAGACAGACAGAGAGAGACAGACAGACAGAGAGACAGAGAGAGACAGACAGAGACACAGACAGAGACACAGACACAGACAGACAGACAGACAGACAGAGACAGACAGACAGAGACAGACAGAGACAGAGAAAGACAGACAGCCAGGAAGACAGACAGACATACATATATACAGACAGAGACACACAGAGAGAGACAGAAACAGAGAGACACAGAGAGATACAGAGTGATAGGGAGATAGAGAGAGAGATAGCCAACCATTAATGAATATGAATTTTTAAGTTTCCTTGTAGAGCCACACAATGTGCATTCCGTTCTGCCTTTGTGTGATGAGAGTTAAATATCGACCAGCCATGTTACATCTAAACTGGCTGAAACCCAATTTTCAGTTTAATTGCTGTGAGCGAACAGTATAGCACCCGTCGTGAGCATTCAGTATTAACATACAGTCTGAAACATTACACGCCACTAACCACTTCGCTCACAAATGCCGTTTGCAAACTTTGTCGTCTGTTACATTTGTTTCTTTATTATTGTTTTAGGAAAATATAATAGTAACGAAACGTCTGTATGCCGATGAGACACCATTCTCGCGGCGTCTCATTTGGATCCAAACTGTTTGCAAAGGTAATCACAGGTGCTCCATTGGCAACGAAAGAGTCAAACCGCATGCGACTTTTGCAGGTTTTCAAGAAACTTTGTTTGTATGTTGACTAAGATTGATCGATCTGTTATATTTAATCTCAAGTTTATATAATCAATGTGCTGTTCATTCAAATTGATATAATATAATTCAATAGCAGTTTTGCAAATTCTGGAAGACTCCCACTGTTATGACGAGATGATATGCCAGTATTTAGACAAATATTATTTATACGACTTTATTCAAATTGAGGAACAAACTAGTATTCGGGTAATTAAACTGCATTTATTCTAACGTGTTACCACATATTCAATATCATTGGCTTATTTCTTAACGTGGCGATTAATAATTGTGTAGATAATTAATATGTTATATGTATTATATATACTAAATATTCGATTTCATTTGAGTTACCCCAGTCCCTCCTACTGACGTATTTTGACGCCTCCAGAGGAGCAAATGCTCTTTTATCACAATGGTTTCAAAACTACACAATTCTAAAAGTTTTCTTTTCTCTTATTAGATCCTCCTATTCAGTAGATTTATTAAAAAGGATTGGGTCTAAAAATAGTTTCCCTCGAGTTAAACCTGTAAGAACCTAATTTGATAATGTAATCAATCACTGTACATGTAATTAACCATTCTCGTGCCAAAAACAATGATCTGACAAAACTCTGATCCGTTGCATTTTATGCCCCCCCCCCCCCCAACGGCGGGCTTATAGTAATCGCATTGTCCGTCCTTCCGTCTGTCCGTCCGTCCGCACTAACAATTCCTGTTTATGTGACTAAATAATTTTATGAGAACAAAAATAGTTTGTTCTCATCGGTTTTATATGGCTTATTTTCAGTTTATGTGGCTATTTCGAACAAAAGAATAGCCACATACACTCAATCCGTAAGAATGGCCGTCTGTCCGTCCGTCCCAAATTTCGTGTCCATTCTGTAACTTTTTTTTTTATCTGTGAATGGATTTCAAAATAACCTGGCACAAATGTTCACAACACAAAGACGATGTGTCGCGTTCAACTCCCTGGTCCATGGGTCAAAGGTCAAGGTCATCACAACAAGGTCAAAGCTTGGGGCATAAGTTGAATACCGCTTACATGTAAGCCGGTGCTAGGGGGCGTGAGCAGTGTTGCACTTTCAATTACTGCTCATGAACAGACTCAATAAAACCGAGTCTGCAATTTTCTCTTTTTGTGTTGCAATGTTTGCTTTCGGGGGGATCACCACCCTTCAGAATTTATAAACTTCACAACAGCAGGTGTTAAGTGCTTGTGTGGCGGCCGTAAAACGTCGCCCCATACTTCATTCTCAGTGTTGTTATACCTTCTGATCCTTCAGAATTTACAAACACATTCTTGTTTACTTACTTGCGGTTCTAAAAGCGTTTCAAAAATGCTGACCGAGTATCAAACAGCTTGTATACTGGTGAGACACCGACTTACCCTGCCTCTTATCTTGATACACAGACAAACCCCCCCAAAGCTGACGTTAAATTTAGTATCAATATCGGGCTCGGAGACATGTGGATGGCATCTTATTGCAAGGTGAACTTCATGCAGAATGTTCCTTATAAGGGCTAATATGTAATATTTACACTGTTTACAGTATATACGGCGAGATTCGATTAATAAAGTAGCATCGAGTTAACATTTTCCCTGTTGAATATTCATGTTAAGAATAATGACGTCATTTATATGTATTAGCTGAATTTTATAATAGCATTAAGTAAATGTGAATCGTTGGTGTTGGTAGAAACTGTAGATTCAAGATATGTTGTGAGTTTATAAGCAACCAGAGTAGACTCTGATCAGATGGCTTATACAGGAACCGTCTTTGTTTGAAAAGGTGTGAAAAGGGCATCTATTAAATTCAATTCAAGGAAAGGGTTAAATCAAATGCAATTTTAAATTGATTAAAATACAATGCAATATAGATTATTGCATTAAACATACATGTATGCTTATAGCAAATTTCAAACTACATATGAACATGACATGGATTTACATGCAAATCAATATCATTTCCATAAATTCTGGCAGGTTCTAATTTTTAACGAGTGTTTAGATAATTAGTAAAACCATTTTATATAGCGGGTCTCTGACTTGGTTCAAATTAATGATAAAGGTACCATTGTAATAATTAAAAATAAAAATCAGACTGATCAACACCATGTCAGAAGTAATTAGAATAAAATCTGGTCAATGTCTAGATGAGCTTTCTGCAGTACTTCCATCATGCATTTATCTGCCACCTCTTCACCCTTTACTCCATAAATAAGCATATCTATGTTTGGCAAACAGAGAAGACCCAGATCAGACCGTCTTTATATAGATCAGGGTCTGTTCTAATTGCTTATGACATAATATAGATCTGATTCTACAGGTTTTGTGCATAGTGCCATTATAAACATTCAGCTAATGAATATCCATGTTGTCATTATTTCTTGTATGCATATCTATGGAGAAAGGGGTTAATGATCAATACTGATTTAGGGTTGGAACTGTCTGGGTTTTACTGTATTTTCAAATGCCTCCTGAGCGTAATGAGGGTAAATATGTATACAATAAACACCCTCAAAACCAGATTTCTAGTAGAGAATAATTTAGATATTTTGAAAAAGGTGGTTGCTTAATGTAAGGCAAAAGTCGCGCAGAAAGCTCCTAGAGGAGCTTTCTGCATGATGTTCACCCTGCATTAAGCTGCCACCTGTCTCCAAGACCTATATCTATACTAAATTAAACGTGCGGTTTAGAGAGGTTTTACTGTATTCACACTGTAAACACTGACAAACATGTCCTCCTCGCGAAAAGTATGAACCACACAACAAACATGTCCTCCTCGCGAAAACTATGAACCACACAACAAAAGCATTCTTAAGTGTGTAGATAAATAAAAGACGTGTGTGTGGTTTGCTATGAGTACTTTCACTTATATTTACAACACAACTCGACGATTTACTCGCAACCTTTTATTGATAGAGCTGTTGATACAACTCAGAACGGATTCTCGCTCACAATCGCATCTGGATGGACCGCCACGCCACTAAACTGTTCAGTATTTATGTCTGCGAATGTTTTGCTGATGCAGAAGGGAATATTACTAAAACTAAAACTGAAAATCCGATGCAATCAATCTGGATGTAGATACTACGGTTTCGGATCAATAACTTGCATTAACCATTTCAATCGGAGACACGCATGCACTGCTAACACTATAGACCCAGATCAAAGGCACTGCATGGTTTCTTTAGTTTCTAAAATGGCTACACTGTACCACGTTACATATTTCATTATAACTACTATGAATATGAATATTCAGTAGATATTTATAGAACAGAACAGAATATCTATTTAATAGAACAGAACAGAATATTTATTTGGGTTAAGCATTAAAGCTCATCACCATACACATACAGATATTACATGCGTTGTCGTATTGGTGTTGTGTATATCTTTGTTTTGTTTTTAGCTAAGATTTTTTTTTGGGTGAGTTTTGTGAGAGTGTTATTAATCACGTTTTTCATAGGCATTGTTTTGCACTTATCCTTGTATGTCTAAAGGTCTGTTATGAGTACACTATGTATAGATACGTCTATATAAAGATATACATTGGTCAGGCATGTACTTGTATTATTATTTAAAACAATGCATAATACATTGTATAACGAATGAGACTGTCAAATTTATTCATAATACCTGCATTTAAAACTTTTAATGCAGTATGTAGCTAATTTACTTAAGACAGTTTTCTTTGTACTATTCAACAATTCAATAAGTTTGAATATGCTCGGTCTTTGCCAGAAATAATTTGATACATATTGTTTTATTTAGGGCATACTAGTATAGAATGGCATTCGTCTTCTATGCCATTTAATTCACAAAATTGATACAATCTTTCATTCCTCAATATATTTCTATGTCGACCTACTTCTATTAAACGTTTATGAGAAGACACTCTGATTTGAAATATACCATATCTGAGTATAGTCTTATCTAATAGACTTAAATATGTAGACACACTAAATGTTGTCTGTGTTCCATAGAAGACACTCTGATTTGAGATATACCATATCTGAGTATAGTCTTATCTAATAGATTTAAATATGTAGACACACTAAATGTTGTCTGTGTTCCTTAACCCATTCCTTCATATTGACGTCTTTGGACGCCTCTGTAAAATTCACTTTTTGAAACCATTGTGATAAATAGAGCATTTGCTCCTATATGAGCAAATGCTCTATTTATTACAATGGTTTCTAAACTAAAAACATTCTAAAGGTTTCCTTTTCTCAAGTTAATGCTCCTTTTCAGTAGACTTATTCAACGAGGTTGTGTCTAAAGATAGCCTATGAGGTAATGGGTTAAACAAAACCAAAGATGTACAGTTATCAGCGCTCTCATGCCATTGAGATATATCTTTAAAACGAGTCTTAACAACAGGTAAAAAACCTCTAAGCAGACAGATTCTGAAAATGCCCAGATATCTGCAAACGGCGAACTACAGTAAAACCTCTCTTAACCGGACAATAAATTTAGTATAAATATCGGTCTTGGAGACAGGTGACAGCTTAATGCAGGGTGGAAGTCATGCAGAAACCTCCTAGAGGAGCTTTCTGCATGACTTTCACCCTGCATTAAGCAGTCACCTGCCTAAAATATCATAACTCTTCTTTACTAGAATTCCGGTTAAGAGAGCTTTTACTGTACATAACAAATCTTTTACCTTAGTTGACCAGTTATTAGTACTATTGTTATCTTCTCTAATTATCGAGAACAGCTTTAAGAATACAATTGTTATATTTTAACCAGAATTTAATGATTCTGATATATCTACATATATGTAGATCTACATACATTGCACGCCCTAATTCGGCATATATTGCCAGTGGGTTTGTTGAATTTTGTTTTACATTTAGCAACCATTTACAAAACTTTCTATGTCATTTTTCAATGTTATCAGCCTTAACAAAGCCCTGTTAGACCACATTCGTAACCGATCACATTTGTAACTGATATTTTACGAATGTGATCACATTCGTAACAGGTAAAATGTGTTACAAATGCGAGTGTCTGACATGGGGATTGACATTAGAATCACATATGTAACTGTCTGACAATGTTCAATTAGTTAATAGTAAAAGGATTATCATTGTATATTTGCCATTCGTACCATTGCAAGTTATCATCCCTACTCACCACAAGACGAATCGATATAGCCCATGGATGGCGTGGCGGTTAGCGCAATCGCTTCTCATCATTGAGCTCCGGGTTCCAATCCCGGCATCAGAATCTCCAGAAGATGTTAAACGTTGCAGTGGGTGGAAACGGCTTTTTTTTTTATATATTTTAACTGTTAATAGCTAACCGCTGAGTAAGTTTTATTTAATAGAAATATTCATTTTAAGAAAAGGCGTTTCAGTAAGTATATAGAGTATTCAGCACGGAGTTCGTTTCAAAGTTTTTTATAAGCTCGATACCCATGGAGTACGGGAAACGGAACAGTGGTCGCCGGTCTAGTCTCGCGGGTTTTCTCTTGGTACTCCGGACCGTTAAAAGGTTTTTTTCGGCAGAATAGTGTTATATTTCCTTAGCAGCACATTTCAAGATATAATGTACATGCTGATAACATGTTTTAGGATACCTACCTAAAAGATCTTGAAGAGTTTCCAGTTTTCATAGTCATATGCATGCACCTATGCAATGCTGTAAATGTGTGCCTGTGATTAAATAAATATTACTTCTTAGTTCCTTTATTTGCTTTTAGGAAAGAAAACCATAGTCATTTCTTTTGTTAACATTTTTAGTTTGTTGTTAAACTTTGAAAAATGTTTCATTTTTGCGATGAATGATGCTGATGAATGCTGCTGATGATGAATTTGATGATGATGATTGATGATTGATGATGATGATGATGATGATGATGATGATGATGATGATGATGATGATGATGATGATGATGATGATGATGATGATGATGATGATTGGGTGGTCATGATTTCATTCCGATACTAAGCATGACCTGACTTGAAATAACATATCATGTAATTGCTCACAACTTCCTTTTCTGTACGAAATTTGACGTGTGTCAAATGTGATTGTATGCCACATCAACAATTGGGATCGATCACATTCGTCAAGAAATGTGATACATAGGTGCTCGATTTCCGGATCACATTTGTAATACGTGTTACGAATGTGATTCGTTACGAACGTGGTCTAAGAAAGTCTAACAAAGCCCCAAACTTCACAGCTATAATTTAAGGTGGTGAGATAGTTTAGCCCTAGCTATCGAAAATCATATTTAGAACGACCTAGAGCCATTTTTTCTGAGCCTAGTTGGTTAGTTATATTAACTGATTTGATTATTTATCAGAAACATCGATAATCCCAGAAACATCGATAATCCTATCAAACCCGACATTTGAACTTCATTTAAAGGTGCCAGTTTGATTTTTTTCAAACAGCGATTACAAAGTTATCTTTTGGACTCAACTTATTGTAATTGGGCAATATGTAAATCATTAGCATGTCTAGGGAACCGTGTCAGATTTTTGATAAAACTCTCCGTTTGGGAGTAATGCAATGTTTTAGTTTAAGACCCATAAAATTCTGCCTCCCGCTACGTTTCTTTTGATTTTAGACGATCGAAGCAAGATATCGCAAAACTGTGACAAGATCCCTCGCTGGGACGATGCTTTTTGATATGCCGCAAACCGCGTAAAATTCGGACACAAATTACACAAGTTATGCTTGTTTGAAAAAGCCGACTCCTTTAAATTTGCATCTGTCAAAACATGAAAAAGAATAGAAAGACTCCCATTGTGTTACGTAATCTGGTAATTATCAATAGCTTTCAATCACTTTTATATCCAATGGAGAGCTTATAATATGTGTGATGTTTTCCACTAAGCTCTTCCCTCTTTCTGCCATCCGATCAATAAAAAACTGATTTAATTGCCGGTTTCCCATAAATCATCCATCAGCAAGCTTATCTACTCCTGTGGCCTGCATAGTTTGAGGCTGCCGAAAGGGAATCGCGGATAAATAGCCGCCTATTGCTTTATCACGTATGTGTCCTAATTATCAGCCCCCCCCCCCCCCCACACACACACACACACCACCACCACCACCACCACCACCACCACCACACACACGCACACACTCGATAACACTAACGCTGTTAACAACTTCAATTTGATTTCCACCGTACATCCAACTTACTCCCCTGCCCAAATCCCCGCCTTTTCTAAAAACAACATTTTTTATTTATCTATAGTAACCATTAACTTTTGCAATAAGTTTCTGAGTTATTGAGCGGGGATTGAAGGTCATCCTTTGATTCTGAAAATAAAACGGCACCATTCGCAAAAGCCAAAAAATAAATAGATTACTGTTCAAGTGACATTCCAGAAGTCATGCCTTGTTGCATATACAATTCTATGTAATTCACGAAAAGTAAAAACATCATCGGCGAGGTTACCTCCACTTGTAATAAACCAATAGTCTGACAGCCTATGGTTAACACGCAACTTTACAGATTCGTACGTCGATTTTAATCGGAAATGTTTTGGAATTCATTCAGCTCGCGTTTTGTTTCGTTAAATGTTCGACCAAGGCCGATTATATTTTGCTGTAAAACAAAAACTATAAGTATCGATGAAGACGGTTTATTTTGTATCACAAGGGCATTTTTCGATATAAGTTCAAATTGAAAATCTTCATAATAATGATTGAACATAATGAACACCAAGTTTTACGATATTATTGAAAATACGTGTTCATTGTAGGGACTTCCTCTTTACCATGTTTGAGAAACAATCGACCGAGTGTCCAACAGCTTGGATCAAATCTGTACCACCGTACATGGCTGTATATAACGAGGCAGTGTATTCAACAACACATCCGATCTATTTGTTCTTGTTTGCATAAAGATACAAATTGACAATAAATCGGCTTGTAAAGTTCATCAAACATATGTTTTTTATAGGTAGTGTTTTCCTTATTGCATCGATTCCTGATGCGAATCGCGTCTTTAAATCCGCCATTTCCGTCAACCAGACAATAAAGGTATCGTAATAACAGTATAAAATCAATAAACATTCCATTGCCATCGTTATCGATCACCCAAATGAACACTTATAGAAATAAACAACGACCGGTGCGTCAAAACACCATTGGTCTTTTCAGACATTAGTGTTTATATTAATTTTGGTAATGTTTCATTTTACATTTATATCCTATTAATCATTATCGTACTGACCCCAAAAGATGTCTGCCAAAAGTCTCACATGCTGCATTTTTTACTTCTGATTCGTAGACGCAGAGGTCTAGATAAGATGGATACATTTAAACATTTTCAATAATACATGTAACTCCTTAACTTCACCAAACACTACAATGTGTACGCGCCCTTATCTGTAGCTCTGTAGAAGTGGTGGAGAAACTGCTGACCGAGTGTCAAACTGCTGCGATTCTAATCAGACGCCGAGTTACTATTATTCCTCTATCCACCATTTGACCAAGTGTAATACAGTGGAGTACAATAACAACTCGAGTCTCCGGTTGACAGCTTTATTTCAGGGACCTAGCTATATGAGAACTGGCAGCATTCTCCCCGACTTCTAAACCTAGACTCAAGCCAGCCTTCTGCCAGTCTCCATTTAACTAGAATTTAGCTCTCTATTTATACAGTCAACCAGGAAATATTAACCAAATTGTATAATCGGCCTTTAGTTTATATCAGTCGATACACTATAAATGGTCATTTCCTTATTAAAGGGCGTGTAAATTTAGCCTGCCGCTAATTCTTATATTTACAAGACAATATTGCACAAGTATTTTTCACCAGTTTGGATCCAGTTAAGACGCCGAGTAAATCGGCGTCTTATCACAATCCAAGCTGGTTGACGGTCGGTCAAGAGTTTCTAAACAGCTTCATGAAATCGGAAGCAGTCAACATTGCACCAGCTACAAATTATGAAAGATGGTATGTGTTCACAGCGGGGTATGGGTTTGTTTAAAGATGTTATGTGTTCACAGCGGGGCATGGGTTTGTTTAAAGATGTTATGTGTTCACAGCGGGGTATGAGTTTGTTTAAAAATGTTATGTGTTCACAGCGGGGTATGGGTTTGTTTAAAGATGTTATGTGTTCACAGCGGGTATGGGTTTGTTTAAAAATGTTATGTGTTCACAGCGGGGTATGGGTTTGCTTAAAGATGTTATGTGTTCACAGCGGAGTATGGGTTTGTTTAAAGATGTTATGTGTTCACAGCGGGGCATGGGTTTGTTTAAAGATGTTATGTGTTAACAGCGGGGTATGGGTTTATATAAAATAGTTTTGATTTAAAACAAAAACCAATTTCAATATTTACAAAAACATGTTGCTGGATTAATATTTGATACGTACATGTATTTGTTTTTATTGGTTTCCTTTCATCCATTTCTTAAAGGATTATTTAGAATTGCCTAGGTCTGTTAATAAGCCAGTTTACTGGTCACAATTGTTTTACAAACTTCGTAAATGTATTGGACATACCCATTTTCTCACTTTGTTCACTGAATACATTAAAAATTCATCAAAAAGGGATATGATCCACTCAGGGAGCCAAAGGGATCTACCGTGCACCCCGCCTTGCAAACGGATATATCACCATCAGTGCTATATAATTTGTCCCAAATGTATTCATGAATCTAACAATCTTGGTGATATTCAGTGATCACTTTAAATTTTAGCTAAACATTTTGCATTTTTGTTTGCTTTATAAGAGAAAGACTGATGTCTTTCGAAAATTTAAACATCTTTTACAGTTATCATAAATATTCATACATATGCAAATTAGTTTATATCAGAAAAGATATATTTACTATTAAAGCAATTCCTCATCTCTATGTTTGTAACAATTGATTTCATGATTCTAGCGAAGTATTACAGGTAGATGTCAATTTTCCAAAATGTGTGAAAGGATCGGTTACCCCGGAAACAGTTACAATGTTACTTACAGTTAATTATTTGGTTATCAATTTAGATAATTTGCTTTCTGAGTATTGTGTCATCAATTTAAACTACGAGGGTTGATTGATAAGTCCGTGGCCTGAGGCAGGGAGCAGCAGTTTGACCTCAATATTTTCATTTATTTTTCAACATAGTCACCTTGCAAGCTTACACACTTTGTGCGAAAATGGCGGCCACTGAGTTCCTTTTTCATCTTGGGGAATAGGTAATAGTCAGAGGGTGCTAAATCAGGTGAATGTGGTGGATGCTCAACCATTTGGAAACAACATTCCAGAATGGTAGCCATGGCAACAGTGGACTTGTGTGCTGGAGCATTGTCCTGATGGAAGAGCACACCTAAAGACAGTTTGCCACGCATTGTCTCCTTGATTTTTTCACGAATCTGCCTCATGAGGTCAGCATAATGGCTTCTGGTAATAGTGTGACCTCTTTCAAGATAATCCACTAACAGCACACCTTTCGCATCCCAGAAAACTGTGGCCATCACCTTCCCAGCAGATGTTGTCGACTTGGCTTTTTTTCGGAGGTGGTGATCCTGGGTGTTTCCACTGATTTGACTGTTGTTTTGTCACAGGTTCCAAGTGGTGCACCCATGTTTCATCAACAGTTACAAACTGCTTGGGAAACTTCTCCTGATCCCGCTCAAACATGGCAAGGTTTTCCCTGGACATGTTGCACTGAACTTGTTTCTGGTCGAGACTCAGAAGCTTTGGGACCCACCTGGCAGAAACCTTGGTTATTTGCAAATCATTATGGATAATTGCATGGACTCGTTCCTGTGATATACCCAGCTTTGTAGCAATGTACCGCTGTGTAATTCACCGATCTGCCATAATCATATCATGGATTTTATTGATGGTGTCCTTTGAGGTGACAGTTGGTGGCCTGCCAGGACGAGGGTCATCTTCAAGACTCTCTCTACCGCGTTTAAATTCAGTGGCCCATTTTTTCACGATGCTATAACATGGGGCATGCTCCCCTAATGTAGCTACCATGTCCTCATGAATCTCCTTAGATGATAAGCCGTTGAGGCCAAGGTATTGAATAATCGCGCGATGGCTAACATTGTCCGTATGCTTACTTATAGTAAGTAGCTTTGAGAATCAAATTCTGGCAAACAACAGAGAGAAAAAATCCTTCTGTCTCTGCAGAGTGATTTAAACACCTTTTCTACACGGACATCAAATGGTATGTTTATAAGTGGTCTGTTTCTGCCCCAGACCACGGACTTATCAATCACCCCTCGTACATTTGAAGTTGTTTTTTGATATTGGTAGGATAATAATTGAAGTTATTTCTGTATTTGTGTACTATTTTTTTTTATTATTCTCATTAATATTCACGTATATGCAAATAAGGTAATTTCTAAGTATAACCTTTAAACAAAATCACAATGGCTTTAATTTGGTACCAGTTTTATACAGTTAACACAACCACTTTCTGTGATATGGAAGTTTTTGCAGGGGTTTGTCATCATGTTAAACTGCATTTAAAGTTATTTTCTGATATGTGTATAATAAAAAAGTGAATAGTTTACATTATTTACGCTATTTTTATATTGTTTTTACTAGTTTTAATGTTCTCATTAATATAAATGAGTATGTAAATAAGGCAATTTCAAAAATTAGTTAGAAAATAAAAGCACAATGTCTTATTTGGTACCAGTTTTATAGGTTTAGGACAAAAACTAACTGTGCTATGGACGGTTTTGCAGGTATGCCATCAGTACGAAAAATGGGGGTGGGTTGCCATGGAAACGGTTCAAATGTTACTTAAAGTTAATGTTTTGGTCCTCAAATTAGATATTTTGTTTTCTGAGGATTTTTTCATCATGTTAAACTGCATTTGAAGTTGTTTTCTGGTATTTTTAGGATAAAAGTGAAATGTTTACGTTATTTCTATACTTTTTACACTATTTTTAATGTTCTCAATAATATTCCTGAGTATGCAAATAAGGTAATTTAAAAAAACAAGCTGGACATATAAGCCAAATGTCTTATCTTTAATTTGGTACCAGTTTTATAGATTAAGGACAAAAACTGGCTGTGATATGGGCGAATTTGCAGGTATGGGTCATCATTACGAAAACTGGGGAGTTGTCATGGAAACGGTTAAAATACACATAACCTAAAATAATTTTTAACTTGAGTACATTCGCGATTCTGATTCAGGAGACTTTTCTGAACAGTTTGGTACCCATAAAAAGTCATAGGGGTGCTAGGTAGACCCCATTGGCTCCCTGAGTATATGGTACTACAACATACTGCATGTTTGGTTGTCAACCCTTTTACAGTTGGCAATTACGCTGCCCTCTTTGCATGTACGCCGACAAGAACGGTTTATTACTCTATGAAGGCGACCTCTTAAATCTCGTTTTTGTCGTACCCTTTATTACTTTTCTACAGTAACTCTGCTTGCAGCTCAATCATTGAGTACACCAGCTATAGGTGGATACAGTTGTTTCACTTAAATATGTTTTCGTTTTACATGCACTTTACCACTGTACTTGCCATCGCGGTTGTTGTAGATTAGTCGGAGAGGGGATACGTTTATTTACACTACTTGTCTTTTAAGGATGGAAAGTAAATAAGTGTGGGATTTGGCGCCCCTAAACCGGTTTAATCCCCCAGTGACATTTGTCACTGACCGTTCCAAGGCGGTACTTCCATCTTCTCCCTATTGTTTGTTTGTTATGTCTGTGCGTATCTTTGCGTCTTTTATATACATGTACATTTGCTTTTTGTCGTCGTCGTGCTGTTTATGCGGTGACTCATACATGTACTTTTATGTTGTCGTTCACAATGACCCAGCGTCAGAGCAAATCCAGGAGAACAAATGAAGTTCGCGTGCATGCAAACACAGCTATGGAATTCTAATAGGGCCATCACGATCTCTATCCACGCCCTATTTTGCTAGTCTAAAACACACGAGCATACAACGGTACATTTTCGCGGGTTAAATTTCAGATTGACAAATCTATTTTGTTCTATCTGAACTCCCTAAGAAATGATAAATGTATTTTGTGCATTTTCGCATTTTTAAAGGCCTCGGACAAAACTTCGATTACAAAAATGCATAAACTTCACATAACTAATTCTAGTTTATTCATCACTGAAAATTATGTTTGTCCTACCCATGTGTAAGACAAGACATATCGTCCTTACTTACACTCAAATGAGGTCAGCCACGAACGTTATTCGAATGTAAAATGTGCTATAATCTGGGGTGTGGTTATAATCTGCACTTAGTAGCAGTTAGTGTTTATTAAGAGAGAATGTAACAAGACGCCAGAGTGAGCGTAGCGAACGCTTTTTGTACTCGGCGTCTCATCTGAATCTGAACTGTTTGCATAGATAATTGACATTGGCAGCAATTAAACGTATAGCAGATGGACGAAACAAGCAAACCTGAAATGCTGTCATAGAAACTCATTTTACTATTAAACAAACCATACAACGCTGATATGTTGCAGTTTGGATCTAGATGAGAAACTCAAAGGCTCCAAACTGTTTTATGATCATAGTCTAAATTTTGAAACTGAAGTCGGTGAACTTAAGTGGAAACTAAGTTGATCAGCAGATTAATTAATAGCAACCGTGCAATGCGTGTGCGCGCGTCCGTGTATGTGTGTGCGTGCTGTTATGTGATGTGGTGTGGTGTGGTTTGAGACGTGTTTTATAGAGTTTTATTTTTTTTATAAGCAATAACTTTAAAATTATTATTTTATGTGTATAGTCCATTTGACCCAATGCCAAAGAATAACAACTTATTGCTTAACATGTAAGTATCTAAGAAAAAATACAAAACTCATCAAAATAAAAAAAAATAGTTGTGAGCAAAACATTGGCGTTGATTCAGTTAATTTGAAATTTTGAAATAGGGATAGAAACAGGTTAAATTGTTCCTGAGGATCGATACTGATTGTGTCCCAATGTTTACAACTTAACCTGCTGAATAATTGGAATTGGCTCCCATCTTTTTAAATATTAATTTAACAAAAAATATCAAAATTTATCACTGAAGAAAATCATTTAATGACAAACCAGGAGCCTTGATACGTGTCTACATTGTGTGCATATGTCTTATATACGTGTCTACACTGTGTGCATATGTCTTATATACGTGTCTACACTGTGTGCATATGTATCATTTACGTGTCTACACTGTGTGCATATGTATCATATACGTGTCTACACTGTGTGCATATGTATCATATACGTGTCTACACTGTGTGCATATGTATCATATACGTGTCTACACTGTGTGCATATGTATCATATACGTGTCTACACTGTGCGCATATGTCTTATATACGTGTCTACACTGTGTGCATATGTCTTATATACGCGTCTACACCGTGTGCATATGTCTTATATACACGGTTGTCGGCGCACTGTTACAGTGTCTACACTGTGTGCATATGTCTTATATACGCGTCTACACTGTGTGCATATGTCTTATATACACGGTTGTCGTCGCACTGTTACAGTGTCTACACTGTGCGCATATGTCTTATATACGCGTCTACACTGTGTACATATGTCTTATATACACGTCTACACTGTGCGCATATGTCTTATATACGCGTCTACACTGTGTGCATATGTCTTATATACGTGTCTACACTGTGCGCATATGTCTTATATACGCGTCTACACTGTGTGCATATGTCTTATATACACGCTTGTCGTCGCACTGTTACAGTGTCTACGCTGTGTGCATATGTCTTATATACACGGTTGTCATTGCACTGTTACAGTTAAGGAAATGAAATTATCGTATACATTTGGTTCTGTAACTCGCAGATTCAACTCAAAGAATGGCTAAATTACGACCAATAAAACAGGAAACATGACATCGAATTTTGATTTTATCGCAAGAACTGTCACATTTTTTTTTATAAAAACTAATCTAATTACAACTAAACGCGTGCATATGACAACTGATCAACAATTACTTTGTCCCGTAGTGCAAAACTGAATCATATACAGTAAAACATCTCTAAACTCTAAAGAACAATTTAGGTATTTTAGGCAGGTGGCTGCTTAATACAGGATGGAAATCATACAGAAAGCTCTCTAGGGAGCTTTTTGAATTACTTACACCCTGCACTAAGCTATCACATGCTTTACAAACCGACACTGATATGTTGATTTGTAATCAAACACATTTAGTTATAATTATGTAGACTTATACTACACTGTGGAATATGTAGGATTGTAATCAGACACATGTTGTTATATGTAGACATGTACTACGATGTGTAATAAGTTGGTTTGTAATCAAACACACGTTATTATATCTAGACATGTACTACGACGTGGAATAAGTTGGTTTGTGATAAAAACATGTTGTTGTATGTAGTCATATACGACACTGTGGAATATCTTGGTTTGAATGTTTATATGTAGCTATATTCTACACAGTGCAATGTGTTGGTTTGTAATCAAACACATGTTGTTATTTGTAGACATCTACTCTATACAATGCCAAGCACCCATGGCACTGAACACAGTCTATACATATGTCTAGTTGCTGGTATAGTATATTTCTATTCAGTATAGAATTGTTTAGTATAAGTAGATCGTAGCATGAGCTCATACAGGTGGACTTCTCGTTATCGTTTAACCTCCCAACTCTACTAGAAGCAAAGGTGATGTAAGTAACAGCTTCATCATAGCTCACTTAACAGCAGAACGGTTAGTAAACCCTGTGCCAGGTAGAAACGGTTCTGCCGGGTTTTTACTAACAGTTGATTTAGATCAGACGGCTCGTTTAGGAGCTCGTTTAGGAGCCGTCTGATCTAGGTCAGCTCTGTTTGCTTATGGAATAATATAGATCTGGTTCCACAGTCTCTAGCGTGTCCAAAACATCCCGTGTTAAATTGCAATTATAAAACCTTAGGCTAGCTAATTAACATGCATGATGTCCTTATTTCTTTTTAATGAAGATTTATCAGGTAAACAATTAAGTTATGCAATGAAGAAAATATTCTTAAAAGGGAATTAATATAATACATAGATACTTGACTAGCTCTGATCTAATATTTCGACCACTAAGGACCTTTTTCAAAGATGATCAGGATCCAGACTGTTTGATACACCAACCGTGCTGTTGAATAGAAATGCAAGATAAATGAACAGTGAAAACGGAAATCCATATACATTTTCTATAAACAAAATTTTGCTCAGCAGGCTAAAGGTTAAAGGTACGTGATTTGATAGAAATTGATTTGAAGTTGTTCTGTTTATTTTGTCGCCATTTTTGCGTTACAAAATAACCTAAATGACAGAATATGTTCGCCACTAGACTCAAAGCTGCAAACAATTTGAACGAGAGTAACTCGACCACTTCTCTGGATGCAAACTGTTTGAAACTCTGTTTATGTTTTTTATAAAGAAATTGAAAAAAACATCCATTCAAATACTTCAAACAGACGAAAGCGTGTCCAGCAGACGGCAATGCTGACACCGAAGGTCTTAAGCAGACATTGTTTGTCAACATCAATATTTTACCAAGTACATATTCCTTGTGGTATATACCCTGCAAGTAAAACCTCCTTTGTGTGATTACACACCTAGTTGATAGAAACGACAACCACTTCCTGGATGTTTTGCCGAATCAAAGTATTTGTTGATTTCTGCGCAGAGGGCAAATCGTAAATTCGAGAAATGCATTCAAGTGGTTTTCTACTTATTTCAACCACAAATTGCATTGAATAATTGCCATGAGAGTAAGCACGCGGTTAGTCTAGACATAAACCAAACAGAGCTCCAGATAAGACGCGTAAATTAAAATAGTTTTAAGAATAATTACTTTATTTCTCCACCAAACCCTACACTATGACCACTCTTTAGAAATGTCTCTTCGCGGCGAATCTAAAGAGTAGTCGCAGTGTAGGGTTTGGTGGAGATAAGACAATTTTAATATTTGGGTACGCACCCTTATCTGTAGCTCTGTTAAATGGGTTAAGAATAAATGGTATCATGCATAAAGCACCGAATGACAGAGTATAGGTAAATATGTAAAAAAAAAAAAAAATGGCATCTAACTGTAAGTGCGAACAGTAAAATCTTAATATAGAATTACTGTAATTATGGTTTGTAGATTAAATAGTTCAACGCCTTACCTTGAATTGTAAACCTGGGACAAGTTCAATTGCAGCCCAGCCATAAGAAGATAAGAAGTTAAAGCGTGTATTCCAGGATTATTTGGGAGGAAGTGACTGCATGAATATTGATTAGCTGATGTTTTGTAATTATGAACAGGAGAATAGTTTATCAAGTCACAAACTGTACACTCATATCTTTATTATTTCATAAGCAAACGGTAGACCCTATAAGAACAAATCTGTATAAACCGTCTCATCTATTTCTACATTGTTTGCAAAGGCGTGAAAAGGCGTTTCTATAGAGTGAAGGATAAATTACAGGTATTTAACCCATTCTCTCCTGGACTATTTTTAGACCCAATCACTCTGAATTAATCTACCGAAAAGGAGCATATACTAGAGAAAAGAGAAACTTTTAGAATTGTGCAGTTTGAAACCGTTGTGATAAATAAAACAATTGCTCCTACGGCGCAAATGCTTTATTATACGCCCGTTTGAAAAAACGGGACGTATTATGGAATAGCGCTGTCTGGTTGTCTGGTTGTCTGGTTGTCTGTAACATCTCTAACTCAAGTTCCGCTTGGTGGATCCTTCTCAAATTTTAACACAATGTTTATCTAGACATTCTACAGTTGCCTGCCAAGTCCTGGTTTGTTTATCCAAGGTCAAGGTCACACAATTGGACGTAGAATTTTCGTTTAGCAAAAAATTTAACCGGTCTGTCTGTCTGTAACATCTCTAACTCAAGTTCCGCTTGGTGGATACTTCCCAAATTTAATCATAATGTTTATCTAGACATGCTACAGTAGCCTGCCAAGTCTCGGCTCGTTTATCCAAGGTCAAGGTCGCTTAATTGAACTTAGAATTTGCGTTTAGCATTTGCGTTAAGCAAAAATGTTAACCTCAATTTATGTGGAACAAGTCCACTTATCTACATAACACTTTGAGATAAAGCTTTGAAACTTGGAACATTTGTTCACCGTCACAACCTTCACCTGTAGGCAAGAGTAAATAACTCTGTCAAGCATTTTGACTGAATTATGCCCCTTTTTAACTTAGAATTTTTGGTTAAGGCTTTGTTAAAGTCCATTTATTTACATAACACTTTGAGATAAAGCTTTGAAATTTGGAACACTACAGTTGCCTGCCAAGTCCCGGTTTGTTTATCCAAGGTCAAGGTCACACAATTGGACTTAGAATTTTCGTTTAGCAAAAAATTTAACCGGTCTGTCTGTCTGTAACATCTCTAACTCAAGTTCCGCTTGGTGGATCCTTCCCAAATTTAATCATAATGTTTATCTAGACATGCTACAGTAGCCTGCCAAGTCTCGGCTCGTTTATCCAAGGTCAAGGTCGCTTAATTGGACTTAGAATTTGCGTTTAGCATTTGCGTTAAGCAAAAATGTTAACCTCAATTTACATTTGTATGTGGAACAAGTCCACTTATCTACATAACACTTTGAGATAAAGCTTTGAAACTTGGAACACTTGTTCACCGTCACAACCTTCACCTGTAGGCAAGAGTAAATAACTCTGTCAAGCATTTTGACTGAATTATGCCCCTTTTTAACTTAGAATTTTTGGTTAAGGCTTTGTTAAAGTCCATTTATTTACATAACCCTTTGAGATAAAGCTTTGAAATTTGGAACACTTGTTCACCGTCACAACCTTCTCCTGTAGGCAAGAGTAAATAACTCTGTCAAGCATTTTGACTGAATTATGCCCCTTTTTAACTTAGAATTTTTGGTTAAGGCTTTGTTAAAGTCCATTTATTTACATAACACTTTGAGATAAAGGTTTTAAACTTGGAACACTTGTTCACCGTCACAACCTTCACCTGTAGGCAAGAGTAAATAACTCTGTCAAGCATTTTGACCAAATTATGCCCCTTTTTAACTTAGAATTTTTGGTTAAGGCTTTGTTAAAGTCCATTTATTTACATAACACTTTGAGATAAAGCTTTGAAACTTGGAACACTTGTTTACCTGTAGGCAAGAGTAAATAACTCTGTCAAGCATTTTGACCAAATTATGCCCCTTTTTAACTTAGAATTTTTGGTTAAGGCTTTGTTAAAGTCCATTTATTTACATAACCCTTTGAGATAAAGGTTTTAAACTTGGAACACTTGTTCACCGTCACAACCTTCACCAGTAGTCAGGAGAAAATAACTCTGTCAAGCATTTTGACCGAATTATACCCCTTTTTAACTTAGAATTTTTTGTTACGGTTTTGGTTAAAGTCCACTTATTTACATAACCCTTTGAGATAAAGCTTTTAAACTTGGAGCACTTGTTCACCATCACAAGCTTCACCTGTAGGCAAGAGTACATAACTCTGTCTAACATTTTGACATGATTATGACGCTTTTTAGCTTGGAATTTTTGGTTAAGGTTTTGGTTAAAGTCCACTTATTAACATAACCCTTTCAGATAAAGCTTTTAAACTTGAAACATTTGTTCAACATCAGAAGCTTCATCTGTAGGCAAGAGTAAATACAATGCAACTCTGTCAAGCATTTAGACACAATTATGGCACTTTTCAATTTAGAATTTTTGGTTAAGGTTTTTTGTTAAAGTATGCCTATTTACAACCTTGAAACTTGGTCGCAAAATTGGGCTTAGAATTTGAGTTCAGCAAATACGTTAACCCCAGTTAATGTTGAACAAGACCCCGACGGGCGTATATTGTGTCCACTGGCACTCTTGTTTTTCAGAATGGCTTCAAAAACGACTTTCACAGAAACGTCAAAAGGCGTCAGTAGGCGGGAATTGGTAGTTTTATGCCCATGTTAGGTGAGGGATATACTTGTGTAATTCTGTATTACTTTTGTCTTATATTGAACAGCTACCCGATTTGAAAGATTCCATATTCATTCGTTTTACCCTCTCGACGTCGAACTTTTAAAGTGGAATAGCTTATCCGTGTTTATATATAAAGTGTACACTGTACGAAAGGATCCGTGTTTATATATAGAGTGTACACTGTACGAAAGGATCAGTGTTTTTATATAGAGAGTGTACACTGTACGAAAGTATTCGTGTTTATATATAGAGTGTACACTGTACGAAAGGATCCGTGTTTATATATAGAGAGAGTGTACACTGTACGAAAGTATTCGTGTTTATATATAAAGTGTACACTGTACGAAAGGATCCGTGTTTATATATAGAGTGTACACTGTACGAAAAGATCAGTGTTTTTATATATAGAGTGTACACTGTACGAAAGTATTCGTGTTTATATATAGATATATAGAGTGTACACTGTACGAAAGTATTCGTGTTTATATTGTACGAAAGGATCCGTGTTTATATATAGAGTGTACACTGTACGAAAGGATCAGTGTTTTTATATAGAGAGTGTACACTGTACGAAAGTATTCGTGTTTATATATAGAGTGTACACTGTACGAAAGTATTCGTGTTTATATATAGAGTGTACACTGTACGAAAGTATTCGTGTTTATATAATATAGTGTACACTGTACGAAAGGATCAGTGTTTATATAATAGAGTGTACACTGTACGAAAGGATCCGTGTTTATATATAGAGTGTACACTGTACGAAAGGATCAGTGTTTATATAGAGAGTGTACACTGTACGAAAGGATCCGTGTTTATATAGAGAGTGTACACTGTACGAAAGTATTCGTGTTTATATAAAGAGTGTACACTGTACGAAAGGATCTGTGTTTATATAATAGAGTGTACACTGTACGAAAGGATCATATAATAGAGTGTACACTGTACGAAAGGATCAGTGTTTATATAGAGAGTGTACACTGTACGAAAGGATCAGTGTTTATATAATAGAGTGTACACTGTACGAAAGGATCCGTGTTTATATAATAGAGTGTACACTGTACGAAAGGATCCGTGTTTATATATAGAGTGTACACTGTACGAAAGGATCCGTGTTTATATATAGAGTGTACACTGTACGAAAGTATTAAACTTGCCAGATGGCTTTGAGTGATATTACAACAAACAGTGTCGATCCTGATCAGAGGACTCTTCTATTCGCCATCTGATATGGGCGTACATTGTTTTCAAATTGAATCTGTTGAATTGATACTAAAAAGTTTGGAAGAATCTGATGAAGGAGAAAGTTTGACGCCATTCAGTGTCATGAAGACGCGTCTGTGATACCATATGCAAACAGTTTTGATCAAGGTGAGACGCCTAGTAAATCGGTGTCTGATCAGGATCCAAACTGTTTGACACTTTGTTTATTGTTTCATGAAGAAATAGAGCAATCGCCCACAATAAAGCTTATTAAAGCAGACGAAATGTAACCAGCAAACGACAAGGCTGGCACTGAAAGGGTTATATAAGCTTTAGCTTTCGTTCCGATGCTATAGAGATACTCTGTGAATATCACGCATTTATAAGTAAATATGTTAACCCTTTAATGTGTGAGTATTCATAATAGAAATATTGACAAAAATCTGTATAATTCAATACGCAAAAAGAGCAGACCCTGTTCGGGCGGCTCTTATAGGAGCCGTCTGGTCTGAGTTACTCTGTTTGCAAATTCGTAGAAAGGCGTATTAATGGAGTAAAGAGTTTAAACTATTCGCAATATTTGCAAAATCAGAGCAGGTATCATATTCCACAACATAATAAAAGTTAACAAGCTTGTCTTTGACACGTTTCACAAAAAAATACCACCAATTACAAAACGTCCGTATAAAAACTGTAATTTCTACATTAGTCTCCTGCTGGAATATAACGAGTTGAACAAAACTCCATATCATCATTGTGGAAAGTGGGTAACGTGATATAAACATCATCAATTGTGGAATGACAAGCTTGCGTTAACATTTATCCATCTATTCGAGACCCGACTCGCATCTGCAAATAGCTTGGATCCAGATGAGACGTCGAATAAATCGGTATCTCATCAGGACCAACCTGTTTGACACTTGGTCAGCTTGATCTCATCAGGACCCAACCTGTTTGACACTTGGTCAGCTCGGTATCTCATCAGGACCAACCTGTTTGACACTTGGTCAGCTTGATCGATTCGGAAGTAGTCCAAATCGCAGCGGGTCCTACTGTAAGCAGACATTATTTTTGTTACAGTAAGTGTTAACGAGTTATCGGATGTTTCTGTTATTGATTTCGCATACATCTACACTCTACAGTAGAATCTCTCTAAACCGGGCTTTCAATGTAGTAAAAATATCGCTCCTGGAGGCATGTGGCTGCTTAATGCAGGGTGAAAGTCACGCAGAAAGCCTGCCTAATAGTATCTAACTTCTTCTCAACTAGAATTCCGATTTAGGGAGGTTATACTGTACTTTTATTTTCATCGTTTTACAAACTTTCGACTAACCCTGACATTTACCTCTCAAAATGTACTTACCGACAATATTGCATTACTTTGCCGTCGATGCAAAGCTTAACCCTTTCCCTGTTGCATATTCATGTAAGAAATAATGGCATCATTAATATTTATTACCTGAAATTTAATGATGTTATACCCGGTATGCTGAATGTGTTGGGTAATGATACTCAGATCTATCCCAATTTCATCATCAAACGGAGCAGACCCCGATCAGACAGCTCCTACGCTGTCTATATTATCACTATCGTCATCATCATCGTCGTCGTTGTCGTCGTCGTTTTCGTCATCGTAGTTCGTCTGCACTAATACCCCTTTGTCCTATACAGTAAAGTCCTTCTAAACCGGACGTAAACTTTAGTATGAAAATTGACAGCTAAAGGCAGGGTGAAAGTCATACAGAAAGCTCCTATAGGAGCTTTCTGCATGACTTTCACAATTCATTAATCAGCCACCTGCCTGTAAGTATCTAAATTCTCCTCTAGTAGAATTCCGGTTTAGAGGGGTTTTACTGTACAAATTCTCAGCGACGTAGACCTGAACGCATGCCTATATCTGACAATCCTAACACATGTATCTAGACGAACTGAACCAATATTGTGTTTCAAACACATCAGGTTTATAGTTTACTTCTGCAATAAATCTTTACTCTGGTGGTCTGTCTGGGCAGTATATCTTTAAGAAGCAATCTATACAAATCCTGATCAAAGAGCTCTTTTACGAGCCCCTCTAACTAAGTTCTACACTTTTTGTTCAGCCCGTCTTATCCCTTTCCCTTATATTGACGACTTTTGACGACCCTGTAAAGGTCACTTTGTGAAACCATTGTGATAAAAAGAGCATTTGCTCCTATAGGAGCAAATGCTCTATTTATCACAATGGATTCAAACTACAAAATTCTAAAAAAAATCCTTTTCTCTAGTTAATGCTCCTTTTCGGTAGATTTATTCAAAGAGGTTGTATCTAAAAATAGCCTATAAGGTAATGGGTTATAGATGCTTGGAATAGCAGTTTTGCTTGTAATACCAGTCTGTGAGGCAGGTGACAGCTTAATGCAGGATGAAAGTCATGTAGAAAGCCCTCAAATTTGTTCTGCATTAATTTCATCCTGCATCCAACAGTCTACAAGGATTTACATTCTTCTACTAAACTTCCAATTTAGAGGGGTTTAACTGCACACAATTCGTTATATTTTCATGGTGCAAAAACTCTATATTCCAAGAACACAATGAAGTAAACTATAGCCCGCTTAACTGCTTTCAGGATTACAAAAGGATCAACTAAAGTGTATCTTCGAGATAGTTTTCTCCATTCAACGCTGTCAAATGGGCTATTCCAAAGGCCAATCAGATTGAGAAATTCTATTTATCGAATTGACAACATAAATGTTGAATTACACTGGCGTGTCATATTTACACATTTGAACCGGCATATATTTGCATTAACAAATTACGGTTCTATATAATCAAATATCAAAATGTTTTTGTAAATCCTCGAAACAGAATGTCGCATGGCCAGAAGCGCACTTTTAGGATGCCCTTGTAGAAACACTAGGGCTGCATATAATTTTGGAAATCATAGTTCTATCATATAAATTCTCGAGATAGACAAATGCTTCATTCCAATGCTGTTTTATGTTCCTGGAGATTTCTTTCTTACACAATTATTCCGTTCACGTGATTAATCAAACTGATTTAACCGCTGCTGTTTGTTTACCCAAACATACACACATCAACATGTTGACAGTTACGGTGACTAATAGCCTGGAATGGACATACAGTAGAACCTGTCCTAATGGACATACAGTAGAACCTGTCCTAAAGGACATACAGTAGAACCTGTCCTAATGGACATACAGTAGAACCTGTCCTAATGGACATACAGTAGAACCTGTCCTAAGCGACCATTAAAAAGAGGTCTAAATTCGGGTTCTTGAAGAAAGGTCATAGAACAGGGCGAAAACAATGCAGAAAGCTGCTGCTGTAACTTTCTGCATTACTTTTTTCCTGCATTTAGAACCGTCTGCTTCTTACATGTAATACACGAATGGTCACTACAGACCGGTTCTACTAGTCTACTGAATATTAAATGTGACATTTGAACTCTTTGACGTTTTATAATTTGATAAAAGAAACTGAAAACATTTTATTGATGAAGAAATACCACATTAAGCACAGAATTATATAAACATAATCCAAATATGATAATAAGATCACACCTCCAAACGTATCATATATCTTCAATAAGGTCAGGTAACTTCATTTATCAAATAATATCAATTAACCTACTTTTTTATTAATGTAGGAGAGACAGACTACGAACTTAGATCCCAGCTTGTCCTCGGGACCGGCTGACTTTTTATTGTCACTTAGTCACGTGTCAGAATCTACCTAGCTTAGTAGTTGAAATGAAACACAATTTATACCACATAGAAGATTTTTACTCAAGTTCATTGATTCACGTGAAAGTATAAATGGATGCTAAAGATGGTTTGACCGGCAACTACCGTGTATTTATATATGTGTATGCATTAACCATTTCGATACTGAATTTGTAGAGTGGACTAGCCCATCAATGTCTACTGTAGAGTGGACTAGCCCATCACTGTAGAGTGGACTAGCCCATCAGTGTTTACTGTAGAGTGGACTAGCCCATCAGTGTTTACTGTAGAGTGGACTAGCCCATCAGTGTTTACTATAGAGTGGACTAGCCCATCAATGTCTACTGTAGAGTGGACTAGCCCATTAGTGTTTACTGTAGAGTGGACTAGCCCATCAATGTCTACTGTAGAGTGGACTAGCCCATCAGTGTTTACTGTAGAGTGCTAGCCCATCAATGTCTAAATATACACTCCACTCAATACTTATTGGTTGATTTTGAACGACTGACAGTGCAGACTCTGATCAGACGACTCCTCTATGAGCCCTCTGATCTGGGTCTACACTGTTTACAAATGTCGGGGCACGGGTGTCCCGCATTCAAAAAGTTAAAGCACTGTTAGTAGGTGGGACTGAGACTGCAGACATGGTTTTTGCAGCTGCTGTTGTATGTCTATTTTGACGGTGGATAATTATCTTCAGGATAGACTGTTTATTTGACATTGCTTGTTTATACACAAACACTGAAAAATAGTTCGTCAACACTGACGTTATTGTACTTAGTTTATTTTTTCTTTCACTGTATATTGCTTATTTGCATTACGAACGCGCTTAGAAGTATAAAGATCGGTCTTTGGTGCTCTGGGTAAATTGCTTATTTGCTATACGAGTAGGAAGCATAAAAGCATACTTTTGTGCTTTGGGTGTATTGCTTTGTTGCTATAGGAGCGCTATTTGGAAGGATAAAACAGTTCCTGGTGATTTTGGGTACATTGCTTATGCTTATTGGGGTATTTTCTTGCAAGATTTTAGGAGTTACTCTGGTAGAGTCATAACCAGTAGTCAAAATGTTGAAGCCTGTAGCCTGCTGCCGGTAGATCATTTATTACTTTGCAAACAGTTTGAATCCGAGTAACAGGATCCAAACTATTTGACATCCTCGTTGCATTTTGGTAGACAAGCTGATTTACAGCTTGGATTTTGAAAATGTAGTGAGTGACAAATTGCGTAAAAACATTGCTTAGCAGGCAGAATGTTAAAATGAAACTCATCTGGGCCTTACATCTCCCCATTGGGCCTTACATCTCCCCACTGGGCCTTACATCTCCCCACGCCTTAACGTAAATTGTATTATAGTAAAACCTGCCTTAAGCTACTATTAAAAGAGGTCAAATTATGGGTATGTAAGGCAGTTGGTAGGTTAATGCAGATCAAAAGCATTACAGAAAGTTCCTAATTGAGCTTTCTGAATTGCTTTTAACCTGCATTAAGCTATCACCTGCTGTTTTAGACTCCCGTGTTCAATAAATGCGTGGCCGCTTAAGACATGGCTCTACAGTATGTTCCGTTTCTCGGTACGAGTTCACGACACTACTACATGGAAGAGGTCAGACAGCGTCGGTGTGATGAGTTGATTGGGCTGCTGAAAGCAGCCCACACTGATACAGCTTTGAATTTTGCCCATGCGTTTCTGCGGTCCTGTGTTTCTATAAATGCCAATCTTTTTAATAAATATGGTTTACTGTGAGACAAGTTCTTATTTATATATATTCATTTATTTTATTTATTTTCATTCATATATTTTTCTCAGCATATTTTTGTCGGGGACAATTCTTTCTTTTCTGCCATGATCCAGTTTCAGTGAAAATGCTAGTGAATTAGGTATAAATGATTGAAATCACATACACTCATAGCTGTCAACGTGGTCTAGGGGTTATAGCGATGGACTAGGATACTTGAGGTTGTGGGTTCGATCCTCGGTGGAAGCTGAATTATTTTTTTTCTCTCATATTTTCTTAGCACCCTTAGTATACGTGCTTTTGGTTTAAAACCATTTTGTACATTAAAATATAAGTCCTTTTTTGCATTTTGGCTTTGTTAAAGTTATTTAGCTGAGACCTTTTACTCGTGGTTTTGTTGACAGTTTTGCATATTTCACCATTGTGAATTTGAATTTGCTTCAACTTTACTGTATAATTATCTTACCTGTTCTTTTTTTTGGGGACGAGTCGACCTGTCGGAATAATTTCATGTAGACTGTAAGTATGGGAGTTTGTATGCCTTGTGAACACCACTTAATGTGATAATGGTTTCTACGTCAGTGTGTTTCAGCAAATGAATAACATTGATCTGTGACGTAATGTGTATTATTGGTGTCAAACAAAGGTATTATGCATCATGGCTCATTAAAACATTCTCCCGTTTATGCTACATGTATTAATTCATACATAGCAGTCATGTTTTCCCAATATTGCTCCCTCTTTTTCTTCTATCCTGCTTAAATACATGTTACGCAGCCATTTTACGCTTGCGTAAAACCTTGCTTGTTCTCAATAGAAATGAGCATATGCTTAGTGTACGAAAATTACATAAATACATCAAATATAACGGAGGTCAGTTTGATGAATCATTGACATAATGCTATAGACAGATAATTGACCCTTTCCCTGTTCTGTGTTTATTCCAAATTCCAATACCTATTGAATATTCATGGACAAAACAGTTATAATGAAATATGGAAGGTGGAGCATTGCAGCCATTTTAGAATGTAAAGACACAGATATTTCAAATTCATATAGGAGCTGTCTGATCTGGGTCTACTGTGTTTGCAAATGTGTGAAAACACGTTTAGGTGAGGGAAAGGGTTAAGATATATATCTACAGATATCGCTAGGGCTTCTTGCTCTTTAACCCTTTGACTCTGTGAGTATTCATGTAAAATATAATGGCGTCATGTGTATCAGTTGTTGTAGTTTTATAATGACATTATGACAAAGCAATACTTAAACAATACAGAACGTTTAGAATTAGATATACATAATATCATAAGAATTTTGCCCATGCGTTTCTGCGGTCCTGTGTTTCTATAAATGCCAATCTTTTTAATAAATATGGTTTACTGTGAGACAAGTTCTTATTTATATATATTCATTTATTTTATTTATTTTCATTCATATATTTTTCTCAGCATATTTTTGTCGGGGACAATTCTTTCTTTTCTGCCATGATCCAGTTTCAGTGAAAATGCTAGTGAATTAGGTATAAATGATTGAAATCACATACACTCATAGCTGTCAACGTGGTCTAGGGGTTATAGCGATGGACTAGGATACTTGAGGTTGTGGGTTCGATCCTCGGTGGAAGCTGAATTATTTTTTTTCTCTCATATTTTCTTAGCACCCTTAGTATACGTGCTTTTGGTTTAAAACCATTTTGTACATTAAAATATAAGTCCTTTTTTGCATTTTGGCTTTGTTAAAGTTATTTAGCTGAGACCTTTTACTCGTGGTTTTGTTGACAGTTTTGCATATTTCACCATTGTGAATTTGAATTTGCTTCAACTTTACTGTATAATTATCTTACCTGTTCTTTTTTTTGGGGACGAGTCGACCTGTCGGAATAATTTCATGTAGACTGTAAGTATGGGAGTTTGTATGCCTTGTGAACACCACTTAATGTGATAATGGTTTCTACGTCAGTGTGTTTCAGCAAATGAATAACATTGATCTGTGACGTAATGTGTATTATTGGTGTCAAACAAAGGTATTATGCATCATGGCTCATTAAAACATTCTCCCGTTTATGCTACATGTATTAATTCATACATAGCAGTCATGTTTTCCCAATATTGCTCCCTCTTTTTCTTCTATCCTGCTTAAATACATGTTACGCAGCCATTTTACGCTTGCGTAAAACCTTGCTTGTTCTCAATAGAAATGAGCATATGCTTAGTGTACGAAAATTACATAAATACATCAAATATAACGGAGGTCAGTTTGATGAATCATTGACATAATGCTATAGACAGATAATTGACCCTTTCCCTGTTCTGTGTTTATTCCAAATTCCAATACCTATTGAATATTCATGGACAAAACAGTTATAATGAAATATGGAAGGTGGAGCATTGCAGCCATTTTAGAATGTAAAGACACAGATATTTCAAATTCATATAGGAGCTGTCTGATCTGGGTCTACTGTGTTTGCAAATGTGTGAAAACACGTTTAGGTGAGGGAAAGGGTTAAGATATATATCTACAGATATCGCTAGGGCTTCTTGCTCTTTAACCCTTTGACTCTGTGAGTATTCATGTAAAATATAATGGCGTCATGTGTATCAGTTGTTGTAGTTTTATAATGACATTATGACAAAGCAATACTTAAACAATACAGAACGTTTAGAATTAGATATACATAATATCATAAGCAAACAGAATAGACCCTGATCAGATGGCTTATGTAGGGGCCGTCTAATCTAGGTCTACTCTGACTGCAAAGAAGCATTAAAGAAGCATTTATATGACGGAAAATGCTAAGAGAGCATAAAGCGTCTTCCGTCTAAAATCCGCAAAATGTTGACCACTTGCACAAGAGGACATTTCTGACGATAGGTATTTGCTCTACAACAGATGTGTTGCCTAGGAACTGGTTCTAAAGCAGACGACACTGGTTCTAAAGCAGACGTGTTGCCTAGGAACTGGTTCTAAAGCAGACGTGTTGCCTAGGAATTGATTCTTAAACAGACGCGTTGCCTAGGAACTGGTTCTAAAGCAGACGTGTTGCCTAGGAATTGATTCTTAAACAGACGCGTTGCCTAGGAACTGGTTCTAAAGCATACGTGTTGCCTAGGAACTGGTTCTAAAACAGACGTGTTGCCTAGGAATTGATTCTTAAACAGACGCGTTGCCTATGTGAAAATCCTACTAGACCTGAGTAGTCATACTGTTATGGTTAGTCTCAAACATTAAACAAACTGTAAAATAAACTACAACACAGCCCATCTAAAGCGACACCGCGATAAACGCAAATCTTTACAAAGTAGATGGTTGCTTAAAGCTGGATGAAAGTAATGCAGAAAGCTCATGTAGGAGCTCATGTAGGAGCTTTCTGTATAACTCATGTAGGAGCTCATGTAGGAGCTTTCTGTATAACTTTCATCCAGCGTTAAGCTACCACCCGCCTTTGATTCTAAGAGAGATTTATTGTAGTTTGAAATTACGCAGAGTTCCGTCTTATTACAAACAAGACATATTCACCTGTAGACATACAACATTTTTTGCGCGAAATAATTTTGACATGTAAACAATTTCGGCTGCTTTAAGTCTCAGAGTGAGCATCAAGCTGTCTTACAAATAAAAACAGCAACTAAAAACGTGTCGATAATGAAAAAAAGCATTGATTGTCAAATGAACAGAAGCAATTCTTGTAACTGTTTTGGCGCCAAACAAATTTCGTCTGCAAAGACTATCATTTGTTTTAACTCTTTCACTGGAAAATGTTGTCTAATAGAACTTTGTTTATTTATTTTTCTGCCTACAGTATCGAACGGTTTGGATCCTGGTCAGATGTCATGTTAATTGGGGTCACATCTGGATCCAAATTGCTTGCAAAGGTAATCACTTGTCCGACAATGGCACCGAACGGGATCACTTTCATAGAGTGGATTTTCCCTAAATTTCTTCTCTGACACTTATGTAGTATTTCAAATCTTTTAGACTTGGATCCAAACTGTTTTCGATGCTAATCACAGATTCGCCCATTACAGTTATCTCTGTAAGTCAATTTCTGGCGACCGTGGCGTTGACTCTTTCGCTGCCAATTTGTCGTCTGCAAATGTTTTCGTCTGCAACAATTTTCATTTTTTATATTTTTCTTCATTGTTTTTTTAAAAAGATTCACAATAACAAACAGTTTGGATCCTGATGAGACAACGAGTTACCCGGCGGCTCATCTGAATCCAAATTGTTTGCATAGGTAATCACAGATGCGACATTGGCCGCGAAATAGTTAAAAGAGTTAACAGTTTACTTATAGTTACCCATTGCAAACGCTAAATAAATAACTAGTTAACAGTTTACTAATAGTTACCCATTGCAAACGCTAAATAAATAACTAGTTAACAGTTTTCTAATAGTTACCCATTGCAAACGCTAAATAAATAACTAGTTTGCAGTTTACAAATTAAATAGTGTTAACTTCAGACATGTCTATAATTTGCTTGAAACTGATTTGTGAATTGTTAATAAAAATAATTACTTTGTGTTATTGCGTCATAGATTCCCATGGTAAGGTGTGTGACAGAAAAATTCCCATCTCCGCCAATCTGTAATATTCACATTTCAAATGAAATCGATAATTATACATTGCACACCATGATTGATTACCCGAATCAGCACCCATGGATTAGACACAAGGTTTGACGATGGTTGTCGATTTGCTGCCTAAGCCAATAGTCTCCCAGAGTAATTAGTTGTGGTTTGATGATAAACATACTATATGTATACAGTAAAACCTGATTTTAGCACATTCCCACTTACTGACGCATTTTGACCCTCTGTAAGTTGCTTTTTGAAGCCATTGTGATAAAAAGAGCATTTGCTCCATAGAAGCAAGTGGTCGATTAATCACAATGGGTTCAAAAAACACAATTCTAAAAAGCTTCCTTTTCTCTAGTAAATACTATTTTTGTCAAAGAGATTGGATCTAAAAATAGCCTATGAGAGAACGGGTTAAGCGACCATAGAAATAGGTCTTAGTATGTGTCTATAAGGCAGGTTGTAGTTTAATACAGATCAAAAGCAATGCAAAAAAAACTCCTAAAGGAGCAACCACCTGCTGTTTAAGATTTACTTTGTCCAATGAATATATGATCGCTTTAAAAGACAGCTATGTCTGCATATCATTAACTGAGTTAATCTAAGGCCTGCGGTGGTCGGATCCGGACGGAGTAACTTGGCGTCTCATCGGCATCCAAACAGTTTGGGTGGGCGGATCCGGACGGACTAACTTGCCGTCTCATCGGCATCCAAACAGTTTGGGTGGGCGGATCCGGACGGACACACTTGGCGTCTCATCGGCATCCAAACAGTTTGACACTCCGATAGGTGTTTTTTGAAAATGAAAGGCAAGACAAATTTTCTTTGAAAACGGAAATGCATAATGTTTGACTGATAATAATGTATCCAGCAGGCTTGATATTAACAGTATATTTCAATATCTTAACGAAAATATCAACTGTGTACTCTACTCAGTTTACATTTACATAATAAGAAAGAAAAATATTACATGAACTATTATTGCCATTTGTGTATTATAACGTACGAATTGGCTGTTATCATGTATCATTGCACACTACCATAATTCAGTAAATTATGTTTGAAGTGTACATGCTTTGTTTTAACCGTTAACATGCCTAACGCGACATGACTTGTAATTGCAAACAGCTTGGATCCAGATGAGACTCGGCGTCTCATCAGGATCCAAGCTGTTTGACACTCGGTCAACATTTTCTTAAACGCTTGTACGAATCAGACGTAGGTACAAAATGCAACAGATCAGGGTGGGCTGACAGACATAGTTGTACAGCACGATAACGGTTCATTCCACAATCAAAATACAGTTGAACCTCGATATCCCGAACTCTGATAACTCGAACTTCGCGATAACTCGAACTAAAGTTCGGTCCTTCCAAAAATTACAATACAGAATTCCTCTTTTAAAATGTATTACTACGCATATCTAGAAACACATACAACAGCTTAATACAAGTCTAAAGTAATACTATAATATCCTTCAGGAACTTTCCAAGATATCGAAGTTCAACTTTACATTGTATGATAGACCTGCAAGTGTATATATACATCATATTTGACTAATCCTTAACCCCTCTCTTCACTGACTATGTGCATCACTGACTATGTGCATCACTGACTATGTGCATCACTGACTAGTGCATCACTGACTATGTGCATCACTGACTATGTGCATCACTGACTAGTGCATCACTGACTAGTGCATCACTGACTATGTGCATCACTGACTATGTGCATCACTATGTGCATCACTGACTATGTGCATCACTGACTATGTGCATCACTATGTGCATCACTGACTATGTGCATCACTGACTATGTGCATCACTGACTATGTGCATCACTGACTAGTGCATCACTGACTATGTGCATCACTGACTATGTGCATCACTGACTATGTGCATCACTGACTAGTGCATCACTGACTATGTGCATCACTGACTAGTGCATCACTGACTATGTACATCACTGACTATGTGCATCACTGACTAGTGCATCACTGACTAGTGCATCACTGACTATGTGCATCACTGACTATGTGCATCACTGACTAGTGCATCACTGACTAGTGCATCACTGACTATGTGCATCACTGACTAGTGCATCACTGACTATGTGCATCACTGACTATGTGCATCACTGACTAGTGCATCACTGACTATGTGCATCACTGACTATGTGCATCACTGACTATGTGCATCACTGACTAGTGCATCACTGACTAGTGCATCACTGACTATGTGCATCACTGACTAGTGCATCACTGACTATGTGCATCACTGACTATGTGCATCACTGACTAGTGCATCACTGACTATGTACATCACTGACTATGTGCATCACTGACTATGTGCATCACTGACTAGTGCATCACTGACTATGTGCATCACTGACTATGTGCATCACTGACTATGTGCATCACTGACTAGTGCATCACTGACTAGTGCATCACTGACTATGTGCATCACTGACTAGTGCATCACTGACTATGTGCATCACTGACTATGTGCATCACTGACTATGTGCATCACTGACTATGTGCATCACTGACTAGTGCATCACTGACTAGTGCATCACTGACTATGTGCATCACTATGTGCATCACTGACTATGTGCATCACTGACTAGTGCATCACTGACTATGTGCATCACTGACTATGTGCATCACTGACTAGTGCATCACTGACTAGTGCATCACTGACTAGTGCATCACTGACTATGTGCATCACTATGTGCATCACTGACTATGTGCATCACTATGTGCATCACTGACTATGTGCATCACTGACTATGTGCATCACTGACTATGTCCATTACAAGTAACCTGAATCAAAGTAAAACCAAATTTTACTTTATTTCCTATCTAATTAATATTCTTGTAATAATTGATTAGAATCATGAATATTTATTAGCAGAATGCTTATAATGGCATGTGAATAAGAACAGTTGTCGCCCTGGAAGAAACTGGAGAATCTGATCTATACAAACAGAGAAGAGCCGATCAGACCCTAACGGGGCCGCCTTATATGGGTCTACGCTGTTTCAATGGTGCGAAATACGTTTGTATCAGGTAAAGGGTTAACAAAACTCAACTGTTATACGATCTGATAAAATTACAAAACAACCCAGAATAATTAATGGTGTGTTCAATTATATTTACCGTTTACACACTCCATAAATACGCATTTCTATGCCTTTGCAAGCAGAGTAGACCCAGCTCGTGTAAGACCGGTATGATTAGGGTCTGCTTTGTTTGCTTATGATATAAAACAGATGCGATTCTACAGTTTCTGCCATGGCCAATGGTTCCTGAGACGATTCTAAAGAGTGGTCACAACATAGAGTTTGATGTAGAAATAAGGAAGTTATTCTTGAAGATGTGTTATTTAACGTACATGTATCTTATCTGGACATCTGTATGCATGGAGATAATGGATTAACGATTTCTCATGCACGATTTGTACTCGTACATCCATGAGTAACAGTTAAACCCTCTAAACCGAGAGTTTGGGTAAACAATACTTTAGGTATTTAGACAGGTTACTACTAAATGCAGGGTGAATGCCGTGTAGGTCGGCATTGATACAAAGTTGAACGTTCGGTTTAGAGAAGTTTTACTGTAATTGTAATTGATATGTTCTTTATTTTGTTTGTATGATTTCCAACCAGCGGAAAATAATGAATGGCAAAGAAAAACTAAGTTTATATAAAAAGTATAAGTATGTTTTGCCAGCGAAATTTTATTTATTTTATTTTATTAACTCTTTAGTCCACACATACGTAGTTTAACACATTTGCAACTAGACCAAGATCAAACACTTCTTTAAGGGTACTCTGGTCAGGGTCTACATCTTCTGAAATGACCAAAACACTGCCAGTGTTCATGTGCCATTATAGAATATCTACATGTAGTTACTATTTATGATGTCAGTATTTCTTATAGGAATATTGAAGGAGTATTAATGAACAGTTATTAAAAAGGAAGTCACGGAAAAGTGAAAACGGGAACTACAGTAAAAAACCCACTAAACCGGATTCTAGTGGAGAATAATGCAGGGTGAAAGTCACATTAAGCTGCCACCTGTCTCCAAGACCGATGTTTATACCAAATTGAACGTCTGGTTTATGCCTAGGTCACACATTCGCGGATCACCTCGCCGGCTCCACTACGGATTAAATCTCACGGATGACCCCGGAAATGCCAATTTCCGTAGTGCGCTACGGATGCACACAATGGTGTGGCAACGGGCTTAGCGGTCACACATTCACGGATTTGACGCCGGATTAGCTTCAGATACAATCCGGCATCATTCGTGGGAAGCTGTATTTTAGCCGTAGTCATACATAGTAGAACATGTACTTGTATATCCGTGACAATTTTTGAACATGTTCAAAATTTGTCCACGGATCAAACAACCGTAGTACATCCTTACTAAACCGTATTAGAACGTATGGATCCGTACTTAAACCGTATTAATCCGTACTTATTACAACATGCACAGTCCTTGACAAGTGTCGTTCCGTGTTAAACCGTGTCGTTTCCGTATTAAACCGTGTCATTTCCGTATTAAACCGTGCCGTACCGGAACAATCCGTATCCCTCGTGACCTATTCCTGCATTATCTTACCTTAGGTAAGTCAAAATCCGTAGTCACACCGTTGTGTGCATCTGTATTGGACAACGGAAATTGACATTTTCGTGGTCATCCGTGAGATTTAATCTGTAGTGGAACCGGCTAGGTGATCCGTGAATGTGTGAACTAGGCATTAATACGGAAATGACACGGTTTAATACGGAACGACGCGTGTCAGAGCGTGTGCACAGTGGATGAACAGCGGTTTGCTAGGTATAAGTAAGAGTTAGTGTCACGGCTTCAACTCAGCCGGTAGGGTCAGGTTGTTGCCCCTCAGAACGTGACAACGAATTTGTATACGTGTATGGGTCCAGGCCGCTTTTATATGGAGGCTGTGCAATAATGACTGAAAGGAACAGATTATCCTCTATAAGTTTTAATCAAGTAAACGAATGATGTGCTCACAATGACACACGAATGGCAAATGCAATGAAGCATTGCATTGGTCATTCAAGGTCACGCGGACGCATCATGTGACCGGTTAGTAATTAGTAAAGATAACAAAGAGGGGAACGGTGGAAAGTACTAGCTAAATGCTATAACTCATATGACTTAAGAAGCAGCGCGCGGAAGGGTAATTTTAAATAAAACAATCACACGTATATACTTGCTCACATATTTATTAGTCCTGTGACGAAAGTACGAATAAGAACGGTCCAAAACAAAATAGCACGGATGTACCACGGATTTTGGTCCGTGGTCAAATTTTGAACATGTTCAAAAATTGTCACGGATATACAAGTACTACTACGTACGACTATCGCTAAAATACAGAAAGCTACATATATACAAGTACTACTACGTGTGACTACGGCTAAAACACAGAAAGCTACAGATATACAAGTACTACTACGTATGACTACGGCTAAAATACAGAAAGCTACGGACCAATACAGATTGCAACGAATGATGCAGGATCGTATCCGTAGCTAAACCGGCGTAAAATCCGTGAGTGTGTGACCTAGGCATTTGAGGAGTGCGGTCCTTCTGAAATGTTTGCAGTCTTCTTATTTTCCTATGGTTTTACATCATTTTCACCAGAACGTCATATAGTTTGGAACCTGATGAGACGTCGAGTTATTCGGCATATCAACTAGGTCCAAACTGGTTCCAAATAAATATCACAATTTGACAGCAACTCAATGATAAGTGTTTAGCCTTCGATGGTGGTCGAAGATAGTAGACTAAAATAGTTCCTATTTTTCCCTCGGGTGGAATTATCTGATCATAAACGTAGAGCTATATCCATTGCTCTGAATGAAATGCATTTATCACGTCTATACAACAGGGTATACCTAGATCAGACGGCTCCTGTTTGGACAATCTTATTTCGGTCTGTTAAATTTGCTTATGGTGTAATACGGATAGGATTCTACAGTTTCTGCCGTAGACACATTATGCCGTTGTAAAAATTTAGATAATACATATTCATGATGTTAATATTTCTTACATGAATATTCATCAGGTAAAAGGATAGTAGGCTCCATGTATTTTGCTACGTATGCATTAAACTTTTTAATGGGACACATATGCACTAGCAACTGCAGATAGTATAGACCCAGACCAGAGGGCTTCTAGAGGAACTCTCTGGTAAGTGTCGGCCCAGACCAGAGGGCTTCTAGAGGAACTCTATGGTAAGTGTCGGCCCAGATCAGAGGGCTTCTAGAGGAACTCTATGGTAAGTGTCGGCCCAGATCAGATGGCTTCTAGAGGAACTCTCTGGTAAGTGTCGGCCCAGATCAGAGGGCTTCTAGAGGAACTCTATGGTAAGTGTCGACCCAGATCAGAGGGCTTCTAGAGCAACTCTATGGTAAGTGTCGGCCCAGATCAGAGGGCTTCTAGAGGAACTCTCTGGTAAGTGTCGGCCCAGATCAGAGGGCTTCTAGAGGAACTCTCTGGTAAGTGTCGGCCCAGATCAGAGGGCTTCTAGAGGAACTCTCTGGTAAGTGTCGGCCCAGATCAGAGGACTTCTAGAGGAACTCTCTGGTAAGTTTCGGCCCAGATCAGAGGGCTTCTAGAGGAACTCTCTGGTAAGTGTCGGCGCTGTTTGAAATTTAAAATCATGTAGAAAGTTTAAGGTTTTTTTTCATAATGAGTGGACCCTATAGTTAAACACTTATGAGCTATTCCATTCTAAAAAGTTCAGCGTTGAAAGGGTTAAACTATTGGCGCTACCACATGTGTGTATAAGGTACGCTAAATAGAAGTTGCATTAAATTATTTAATTCTTCCAAGTGTAATCATTACAAAATATTACTTTTACACAGAACGTGTTGAAGATCATACCTTAAAATATTGCATGTTTCAGTATTTTAAAAATATAATTTAGGTTTTGCTTTGTAATGTTCTTCAATTTTAAATCAAAGTTAACAGATCTTCTCGATAAATATATATGGCTTATATTTAGATTAAACCTGGCGCCAATCAAGATATTAGAAAAACGATTTTGTCCGCGTTTTGTATTTGCTTTTATCTTCAAATATCGTTTATTTACGGCTTGGGGGTTATAAGTACTGCTACATAAACTTAACAACACATCATAAAAGACAGAGCCTGTGGGAATTCTCAAAGAGATGGAAAATTCATTAAGATTCTGAACAGCAACAAGTTCCTCTGACAGATAATCTGTAAATATAATTTCCTTGGTTTGATCCCCGATAGGATTGATAAGCTTGGATATAAATGGGTGATTCCAAGCTGTCTAAGTGGTAGACGTGCATAACTTTGCAAGATGCACTGTTCCATCTTGCATGAAGTGCATGCGGTAAATTATCAGATGCCGAAGTATTTTACCATTTGTTCCTAGCCGAGAATGCAGTGTTAGCTGTCAGTTGAACTGAGGTAAAAACTCGCTAACCTGAACACTCGAATAAATATCATTAGCGGGGTTTAACGCTTTACTCCGTAAATGAATACACACGTACGCCTTTCTACGCATTTGATAACAGAGTAGACCCAGATCAGATGGCTATGTAGGAGTCATCTGATAAGGGTATGTTCTGTTTGCTTATGGAATACAATAGACCTAATTGTACAGTTTTTGTTTGGGCAAAAGTCATGTGTTGATATGCCATTTTAAAAATCTAATTAATATTCATGATATCATCATTTCATTCTTGAATATTCAATGACGAAAGAGTAAAGCCAGAATGATGGCAGTTAATGTAGGTTGAAAGTCACGCTCCTCTGGGAGTTTTCTGAATGACTTTCAACCTGTATTAACCCTTCATCCCATGACTATCCATGTAACAAATAATGTATGTATTAACCCCTCATCCCATGACTATCCATGTAACAAATAATGTATATATTAACCCCTCATCCCATGAATATCCATGTAAACAAATAATGTATGTATTAACCCCTCATCCCATGACTATCCATGTAACAAATAATGTATGTATTAACCCTTCATCCCATGACTATCCATGTAACAAATAATGTATGTATTAACCTCTCATCCCATGACTATCCATGTAACAAATAATATATGTATTAACCCTTCATCCCATGACTATCCATGTAACAAATAATGTATGTATTAAACCTTCATCCCATGACTATCCATGTAACAAATAATGTATGTATCGATATTAATTAGCATTAATATTTATAATGGCATATAAACAAGAAAAGCTTTGCGTCTGGTAACAAGAGGGCCATGATGGCCCTGATATCGCTCACCAGACAATCAGAGGAGAAGATTTTCAAAGTTTTCACTATGTTTCTATAGAAAACTGGCCACCCCTGGGGTGGGGCTTCATTTGAACCCAGGGGCATAATTCATTCCTATATTGTAGAGGACTTCAAGATGATGCTATTGCCAAATATGAAAGCTGAGAAATGTCCAGTTGCAGGAGAAAATTTCTAAAGGTTTCATAATATGTTTCTATATAAAACAAGAGGGCCATTGACAGTGTTAATTTTTCAGCAGACAACATTTCTAGCAGATGACAACCCTATCACTGCTGGGCATGACTTGACTGAAATTAGCACACAGTTTGGATTCTGATCTGACGCATATGTAACTTTATATGTGGTTTGTACAAGAATTAATTGTAAGATTGATATGCAGTAACCCTTTCCTCCATAAATACGCCTTTCTACGCCTCTGTTATAGTCACTTTATGAAACCATTGTGATAAATAGAGCTTTAAATTGCGCTCCATAGGAGCAAATGTTCTATTTATCACAATGGTTTCAAATCTACACAATTCTAAGATTTTCCTTTTCTCTAATTAATGCTCCTTATCGGTAGCTTTATTCAAAGAGGTTAGATCTAAAATAGCCTATGAGGGAATGGGTTAAAAACAGTGTGAACAAACAGACAATAATTCTGAAGCAGACAACAATACAGTACTGCTAGAGATTAGAACAGGAACTTGACCTCTCCAATGATTACATAACACGGACTGAGTATCTGGAGTCCTTCTAGCTAAGGGGAAACCTTTATACTGTAGAAGCCAATTTTAACCTCAGAACTATGATATAGGTATACTAAGTAAATCTATACACTAAATATCTAAGCTCTGGGACATGTAGTTTTTGACAAGAAGATTTTTAAAGTTTTCCCCATGCCTAACTAGTGAACCCAGCACTCTGCTACATGTACAGAAAACTGAACAACAGTAAGCTAGAAAAAAACTGGCCACCCCTGGGACAGGGCCAATTTTGACCCCAGGGGCATAATTTATATAACTTTTGTAGAGGATCTGAACATGATGTTATATGCCAAAATGAAAGCTGAGAACATAACAGTTTCAGAGGAGAAGATTTTCAAAGTTTTCACTATATATTTCTTTTGAAAACTTGACACCCCGGGGCAGGGCCAATTTTGACTCCAGGGGCATAATTTATATATATTTTGTAGAGGACCTATAGGTGATGCTATGTGCCAACGATGAAAGCTGAGAACCATGTACATCCAGAGGTTCAAATTGTTGACGACGCACGACAAACACCGACAGACGCCGACAGACGACGGACATCAGGCGATCACAAAAGCTCACCCTGAGCACTTTGTGCTCTGGTGAGCTAAAAACTGTAGAATCAGATCTATATAATTCCTTAAGCAAATAGAGTAGTGTCGGATCAGTTGGCTCCTAAATGGGAATGGAAAGGCGTATTTATGGAGAAAAGTGTTAGGTAATCCGTCCGCAGCGTATAGCGTATTTTAACCCATTACTCCATAAATACGCCATTCTAGGCCTTTGCAAACCGAGTAGACCCAAATCAGACGGCTTCTGTAGGAGCCGTCTGACAAAGGGTCTGCTCTATTTGTTAATGATATACTATAGAATTATAGTTTCTGCCATGATATAAACTTTCCGTGTCCATGTGCTGTTGCAACAATTAATCTAATTAATATTCATGGAGTCATTATTTCTGACATGAATATTCATTGAGTAAAGGGTTAACCCGTTAATCACATATTATTTTAAGTAGGCTCGTCCAGATTACACTTTTAAACCCATCCATTTTTCGAGACGGGGGAGGGGGTTACAAAAGAAATATAGCATGGTGACAATTGATTGGTTTAGCAAACAGAACAGACCCTGATCAGAGATACTTTCGTGGTCTACATTGTTCTACATCATGCATTGGATCACACGTGTAGATTGGTTAATGTATGGGGTCGTTGTTTCTTATACGAACATTTATCGGGTAAAGTGTTACGGTAAACGAATACCCATTGGTAAATCTACACTTTTCATAATAGGACATCAATTTTTAATTATTCCCATCTGTTTGTACGATATCTGGAAGGCATTTACACCTATACAGTAAAGCCTCTCTAAACCGGAGTTTAAATTTAGTATAGATATTAGTCTAACAGACAGGTGACAGCTTAATGCAGGATGAAAGTCATGCAGAAAGCTCCTCTAGGAGCTTTCTGCATGACTTCCATCCTGCATTTAGCAGCCACCTGCCTAAAACTATCTAAATTCTTCTCTACTAGAATTCCAGTTTAAAGGGGGTTTACCGTATCGTTATGAGCAGATATGTTCTACAATTAGGGGCAAACACTGTATCATAATCGTACAGTTAACAGCTGCTAAATCTTTTAACCTTTAGGCTAGACTAAAGAAAAATCCTTTTGCACATACTTTCGCCGACAACATTTTCAAAGTTTAATGTACATTTCTTCTACAACAAATGCAACATGGGTGTTAATTAGTTTGGATCCTTATGAGGCGCCGAGTTTGTCGAATCTAACCTGAATCGCGAATTCATCTTTAGCAGGGTAGAGGTTAAATCAATTACTCATGTACACTTCAATTACATAACATTAGTAGCCGAATCAAGTTTTCTCACACACGTTACTTATTGAAAACCACAGACTGATAATTCATTTACTGGCGCTCTACAGTTTAACCCTTTCCCTGTTCTATGTTTAGTGGACAAAGAAGTTATAATGAAATATGGAAGGCGGAACCGTGTACAGCCATTTTAGAAACTAAAACGGCAGACCTTGGCCAGACGGCTCCTACAAGAGTCGTATGATTTGGGTCTTCTCTGTTTGCAAATAAGTGAAACTCCGTTTATAAGCGGAAAAGAGTTAACCCGTTACTTAACAGAGAATCGTTTTGATGCCTTTGAAAACAGAATAGAACTACAGCAGATGGCTAAATTAGGAACATTTTAAATAGGTTCGGTTCTGTTTGCTTATTAAATGATATAGATGTGATTCTGTGGTTTCAGCCACGTTCAACAATTCCATTGTGCATGATGCCATTGGAACAGTTCATTGTGCATGATGCCATTGGAACAGTTCGGCTAACACAATCCGTGCTGCCGTTTCCTATCTTACATTAATATGGTATTGTTAGGTAAGAGATTGACTACTGCTAATTGATTTACATACTACAGTTTGACCATTTCCCTCTCGGAGATTCGTGTAACACATTATGACATCACGTCTATTTTAATAGGTGAATTATCATAAAGGCATATGTACACATGATGGTATATGTAGAAACCGTAGAGATAAATATAGTATATAAGTTTATATGCAAACAGAGCAGACCATGATCAGACGGCTCCTACTAGAGCCGTCTGATCTGGGTCTACTCTGTTTGTAAAGACATAAAAAGACGTTCTATATGAAGGAAAAGGTTAACAGAGTCCTCTGCCATCTAAGCCAAATTATATATGGAGATCTAAGTGATATATATTCCTAAGATGTAAACATATAATTGAAAGTTGCTCACTTGATTCCAGAAATTGGGAAAGTTGTAACTCTTAACCCCCGCAATCCCACAGATGGGGTACATGTAAACAGTTTTGACCCAGATCAGAGGAATCTCTCAAGAGCCATCTGATCAAGATCACGACTATTTGCTTAGCCAATGGATATACATTTTACCATTATATATTCTTTGTTTACGCCCCCACCTCCCTCTACCCTCGGTATGAGAAATGTATGAGTTTAAAAATCGGACTTGGACGAGTTGACTAGATAATGTGGGGTTTCAATGCTTAAATTATACATTACAACACCAATGGTTATCTTAAAGAAAAGAAAATTAAAATACCATGATTTAGAATTAAAAACTGATACGCTGGGTGTAAAGTTTGGGGACATTTACCAACATTTTTCAGACACAAGCAGTTAGCTTGGCCACTCATGGTCGATCATGCTGTCTACAGTTCTTATCATTCAGGATATATGTGTCTATTCAATAAAGTGTAACTTAATCTTTTCCTTCATATAAAGGCTTGTTCGCGTCTTTGAAAACAGGGTAGACCCAGATCAGACGGCTCATGTAGAAGTCGTCTGATATCGGTCTGCTCTGCTTGAAAATGCACAGAAAGACATATTGATGGAGTAAATGGGTAACATATTTTTTTTAACAAAGTTAATTATTTTCTAACTGAATACAATACTTTAAACATAGAATATAAACAGAAAAGTAGCATTTACAGATTTTTGCTTTTTATACCGTCAACTGATACACGATTGTGAAAAATATACTAAAAACCAAATTCTATTTTAATTGACCCTTATTTTAATTGACCCTTATTTTAATTATTTTAATTGACCCTTATTTTAATTGACCCTTATTTTAATTGACCCTTATTTTAATTATTTTAATTGACCCTTATTTTAATTGACCTTATTTTAATTGACCCTTATTTTAATTGACCCTTATCCCGCTAGCCGACACTTTAGTCGCATTTGCAAACAGCCTCACTCCGGACGAGATGCGGATTCATTAAACATCTCACCAGGATCCAAACTGTTTGATATTTGACCAGTAGTTTAGCTAAAGCACGTGTCACGACATTTAGTCAAGCGTTTCTCAAAAGATCGACCACATCAAAGTAGTCAAAACTGCAGCAGATCCAAGTTTGAGCAGGCAGCGTTTTTACAGAAATATAACGACTAAATAATTATAATATATTGACTAAATGATTATAATATACGCACCATTTCCATTCATTGCCCTTTTTCTTGGCGATAGTGAAAAGGGTTTCCAGGAAGAGCAATAACAAAGCCCCACCCAGGTACCAGCTCCAGACGTTGTGGGTCACCATATACAGTCTCCATATGGCCATTATCCCATGGAATGCAAAAAGTAGGCGCACGAGTACCGCACGTGTAATTATCAGGATACTCATATTTGCACACAAAGTTTCCTTGTCACTGATGACTCAAAGATAAATCCTTTTCTCACTGACACATAAATGTAAATGTAATTAACTGTACTTGGTTGTCAGATTGTCAGCACCTAAAGTTGATATATCAATAGCCGATATCTCGCATCATTCATCAGGAGCCAATAGCGTCTAAGACACATTCATCCAATACCATTTTGTTACAATATTCTTAACTGGCGATTTAAGAATCTTTGAAATTATTCCCGGCTAAAATATCCAATACCGCCGCACAATCTTGCCCGTCACCAACAGATTTCATTCATATTTGAACCACAGCTATTATTTACAAGTAGCTACAACAAAGTAACAGTTGCATTAAGACATCATTTTGACATTAATTACTAGCGTACGTAATTTTATTAGTACTGGTACTTCAATTCTTTGCCATTGCCGAACAAATCGTTTCTCCGATACAAAATACTATTCACTGATTATAAAGAAAATACATAAACAGTTTTAACGTTATCCTTAAATTGTGTTGCTCACAAGTATCTTGCATTACTATAAGTATTAAGGCAATAGGTGAACAGTGATACTTGTCTGATCGAAGTTTTTCTAACAGCACCTTCACGACACGCTATTGCTCTCCTTGTTATTAATCCTCTTCTGCTTCTCTCGACAATAGGGTATCCTTTTATACCGTGACGAGCGGACTCTCTCCATCATACTGCACTAGCGCTACCAGCCCAGCCTCACGTTTGTTTATTAACTATTCTTGTAAAACAAACATACCAGACGGGAGTTAACACTTAATCGCGTCGAAAACTTTGTGTCGTTAGAAAATATTGTGTTCAAGAATTACCACAGAAAATTAATCACCTTTGCATGATTAGTAATTCAAATACCTTGGATTCTGAGAGACATATGGGTCTAAACTGTGTGTAAATATTATCCGAAAATTCTCCAATACATTACAGGAGGTACTATAAACTTTGGCGGGGGCGTAGTCCTCACAAGGTGCATGTCTTTATCTTGACAAATTATCACCACGCACGATACGCTAATCTCTCAGACTCTTGTTATTAAGCACAGATAAAAATGCCTTGTTATAATGATCAACCCTTACTCTGGTATTTGTTACCTGAATTGCGTTTACAGACAACTTAAATCCACGATAAGACGCCCAGTAACTGCACGTTTCATCAAGATCCAAGCTGCCTGACACCCGGTATATAGCTTCTCAAACGCTTCATCGAATCGGGAGTAGTCCTAATTGCAGCAGATCACAGAGTTAAGGGATAAAAGAGCCGTACTAAGAAACGTTCTTCTTAAAAGTACATGTACTTCAGGGGTTTTCAGGGGAAGTCACGACTTAAAATGCACTGTTTAGGTGTTAAGGTATGTTGTGTACTTTAAGAAAAATACCTATTATATAATATTTCTTTTTACTTGGTGGTGGTGGCTTGGCCTAGTGGTTGAGCGTTGAGCTGATAACCTAGGGGACCGGGGTTGTAGTGTAATCGCGCCATAGGTAAGCAGTACTCATTATTGTAGGGGGAATAAATGTTCAGAAGGCTGAGCGGTCATTTTGACTGAAAGTAGACTATAACTAAGTACCCTTATTTAATTAATAATCCCAACCTCCTTCTACGCCATTTCAAACAGAGTAGATCTATATCAGACAACTCATGTATGAGCTGTCTGATCAGGATCTGTCACAGATGCATTTCACTGTTATTTGTCATGGCAATACAATTCCTTATTTTACGAATATATTATAAAGCAATGTTTTCTTTGAGTGTGTTGTTGCTGCTGCGGCAGCTGTTATTATTGTGGGGTAAGAGCTTAACTCTGACCTCACCCACATCAAGGATCCACTGGTCACATTTTAAAAATATTCTTTGTGATATATTATGGTCTTGTTTTGACAATTACCTTGCTCGACACAATTTGCGAAACACATTTAGACGCACTGAGCCAGTGGGATTGGTAAGATACCATCTTAGAGAAATAATTAGCATCGTTATTTTGGACAAGTATACATCTATCGAGATTGAAAATATGTAATAGCAGTTTATCGACGTTAGCTTTGTGTATATGTTATCACGTTATATATATATTGTATATATACTATATTTACAGCATTTGTTTTTATTAAACCAACATCAAAGTTAGGGATTGGGTTTTCAGTCCATCCATTCGTCTGTCCATCTTGGCGCATATACATATTCTTAAGTGGTTGGGTTTTAACATAATACGAAATTATTATAATTATATTATTCATCCCGTGAATACCGGATTCATTTGTTCTTCAAGTAAAGCAAAAGTAGAAATGCAAAAAGACAAAATTGCAGACTCGGTTTATTTGAGTCTGCTCATGAACAGTAATTAAAAGTGCAACACTACTCGCACCGGATTAAGCAGTATTCAATTTTAAAAACTAATAAAATCAAAACTAATGATCCCGAAGGACCAGAAGATATAACAACGCTGAGAATTATCTATTATAATCAGATATATTATAATTTCATTCGCAAACAGATCAGAACTTGATCGGACGACTCCTGTAGGAGTTTGGATCCGGATGAGACACCGAGTAACTCTCACGTGATTTACATTTTTATATGATGGTGTCCAATACTTATACAATGCAATGTTTACTAATTATATTTTTTATATCCAGACTGGTTATATAATATAAATATATGACGGATATACACTTTAAGAATTTAACAATGGGCGGTTGAGTTATAAAGAAGACGAAAAGAAAAACATATCGGTTGTCAAAAAGCGAACCACAATCACAAGCACTAAATTTCTAAAACAAATGTCCTTGTTCTTTGATAGTTTTTTTCTGCGTGCTCCCCGTTTAAGGTATGTCGCAGATATCTCCAGTATGATTATTACAAATGCTTAAATTGATGCTATTGACAAATTGAAGAACTAGCCAGATATTTCCTCTTGGACTTTTTGTGGGGGTGGTGGGTATGCGTACATGCGTGCGTGCGTGCGTGCGTGCGTGCGTGCGTGCGTGCGTGCGTGCGTGCGTGCGTGCGTGCGTGCGGTGCGTGCGTGCGTGCGTGCGTGCGCGCGTGTGTGTGTGTGTGTGTGTGTGTGTTGTGTGCGCGCGCGTGCGTGTGTGTGTTTTCAGTCAAAGTTGAAACAGGCATCTTTGACATCCAAACATTCACAAGTTGAAACAGGCCCAGACTATCATTCATGTTACCTTACCATTATTCCAATGCACAAATAACATATTCCGTGCTAAATTGTCGTACTTTGTAAAAAAATGTTTTCCTGACAAGATAACATCCAGTCTGATAAGTTATGTTTTGTTGGTGTTCTACATAGTAGGGATGGGTAGCACTTAAACTGCCGCATTGGATCGAAAAACTCAAGGAACAGGTGCTTTCCCTAACCAGTGTAAGGAATATGTTCATGGCTTGTCTGTTTCTGGTCAATAATTCAACTGCGATTGCCTTACCATTGTTATTAACTATATGCCAATTGGAAATCTACATATAATTATACACATATTGTAACAATGATATTAATTTTCTTAATGCCATTGTCCCTATTCAGGTATATAGTTCGCATTTCTAGTAAAGTAGAAAGTTATTAGCATGGAGATGACGGACAATACGAAGTTTTGCATGTTACCTGGTCAGAATACAAACGAATTTGCTTGCTCACTTCTGTTTTATGGTCAATGATAGACGCTCATCAACTTCTTCCAGTTGGTACTGAAATGCCGGGATATTTACGTTGTCATTAAATGTGTTTCCTATAACTTTCATATGCCTTTGTTTCGCTATAACTATCGATTAAATGATCTTAAATCCCCCACTGCCTCACGGTCTATTTGACTGTAATGCTCATTATCTGATTGCCGGACTCTATATTCTGATTTGATCTCCCAGTGTTCTTAACTGAAAATATTTTAAACATTATATATATATATATATATATATATATATATATATATATATATATATATATATATATATATATATATATATATATATATATATTCTGTCACTGACATTGCCAAACACGCGACACAACATTTATAATTATTTTCTTTTTTAACAGTTGGCCAAGACCTAAACTCACTGACGTTGATACATACTTCACAACCAGTTCCAATTTGCAATATACACTGTTTTCAGTACATGTTCTATGTTCATCCCATGTATATAGAAACTTGATACATCAGAAAACTATACAATTATTTTGCATATAATCAATATGCTGGTGACTTATAGGCCCAAGGGTAGGTGCTATCTGAGAATTTGTTACTTAATTTACTGTCATTGGTATATTTGTACAATGGGCAAGTCACAAGAAAGATACATTCTTTTAACACTTGCAAGTGCAATTTAGCCTTGATTGCGAAACACTAGAGTTTGCATTAAAATGTTGGCTATGCAAGACGTAGCAATTGTAGTAAATAAGGACTTATTAGGATACATTTGGTCAAGCGATATGTATATATTTAGATAAACAAGCAACTTATACTATAGGTAGTGTCTCTATTCATCATATCTGTCACTAACATGTATATTTCCGATTTTTTTTTAAAATAATGCCTATACTAAACTACATGGGACATATGTTTAGTTTTTGTGAAACTGATGCCTAGTTCGTTGTCATCAGACATTGGTCCGATTGCGGCGCCTTAGCAAATAGAGTAGACCCAGATCAAATGGATCCTGTAAGAGTCATCTGACCAGAGTGTACTCTGTTTGCTTAGAAAATAATGTAGATCTGATTCTACGGTTTCTACCATGACCAAAATGTCCTGTGTTTGTACATGTATGCTGTTACAAGTCTTAATGTCCTGTGTTTGTACATGTATGCTGTTACAAGTCTTAATGTCCTGTGTTTGTATGCTGTTACAAGTCTTAATGTCCTGTGTTTGTATGCTGTTACAAGTCTTAATGTCCTGTGTTTGTATGCTGTTACAAGTCTTAATGTCCTGTGTTTGTACATGTATGCTGTTACAAGTCTTAATGTCCTGTGTTTGTATGCTGTTACAAGTCTTAATGTCCTGTGTTTGTATGCTGTTACAAGTCTTAATGTCCTGTGTTTGTATGCTGTTACAAGTCTTAATGTCCTGTGTTTGTATGCTGTTACAAGTCTTAATGTCCTGTGTTTGTATGCTGTTACAAGTCTTAATGTCCTGTGTTTGTATGCTGCTACAAGTCTTAATGTCCTGTGTTTGTATGCTGCTACAAGTCTTAATGTCCTGTGTTTGTATGCTGTTACAAGTCTTAATGTCCTGTGTTTGTATGCTGTTACAAGTCTTAATGTCCTGTGTTTGTATGCTGTTACAAGTCTTAATGTCCTGTGTTTGTATGCTGTTACAAGTCTTAATGTCCTGTGTTTGTATGCTGTTACAAGTCTTAATGTCCTGTGTTTGTATGCTGTTACAAGTCTTAATGTCCTGTGTTTGTATGCTGTTACAAGTCTTAATGTCCTGTGTTTGTATGCTGTTACAAGTCTTAATGTCCTGTGTTTGTATGCTGCTACAAGTCTTAATGTCCTGTGTTTGTATGCTGTTACAAGTCTTAATGTCCTGTGTTTGTATGCTGTTACAAGTCTTAATGTCCTGTGTTTGTATGCTGTTACAAGTCTTAATGTCCTGTGTTTGTATGCTGTTACAAGTCTTAATGTCCTGTGTTTGTATGCTGTTACAAGTCTTAATGTCCTGTGTTTGTATGCTGTTACAAGTCTTAATGTCCTGTGTTTGTATGCTGTTACAAGTCTTAATGTCCTGTGTTTGTATGCTGTTACAAGTCTTAATGTCCTGTGTTTGTATGCTGTTACAAGTCTTAATGTCCTGTGTTTGTATGCTGTTACAAGTCTTAATGTCCTGTGTTTGTATGCTGCTACAAGTCTTAATGTCCTGTGTTTGTATGCTGTTACAAGTCTTAATGTCCTGTGTTTGTATGCTGTTACAAGTCTTAATGTCCTGTGTTTGTATGCTGTTACAAGTCTTAATGTCCTGTGTTTGTATGCTGTTACAAGTCTTAATGTCCTGTGTTTGTATGCTGTTACAAGTCTTAATGTCCTGTGTTTGTATGCTGTTACAAGTCTTAATGTCCTGTGTTTGTATGCTGTTACAAGTCTTAATGTCCTGTGTTTGTATGCTGTTACAAGTCTTAATGTCCTGTGTTTGTATGCTGTTACAAGTCTTAATGTCCTGTGTTTGTATGCTGTTACAAGTCTTAATGTCCTGTGTTTGTATGCTGTTACAAGTCTTAATGTCCTGTGTTTGTATGCTGTTACAAGTCTTAATGTCCTGTGTTTGTATGCTGTTACAAGTCTTAATGTCCTGTGTTTGTATGCTGTTACAAGTCTTAATGTCCTGTGTTTGTATGCTGTTACAAGTCTTAATGTCCTGTGTTTGTATGCTGTTACAAGTCTTAATGTCCTGTGTTTGTATGCTGTTACAAGTCTTAATGTCCTGTGTTTGTATGCTGTTACAAGTCTTAATGTCCTGTGTTTGTATGCTGTTACAAGTCTTAATGTCCTGTGTTTGTATGCTGTTACAAGTCTTAATGTCCTGTGTTTGTATGCTGTTACAAGTCTTAATGTCCTGTGTTTGTATGCTGTTACAAGTCTTAATGTCCTGTGTTTGTATGCTGTTACAAGTCTTAATGTCCTGTGTTTGTATGCTGTTACAAGTCTTAATGTCCTGTGTTTGTATGCTGTTACAAGTCTTAATGTCCTGTGTTTGTATGCTGTTACAAGTCTTAATGTCCTGTGTTTGTATGCTGTTACAAGTCTTAATGTCCTGTGTTTGTATGCTGTTACAAGTCTTAATGTCCTGTGTTTGTATGCTGTTACAAGTCTTAATGTCCTGTGTTTGTATGCTGTTACAAGTCTTAATGTCCTGTGTTTGTATGCTGTTACAAGTCTTAATGTCCTGTGTTTGTATGCTGTTACAAGTCTTAATGTCCTGTGTTTGTATGCTGTTACAAGTCTTAATGTCCTGTGTTTGTATGCTGTTACAAGTCTTAATGTCCTGTGTTTGTATGCTGTTACAAGTCTTAATGTCCTGTGTTTGTATGCTGTTACAAGTCTTAATGTCCTGTGTTTGTATGCTGTTACAAGTCTTAATGTCCTGTGTTTGTATGCTGTTACAAGTCTTAATGTCCTGTGTTTGTATGCTGTTACAAGTCTTAATGTCCTGTGTTTGTATGCTGTTACAAGTCTTAATGTCCTGTGTTTGTATGCTGTTACAAGTCTTAATGTCCTGTGTTTGTATGCTGTTACAAGTCTTAATGTCCTGTGTTTGTATGCTGTTACAAGTCTTAATGTCCTGTGTTTGTATGCTGTTACAAGTCTTAATTTCCTGTGTTTGTATGCTGTTACAAGTCTTAATGTCCTGTGTTTGTATGCTGTTACAAGTCTTAATGTCCTGTGTTTGTATGCTGTTACAAGTCTTAATGTCCTGTGTTTGTATGCTGTTACAAGTCTTAATGTCCTGTGTTTGTATGCTGTTACAAGTCTTAATGTCCTGTGTTTGTATGCTGTTACAAGTCTTAATGTCCTGTGTTTGTATGCTGTTACAAGTCTTAATGTCCTGTGTTTGTATGCTGTTACAAGTCTTAATGTCCTGTGTTTGTATGCTGTTACAAGTCTTAATGTCCTGTGTTTGTATGCTGTTACAAGTCTTAATGTCCTGTGTTTGTACATGTATGCTGTTTACAAGTCTTAATGTCCTGTGTTTGTATGATGTTACAAGTCTTAATGTCCTGTGTTTGTATGCTGTTACAAGTCTTCACAAGTGTATAAGTCTTACTATTCATGATGCGATTATAGAGATCGTTATAGAGAAGCTATACATACACCCCGTTCTACAGTTGTCTCAGCGTTGTTTTATATAACTTCCCTTTCAACACAATAAGACAAGTGACCACCGAACACAACGAGTTCTAACCTGTGTCTTAGAGACAGCTGGTAGGTAAATACAGGGCGAAAAATATACAGAAACCTTTGTGTAGCATCCTGCAATTAGCAATCCCCTTGTTTTACATATGTAATTGTTTATTCATAAAGTGGTTGCTTTGGAGAGCTATTTACTGTATTTCATGCACACACTCCTGGTGATGACACACCTTGTTCAGTATGCTGTTTAATGTTTACCTTTATTCCACTGTAAACAATCATGTCTGCTCATCTCATCTGAATCCGAGCTGTTTGCAAAAATGCGAGTCAAGTCTCATCTAACGGGGACAGGTATAACCAATTTATGTTTGGTGTACCTAAATCAGTGTAGACCAAGCTATCTGGTCAAATTCGACACTTTTTAGCCTTACAAATTATATTCAAAGGTTCTCAAAAGTGACGGATATCTTGCAGAAACACTTCTTCAAAAGACAATTACACTGACCCATAATGCATATTAGAATGACACATAATGCATATTAGACTAACCCATAATGCATCTTTGTGCAAGTGCTTTTAGAAAATGAGGATAAGATTTGTTAACATTAGAAGTTCACAATTACACGTTGTATTAAAGAAACGTATAGTATTGCTTAACATTCTGATCAGAGCAAAAATATTCTAATCCTAATTAATATATTAGTAATGTAATTCTACGCTGTACAGTAGAACCTGTCTTAAGCGGCCATCCAGTATAGGTCAAAGTATGGGTCTGTAAGGCAGGTGGTAGATTAATGCAGATAAAAGGTAATGAAGAAAGCTGCTATATGAGCTTTCTGCATGATTTTGCCCTGAATTAAGTAACCACCTGCTTCATAAGACTCGTGTGTTCAATAAATGAAAGACAGGTTCTACTGATTAGCAAAGCTATAAGGGTATTTATCAGATGTGTTGTCTTAATACAGGAGTGTGTCATTGTTTAACAATTTCCTTGATAAACTGTCATAAAAGAAATAATGGCATCATAATAATTAATAAGCCGACAATTTATAATAGCATGTGAACACAGGAAGGTTAACTGGAGAATCAGATCTAGTTTTATTTTTCATAAGCAAACAGAGCAGATCCTGATCAGGGTCTATTGCTTGCAAAAGCGCAAAGAAAATAGTTGGAATTGACTGTTAATTGGTTACGTTCGCAAAAATTCAAATTATGTTACAAAAATACCTTTAGAACAATGGAATGGAAATGACAATTTAATATTTGATCTTAGCAAGAATGGATATCATATATAATATCGATGTTAGCCATTATCTCGCTATCCACGACTTGCAAACAGCTTGAATTCAGATGAAACTTCGGGTAACTCGGCGTAACATTAGAATTAACTCCGGGTAACTCGGCGTAACATTAGGATTAACTCCGGGTCACTCGGCGTAACATTAGGATCTGAACTGTTTGACACTCGGTCAATAGTTTCTCAGAAGACTGATTGCATCGGACTTACAGTAAACTCTGTCTTAAGCATCCATGCATGTATTGAACATAGATGTCTTTAAAAGCATATGGTTGCTTAATGCAGGGTAAAAGTAATGCAGAAAGCTCATTTAGGAGCTTTCTGCATTACCTTTGACCTGCATTAAGCTACCACATGTCTTAGATACCTATAATTAGACCTCTTTTTGATGGCAACTTAAGACAGATTCTAATGTAGAAAAATTGCATCCGTTTAAGACTTTGAGCAGAGATTATATTGTTTTATAGCGGAGTATGGGTTGTTGCGAATAATGTCGATCTTCAATATTCATTACAATGTAACTATTAGTTTTTGCCAGTTTTTATTGCAGCTCGCTGGCATGTTTAACACGTTCCCTCATATAAACGCTTTTTCAAGCCGTTGCAAATAGAGTAGCCCAGATCAGACAGATCCTGCAGGAGCCGTTAGATCAGGGTCGGTGATCTTTGCTTATGGAATAATGTAGATTTGATTTTACAGTTTAATCCTTTGTTAATAATGATGCATATATATGTGTACGGTCACTATTTTCACGTATTCAACAGGTAAAGTGTTAGTTCTAACATAAGGTAAGCATAAAGTATATACACCAGCAAGTGTGCATGGCATGCGGCATAGATTTATCATTCAGTTGATTATCAATAATCAACAGTAGAGTCTCGCTATAGCTACGATATCATTTACCAACACAGCATTCATTAACAGAATTAAGCTACTACCTGTTTGTTGGAGTTTTTTTGGTGGTATGTTTTCTTTTTGTTGTTGTTTTTAAAAATGCAAAGTAATAAACTATCACCTGTCTTGAAAAGCTCACTACAGGATACAAAAAATACAAAAATCCCTCTACCAGCGTTTATCAGAACGTTGTCATGCAGGAGCTTTCTGCATTAGTTTAAGTCTGTATTAAACACCCGTATGCTTTAGAAGACGCCAATGTCTACTCATTTTCATTTAGTGGTCGCACTACAGGGGTGCTACTGTATTGACTAATTACAGAATATTTCCATTTCAACTCCCTTCGCTAAAACCAATGTCCACGGTAGTAAATACAAATTGTATCTGGATAAAATAAATATAGAAAAAATACTTTATATATACATCAAAGCCCATATATACATTAAACCATAGTCATTAAAACACACAATTACACCTCCTTTGCATAGAGTAGAACCTGACTAAGAGGCCGATCATTTATTGGGCAGAGGAGTCTTAAATCAGGTGGTTGCTTAAAACAGGACCAAAGTAATAAGAAAGCTCCTATATACGTTTTACCTGCATTATGCTACCACCTGTTTTACAGACTCATAGTTTGACTGTTTTGATGGCCACTTAACCCTTTCCCTGTCCTATGTTTATTACAAATTTCAATATCTACTGAATATTCATAGATAAAATAGTTTAGGCCCAGGGCCCATAATCCAAACCCTCCCCCCACTAGCGGGATTTTTGTACACCTATATTTTCTTAAAGCTTAGGGTATATGTTAACAAGTTCCGGTTGTTGGAAGAGTAGGGGATTCTGGATAAGCATATGGTCAGCGTGTTTCCATGACAACCGCTAACATTTCGAAGTTTCAGCGTTAGCGTCATTAAGATGCCAAAACATCATTTATTTTGTTTATAAAACATCCAAAATAGTTTTAAAATAATATCAATATGTTTATTACATGTCAGGTGTCTTTTATTCATAATTTGCTCATTTGCATATTCATTAATATTAATGAGAAACAATATGCTTAAATTGTTAAAAAATGGCCTTATTTAGCAAATGGATATGTTATGTTTATTCATTTTTCATATTAAAAGGTTTCAAATGACACATAAATGTTGCCAGGTCATTTATTTATTCATTTTATGTTGCATAGATACACAGTATTGCTTCAGTATAGCAAAGAAAGTGGGTTGGGTAAAATGACCCCACAAAATGTAACAAATGCTACTTTGTCAATAAGTGGTTTTAAGATGAATGACAAAGTATATTTACATAAATCACAACAACGTTCTCTATGCCCATAATTGTCCAAGTTTGAGAACAAACTACTATCGTGTCTGTTTATGTGCTTTATCCCTAACCCCGAACCAAAATGGGACATTATATCGACACCGTTCTTCCTCTTCAGTCTCCAGCTGGCCGATCTCGCCAGCCGGTGTAACGAAGTAAAGTGACCCCCATAGAATACTGACCCCCTGGTCACTATTCTTCAGAAAAAGCGACCCCCTTTCTGAAAAATATCGACTCCCCTCTGAAAAATAGTGACCCCCTCCGCGATATATCTATAAAACATTGACCCCCGCCCCAATTATTACTAACAAATTAGTAACCATTGCAAATACTTGAATACCTAATATTGTTGCGGCTACAGTTTTGTTTTTTGTTGCTGCAGCATCGGGTGGGTGGGTATGTGTGGGTGTGTGGGTGTGGTAGCGCGTGTGTGTGTGTGGGGGGGGGGGGGTAAACGAAATTTAACGGAAACGCTTTATTATTTAGAAACTGTCAATATTTTGAAAAATGTTGACACTAGCAGATGAGTGACAGTGGGTGTGAAGTAGTAGTTTTATTAGTAGAAGTAGTGGTAATATAACTTATTTTAAGGGGACATTTACAATGCATTTTGAGTATAACAACCTTTTCTGTGCGATCTAATAAATGGTTCTATACTTCTAACAGCGACCGACCTTACTTGTCAAATCATGTTTTTAAATCTTTACAGTAAGTAAACTGTTCTTTTTATAAAGGCAAATACTACTACTTGTGTATTTTATTTTGTACCCTTGAGTAATGATTCCCAATATAAACGAACACAAACGCAAATTAAGTTCAATTGAATATAAAAGGATAAAAGTTGACGATTAATCTCAGTCTGATTGGCAAACTGTTTTGAAACTCAACAGGTGCTGATACTTTCGATGTCATACATTTGACTTACTAGGCAGCCACAAATAGGTGACGAACACACAAGGAAAACTATCTTCTCTAGGTTATGTTATGAATAGAATATAAGATTCGTGTTCGTGATTTATTGGATCTATTAAACTCGTCCTTTCAGACAAAAATAAACACGCAACAAATCTTTGCTGTGTGGTTTTCTACAAAGCTCGTTTAAAACAAAAGTAAAAACATTATGAACAACTAATCTAATGTTTATTATCTGCAGAGGACAATGGCCTGTTACAAACGTACACACCATATTGCTATGGTATATGTCACACGTGCTTGACCTTTTATATAAGGAAATCAACAGCATCTCTTCGACAATAATTGACACAATTCTCTATAAATTAAATTGTATTCCGATGTTGTGTAGGGGTGTGTGGGTGCGTGCGGAAGGGTGTTTATTTACTATAAGTGATTGTTACGTGCATGTGTGTGTGTGTACATGCGCGCGCGTGCGTGTGTGTGCTAGTCTGTACGAACAATGATTACAAGTCGTATTACTTGGCGTCCATTGTGCGCATTAGTCATGATATATTAAACGGGGCTCAAAATGATATTACTAGGGGTCACACATCTGTAACAATTATGACCAAGGTTAAATATTTTTTTCGAAATACGTGAAACCCTTTCTTTAAAGTATACTTGAGGCAAATTAAAGTTGCTGGTGTTGTTCAAAATATCACGAAGGTGGGCCAAAGCATTATTACCGGGGATCATTATTGTTTAAAAAATACTGACCGGGGTTCGATATTCTTCAGACAAAAAAAATTACACCCATCCTTTCTACAACATACTTGAGTTCAATTAGCATTGGGCGCATTGGTCATTATATAATAAACGTGGCTAAAAATAATCTATGAAAGGGGGTCACTACATCTGTAAGAATTATAACCAAGGTTAAATATTTTTCGAGTAAAGTTAAACCCTTTCCTTAAATTATACTGGAGATAGATTTGAGTTTCAGGGAGTTGTTCAACATATCATGAATTTGTGTCAAAGCAATATGACCGGGTGTCGCTATTTTTTAAAAAATACTGACCGGGGGTCAGTATTCTTCAGAAAATGTGACCCCCTATGTACAAAATGCTTGGGTTCAATTAACATTGTGCGTTGTTGCAACCTGAATTGTAATAACAACCGGAATTGTAATAAAATGTATTACAAAACTGGTTATGATGCGAAAACGTTATTACAATTGGTGGTGAACCTGAATTGTAATAACAACCTGAAGTGTAATAAAATTATATTTAGTCTGTATTTGTGTGTCTATGTGAGTATGAATGTGCGCACGTGCTAGTATGTTGATAGTATGTGTATGCGTGTAGTTTGTATGGGAGGGGCGCATGCGTGTGCGCGCATGTGTACATGTATGAAGTAATACATCAGATATTCTAGAAGATAGTACAACGACTTAGAAATTTTTATTACAAAACTGGTTATGATGCGAAAACGTTATTACAATTGGTGGTCAACCTGAATTGTAATAACAACCTGAAGTGTAGTAGTTGTTGTGTTACAGAATGTACAAACAACAGTACCAGTAGTAATAGTAATATAAGTAGTAGTAATAATAGTAGTAGTAACAATGATCACTATAGTAGTTTTAGAAGTGGTATAAGTAATAGCCAAACGCGTTGTTGTCGTTGTTGTATTAGTGGAAGTACGGGTTCTTGTAGTATTACATTTGGGAAGACGTTATCCTTTTCTTATGAACACGTTTGTAAAAAACAACAACACTTGTTTCCTTCGCAAACATTTTAGAGCAAGATCAGGCGCTAGGTAATTCGGCCAATCAGATACAAAATAAAACATCAGAAATGTCAAGAGTTGTCATTGTCTATATTAAATTACACTGTGTTTAGTTTTGTTTAAACAGAAAATATTTTTCCCAGTGTACAATAAGTACAGGTTAAATAAAATCGAGTAAGGTTAAATTCTGTCTTAAATTATACCAGAGGTAGATTAAGTTGACAGGAGTTGGTCAACATATCATGAATGTGTGTCAAAGTACTAAGACCGGGATCGCTATTTTTTCAAAAATACTGACCGGGGGTCGATATTCTTCAGAAAATGTGACCCCCTGTGTACAAAATACTTGGGTTCAGTTAGCAAGGCGCGCATTAGCCATGATATGACAAACAGGGCTGAAATTGCTCTGACCGGGGATCATGACATCTGTAATTATGACCAAAGTTAAATAGTTTACGAGTAAAGTTAAACCCTTTCTTTAAATTATACAGGAGGTAGATTAAAGTCGCGGGAACTGTTCAACATATCATGAACGTGTGTCAAAGTACTATGACCGGGGGTCGCTATTTTTTAAAAAATACTGACCGGGGGTCGATATTCTTCAGAAAATGTGACCCCCTATGCACAAAATACTTGGGTTCAATCAGTATTGCGCGCTTTAGTCATTACAGGATAAACACGGCTGAAATTGCTATGACCGGGGGTCACTACATCTGTAAGAATTATGACACAGGTTAAATAAAATCGAGTAAAGTTAAATTCTGTCTTAAATTATACCAGAGGTAGATTAAGTTCGCAGGAGTTGGTCAACATATCATGAACGTGTGTCAAAGTACTATGACCGGGGTCGCTATTTTTTAAAAAATACTGACCGGGGGTCGATATTCTTCAGAAAATGTGACCCCCTGTGTACAAAATACTTGGGTTCAGTTAGCAAGGCGCGCATTAGCCATGATATGACAAACAGGGCTGAAATTGCTCTGACCGGGGATCATGACATCTGTAATTATGACCAAAGTTAAATAGTTTACGAGTAAAGTTAAACCCTTTCTTTAAATTATACAGGAGGTAGATTAAAGTCGCGGGAACTGTTCAACATATCATGAACGTGTGTCAAAGTACTATGACCGGGGGTCGCTATTTTTTAAAAAATACTGACCGGGGGTCGATATTCTTAAGAAAATGTGACGCCCTATGCACAAAATACTTGGGTTCAATCAGTATTGCGCGCTTTAGTCATTACAGGATAAACACGGCTGAAATTGCTATGACCGGGGGTCACTACATCTGTAAGAATTATGACACAGGTTAAATAAAATCGAGTAAGGTTAAATTCTGTCTTAAATTATACCAGAGGTAGATTAAGTTGGCAGGAGTTGGTCAACATATCATGAACGTGTGTCAAAGTACTATGACCGGGGTCGCTATTTTTTAAAAAATACTGACCGGGGGTCGATATTCTTCAGAAAATGTGACCCCCTATGCACAAAATACTTGGGTTCAATTAGGATTGCGCTTTAGTCATTACAGTATAAACACGGCTGAAATTGCTATGACCGGAGTTCACTACATCTGTAAGAATTATGACCAACGTTAAATAAAATCGAGTAAAGTTAAACTCTTTCCTAAATTATACTGGCGGTAGATTAAGTTCGCGGGAGTTGTTCAACATATCACGAACGTGTGTCAAAGCACTATGACCGGGGGTCGATTTTTTTTTTTATAAGATACTGACCGGGGGTCGATTTTCTTTCAGAAAATGTGACCCCTATGAACAAAATACTTGGGTTCAATTAGCAGTGCGCGCTTTAGTCATGATATAATAAACGCTGCTCAAATTGCTATGACCGGGGGTCACTTCATCTATAATAATAATGACCATGGTTAATTTTTTTCGAGTAAAGTTTAACTTTCTTTAATTATACTGGAGATAGATTAAAAAGCAGTATGACCGGGGGTTGCCCTTTTTTAAGAATATTGACCAGGGTCGATATTCTTCAGTAAAAGTGCCCCCTTTCTAAATAATACATTTGTTCTAATGAACGTTGTGCACATTGGTCAGTGATAAAAAGGGCTCAAAATGCTATGACCGTGCGGTCACTAGGTAGGTAGGGTAGGGTAGGGTAGGGTAGGGTAGGGTAGGTAGGTAGGTAGGTAGGTAGGTAGATAGTAGTATTTAAAGTAGTAGTAGTATAGGTAGTAGTAGCAGTAGTATAGGTAGTGGAAGTAGTATAGGTGGAATGTAGTAGGCAATAGCAGAAGTAGTACTAGGAAGTAGGAATAGTAGTAGTAGCAGTTGTAGCAGCAGCAGCGGCAGTAGTAGGTGGATGGGTTTGTGGGTGGTTGGGTTTGTGCTTGAGTGGGTGGCTGGGTTTTGGGTGGGTGGTTTTTTTATTGGGTATGTGTGAAGGTAGGTAGGTAATAGGATGAGGTATAGGAGTAGTAGTAGTAGGAGGAGTAGTATGTGTAGTTGTGGGATTAATAGTAGTAGTAGTTGTTGTAGTAGTGGTAGTAGTAGTAGTAGCGGTAATTATAGTAGTAGTAGTAGTAGTAGTAGTGACGGTGGTGGTGGTGGTAGACGAAGCAAACACAACAACAACAACAACAACAAAAATATTATTTCCCACTTCGCTAAAATAATTCAAAAGGCATGATGTCGAACACCTATGTTGCCTCACTTCGATGAGACTTATTTCAATTAATTTCAATAGGTGATACATTACAAATGTATTCAAAATATGGATATGATATATGGCATTGCACACAGTATTGACCATACAAAAATCCACTGCCAAATGAAGTTTTGTTTAGTTTTACAGTGACTGACACAATGTTCCATCCATGAAATTTTAAGTTAGAACTTAGATTATTGAAATTTTAACAGCTATTTACGTTTTGTAAAGTGTCAGATAGAAGTCAATACAACATTTTACAATTCATTAAATGATCTCTTCATATATACATGTACATGTGTTCCTACGTGCGTGTAAGTGTGTGCGTGAGTGTTTGTGTGCTTGCATGTATGAGAGTGTTTCGAAGTGTATGTGTAAGTATCGGTATATGTGCGTGCGTGCGTTCATATGTGTACCGGTATGTGTGCGTACATGCGTTCGTGTGTGTAATTGTGTATGTACATGCGTGTTGTGTGTGTGTGTGTGTGCGTGCGGGCGTATGTTTTGTTGAAACAAAGACAGGGAGTCACTATTCTATGGGGGGTCGCAATTCTTCGTAAGGGGTCAGTTTTCTTCGTGTGCAGGGGTCGTAATATTATGACCGGGGGGTCAAAATACTATGACCGGGGGTCACTATTTTTTAAAAAATACTGACCGGGGGGTCAGTATTCTATGGGGGTCACTTTACTTCGTTACACCCCCGGCACTCACTGCCCGGAACTAGCAAGACGCGCCTTGCTGGCAGCCCGACCAGCAGTGTCATGGGACCCCCACCCCCTCAGTGGGCCCAATTCTCCTATCCTGCTTAGACTCCTCCTGGCTTTGCCCCGACCAACCCAACAGCCTGTCTGGCTTCCATACCGGTCAGGGCATGTGGTGAGTTCGACAGTCCTCTTCCTTGCCCACTCACAGTCCACTCCTCAATTCCTGTGGGGGTCCTTCCGTTCGGGTACCGCCGTCGGCGACAGTCACCAGGGTGTAGTCTGGGAGGGGGGGGGAGTTTGAGCCGTCATCGTTTGCTTTCGATAAGACGTGTGAGGACTGCTTTCACCTTCCACCTGCCTTCCATACGCTCTAGGCCCCTAAGCCGACTCACGAAGGCTCGCTCTTGTCCTTTGAGCTACTCTTAGCTGAGCAGGAAGAGCTTCCGAATCTCTCCATGTCCCGGGAGTCTCTTCCCGTCTAGAGTCCTTCTGTTTCGGCTTGCAGACCTGGACGAAGATTTCTATTTCAGGCTTGCAGTCGGTTGGACCATGTCATCAAAACTTTTAAGATCCATGGCTCCTTCCTCATGGCCTCCAGCCTCTTCTGACAGTCACCCTGGCTATTTGACCGGATCCCCTTGCTGGGTGCCGACAGTCATAGGGCATCATTGTCTCTACTCAAACGGTAGGAGCTGCACCAGAGACAGCAAATGGGAGTTGCTTCTTACATAGACCTTCTAGCTGCTGCTCTATCAGTAGAGCTAGCTTCAGAGCCCCCTCCCTCTGAAGTTGCCAAACGCATTTCCTACCAGCTGGCCCTGGGCCTAAGGCTAGCTTCGTCTGCAGAGATGCTTCGCTGCCTGCGTGACCCTTTTATATAGTCCGCCTCTGCCTTGCGAGACACCTCCAAGGATGAATTGTGGGCGGGTCCTTTGCCTTGGAGCAAAATTAAGGAGAAGGAACAGATGGACAAGACTTCTCCAAGGAGTTATCCTGCGTCTTGCACTTCTCCTTGGAAGATCCCCAAAGTCCCTGTGGCTAAGCGCAAACCTTCTAAGGGCCTTTCTAAGCCCAAGAGAAAAAAGGGTCTTAAGAACGAGCCATCTTCCCCCCTTCAGTGGGGTTCGGCCAAGAGCCACATTAAACCGGCCCTGTCCCCCTTCATCGGGGCAGCCGGCCTAGAGCTCTGTCCCCGCTCCCACCTTAAGCTCTAGGGACGCGCTCTTTATGCACCCCCTCCTATCCGACCTTCTATTCCTGTGGGCCCCAGACTGCTTCACTTTGTCGCAGCATGGCGCAATATCACACAGGATCATTGAACCCTCTCTATTGTATAAGCAGGCTATCATATCCCTCTGGTTCGGCAGCCTCTTTTTTCCAGGGTCCCTTTTCATCTGTCGTCGGATCATGCCAACACATTGGACTCTGGGTCCTAGCTGCTCGCAAAAGGGGCCGTAGAAAGGGTACTGAACGATAATTCGGCGGGCTTTAACAGCCGTCTATTTCACGTTCCAAAGAAAAATGACATTTTGGGTGTGTGCATATACATATAGATCTATGTGTATGTTCGAGTTATATCGACTCTCCGTTTATGACAGTAACATCTGGAAATTTTCCCTCTGACCTGTAAACAACCGTTAGATAAATAATGTTGTGACTTCAGAACAATTTAACACTTCACTCTATATGTATACCTTTATACGACTTTGCAAACAAAGTAGACCCAGTTTTGTTCAGACGACCCCTATATCAGCCCTTTGATCAGGGTATACTCGGTTTGCTCAACTTTTATGACGTCGATGTCAATATTACTTACATGTACATTAATGTTTAAAGACAATTCTAAGGAGAGGTCACAAAATAGGGTTGGTAGTGAAATGACTATTTTAATATTTGAGTAAGCATGTTTATCTGCGTAATATTTGAGTAAACGCATGTTAAGAATATAGTTCTGCGTATGGATGACGTCGGACTAAATTATACCGAGTTAAATGAACGTTTTGATTTTCATTCACAAAGTTCGTTAAGCTTGGTCCACTGTACATCCGTACTATATCAGCCGTTAGCCGTTTAGCCGGACTAACTCTGACCGAGCTCGATATTCACTCATTAACTCTTACCTTAATTAGCTCGATATGATTGCGACTGAATACAGCTTGGATCCAGATGCGACTGCATACAGCTTGGATCCAGATGCGACGCCAATAAACTCAGAGTGAAAGCTGTTTGACACTTTGTCAATTGTCTTCACGCGCTTGAATGAATGAGAAGTAAGTAAACAGTATAACATTTAAGAGCTGAACCTTTAATCCGATACTCCATAACATTTGCAGACTAGACCCAGATCTGACGGCTGCTATAGAAACCCTCTGATCACAGTCTGCTCTGTTTGCTTATGGTATGGATCTGATTGCATAGTTGTTGTCCATGTCTAAAATAGCCAGTGCCATTCTGCTATTGTAACACTTAATCTAATTAATATTCATGATGCCATTACTTCTTACTTGAATATTCATGGAATAAAGGAGTTAACAGATATCATACAGCAGGTTAAGCGACCTCTATGCATTTATTTCATTTTTCCAGTTAACCCTTTTCTTTTTATATATGTGTTTTCATGCGTTTGCGAACAGAAGAGACCCAGATCAGAGTCTGCGCTGTTGGCTGATGGAATATGACAGAATTGTTTCGTTACTTTCTAAAATGGCTACAATGTTCCACCTTCCATATTTCATTATAACTATTTTGTTCATGAATAATCAATAGGTATTTAACTTTGGAATAAACTTAGAACATGGAAAGGGTAAACCAGAAAAAATAATGTCTTCTCAAACTGTTTTCCGTGATATTTTCACTTACGTCCGATCCGATCAAAAACCAACTACATGTATTGACCGAATGTCAAACAGTTTGGATCCTTCTGAATCGCTCAGTTACATTTGGATAAAAACTGTAAATGCAATTCATGTCTCGATTGACAGGAAAGGGCCCAGAAGAGCTATTGTACACTTGACAAAGAATGTGTTTTAATTAGACTCAAGAGCATCGTTCACTTTTTGCGTCATTATGATGTATAATACAAGAACCTCTGGCTTTACTTTCACTTTCATCTTTTCTCTCATTATCTTGGGGTAGTAAATTACTACAAAGAGCGTCATACAATCTTAACCCGCTTACCTTTTCAGAAATAATTACTTTATGAATATTATATTAGAAGTATGTTTGCTAATGGCAAATGAACAAAGAAACTACTTATCCTTAGCAGAAACCGTAGAACCTTGTATGTAATGAACAACCAGAGCAGACTCTGATCGGACTGTTCCTACATGACCTGTCTCGTCTGATCTTCTCTGTGTTAACCCCTTCCTTCATATAAAAACTGCTTTCAAGCATTTACAAACAGAGTAGACCCAGACCAGACGACTCCTACAGGAACCATCTGGCCAGGGTCTGTTAGCTCTGTTTACTTATAGAATTTTATACATCTGGTTCTTTAGTTACTGAAATGGCTATAACGCCCAGACCTTCACTATTTTATTATAACAATTATGACCATGGATATTCGGTAGGTATGAAATTTACAATAAACATGGAACGGATAAAGGGTTAACCATTCTCATGCTGAGTGCCACTTGACTGGTATTTGCAATGCAATCAGCATGGATCTAAAGGCCCGCTCACAACCAACGTGCGTGTTTTAAGCACGTACTTTTTTTATTTTTTCTTTTTTTTTTTCTTTTTTTTTGGGGGGGGGGGGGGGCCACGTCCGCCACGTTTTTCTGAAAACGTGGAGAGGGAGTAGCATGAGCAGTAGGGGGAGTACGTCAACGCACGTCACCCGCACGGTTGAGCAAGGTGTAAGTACGTGACCCGCACGCCACGACTCGTCCTGATCGGTTGCTTGCATCTTACGTTGCACACGTAGTGAGTTGCACGTACTTACAACGTGCTTACAACGTACAATCTCCGTGCGATTGTCACATTATCGTACGGAGGCCGTACTTACATGTGCTGCTGACGTACGATGTCCTTACTCACTCGCATGTTGTAAGTGCAATGAACGTGAGTCGGGGGTATATAAAGGACGCCCTTCCGAGGTTCTCCAGAACTGCCAGCTGCTGCTGCGCCTTCAAAATGCCGCCCATTCCACCACAGAGACACCGGGTTCTAATCATGCAAGAGCAGCCTCAAGTGGTAGCGGATGAGCACGACGTGGTATTACGTGCCTTGATACGGGGGAGTGAGAGGCAACAATGATGCCGACGCACGAGATGGTGACTTCTTCAATGGATCGAGTGGAGGAGGCTTTTCTGACAGTACGAAACGTTATTCCAAAAGATAGAATATGAATTGAGGGGGGACTATGTCGGATACATCCGAATGGACCCCAAGATCTTCGCCGATCTCCTGCTCCTAGTGATCACTCGAATCACCAAGGGCCCAAGGTGTGTGTCTTTATTTCTGCCATAACAAATGGAAAAATGAGGGTATTTTTACTGGTTGTCTGATCCAGTAGATTATCCTTCTGTTGCTGGGTCAGGTAGTTTTGGTGCGTCATATCGTAGAAGGCCCGGTAGCCGGGAAGAATTCTACCAGACGCTCCTCCTTTTTCGCCGAGAACGAGCATTTGGCCTTCTCCGATCCACCAGCAACATCCTCCTCTTGATCAGACTCTCTGGTGTCACCATCTGACTCCCGCAGATGTTAAGTGCTTGTGTGGGGGCCGTAAAAGTCGCCCCGTACTTCATTCTCAGTGTTATATTTTCTGATCCTTCAGGATCACTAGTTTTGATGTTATTAGTTTTGAAAATTGAATACTGCTTAAGCCTGTGCTAGGGGCGTGAGTAGTGTTGCACTTTTAATTACTCATGAACAGAACCAATAAAACCGAGTCTGCAATTTTCTCTTTTCACATTGCTACTTTTGCTTTCGAAGGATCTCCCACTTTCAAAATATATCTTCTTCACCCCTCCTCTCCTCTTCTTTTCTGGCCCTCTCATCTTCCGCGACCCGTTTCTGTTGTGCCTCTCTGATAGTATCCATTGCATTGTGAGCTGCAGATGCAGCTTGCCCCCTTTTCTGTGTCCTCTTATTTGTCACCTTGGAGACGAAATATTTGCACTCGTCCGTCGGCTCGGCTTTTATATATTCTGCAGAAATCAGTGCGCACAACGTGCGCTGTAACGGCAAAACACGTGGTTACTCGGTACGGCCCACATGCGATGAGTGTGCTCATTGGACAGTAGAACTGGGGAAGTGCCGAGTGAGCACAGATCACGCACTTATCACATGCGCAACACGCACGTGCTAAGTGCGCCGTCCGTAGAGTAAGTGAGCGCGGGAAATATTTTAAAAGACCCACGGAGTGCATTGTGCGTTCGTTGACTGTAGAAGGCACGTGCGCAACACGTACTGGGATAAATCCGTAGCCCGAACGCAGCCCGAATGCAGCGAAATTTTCTCATGCACTAAAAGTGCTACGGCGTATCTGCGTGCTCTCAAATCCATACGGAGGCGGTACTCACCACGTACGAATCCCCGAATTTTGCCAATGTTTTTGCACGCAGACAGCACGCACTTGCAAATACGGCGGGTTGGGACCACGGCTTCAGAATGAGACGGCGTGTAACTCTGCGCCTCATCAGGATCCAAACTGTTTGACACTAGTTTCAATAATTTCTAAATAAATTGATTGAATCGGAAGTCATTGAAACATCATTGGTTGAGCAGACATTATTTCTTTCAGCATGAAAATGATTCAGACTTGTAATAGTCTTCTTTTAAAAGGTTAGCACTTTGAGTAAATTGCTAATTGCGCTGTTGAAGGAATACTGAATATTATAATTAATTAATTAATTATCCTTAACCGTTCCTATCCTATAAATGCTTTTGCACACCTTTGCAATCAGAGTAGACCAATATTAGACTGCTCCAGCATAATCAGACGGCTCCAGCATAATCAGAGGCTCCATCATAATCAGACGACTCCAGCATAATCAGACGGCTCCTCCATAATCAGACGGCTCCAGCATAATCAGACGACTCCAGCATAATCAGATGGCTCCAGCATAATCAGATGGCTCCAGCATAATCAAACGACTCCAGCATAATCAGATGGCCCAGCATAATCAGATGGCTCCTCCATAATCAGATGGCTCCTCCATAATCAGACGGCTCCTCCATAGTCAGATGGCTCCTCCATAATCAGATGGCTCCTCCATAATCAGATGGCTCCAGCATAATCAGATGGCTCCTCCATAATCAGATGGCTCCTCCATAATCAGATGGCTCCACAATAATCAGATGGCTCCTCCATAATCAGATGGCTCCAGCATAATCAGATGGCTCCTCTATAATCAGACGGCTCCAGCATAATCAGATGGCTCCACAATAATCAGATGGCTCCAACATAATCAGACGGCTCCAGCATAATCAGATGACTCCTCCATAATCAGATGGCTCCAGCATAATCAGATGGCTTCTCCATAATCAGATGACCCTCCATAATCAGATGACCCCTCCATAAACAGACGGCTCCAGCATAATCAGATGGCTCAAGCATAATCAGATGGCCCCAGCATAATCAGATGGCTCCAGCATAATCAGATGGCTCCAGTATAATTAGATGGCCCCAGCATAATCAGATGACTCCAGCATAATCAGATGGCTCCAGCATAATCAGACGGCTCCAGCATACTCAGACGACTTATGCAGATGACTCCAGCATAATCAGATGGCTCCAGTATAATCAGATGGCTCCAGCATAATCAGATCAGCATAATCAGATGGCTCCATAATAATCAGATGGCTCCAGCATAATCAGATGGCTCCAGCATAATCAGATGGCTCCAGCATAATCAGATGGCTCCAGCATAACCAGATGGCTCCAGCAAAACCAGATGACTCCAGCATAACCAGATGGCTCCAGCATAATCAGAGTTTAACCTTTAATTCACTAGGTTTAACCTTTAATTCAGGTTATGCATGTATTGGTATTTGTAAACAGTGCAAACCCAGATCAGGGTCTACAAGTTTTTTAGCCTTTTTTACTAGATGGGCTCTATAGCTAAACACTGACGGGCCATTCTTTTCTAAAAGTGAAGGTGATCAGACGGATCCTATAGGATCTCTGTCTGCACATGTGTATGAAGGCAAATCTATGGAGTAAAGGGTTAAGGAAAGTATTCCGACCAACATTATTCGGACAATACTCAATAGTCGGTCAGACAAACTCAGACAGATAGCTAAGACCCAAATCAAATTAATCCTATTGGAACAGTTTGATCAGCATCTTCACTGTTTACTTCTATGTCAGTCTAATAAAAACGTCACATAGGCGTCAAACTGAATTACTCAACTTATAACGTTATCACATAGGCGTCAAACTCAATTACTCAACTTATAACGTTATCACATAGGCGTCAAACTCAATTACTCAACTTATAACGTTATCACATAGGCGTCAAACTCAATTACTCAACTTATAACGTTATCACATAGGCGTCAAACTCAATTACTCAACTTATAACGTTATCACATAGGCGTCAAACTCAATTACTCAACTTATAACGTTATCACATAGGCGTCAAACTCAATTACTCAACTTATAACGTTATCACACATAGGCGTCAAACTCAATTACTCAACATATAACGTTATCACATAGGCGTCAAACTCAATTACTCAACTTATAACGTTATCACATAGGCGTCAAACTCAATTACTCAACTTATAACGTTTTTACAAACAGAGTAGGCCCAGATCAGACGGTTCCTGCAGGAGCCGTTTTATCAAGGTCTGCTATTTTTACTCATGGACTCCTATAGATCTGATTCTACAGTTTTTGACACGGTCAAACACTCCGGTGTTCATATGCCATTATAAAAATCAGGTGATAAGTATTCACGATGCCATTTTGTTAAAAACCAAATGGAAATCAGCTTATGTATCCTAATACTAAGTACAGTACCTTTCTGGTAAACCCCTAGAATCAAATGTATATAATTTCATAAGCAAACAGAGCAGATCCTAATCAGACGACTCCTATAGGATTCCTCTGAGCTGGGTCTAGTCTGTTTGCAAATGCGTTACAACGTGTATCTGTATAGCTAAGGATTATGCATACTTAGAAATTATGTCAATCACTTTACCGGTGCATTCCATTCTAAGTATTATTTTGTGTTTATTAATTAAAAAGAAAAGTAATGATCACATGGTGAAAATAATGTGTATTTCATGGTCCACAAACACTTTGTTACGCTAAGTGTATTATTTTTTACAGCTCGCGTAGGCATTACCTAACAAATTTGAAAGACACGTTAACCCATCAACCATCAGATTCATTAGGTAAATATACGTGCAGTCATTCCTGAAAAGGGGTACTATATATCATTGCTAACCTTTTGCCTCTTACGCGCGACTATGCGCGATCTTACTGGCATATGCAAACAGTCAGGACCCAGATGAGTAACTCGGCGTCTCATCAGGACCAAAGCTCTTTGACCCTCGGTCAATAATTTCTCAAAACGATCTATAACGTAGAGAGTAGAGTAAATGTTACGCCTGATCCGACATTGAGCTGACATCATTTTTACAGCAGGCTGACTGTAAACAAAGCCAGTCGTTGCTTTTCTACACTTTTCCGCGATACTAGATAGAACCGACCTTATCTGTAAAGTCTTTTAATCTCATCGCAATGGGCTCAGAGGGGCCAATGCACCGAAATGATTTAAGATATCACATTTACAAACAGTATGAATTTATATGATATTTCAGTGAGGGTGTTTACCATTTACGCCTTTGTAAACAGAGTAGACACAGACCAGACGGGTCTTATAAGAGCCGTCTGATCAGGGTCTGCTTTGTTTGCTTATGGGATAATACGTATAGATATAACTCTATAGATAATATGTATGTATATATGCCTTTGCAAAACATGTCCTGTGTTACCATCACAATTTAAAAATGAATCTATCTAACATGCACGATGCTATTATTTCTTACATGAATATTCATGGCAAAAAGTGTTCCCTATGAGTTCCCATGTAGTTTCGGCTTGGCAGTGTAAACACATGTTAAACATTATTAATTTATTGTCTTAAGCAATCTATAAAATATATGGACTGGTGACATGTGGTTTCTGGAAATCCTTAGAACATGTACTCAATCAGATAACATGAATTAACCAGTTACCTGATATAGACAGCATTTAACAACTTTGCAAATAGAGTAGACCCAGATCAGACGATTCTTGTAGAAGCCGTCTGATTTGGGTTTGCCCTGTTTGCTCAAGAATCAATAAAGATGTGATTCTAAAGTTTGTGCCATGTTCAGAACATTTTGTTTCCTATTGCTATTACCAAAACATAAGCTGATTAATGTTTATAATGCCATCATTTCTTACATGAAATTGCATGAGGTAAAGAAATGAAATGCTTTTCCAAGGATGTTAAATGAAGCACCACTGTGAAACTTCTATAAGAGTTTTCATCATTACTTTTGCCCTACATTAAGCGACCACTAGCATTTGAAGACTCCTGGATTTATACATTATACTTTTATGGTCGCTATAGCGAGGTCCTACTGTACATTTTGTTCCATTTCTTTTTTTTTTAAATGCCTTCAGCAATATTGTTACTGAAGGTAATATGAGCAAAACATGTGGCAAAACATTTGCTTTATACCCCTGGGAGTATTAGTTGAACCAATGGAACTAATTGGATTCAGATCAGTAAATTGTCTTTATTTATGCGCATGGAATAACTCAATATGCAAGAATAAACAGAGAGAGGAAGGTGGCTGAGAGATAGACAGACATACAGAGAGAGAGACAGAGATGGAGACAGAGACAGAGAGGGAGGAAAGGTAGACAAACAGAAACAGAGGCAGAAGAAATAAACAGTGGGAGACAGAGAGGGGTGATGAGAGAGATATATACAGAGACAGACAGCCACATAGACAGAGAGGCTGACAGGCAGGCAAGACAGACGGACGAACGAACGGACGGATGGAGGACGTACATACATACATACATACATACATACATACATACATACATACATACATACATACGTGCAGTCATTCCAGAAAATGGGTATATATCATTGCTAAACTTTTGCCTGTTACGCTCGAGTATACATACATACATACATACATGCATACATGCATACATGCATACATGCATACATACATACATACATACATACATACATACATACATACATACATACATACATACATACATACATACATGCATACATGCATACATGCATACACGCATACACGCATACACGCATACACGCATACACACATACATACACACATACATACATACATACATACATACATACATACATACATACATACATACATACATACATACATACATACATACATACATACATACATACATACATACATACATACATGCATACATGCATACATGCATACATGTATACATGCATACATGCATACATGCATACATACATACATACATACATACATACATACATACATACATACATACATACATACATACATACATACATGCATACATGCATACATGCATACATGCATACATACATACATACATGCATACATGCATACATGCATACATGCATACATAAATACATACATACATACATACATACATGCCTCTGAAAAAATAACCGTCTACCGGTATTACTTTTAATTAGAATACCGGTTTGGAGGGGAATTACTGTATTCACTAAATGCATTTAAGCGCGTTAAGGTTTTTCTAATGCAGATAAGCAATATGACCTGTTACATACTGACCATGTGGATTTTTTTGGACAAGTTGCTGTAAGTGAAATATAGTGGTGTTGGGGAAAAGTGAAATTGGAACATTTATCATATAAAAAGCACTTATTAATACACCAACACGACTAAAGAAGATAGTTGGAAGGATCCTATTGATTTAAAAAAAAAAACCTGGAAAAGTGAGTTATATGACACCTCATTTTGTGTATTTTCAGGTAAAAATTAAAGTTTTATTTAACTATTAAAGTGAAATTGGAACATTTGTCATATAATAAGGACGTACATGTATTAATACACCAACAGGACTAAAGAAGATATTTATGGATAGTTGGAAAAAAAATCTGGAAAAATGAGTTATATGACACCTCTTTTTTTGCATATTTTCAGGTAAAGCTTTGCATATATCCAGGTAAAAATTTAAAAGTTTTATTTAACTCTTAAAAAGCGTTGTTTAAAGTAAACTTGAAAATGCTTTAATTTACGCATCTTGTCTGGACCTCTGTTTAAAATATACGACAGGGGCATTCCATTCTAATAATCATACTTTGCATACCCTAGACACGTGTGGAGGAACGTAAAGATGATCACATATCTAGACACTTTGAAATTTATTCTAAGTTGAATGGGCAATGCCTTTTTATTGTATTAAATATTTTGTATCTCTTGAATGATGTAAAACATACGGCTGTTTAATGTAGAATGAACGTTCTGACAGTAGGGAGCTTTCTGTAGGACTTTCATCCTGAATTAAACTACCACCTGTCTCCAAGACCGACATTCATACTGAATTGAACGACAGGTTTAGAGGGATTGTACTGTACTTACACATTGTGATTGTTATGTCTCTCGGATACAAGAGGTTAGCTCCTCATTTTCAGCGAATACCAGTTTGGAGTGCTGCTAATGTACGCTCTCGATATTTTATATTTAGTTCCTTTAGTCTAAATCTTGTATACGTCTTTTGTTTCACCAACCTCCGTCACTTACGAAGTGACGTGACATAGTGTAGAACAATTTATTATATACCCATCAATGATTTATAGAGATTTCTCAGTTAAATAAATTTCATATACATCACAGTTTATGTCGTCACTAGTGTCGATATCACTTTTGCAGTGACGATATCACTTTTGCTGCTACTACTTTTCTACACATTTCTCAAAAGGAGCTGCTTTGACCAGAAAAATAACATGTACAGAATAGTATGCACTACAAGAAAAATAAACTGAATGCTTACCAGAATCCTAGTGGGATGTTCCCTCCTCATAAAGCTCAAATCTACTTTGAGTGATATCCTGGCTTTTTCCTTTTATGAAGCCTTAATTGGCGGCTTTGCTTGGTCTTTTCGATAAGAATATTGCAGCAATGCAGACAATCACATTTTCCAGTCAAAGATGCAAGAAATATTATAACAAGCATCTAAGACCAAAAAATATATATTACATTCTGCCGTATCCATTATCCATTGTGAATATCCTTTAGACTTTATGATCTGTATTTTTGTCCTTTCTGTTTCAAGTAGAATTCAGCTATGCAGTCACATTTTCCAGTCAAAGATGCAATAATTTGTTATAACATGCACCCAAGACCAAAAGTATAGTAAAGATGCAGGTGCTTTGCCCTTTCCAGTCTTTCATTTATCTAAGGTGGCTTCCAATTTTATCCAAGTGTCGTCTGCAAACATCACTGAAAATGGCTTGAATTACTTAACTCTCTGTTATTTGAAGAAGTTGAGCATATTCTAAAACAATCGGAATTTGATGGAATTCAACATAATGCAATACAGTATAAAAATCTTAGCTTGTCCTCGGACTCCGACAGCGAGTAGACACCCATACATCGCATTGGCCTCCAAAGTCGGGGATGTTTTGAAATTTCTTTTTTTTCACAAGCTTTTGACATATAAGCTCTAAGTAAATTCAAATGCACAATTTCCCTGATTGTATCACTCTTTTTTTCCTTTTCATCACTTCAGTGCTTTTCGGAACTTCGAATTCGATCGAACTAGACACTACTGTAGGCTTCTGCCTTTCCGCTTTCGGTTATTTCCAAACACATGTGGATATTATTTTCACCCTTATCTCCATATCCAATTAATGTCACAACATCCAAGAATAATAGTTGGAATGCACAATCCACGTCTTATCGTGTAAACACAAAATTACAACACTTCGGTTGTTAAAAACACCGTAATCCAGTAGAAAATTCCTGATAAATTTTCAACACGAATCACACAACAAAATGGCGTCCTCTCGATTTTGAATTAACCGGCAAGGATGTACTACTGCGCGAAAGGTTACAAAGGGGCGGAGCTTACATTATCTCATTCTGAATTTGAACGTGATACGTTGTAAACAAATAATTAATAATTCGCCTCTCTAAAAGTCATTAAAAGGCATATATACATTTTGTATAATAAATAGAATAATCAATTTCTTTGGATTGCTATCAAAAATATGTCACGAGAATGTGTTGTTATACGGTTAAAAAACGAGTCCGTAGGACGATTTTTTAACCGGATAACAACACATTCTCGTGAAATATTTTAGATATCAATCCAAAGAAATTGATTATCATCTATATATCGGGACATATAGAAATCATTTTTAATATCCTGGCATACAGTAAAACATGTCTTTATCCTTTCATCCATATAAACACTTTTCTCGCGCTGTTTGAGCCGTCTGACCAGGGTCTACACTATTTGCTTAACATATTTTAAAACAATTCCTGAATTTTTATAGATCTGACTCTACAGTTTCTACCAAATATCAACAAACCCTGTGTACATATGCCGTTATAAAAATATAGGCAGTTATAGGCAGGATGTTTTTATATCTTACATGACTTTGTTAAGCGCCCGTAATAGTCGATGAGCCAGTAGGGTTAGTCGGTAGGCCTACCATCTCAGGGGAATAATTCTCATTGTGATTTTTTACAACATATACATCTATAGAGTTAGAAAATGTGTGATAGTATTGCATCGATGGTAGTTTTCTATGTGTTATTTCGTTTTATATTATGCTATACAATATCCGCATTTCGAGACAAAATTACCAATTAAACGTAAAGTTACCGATTTCAGATTTACAACATTTGGTAACATAACCCAACAAAGAAATAATGATGGTATACCTGAAACAGGTTGTCAGTCTGAATGGCCTTCCATCTGTCCATCCCGTATGTATGTTCCTCTATCTGTCCGTCCATTCATCCGTCTGCCTGTCTGTCAATTTATAGACGCAAGTTCTCTAATCTACATCTTTGCTGAAAACTTGATAGTCTTATTATTTTAGTAACCAATACACCTGCTAATTATGTCTCCCTAAGTATACTGAAGAGAAATATTGTGTCTGTGTACGGCGCCCGTCTGTCTGTCTGTTTGCTTTCCCCCGTCCGTCCGTCTGTCCGATTTTAATTTATCCGTGCGTTTTCTCCAAGACTTTCGGTCGGATCTTCATGAAACTTCATAGGATTGACCAGCACCATGCCTAGTTGTGCTTTTTATCGTATTCCTGTTCCGGTTCGATGATTTTCTGCAGAGTTATGGTATGGGACTTTGAAAACATTACATGGAAACTTTTGTCCACGCGAGATGAGTGGGGGTTCAGGTTTTTGTATAAAAACAATTCTAGTTCATTTGGATCTGATCATTATGAAATTATGTATTGGTCCAGGTTCCACTTGATCCCTATTTAAATAAGTAGCCTGTAAGATGGGATATGGCGGGGTGTGGACATTTGTTATCAATAACATTCATAGTTACAGTTCTAGTTACACCATTTTAGCTCGGAATTTCTGTTAAACTTAAAGTGTCTTTCTGTCTAACTTTCTGTCTAATGAATATATGTGGGTATGGGGTTTCGTTATGTTCATATTTTACTTGTGACGGTATGTACATGTACTGTCAAACAAATACTCAGCGATATGTTGTTGATGAATATGGATATTGTCTATCATTTTGAATATGCCATATTCAAAGAAATCACTGTATTGGTTCGTACACAATTACACATTTCTAAATGAACTATAGGTCATTCACGATGGACATTTGTGACAACCTAACATACATGTACGAGGGATGTTCGAAGTGAATTGCTTATTGTCCTCTATCTCGATATCCACGTGAGTCACGATACAAACCAATACATACATGTCTAGGTTCATTCAATACCTACACAACGGTGTATAAATGTACATGTTAGACTAAGTGTAAGACATAAAATTTGCCATTTGAATACACGCAGTCATTGACAACTGTAGTACAAATGGTGGGTAAAAGCGTCGACCAGAAAGATGAAATACGGGCTTACATCAAAGCTCGCTCAAAACTTGGTTGTTCTTTGAAGCAGCTGATGACTGAACTTTCTACTGCTTATGTACCTTCTTGCGTGTCTTATGACACAGTTAGGCGCTGGAAAAAAATTGAATCTGTTGTAGAGTCCATCAAAAATGCACCGAAATCAGGTAGGCCAAAATCTGCATATCGTTAAGAAATCGTTTCAAAAATAAAGGAAATCATTGAAGGAGATGCCAAATTTACAGTTCGTGATATTGCACGAAAAGTAGGCATACCACTATCAACGATTCACCTTATTTTGAAGAAGCATTTGAAAGCTGCTTCAAAGGTATCCAACTTATGACAAAAAGCAGTTTGCCAATGTCGTCACAGGTGATGGAACTTGGGTCCATTATTTTGAGCCCGTCAGAAAGGTTAGCAATAAGATCTGGGCCACAAAACACAGCAAACGCCCAATAATTGCCAAACGGTCTTTGAGTGCAAAGAAGGTTTTGTATGCAATTTTCGTCTCTGGTGAAGGCGTCGCAATAAAAGTGCCGGTGAAAAAGGGCAAAAGCATCACCGGAAAGTACTACAAAGACGTAGTACTGAAGAAACTGAAAACGTATTATCAGAAACGACGCCCTACCACTGGTTTTAAACATATCCGTCTTCTACATAACAATACCCCCGCTCATACATCTGCAATAGTTACGGCGTTTTTGAAAAAAGAAAAAGTAACAGTTTTTGCCTCACCCCCGTATTCCCCAGACGTTGCCCCATGTGATTTCTTTTTGTTTCCGAAATTGAAATCATTCCTTGCTGGGCGGAAATACCAGTCCCGACAGGCACTTCGATCTGCCATTCATCAGTACCTTATTACTGTGCCCAAATCAGCCTACCGCGACGCCTTCAGGAAGTGGATACATCGGCATTTCTAACCACGGGGAGTACTTCCAGGGCACGAAATGAACACTTTTTGGCTAACTTGAAATTTGAAGTCTCCGAAGCAATTCATTTCGAACATCCCTCGTATATGCTTTAATTGGTTGATTTGTCGCACGGAGGTATCCAATACGGTTACAACACAATACAGATCAATATACAGTTTTACATGTATGATCATGATTTTAATATGTAGACTGGTGAATGGTGCATCTGAAGGACATGTTGTTTAAAATTAGAACAAGGGGCAGTTGGGTTAAAAAAAGAGAACAAAAACCCTCAGTGTCCTTTCCCTGAAAACGTTTTTTTCTATGACCGTGGTCACTGACACAGAAGTTACAGCAAACACATACTCATATCATTCTTCTGCAATATCTTCTGTCACATGATTCTCATTAGGTTGAGGTTGCAGAGATTTTCCAAAGGTTATTGCAAAGGTTTCAATATGATTCAAGTTTCACATTTGCTTTACACTTGGCATATGAGGGTAGCTCTAAGATATGTTAACCTAGTGTCAGGATAAAGTATCGATCTGTTAATAGTAATTTTGACCGAGAATGTTGAAGAATCAGAGAACAAGAGCGTTCTTCTGCTCTTCTCTCATCTTTCCTGTTGGATCGTTGAGTGCCCTATATGGCAAATGAATGATGAAACTAAAGTAAAGCAAATATACATAACAAACAATCGCCCTACTCACAAATACATGTATTACTACTGACATAAGTGTAGAAAGTCATTATATGCATTCACAAGTTTAAAAACAGACATCCCAATAATTCAATGATAGTCCAAGGTTGGTTGCCTGACCACCCATTCAATGAAAAAATAACATTGCCTAAGCTACACTGTTTTGGAAAATTTGGATTCTGAATTAAGGCCCTGTCTTTTGTATTTTTGCGAGCGCTATGCAAAGTATTCGCTGCATAGTTGTTACAGATAGCCCTCCATCATCGCACAGCAAAAGTCGCGCCTGTTATGACCTTGGTGTATGACCTTGACCTTATATATCATCCCACAAAATGCTTGCAGAGAGAGAGAGAGAGAGAGAGAGAGAGAGAGATACACAGATGGACAGAGAGAAAGACAGAGAGAGAGAGAGAATACTACACTTAACCAGTAAGCCTACTAGTTTATGGTGAATGTAGGAGACCGACAAATGGTTGCACTTCATGTAACAATTTGAAGCAGATCTCCATTTCTAACCATTTTAAGGGGTTTGCTTAGTGCTCTCTGTTCATGGTCAGGAATCCCACTGTGCTTGCCTTACTATTATAATTAAGGGCATGCCAATGCAAAGTTACACATGAACTTATATATTTTAATAGTGATGGTAATATTCATCATGCCATGGAGTCATTGCTCCAGTCCCGCATTTCTAATATAGTAGGACCCTGGTGTGTATATATATGTATCAGCATGACAGGCCAAATACATTACGAAGTATTCTGTGTTCTCTGACCAGGTTATAAAAACTTGATTAACTACTTCAGTTGCATGGTCAGACGCTCATCTGCTTCATCCAGTTAGTACTGAAGTGCTGGAACCTTCTCATGTAGTGTAGCCTGTATCGTTCTATTGACGATGCAGTGGTTGACTCTATTTACTTTGAAACCTCCCCAAATGCTTCCTAAGCTATTTAATTGTTATGCTTAGCATCTGATGACAGACTCGCTACTTCGATGGCATCACCACTCCTATTGACTGACTTTTGTCTTTATAATTCAAACATAGTGTGTATTCAGTCACGGCTAAAGATGTTATACCACATTGATAATTAATTTCTGTTTGAGGAAACTCTATAGTGTCTACTATTGCGGCTTGATAACATGTACTTGGACATTGTTTACACTGGTCAATTTCTTCTGCAAAACGTACTAATGTGTTAGTGTTGCTTATGACTAGCAGAGGTAGGTCATGGTGCTGATGGAATGGAATGCATGGATGTAACATAACTATAATATTGCGACTATGTACATATTTATATGCCAATGGATGTTATCGTCATACCACTTGATCTACCTCCACATATTATGAATTCCTTTAGCCATTATGTTTCAGTTGGATAACAGATTGTTAAACTTTGTTTTGGAGGTTCCCTCTCATGGTTTTTCATTGCTTGTTGCTTTTGAAAAATCCATATTAAATATAACATTTTATGAATCCAAACGAATGTCGTGCAATGCATCATTCTGAAGCTTCTTTTCACCAGAACACAGCTGACCCAACTCTGCATTACTTGCTGATAACTCAATGTTTTAATATATTGTCATTACCCTGTCTTTGCTGTCCAAATATATCACCAGTACCTGATGAAAGAGTATTAAGTCATTGAACATTTACCTGACATGGGACCAACCAATCCACCTAAGTACCATTTAGAAAGTCTTTGGTATGACCCGACCAGGGATCAAACCCACAACGTCCTGTCCGGAAGTGAATGTTGTACCGACTGCGCTAACTGAACTGCTGTTCTTAACATGTACCAATGGACAAACTAACGGATGTTCAGACAGAATAATTGTTTTACTTCTTGAAGTGCAAACAAAATGTCCATATAAGCATTATTGATATGGCAGTCACCCTTTTATGCTCCCATATATGTCTCGCAACGTTTATGCTTCCAACTCCTCGTACGCCAATGGGTTTTTAACTTTCACAATCTGGCAACCTTGATATGAAAATGACCGTTAAAAAGGAAATGTTTGTTCTGACAATTTTTTCCAGGGTTACAGGACTTGGCAACTTTCTTCACTATAAAGCATATAAATGCATAAAACTTTCACATATAAACATCTTCACATGGGAATTTTGTATTAAGCAAATTTACGGGACTTTGTTATGTTTTTTTTCACTCAAATGTATACTTGATTAGAGACACAATGTCCTCATAAGAAAGGAGGGGGAGGGGATCCGTTTCGTATAGATACGTTTCTAGTTCAAGTTGTAATGCGTATGATGAATAATAAATGTATAAGAGTATATCATGAATAAGTTAGTTCTGAAGTGGTTGATCGGGTAATAATATTTTACCCGTTACTTACATATTTCATAAAAGGGACATAATTTGGTCAAAACCATGACTGGGTTCTGGCTCAAAGGGTTCTCGTCGTTAATTTGATGATTGATATAATGATAGTGAAATGCTGGTGAACTTTCATGGGGCTAACGCTTAAGATATTACAGTTTTGGCACAATTTTAGTGTATGGAAGTTTTCAAGGGAGATAACTCTGACAACTCGCATTCAGAGATGCTAGATGTAAGGGTTCTAGTCTGAAGTCAATTCATTGCCATCATTATTGTGAATATACATAAGAAGTTTTATGAGCCTACTTATAAAGATGATGAAGGTATGCAAAACTTTGGAGAAATTTTACCTCTGCATAATACATATGCATGTAAACATGTTTGCATGTACGTATGAGCAGGAATTGACATTATACAAACCGGTTTTTTTTGTGAGTAAATAAAAACATAAATGAAATATGTGAAACTACAGCTACAAACCTTTCAATTTTCATGTAGATACAGGATGTAACAAGAGAAATACATACGTTTGAAATTTAATGATGTTTTTTCTTTAATGCAAGATTTAGAAAACACTATTTTTACCATAGAGTTAAAATTGGTGAAAAAAATACAAAAAGCTACCGCCGATTTACTGCTATCACATATTTTCTGATTCTAGATACTTATATCTTACCAAAAACATTGATAGCATTATTCCCCAAAGATGGTACCGGTGGCCAAATTTTGGGCTCTTGCTCATGGCCTATAAACAAAATTACTAATTATGAGTATTTGCGCTGGTGGTACCTTAATTCAGGACAAAAAGGATTGGAAAACATAACTGTTGGAGTTTTCTGAATTCATTGTCCTGCATTAACTCTTTCCTTCATAAATACGCCCTTTTACGCCTTTGCAAATAGAGTAGACCCGGATCAGACCGCTCCTATAGGAGCCATCTGATCAGTGTCTGCTCTGTTTGTTTATGGAATAATATAGTTCTAATTTTAAAGTGTCTACTTTCACAAAAGCATGATGTGTTTATATGCCCTTTTAAAACAAAAATCTAATTAATATTCATGTTATCATCACTTCTTGCATGAATGTTCATGGAGTAAAGGGGTTAAGCAACATTCTGATTTTTAAGAAGCCTATGGTTAACAGTTGCGTGTTCGTTTTTATAAGTACACAGATAACATAGACATACAACAACTGAAAAAGCGTTAGATCTCAATTAATTTCCCAAACCAAATTTAATTGATGTAAAACCTATCTATCTATGAGCTATTTCATTTGAAAATTGGTATTTCCATAGCAGAGCAAATGCTTATACACATGATTACTTTCCTCCAACCAAATTCAATATTAACTGCGATGAAGCGACAAAGAAGCCATAGCACTGCAAAGAAACGATAACACTGTAAAACGTGAGTAAAACTAAAACGTCCATTCATGTTTCTGAAAAAACTTAAGTAACATCAAATTTACCCTTTTCCTCATATTGACGCCTATTGACGCCTTTGTAAAGATCACTTTTTGAAACCATTGTGATAAATAGAGCATTTGCTTTACAGGAGCTCCACAGGAGCAAATACTCTATTTATTACGATGGTTTCAAAACTACACAATTCTAAAAGTTTCCTTTTCTCTGGTTAATGCTCCATTTTGGTAGATTATTCAAAGAGGTTGGATCTAAATTTAGCTTATGAGGTAATGGGTTAAGACTAGGTTAAAACAACGTTCATACTGAGACGAAAAATTGAAAAACTAATTTAGTTTACAGGTGGTGTAAATATGCCTTTTGTCACATCAACTTTACCCTTTCCCTAATATTGACGCCTATTGACGCCTTTCTAAAGATCACTTTTTGAAAGCATTGTGATAGAGCATTTGCTCCAGAGGAGCAAATACTCTATTTATTACAATGGTTTCAAAATTACACAATTCTAAAAGTTTCTTTTATTCTGGTTAATGCTCCTTTTTGGTAGATTTATTCAAAGAGGTTGGATCTAAATTTAGCTTATGAGGTAATGGGTTAAGACTAGGTTAAAACAACGTTCATACTGAGACGAAAAATTGAAAAACTAATTGAGTTTACAGGTGGTGTAAATATGCCTTTTGTCACATTTTTACACAAGATTGTTTCGTAACTCCATAGTGTTGAATTGGTAAATTAACTCTTACCTGACGTATATTGATGCAAGAAATAATAACAGAATCAGTATTTATTACCTAAAAAATATATTGTATATACACAGAGGATGTTTCGTCCACGACAAAAACCTGTAGAAGCATATGTATATTAAAAAACAGTACCTAGTTATAGCCTACTTTCAGTCCGAATGACCGCTCAGTCGACTGTACATTTACTCCCCTGGTCAGTGAGTCATTGGCCTACAATATTGAGCACTGCTAATATATGGCGCAATCATGCAGCCACATTCGTCACGGCTAGTGGCCCTCATAGGTACCCATTTTAACACCCTGGGTGGAGAGGAGGTGCGGGTGGGAGACACGGTAAAGCGTCTCTGAAATTTCCGGGAGGGACCTGGATTTGAACCCCGGACCTCCGGACTGATAGTCAAGCGCGTTACCACTAGACCAGACCACCGCACACCACAATATGTATATGATTTTCATCAGCAGAAAGAACATACCCTGCTCAAACGGCTCCTACAGATATGGACCCATTCTGTTTATAAAGGTGTCTAATCATTTCAGTTCTAAACGTGATTTACACCTTAATCCTGATTTTAGAAAGAAGAAAAAAAATAATATTCAAGATATTTCGATAAATAATCCAGGTAACATGTTTGCAGGCAAATGTTCCATGCTGGTCAAATTATAAACCTGATTAAATTGGTAAATGTGAATTTCGGCGCACAGAAGTCCAGAGAACCGAATGAATAGCTAATTTGGAGAATGGCGACTTGGTTTGGTAAGGTTAGATACCGTCCTAATGTTGCCTTCCAATAGCATTAATGTCGATCAGGGTCTGCTCTCTTTGCTTATGATATAATATCGATAGGATTCTACACTTTCTGCCATGGACAAACATTCCGTGACTATGTGCTTTCATAACAAAATTCAGAGACAACTGGGTGACGATATGTATTACGAGAAACTGGCAAGTGACCCATCAAAATTGTTAGACATAATATTGTCACTTGCGTTAGTAAATTGCACGAGAAAAATGAAAATATTTCAAAAGAATTCGATACATTTCCTGAAGATACACGTACCCCGGTGTTTTATGTTCTGCCTAAAATACATAAACAACCCGACGACGCCCTGCCTATCCGGTACCCAGGCAGACCTATAGTCTCTGCATGTAATTCTCCTACTGCGAATATTTCAAAATACACTGATTATATTCTCGAACCACTTATGGGTAAATTACCATCATATATCAAAGACAAAATAAAGGATATAAAGTTTAAAAGTGACAAGACGTATTTGGTTACTTTAGACGTCTCGTCTTTATACACTAATATCCTACATAAGGACAGAATAGAGGCCTGCAAATACTTTTTAGAGAATGTTCACCTTGGTGGACTATTCTGAGATTACCGCTTTAATTAAGCTTGTCCTAGAAAATAATTTATTTAAATTTGATGAGGAGTTTTACATGCAGAAAATGGCCAACATCTAAAAGTACAAGAATGAGTCAAGCAGGAAACACCACATACAGAACAAAACAGCCGCCCGAACTGCAACACAAGGAAACAGCAAATGTTCATAACTATAAAAAAAAACATCAAGAGACGCACAAAGACAAAACAAACATACAATAGGGGAAGATGGAAGTACCGCCTTGGAACGGACAGTGACAAATGTCACATTATGGTTTCGCTTTCTAGATGATATATTTATGATATGGGATCATGGGATCTTTTGAAGAACTGCAGCAATTTATCGAGAAAATAAACAGCTTTCATCTAAGTATTAAGTTTTCACATACTATATCTCAAAGTGATGTTTCGTTTTTGGACGTGAAAATATCCAAAGGAAATTCTCTAGAGATGGTTACAGACATTTTTGTAAAAAAGTAATAATCACCAGTACCTTGATTATACGTCATGCCACCCTAACAAGAGCTGTCACAGTCACGTGACAAATGCCCCCCAAAATTGTACCCTGTGACCTTGACCTTTAACCCATGGACCAGGGAGTTGACACATCGTCATTGTGTGAAGAACATTTGTGCCAAGTTAATTTGAAATCCATTCACAGATAAACAAGTAATTGTACCCTGTGACCTTGACCTTGACCAGGGAGCTAAACGCGACACATCGTCTTTGTCTGGTGAATATCTGTGCCAAATCATATTGAAATCCATTGCTATATAAAGAAGTTACAGACCAGACACGAAATTTGTGACAAAGTAATTGTACCCTGTGACCTTGACCTTTGACTCATGGACCAGGGAGTTGAAAGCAACACATCATGTTTGTCTAGTGAACATTTGTGCCAAATCATATTGAAATCCATTGATATATAAAGAGGTTACAGACCGGACACAAAATTTGTAACAAAGTAATTGTACCCTGTGACCTTGACCTTTGACCCATGGACCTAGGAGTTGAAAGCGACACATCGTCTTTATGTGGTGAAAATTTGTGCCAAGTTTTATTGAAATCCATTGATAGATAAAGAAGTTACAGACCGGACACGAAATTTGTTACAAAGTTATTTTACCCTGTGACATTGACCTTTGACCCATGGACATGGGAGTTAAACGCGACACATCGTCTTTGTGTGGTGAACATTTGTGCCACGTTATATTGAAATTCATTGATAGATAAAGAAGTTACAGGCCGGACACGAAATTTGTTACAAAGTAATTGTACCCTGTGACCTTGATCTTTGACCCATGGACCTGGGAGTTGAACGCGACACATCGTCATTGTGTGGTTAAGATTTGTGCCAGGTTATTTTGAAATCCATTCACAGATAAAGAAGTTATAGAAGGGGCACGAATTTGGGACGGACGGACGGATGGAAGGACAGACGGACGGACAGACAGACGGACGGACGGAAGGACGGACAATGCGATTACTATATGCCCGCCTTTGGGGGCATCAAAATGCAAGGATGACATCCCCTATAGTCAAGGTAAAAGATACAGACGTGTCATATCAAATGATAATGAGTTTAGTAAATCAATAAAGACTATTAAATGTTTCTTCATCGAAAGAGGCTACCCTGAAAAACTGCTGAGCAATGTATTACAAAGAGTGTCAGCATTAACCTGGACAGAAGCACTGCAATCTATAGAGAAGGGGAAAAACAATGTGCTATCATTTACCATAGTTTATAACCCGTCATTACCTGCTATTGGTACCACTATAAATAAATACTTGGATATTCTGAACTTATCAAAAATCCTTTTACTAAATATGTTTATGAACATTATAAATCTACCATTGCTTTTCAACGTCCTAAAACACTACACAACCATCTAATCAGGTCTACATTTTCTGTGGTGGATGAGGATACCTGTTCATCACAGAGCTGTAATTCTACCAGATGTTCGCATTGTAAAAATATAACACATGCTTCAGAATTTACCAGTAGTACGACAGGAGAAAAGTTTACTTTTCGCCAAAATGCAAACTGTAAGACTAGCCATGTTATTGGGCTGCGAAAACAGCCCAATCTTATATCGGATTTAAAAGTCCTCATGAGTTTCCGCGGGATTAGTTTTTATTGAAAGGTGTGGCAGAAAATTCCAACCAGTATTGATTTTATTTCATTTATTTACTGCATTGTAATATATTTTTCCCGCCGGTCGTACATATATTTGATGGAAATTCAAAATAGCCATGCTTCAATTTACTGCAGACAACACTCCAGATTTACACTCAACTGCAGGTCATTTTCAGGTCACTGTGTTCCAACTACCTTGTGCACTCTTAGCAATTAACTCTATCAATACCTGAGAATTGCCGTCTGCAAATAGTGTCGTCTGCTTCATGTTTTCCTTCCATATATATGCAAACTCTAACCGTGCAGGTCTTAAATAGTTCCTGAATGACAATGGCATTACACCGGTTGGCATAAGATTGATAGAAACATATAATGGTAATCTGGCAGTAAAGCTAGCTGTTGAAAGAAGTCAAATCGCTATCGTAGAAGAAAAAAATCGTTCTGGCCAAAGAAAATATATTACCGAAGGTGGTACGGTGAGAACTATTGGCATGAGAACTATTGGCAGGCAATGTTCACAGATCAAAGAATAACGGAAATGTATAGGCAGAAACTGTCTAGATATTTTACAGTGACAAGCTGAACTGCAATATTATTTATGGTCATTACTCCTCAGTGTAACCTTCTTACATGGAATGTCCGCGGCGTCATGTCAAGCTCATGCAGTCTAAGTAAAGTGTTGGACAAACATAATACTGACATTGCATTTATCACAGAGCATAAATTAAGACCAGAATTTATAGGGTTTCTTAACACGTTGCATTCTAACTATCGGGCTTACTGCGTGCTGCCTCAGTGTGTGTCTAATCGTCATGCAAAACCGTACTGGACCGCTGAGGTTAAACAAGCACACTTACAACAGAGACGCCATCGCAAATCGTGGATACGCAAAGGTCGGCCTTGTGGCTGGGAACATCCGTCTTACACAATGTATAAAAACGCAAAACGGGAGTTCAGACTCGCACAATCGGAAGCAATTGCAAAAGTCGAAAATGAGTTGTATGATGAATTAAATTCTGCAGCCGAGTGTAATGTCCGACACTATTGGTCCCCGGTACATAGGAAATGCAGGCGCAAATCTAATACGGGTCTAAGCTTATCTGAGTCGTCAGGAAATGTTGCGGATAACCCGAGTATCATAGCAATCATTTCTCCTCGCTTTTTTTCCCAAGCAACTCATAATTTTGATGAAACTTTTTATAAAGCTGTCTCCGATACCGTCATTATATTGACCCAGACTTCAACAACGATAGTCTTGACCGAAGTAAACAAGTCACGCTAGATGAAATCTTTGCCTCGGGCAAGAGTCTCAAAACTAGAAAAACACCTGGTTTTGATGGTGTTACGAATGAGCACATACTCTTTGGAGGTCCTGTTCTATTAGAGTACTGTTTGACAAAATGATTCAAACTGGATATACGCCCCGTAGCTTCAGAATAGGAATCACTGTTCCTATCCTCAAAGAAGGGAAGCCCAAGGAACTTGCCAAAAGTTACCGTCCCGTCACCTTGCTGTCTACGATACTTAAACTATTTGAATCGATTATTAAGCAACGACTAGAAAAACGGCTTGACACACACACATGTGTTCCCCGACTTACAGCAAAATGGCTACCAACCGTTTCTTGGTTCTATCATGGCCTCTTTCAATATTCAAGAATCAATGTGGCATAATCGCGAACTCGGAAATGACACATATGTTGCTTTTGTGGACGCTGCATCTGCCTTTGACACCTAATGGCACGATGGCCTGTTTTATAAATTACTGCAAAAAGGCATAAATGATAAAGTCCTTGTATGATTAATTAACTGTTACAGCTCAATGAAGAGCAAAATCACCGTTAACAGCATCACTTCTGATGAATTTGAAATCAAGCAAGGCATAATGCAAGGAGATGTTTTATCAAACTGGTTTTACCTTTTCTATATTAACGATTTGCTTGAAATATTAAGTCAATCTGGCCTAGGCACATGTATGATGTCTATGCTCTTGCCGATGACTCCAGTCTTGCAGCGAACAACCGATCGAATCTTGGTCGTATGATTCAGATTGTTCTAGACTATACCACCAAGTGGAGGTTTAGCTTTAATGAGCAAAAACTCATGTTCGTTAAATTTCAGGATAAATCCCAAACAGCAGCGGTTAGCGCCGATTTAAATGTATGCAATTTCCGTTTGAAAACGCAAACAGTGTCAAAACATGTCGGTATTCATCTAAGATCTGATCTAAAACATTCTAATGACGTTAAAGCTCGTTGCGATAAAGGTCGTAAATCGTTCTTCTTTTTGACTGAAATTGATAGCACTCGATAAAAGGCCAATCCATATGTTATAGCACACCTAGTTGAGAAGGTAGCATTGCCGTCAATCTTATATGGGTGTGAACTGTGGTCGTCACTCAGTAGGGAAAACATGTACACTCTTGAAACTACACAGAAGTTATTTGCTAAATTAATTCAGCGTCTTCCTGGTGGTAGAACAAGAACTGATATGGCGTTACTGATGCTGAATTGGCTACCAATTTCTGCTTTAATTGATCTACGGAAACTTTCTTTTCTTCAAAGGCTTTGTACTATGCCTGCAAAACCCCTCTGTAGACAGATATTTAGCTATAGATTGAGTTTATATCTGATAAGAAATCAAACGGGACAAGGGGGTTTCATTCCTGATATTTTCAAAATTCTTCAGAAATACGGACTGCTCAATTATATGCAAATATACATTGAAACATCTGTGTTTCCAACTGAATTTAGATGGAAAACGATAGTCAGTAATGCTGTACGAACATTTCATGAAACAGTAATGCATGAACATATGCAGCAGGACGCAGAATTTTCGCGGTTCCTGAACTTCGAGAATGGATCTAGATTGTTTGACTTATGGCAGTGTGAGTTGCCTCGTGTTGATTTAGACTGTAAATACACCATAGCACAATTACGTACTTACATACAGTATCAGGCATTCTATGTGGTGAGGAACTGATTGATCTCAATAGACACCTAATTTTATCTAGCCCTTACTTCAGAGACTAGAGGCAGTCCTTTTTGCACAAAGTGAGCCTGATTTTCCTCTTCTCACAGAAGAAGAGACATATGTGACATTATTCGGTTCCATAGTCTACCTTACTCATGAATTTGTAGAACCGGGCTTACATTGTATTTCCATTTTTCGCTAGCCACAATTGCAACTTTGTAGCATCAATAATTTCAAAATACAGGGACCTGGTTCACTAATCCTGGCGAGAACTCGTCTGGATCAAGGCCATCAGTTGCGGGGGCTACACCTGCATATTTAAAACGCATGTGCATGAGCGACCTCTTGTGGCCGGTTCGTTAGTCCTCGCTAGAGCAGTTTATGGAACAGGCTATAGATTTCAACAGTCAGGTTGCACAACTTTTTTATTCAGCACAGTTCAAATACTAGGTAAATGACAACAGTTAGTATCAGTATATTTATATTGTAACAGTCAATTTCACTAATCTGCTCTCATAATCTTGTATTTCATTTCGACAGTACAAACAGGGCATTAAGAGTGTATGCGATTCGTATTGACTTTGTAATGCTGGTAACTATGGTTCGAAAGTACATGCGAAATTCGTATGTATTTGCAAGCTTTTGTAAACAACATTTTTTTTGCAAAAGCTATTATGCAAAATGTGCTTACAGAATCATCGACCTAGGGACGGAAGATCGTATCTGCGGATACTTCGTATTTGCGGGTGCGATATTTCGCCCCTGGCTTGATTATTCGGACGAATCACATATTGCGAAACGGTGTACAAACCCAAAAGTTATTTTCTAAATCATTATGAAGTAGAATCTATATTATGAACTTTCTTCGTGTACTTATGATCCTTGTGATATCAAGCACACGCTGTCATGTTCTCTATTACATATACATGTACGTACTTATATGTACCACTCACACTTGAGTTAATATGGTCGTAAAAATCTGGTGCTCATCTTACATGTTTCTACCATGTTTTTATCTGTGTACATGTACAACGTTCATGTATTTTTGTATTCAATCATTGTATGAAAGGGAAATAAAGAGTATATATACTGCATTGTAATATATTTTCCCCGGCGTTCGCACATATATTTCATGGAAATTCAAAATGACCATGCTTCAATTTACTGCAGACAACACTCCAGATTTACACTCACCTGCAGGTCATTTTCGGGCCACTGTGTTCCAACTACATATGTACCTTATGCACTCTTAGCAATTAACTCTTTCAATGCCTGAGAATTGCCGTCTGCTAGACATATTTTCGTCTGCTTCGTCCTGAGGAGAGACCGATTTACTCGCAGTCTCATCTGGATCCAAACTGTTTTGCATATGATATTACAGACCCGTTCATGGCACTGAATGGGTTAATGTCTGCAAATATTGTCATCTGCTTCATGTTTTCCTTCCATATCAAAAATAAATGTCAGAGTGAAAAACTGTTTTGACCCTGATTAGGTGCCAAGTTACTCGGCGTCTCATCTGGATCCAGACTGTTTGCAAAGATTGTTATAAATGCTAAGAACCAAAGTAAAAGCAGCTGGAACAAAACTCATACCTGTTTAGAGGAACAGTTGCTTATATTTCAGAAGTCAGTTAATTGTCTTTGGTCAGAACTTTGTATGTCCTTGCATAATCAAAATTACTACATAATAAAACTACTCTCTGTTATATCTCCTACCCTGCTTAAACATGCTTTACGCAGCCATTTTACGCTTGCGTAAAACCTCGCTTGTATATTTAATTACATGTTAACGCTGTACAGCACAGTATGTGGGTCAGACTAAACAGTCAGTTTCAAGACGTATCAATAGCCATCGTTTTGACATAAATAATTTTTCAGATCCTAGTTTTTCTTCATATGTTGCTCAACATCTTAATTCAAAATGTCCCACAAATCAAGATTTTTCCTTCATGCCGATTGATGATGTCATTACTAATCATTGACAACGACATGCTAAGCAAGGAAACATTTTGGATACACACATTAAAAAGACTTAACCCTAAGGGATTAAATTCTAAAATTCTATTCAATGTAACATAAACTGTTTTCATTTGTAAGTATACACATTATTAATATTATCTGGGTACACCTTGTTTTTTTCCTTATTAATGTTTTTTATATAATTATCCCTATATAGGTTTGCACTGTCTCTCATAACTCATATTTGAGTGGTTCTATACATTTTACTTACTCACGTGTGTATATTTTATCATGTATAGAAGTGAGACATAAATAAAATATCTGTCTGTCTGTCTGTCTATAAGGAATTTAGTATTTCAAAGATCCAAATATGTACTCATATATTGATTTATATGTGTTATTTATGTGTGTATCGGCGTCTCACATTAGTTCCAGCTTGTGCCTGGATAGCTGTGCACAGCTGTGCACACCGATATACATGTGTGCACAGTTGTCTACGCTGGGACACGGATTTTGCGCGATGTCGATGGATACGGTTATCCGCAAATGTATGTGACGCCATTGCGTCCCAACGCAGCGACGTCACTTCCGTTGTTATTTCACTTAAGAAATGAATGACGTGCTTCCGGTGTTCATGAGGTTATGCAACGCATAGCTTTACGAGCAAAGTTAGTGAAGCCCGAAGGGCTTCACGTGAATCTTTGCTCGTAAAGCTATGCGTTGCATAACCTCATGAACACCGGGAGCACGTCATTTATTTCTTATATTTATATTCCATTGTATTTCTTATATTTCAACGGATTTTTTTAAATATTATATACCGGTCACGTAATAGCCGCTATCTAGGTCGTTGCCAGGTTCGTTTCTAACGTAGTAGGATTGTTGGAGATAACGCTCCTTATGTCACGTGTACATAACACGGAAGTGACGTTACGTCACTTGGGAACAGACGTTGATTAATTGAGTTTGAATGTATTACGCAAAGAGAGAATTGAGAGAAGTAAATTGTGAAAGAAGAAGACGTGTCAATCATCTATTTCCGTCCCATATAGACAAGGATCTCTATATATGGTATGAAAAATAGTCCCAAACACATATTATAAATATAGAATGAATACAAGATTTTAATCATTAAATTGTCCAGCGGAATTCTGGGAAAAGGAGAACCGACTCAAACCGGTATTGAAATGAACGTTCATGGGAAAATGCAACTTTCTTTTTGGAATAAGGTTATATAAGGACGTTGCAGGGCGAATGTGAATATTTCCTGATGAAGGCTTTTTAAGCCGAAACATGTTTAAGTAACAGAATAAAACGTATTGACAACACGTGTTGTAGATTGGTTATTTACATACTACTTTCATAACAAAGTAATCTAATTAACATTCATGACGTCATTATTTCTTACATGATTATGGAGGAAGTTTGCAAACAAAGTAAACACAGATCAGACAGCTCTTATAAGAGCCGACTGATCAGGTTCTCCTGTTTGCTTATAGAATCTGGATCTACAGTTTCTGATCAACAACAGCTATTAATCACTGTGGTAAAGTTTGACTTGTCTTGGGTTTTTCTGGTTGTGAAGTAATATATTGAAGGAACTATTTTATTAGGTTTAATTCATTAGCCCCTACGCCGCTGTGAGTTAATAATGCCTGCTCAAATTTAGATCTGGTGCAAATTTGACTATTTTCTATTCCGTTTCGATCAAGCTTCAGAGAAACTATTGAGCGAGTGGTATACAGCTTGGAGTCTGATGAGACGCTCTGATGAGATTCGGATGAGTCACATCTGGGTCCAAGCTGTGTGCAAATATGAGACAGGTCGTAAATAGCGGGATAAAGGTGAAAATATGGTGAAAGCATATCCTCTAAGTACGGATGCTAACAAACCAATTTCTCTTTGAACAAAAAGGACCCAATATTGAAATTGGATTTTTTATTGTAGTCGCCTTACTAATAGCAGAGAGGAATATTGACATCGTTTGTTTCTAATCAACCAGAAGATAACTCCCGTAGAGGCGTATTGCCATCATATTTATTTATTATATATAGGACATCCTTATATTACGAATTGACTGATATACAGTAATTATCATATCACTTCGGTCCATAACAACTCAGATTTCATCTATGAATTGAGGTAACCATGGTCAATATAGCAAAACAGCTAATACAGTGGTTGATGGTCAAGCCTTTGCCTAAAAAAGACATCTTTCGATGCATTTGGACGCCTTTTGGTGCCTTTTTATGCCTTTAAGTGCCGGTTGATGCCTTCTGAGGTGCCGTTGGTACCGTTTAGTGCGGTTTGTTGCCGACTTCTTACGACTTGTGTTACCTCTGCAAAAACAGTACACCGAGATCAGGGTCTTCTCTGATTGCTAATGGAATGATATAGATGTGATTTTACAGTGCCTGTCATGGTCAATATATTCTGTTTTTAAATGCAAGTAGATAATTAATCCAATAAATACTCTTGGTTGCATTATTCCCTCTATGTATTGACCAGGTAAAAGGTTGACAACGTTTAGAAACAATAATGGCATAATGAATATCAATCACATACTAACAGATGCCACTTTTGCTGATGCAGAAACTATAATCATATCTACCGGTATAATATATCATAAGCAGACGGAGCAGACCCAGATCCGACGGTTCCTATAGGAGACATCAGATATGCGTCTTTTCTGTTTGCAACTGCATAGAAAGGCGTTTTTATGAAGTAAACAGTTAAATACTACACACTACGTAGCCTAATAATTTTTTTGCTTTCAATTATTCAAGAAAACTATTACCGAAAATAATAAATGTGTATGAACAAGTGCTTTAACTTGGTAAAAATGACATTAACCTTTTCCCGTCAATCAGTGACTTGCCTGAATTTTGCAAACATTTTAGATCGACATATAAAGCAGAGTTTCTCAAAAGCTTGATCGAATTGGAAGTAGTCCATTTTGTACAATATTCACAATTAAGCAGACATTAATTTGTCAAAGAGGGATTTGTTAACATTTTCCTTCAAATAAACGCATTTTAACATGATCAGATGGCTCCTGTAGATACTGACTGATCTAGGTCTGCTTTGTGTGTTAATAAACTTAATAGATCTGACTCATCAGTTTCTATCAGTACTAAAATCCGTGCGTGCACATGTCATTATAAAAATCAGTTAATAAATATTCATGATGGCATTATTTCTTACATGAATGTTCAACAGGGACAGGGTTAAGACAAAATTCAGCGACACCACAACAGGAGGCCTGTTTCAGTATACAGTAGACTATGTCATCAGCTGCTATTCATTTATTGAACACAGGGGTCTTAAAAAGCAAGTTGTTGCGTATGCATGGCACAGGTAATGCCGACAGCTCCTATAGGAGCGTTCGACATTAATGTTTTACCTGCATTAAGTTACCACCTACCTTAAAGACCAAATACTAAGACATATTTTGATGGCCGCTTACGACCACGTCATATTGTATCTTGAAGTTGAATTGTTTTACTACTTCCTGGTAAACAAGACATTAGATTTCGAATTTTAATCATCAGCGTGAAGAGTTCATTAGAAGGTTGAACGTAGGTCAAAACAGACATTTAGGTCTTTAACCTGTTGCTGCATGAAAATTCATGTAAGAGATATCGCCGTTATGAATAGTATATGAACACGGGGAACATTGGCCATGGCAGAAACTGTAGAGTCATATCAACATTATTTCATAACCAAACAGAGCAGAGCAGAGCAGATCAGTCTGATCTGGGTCTAATTTGTATGTAACGAAGGCGTTAAAGAGCGTATCTATAGAGTAAAGGATTTCGTTTTTGTCGTACCCTTCATTACTTTTCTACAGTTACTGTTTGCAGCTCCATTCATTGAGTACACCAGCGATAGGTGGATACAGTTTGTTTCACTTAAATGTTTTTGTTTTACATTCACTTTACCACTGTATTTGCCATCGCGGTTGTTGTAGATTAGTCGGAGAGGGGATACGTTTATTTACAATGTTTGTCTTTTGGGGTAGGGATGTAATAAGTGTGAGGTTGGTCGCCCATTACTCATAAATAATTGTCAACACAAAGAATCCATTTGAAACCCAGATAAAGACAGATTTGTCTTTCATGCATGCGTGATTTGCATCTTCCAGTATATAATTTATTGTTGTACCATCTGCAGTGCCTCTGACTATTCGACCTTTTGAACAGGGAACGTTTGTACTCTTTCTTCGCCACGACATCCCGATAACAATTTCATAGCACTGGCTGCACAAGGTGAATATGTGATTTCCTTCGCTTGTGATTTCACTTTGGATCCTGGTAAGACGTCGAGTTACTCCTCGGCGTCTCATTAGGACCCACACTGTTGTAAAGTCATCTCATTAGGACCCACACTGTTGTAAAGTCATCATAGACTCATTAGGACCCACGCTGTTGTAAAGTCATCTCATTAGGACCCACACTGTTGTAAAGTCATCTCATTAGGACCAACACTGTTGTAAAAACATCTCATTAGGACCCACACGGTTGTAAAGTCATCATAGACTCATTAGGACCCACACTGTTGTAAAGTCATCATAGACGCTTTCTTCTGCTGTTGAAGAACATTCCATTTTGGAACTTAAAGTAGAAAACAACGTCGGTAAACGAAAATTATCCGACAGTAAAGAGCTAAGTACTACGGCAAACAAATCAATCATTTTATACACCAAATCAAACAAAAAAAAACCAACCAGACATGTTGCATTGTAGAAACGGAACAAATAAACACTTGTATTTAGTTTCCAGCCTGTATTTAGTATAGCTTTACATTTTGTCTGCTACCAGCAGGCCCGTGGCTACTTATGCAAACAGAGCTGCCGAGTAATTCGACACCTTGTCAGGATTCAAATACATTAAAACCCTCTAAACCGGATGTTCAGTTTAGTGTAAATATCAGTCTTTCCGTATGACTTTCATTCTGCATTAAGCAGCCACCGGCTCAAAAGTATATGAATTCCTCTCTTCTAGAATTCCGGTCTAGAGGGGTTTTACTGTAGTTTATTTTAACTGTTTTGGCGTAATTTCGTCTGCAAACAATATTGAGATTCAGATGGGAGTTTCACTCAATGTCTTCTCTAACATTTAAGTAGTGTGTCAAATAGTTTGGATGCTTATTAGTCGTCACTTTTAAATCTGAACTATATACAAATGTAATCACAGATTTGTCCATTGCAGCAAATCATGTTGGTCGTTTTCCGTCGTGACATCGGTGGTGCACAATTTAAGTGGCAACTATATACACTGATGTCTATGCGTACTTATCACAACGACGGAATACAATGAATTAATTTGAAACTGCATACAGGCACGGAAGCGATAGGCAGATTTTCATACATTATTGCTTTGCAAACAAATTGATTCAAGATGAGACGACGAGTACCTCGGAACCTCATCAGGATCCAAACAGTTTCACATTCGGTTTGTTTGGTCGATGAGAAATCGAAGAAACATAAACTTTGGGAATTGTGACAAACGACAATTTTTGCAGACGACAATCACTGAGCATGCAAAGAGTTAGTAGGTTTTATGATCGACATGGGTCATCCGAGGTCATTCTTTCATTCATCAATATATTTGAAATATGCTGGAAAACATAACTCTCTTTCACAAGGGAAAACATATGAAGAATGTACACAGTAGAGCCTGTCTTAAACGGCTGTTCGTTTATTGAAATTAGAAGTCTTAAAAGGGGTATTTGCTCTAATGTAGAGGCAAGCTATTGAATAAAGCTCCAACAAGCTTTCTTCATTACTTTCGACCTGCTTTAAGCTACCACCTGTCTTAAAAACCCAGATGTAAACGTCCTTTTAATGCTAGTTGAGAACAGATTCGACTGTATACGTTCATCGTATGAAGTCAATTGAATTAACACAACCCGTAATAATGTTGGGAACATATCTTTTTAACAGGATGTGTGCGATTTTTTGTACGTTTGCAAACTGTTTGGATTCAACTCATCGTATCGTTCAGATAAATATGTACGACACGGTAACTATTTCTGTTTAACCCTTTACTTCTCGAGTGTCCATGTTAGGAACAATGCCTTCAATAATTTATATTCTCTTTCTTTAAAACTGTTTGAAAGAAGAGAATGCAAAATGCGTCAGATTTAAATACAGAAGAATCGTGATATTATCTTAGATAGTTTCGATATTAATTTAGCATTTTAGATTCGATACTCTTTCATAACAACGATGGTTTAAATGGGTTCCCATTATACTTAAATCTTATAGTTTCCAAACATGAGTTGATACTCAAAGGTCGATATGGGAGTTTGATATTGCAACATTATCAAATGAATTTCATTCAAGAAACACCTGGTCTAAATATTAGTATTACAACCAGAACACTTGTAAAGTTTAAAATAATATCACTATTTGGCTGTTTCAGTTTTGTTATGATCAGAGCACACCTGATAAAGGTGCGTACTCAAATACTGAAATAGTCTTTTCTCCACCAAACCCTTTGTTGTGACCATTCTCTAGAATCATGTCCAAAAGACGATTCTAAAGTGTGGTCACGACAAAGGGTTTGGTGGAGAAATAAAGAAGTTATTCTTACAATGTTTTAATTTACGTACCTTATCTGGATTTCTAGTCATATATTCAATATTGGAAAATCTTGTGGTGTACTCGCAACTAACTAAACAGGCAGGAGCTAGTTTCCCGCAAGGTTTTCTCGCTCTTAATGTTTTTAACAATTCAAGACTAAACTACTGCTATGTAGCTATTTATACCATTCTTACATTTCATAATCATAACTATGTGGTAGTAATCATGTTTAATAGCATGTTTATGCATTTTATGAATGGAATTTATTGATTCATTTTGCAATATCAAACTCTGATGTCTGATACTGTTTTCGGATTTTATACGTTTGCAATGTGGTTTCCGGGATTTCTGATATTTGCACAATATGGGATTCAGAATAATTCTGAAACTTAAGCTATATGGCTTTCAGATTTGTTTCTGATACTTCTGCAATATGATCTTTGATACTTAAACAATATGGCTTTCATAATTTTGAGAAAATTTACCCCCTTTCCGTAATGAACTTTATGCGTGAATAGGTCGCTTTCTGAATGTTCAAGGGATTTCTTGCTTTGATGAAAATAATAGCATCAGATCATATGCAAACACAGCAGACCCTGATCGGACGGCTCCTACAGCAGCCGTCTGATCAGGACCTGCTCTGGTTACAAAGAGTATTTGAAGGAATCGGATAAGCAATCTGATTTCCAGAAGTTTGAGACACTATTTAAAGCACTATGGTTTCCAGATTTGTGAATAGCCAGACAATGACATCTTACATAAACTTTCAAAAAGTGGCATGTGTAATTGTTTCAGGTTCAGTATTAATAACGTCCTCTTGGAACTCGTCTAAATCTGTATTTTACAATTTGTGAGAACAAGCAGATTTTTTTTCATGAGGAATCATGAGATACCCAGAATAGGTCAAATCAACAAGGCTCCGCCAGTATTTTGACATGATACAGGAACTGTGCCCTTGCCAAAATCTAACATCTCAACACCCTGCCAAAATAACTGTTGTTGAAATGATGATACATCTATTCACGGATTTCAGTTACAACGGAAATTACATAATATCGATCTGTGCAGGAACATTGTCGATCAAGCAGTATGGCAATGTAAACAACACACTGTCTGCTTAATGTCACAATGCACGGAGAGCAGGATTTAGACTGGACTTTTATTAGCTTACAGGAGATTCGTTTCGGTCAATCGATATTGATGGATTTTAGGAGACAAATTTAACTATTTACTTGCTGAGTCAACTTGAGTCGGCGGAAAATGCTATCGACATGCATTCTTTCCTTGTTCGATATTCTTGTAAGAAATCACGACATCATGAAAATTTATAAGCTGAATGTTTATAATGCGGACTTTTCAAGGATTTTTTTTGTTTGACAAAAACTGTAGAATCAGATCTATATCATATCAAAATCAAACAGAGTAGATCCTGATCAGATGGTTCCTGTAGGAACCGTCTGATGTGGGTCTAACCTGTTTGCAAATGTGTGAAAATACGTTGATGTGAGGGAAATGGTTAAATAAAGCAAACATACAAGAGTCTGATCAGATGTCTCCTACAGGAGCCGTCTGATATTGGTATACAGTAGAACCTATTCTGAGCAGAATTTCATTTATTGAACATAGGGGTATTAAAACCAGGTGGTTGCTTAGCGCAGGACAAACGTAATGCAGAAAGTCCCATGCTGCATTACCATTGACCTGTATTAAGCTACCACCTGCTTTACAGACCGATTATTGGACCTCTTTTTGATGCCCGCTTAAGACTGGTTCTACTGTACTCCATTTGCAAGGGCATTAAGAGGCGTATATATGGAGTAAAGGATTTAAAGAAACGACTAGATTGTTAAACCGTTCTATTTCTGATAAGATGTCGAGCAATTTAGCGCTTAATCTGGAGCAACACTGTTTGCAAAGGTTATCACGGATACCCAAACAGCATGCTTAAGTTTATCCCCGTATCATCTAAGGACTACCCTCCCATTTCAGAACCCATCCAATATTCATGTTCAGGGGTGTACGACATATAGATAATAACAGTAGAACCTGCCTTAAGCGGTCATTCATTTATTGTTCGTAGGGATGTTAACAAGCATGGTGTTGTTTAAAGGATTTAATAGACAGTTGGTGTATATAATGATGTGCATATACAGTAGAACCTCTCCTAAACCGCCATTCATTTATTGAACACGTGGGTATTAAAAAGCATGTGGTTGCTTAATGCAGGGCAAAAAAAATCAGAAAACTCCTTAGACCAGTTTTTTATTGCCGCTTAATACAGGTATCACTGTATAAGCTATTGGTATCGATGGGTCAGCAAACAGTGCATACTCTGATTAAAGGGGTCATTCTGGAGCCGCCTGATCTTGGTATACACTATTTGCCTAAATTCTTTTTAAGGAACAATGGACACTGATGGGTTACTCGTTTGTTAGGGTGTTATGAGAAATGACAAACTATAGATTACACTGTTTGGATATGTCTATATTTGCTTTTACCAGACATATGAATAGCTATTATAGAAATCAGCAGATAAATATTCATGACGTAATTATTTCTTATGTAAATATTCACAAGGATACGGATTGACGCCTTTGCAAACAGAGTAGACTTTGTAAGCTTCTGTCGTGATAAAAAATGCCCTTGTTCATGTTGCCATTATAAAATTCTAAATTATAAGATTCAGAACTCATTATGTCTCACAGGAATATTCACCCTTACAGTGCGGGGCACGCGTCATTAATATCATTTGTAAAAAGTGTATACACATATGAGAGGGTTCCTAGAGAATTTCTCTTGTCACAGGACTAATAAATATGTGAGCGAGTATATACATGTGTTTGTTTTATTTACAATTACCCTTCCGCGCGTTGATTCTTAAGTCATCTGAATTATAGCTTTTAGCTAATACTTTCCACCCGTTTCCCTCTTTGTTATGTTTACTAATTACTAACCGGTCACATGATGCGTCCGCATGACCCCAAATGACCAATGCAATGCTTCATTGCATTTGCCACTCGTGTGTCATTGTGAACACATCAATCGTTTACTTGATTAACACTTATAGAGGATACTCTGTATCTTTCAGGTTAGTTATTATACATTCTTTCCCATTCTATTGTTGTATTGTTTAGTATCGTTTACTTGTTTGTATTTGTATTTTGAATATGAATACGTATCATTATTTACATTTGCCATTCGTATGTCATTGTGAACACATCATTCGTTTACTTGATTAAAACTTATAGAGGATACTCTGTATCTTTCAGTCATTATTGCACAGCCTCCATACCAAAGCGACCTGGACCCATACACGAGTATAAATTCGTTGTCACGTTCAGAGGGGCAACGTCTAGACACTACCGGCTGAGTCGAAGCCGTGACACTCTCATCAGGGTCTGCACTATTTGTCCTGTTACACTTTTCTTTAGAAAACTCCCTAAATATTCACGGTAAGTTTGACCTTTGGAATAATCCATTTGAAAATTCAGCGGTGTAAGGGTTCGTGAGGGAAGCGGTTACAGTTGGAGTTGTGTGAAATTCTTGGGTATAACTAAGATGCGTTGTTCAATGCATGTTTGCAAAAAGGCGGTGCTGTATGTATGTTATATGCGCTTGCACCTCATTTGTGCTTCTTGGGTTGCTGTGAACTTTCAGATGGCACTATCTTTCTGGCTTATGTCCTAGATTTGCTACAAGACGGAAAAATATTGATCTTGATGTATGGCTTGATAATTTTTATGGCTTTCGGCCATCTAGCTATCGGTCTATATTACGGCAAAGAGTTCACTATTTTAGTGAACATGCGCAAGACAAAAGTTTTCTTCAATTCTGCACTAGTTTGGTTGTAAAATATTCATGCATTTGTTTACTCTTGTGTACTCTTCGTGCATTTAATAATGTTTCGCTATGTAAGATAATTACTACTAATCTACACAAAGATAAACTTTTTAAAAAGCTTGAATTTTACTAAACTCCAAAGAAGACGCGAACGAATATTTTTACCGTACTTTTCGCAACACCTTGGCGTTCTAAAGCAGAAGGAATATAGCCGAGGTTTCCGATTGCTTTTTATTCACAATCGTAACTGATTAGCATATAGACCTAAATTTTCACCAATCAAACTGCCTTTTGCGTCGTATTCGGTCATTTCCGTTTGACCCGTACTCTTAAATTAGAAAATAGGAAGTTTTATAAAGGACATGGTCAAAAGAAATCTAGAATTACCAACCAATGAAATTCGGAATTCCCATATAATCGAACAGCGTGTTTTGACAATGACACCCAACCAAGTCTTACAAGAAGTAAAACCGTAAAAACACGGGGTTCTTTCGGCTTATCAAAAGTAAGTATTATCCATGGAAGGTTTTCAGCACAAATTCAATCAAATTATATTCCAGTCTCAATAACAACTGTGAAAATAGAGCCTCTTCTATTTATCGTGTAACCGCCGAAAATGTCATTTGCTCAAGACGTTTGTGTTGTGTAAAAGCGAAAGTAGGTAGCAATTTGTTGAAAATGTCTTTCCCAGATTACAACTCTACTTCAGACTGTAGTTCTGAATTTGAGTATCATCAGGTTCCAAACAACTACCGTAATTGTATGTATTTATCTACTTGGTAATTGAAAATAAAACCAGTCTACCTTCAATGTCTAAGCAGACTACAGTTTTTCAAAATAAATGAGTGCTGAACTTGGAAAAATAAATGTTATATGTAAGAATTAGTTGAACAAAAAATGTAGGATTATAGATTACAGGTAGCCTTTGTGTAACTTTGATGTTGTGCTTCAGTTTTTGCATCAGCTTTGGACATGAAAGCATTAATTGACCCTTTACTCCATGAATATTCATGTAAGAAATAATCACATCATGAATATAAATAAGATTATTATTTTTGCCATAGTAGAAACTAGAATCATGTCTATATATAAACAGCATATCATGATCAGATGGCTCCTTTTGTTTCAGTCTGTCATATTTAATCAGGGACATAGTGTTTCACAAACATGTCTTGTTGGTAATACTTTTATCAGTTCCAAGACGTCTGGCATTGGTATTAACGTGTGGAGCATTTTCTCCCCTTCCACTTAACATCCGTATCAAACCCGAAAGCCACTATGGCTATTCAGGCCTTTGATTAATGATACTTTTATAGGTCTTTAATTCACAGAACTCGATAAGGCAGGCTATTGTCACACTTGCAGCATTACACGATATTAGAAAACGGCCTCTACGAACTCAGCATTAATACCTTTATCGCTGGCAATAAATACAATAAAACCTCTCTAATGCGACCACGAAAAGGAGATCTAATAAAAGATCAAGAGGCAGATGGTTGCTTAATGCAGGACGGAAGTCATGCAGAAAGCTATCGGAGCTTTCTCCGTAACTTTCGTCCTACATTAAGTAACCACCTGTTTTAATAGTCACTGATGACTTTTCATGAAGTAGTCGTTTTAGAAGGTTTCTACTGTAACAATCACCAGCATAAATTTACCCTTAACCCGCTATTTGCGACATTACTCGCATTTGCAAACAGCTTGAAACCAGATCAAATGCCGAGTAACTCGGCATTTGATCATGACCCAATGTGTTTGATTCCCAGTCAACAGTCGCACGAACATTTGATCGCAAGTAGTCAAACTTGCACCAAATCTAAATGTGAGCAGACATTATTCTTTCACAGCGGGTTGAGAGTTAACAGTGGACACCATTTTTTAAAAACAGTTTTCTCAATGTTCCGCTGATAGCATATGGATGGCATCATGGTAGAAAAGGACTCTGTGACATCTTGAACATCGATATAGACTAAGATTTACGATTTACTCCATAAAACCTCATTTCTACACCTTTTCAAAGCAAGTAGACCCAGATAAGACGGTTTCTGGACAAGTCGTCAGATGCAGGTTTGCTCTATTTGTTTAAGGTATTATAGATAGGAGTCTACAGCCTCTGCCATGGTAAAAATGTCTCATGTTTATAATGTCATAGTTGACTTCGGTTTACAGGTGGTAGCTTAATGCAGGTCAAAAGTAACGCAAAAAGCTCCTATATAGGAGCTTTTTGCATGACGTTTGCCCTGCATTAAGCAACCACCTGCCTTTTAAGATGCCTATGTTCAGTTACTGAATAGCCACTTAGGACAGGTTCTACTGTAAATGTGGTCGCAATTATCCTTTATAATTATATTCAAAAAATCATCGAAGCAAAGTTTCAAATTGAATTTACAGTAAGCATTTAATTTTCCGTATACTGATCTCTCATAACAGATTTCATTCGGTATGAAAATGAATATTATACTTGCGATTTTGAGTGACAAGGTTGTAGACGTTGGTCAAAGAGCTTCTCTACAAACCCTTAGATACGGTTCTATAGTGTCGAGTAAAAGCGAGTATACCCGCTTATAACATTCAAAGGGTTTAAGGCCTGTGTAAATTTAATTCTTTACTCCATAACTACTCCTTTATTCGCCTTTGCAAACATAATAGATCCAGATCAGACGGCTCCTGTAGGAGCCGTCTGGTAAGGGTCTGCTCTGTTTGCTTATAAGATATAGGTGTGATTCTACAGTTCTTGCCATAGCCAAACATTTCCGGTCCGAGTCCTATTACAAAAACTATTCTTAATGAATATTCATGATGTCATTATTTTTACATAGGTAAAGGGTTGATACAAGGCGAAAACCATTTAGAAATTACAATCGGTCTGCAGTAATATTCCCCCATTAATATTCATGTAAAATTGAAGATGCCATGTGTATCTAATTAATTATAACGGCGTATGCATGAACATGTTAAACATTTGGCCATTGCAGAAACTGTATAGGTTATACATACGAACGTATAGTGATATAGGTACATAAGCAAACAGGAGTTCCTCATCTCACCGCTCCTGCTACATCCGTCTGATTTCGGTCTACTCTGTTTGCAACAGTGTAAAGTAAGCGTATATATGGGAGAAATGATTAGGAAACCGCCTGCTTTAACCCTTTGCCCTCATATAAACACCTTTTCACGCATTTGCAAACAGAGCAGACCCAGGAGCCGACTGATCAGGGTCTGCTCTAATTGCTAATGGAAATTGAAAAATCGGGTTTTTTAGTTTCTAAAATGGCTACAATGTTCCATCTTACATATTGTGTCCACGACTATTCAGTAGGTATTGAAATTTCTAATAAACATAGAATAGGGAAAGGCTTAAAAGGCAGTCATGATAACTGAATAGGTTGTCGCTGTAGTGAGGTTCAAATGTATAACTATGACAGATTTATCAACCTAATTGCACTTTCATAGTCACATGAGTCATTCACGGTAATGATGGAAACGTCCGTAAAACATAAATCATAGTCTGTAGTGAATGTGCGTTGACTCACGTGATTTCATCAGACAAAATAATTGAATTAAAGTAATTAATTGATGCTTCGAGATTTATTCTTAGCCCTCGTCCCGCTACTCGCGACATGACTCTCGTTTCCAAACAGCATGGCTCCTGATGAGACGCCGAGTAATTCGAGTAATTCGAGGAATTCGGCGTCTCATCGGGATCCAAGCTGTTTGGTACTTGTTTAATCATTTCTCAAAGTATATAATGAATCGGAAAAGTAACAAATTAGATACGTGTCTGAGCAGGCATTGTTTTTAACAGAGCGTTAAGCGTTAATAATCTAATGGTTTACTCGCTAATGTCTTTTATTGATTTGGGATGTCAATGAAGCTTTCTTCTTGACTTTGACTGTAATTTCTTACCAGATATAATGGATATTTGTTCTATCAGCTCTTTGTGGTACAGAGTATATTACACTCGTCGTGTTTTTGTTTTTTTCAAAGCCCTAAACCCTTACCCCGTAGTGTAAAAATAATGCTTGCTCAAATTGAAATATGTTAAAATTTTGACTACTTCCGATACAATCGGGCTTTTTGAGAAACATTGACTCGAGTGTAAAACCGATCCTGATGAGGTGCCAAGTCACTCAGCATATCATCGGGGTCCAACTGTTTTACAAATGTTATTCAGGTGACGCATAGTAGTATAAGGAACAGAGGTCAATAACAGTTGAGACGGGTGATGAATTCATATTTCTATAAATTTCGATTGCGATTCGCAGAAACAAGATTTTCCTATATCATAACCACAACTCCCTTTTTTAGCTCACCTGAGCCAAAGGCTCAGGATGAGCTATTGTGACCGCTATTTGTCCGTCGTCTGGCGTCCGGTGTCCGGCGTCCGTCCGGCGTCCGTCGTCCGTCCACATTTTCAAACGACATCTCCTCTGAAACTGCTGACCCGATTTTAACCAAATTTTGTCAGAAGCATAAGTGGCTAGGGGGAACGAAACGTTATTTACATTATGACCCCCGGGCCAAAAATGGCCCCGCCCAAGGGCTTATCAGTTTTTCATAGGAAAATCTTTAAAAATCTTCTTCTCTGAAACTGTAAGGCCTAGACCTTTGATATTTGGCATGTAGCATGATCTAATGGTCCTCTACAAAAATTGTTCAAATTATGACCCCCGGGCCAAAAATGGCCCCGCCCAAGGGCTTATCAGTTTTTCATAGGAAAATCTTTAAAAATCTTCTTCTCTGAAACTGTAAGGCCTAGATCTTTGATATTTGGCATGTAGCATGATCTTATGGTTCTCTACGAATATTGTTCAAATTATGACCCCCGGGCCAAAAATGGCCCCGCCCAAGGGCTTATCATTTTTTCATTGGAAAATCTTTAAAAATCTTCTTCTCTGGAACTGTAAGGCCTAGACCTTTGATATTTGGCATGTAGCATGATCTAATGGTCCTCTACAAAGATTGTTCAAATTATGACCCCCGGGCCAAAAATGGCCCCGCCCAAGGGCTTATCAGTTGTTCATAGGAAAATCTTTAAAAATCTTCTTCTCTGAAACTGTAAGGGCTAGACCTTTGATATTTGGCATGTGGCATGATCCGGTGGTCCTCTACAAAGACTGTTCAAATTATGACCCCCGGGCCAAAAATGGCCCCGCCCAAGGGCTTATCAGTTTTTCATAGGAACATCTTTAAAAATCTTCTTCTCTGAAACTGTAAGGCCTAGACCTTTGATATTTGGCATGTAGCATGATCTAATTGTCCTCTACAAATATTGTTCAAATTATACCCCCCCCCCCGGGCCAAAAATGGCCCCGCCCAAGGGCTTATCAGTTTTTCATAGGAAACTCTTTTACATTCTTCTTCTCTGGAACTGTAAGGCCTAGACCTTTGATAGTTGGTATGTAGCATGATCTAATGGTCCTCTACAAAGACTGTTCATATTATGACCACGTGCCAAAAATGGCCCCGCCCAAGGGCTTGTCAGTTTTCATAGGAAAATCTTTAAAATCTTCTTCTCTGAAACTGTAAGGCCTAGACCTTTGATATTTGGCATGTAGCTTTGGCTTGTGGTCCTCTGCCAAGATTGTTCAACTTACGACCATGACCTCTGGGCGAAACTTGGCCCTGGCTTATCAGTTTTCAGGGGAAAACTATATCATTTTTCTCTGAAACCATAAGGCTTAGACCTTTAATTAATGGCATACTGCTTTGCCTTGTGGTTCTCTACCAAGGTTGTACAAATGATGGCCCCGTCCCTGGGGTATCTCAGGTGAGCGCTTCAGGGCCTCATGGCCCTCTTGTAAGTAAAATAACGTCGTTAATTACATGCATTTTGTAAAAGGTTCAATATAAGGTAGAACCATGTGTGGGCGTGTCCGGTTCTTATTATTGGATACGCACCAATACTAGTGATGACTTAAGGTATGGGGCCCGCCCTCTCCCAGGAATAATTGTTACTGGCATCGTTGAGGTACATGTACAATCGTGAAGCTAGATCATCGATTTTAAACACATAGAACCCAGCATGTGTACATGTATATTAACTGGGTGTCATGTCCAAAGTTTGTGTTAGTAACAGACGAATATTGAGACAACAAAACATGACACAAACCTAGGCCTTAATATTTCAGTATACATGTATGTAGCTCAAGTAGGCATAAATACACATGCAAACAGCAATTCCACTATCCCCAGGCCGACATGGGTTTAATTACAACTAATCTAACATCAACAAACAACATATTAGACGGGAAATTAATTGAATGGAAGAGAAGCAGTACATGCATGCATTATGAGTTTAATTAAATGCATGTCTTTGTTAAGGCTCCAATTTGTATAATTATCCTACATGGGAGTGCAAAGTATAGCGACGACTTTAAATAAGGGCCTGTACATAGCGCAAACGACTGGTATATAGAAAACGGCTATCAAAGTAACACCAATGTTGGCACGATTATAGACATGTATAAGGGATTGAACACACATTCTATTTTAATCTATAGCCATTGTGTAAAGTTTAACCTACTCAAAACTTAGTCAACGTCGTATTTAAAACATACGTCAAAGTGTCTTTTTACAACCATTTAATCCGAATGTCAATCCTGAAAAGTGCCGAAAGAGCTACACATGTTACATATCATTCATTTCAATTGCTTTAGCTGCTCAAATAGGCACGAAGTCCTTGGTGTGAACTATTTGGATAGTGCTTTTGATATATCCGTTGGCATGCAGTATCCATCATCAAACATAAGCGATAAACAATATTTCTTCTAAATTCCTGGGTCAACCGTGACCAAAGTTCACAGAAGCAGTCATTGTGAGGTCTCTTTCATCTTTGTTCAAAACATAGAAATTCATGTAGAACCCCTTTTGCCCTGGCAACCAGAAGAAAAACATTTTGTTACCAAAAGTTGCAAGCCGTTGGGATTCGCTCACAAATGTTGATGCCAGGGGCATAGCTAATTTCCTTTATAAATATGGCTACTGATGTATGGCGTGTCAGGCGTTGGAATACTGTATAAAATATATTTTCATAGTATATTTTTTATATATTTATTGTATAATTTTATATATTTATTGTATAAAATGTATATTTATTTATAAGTATATATATATTGTATTTTTTATATATTTATTGTATATGTTTATATTTATTGTATAAAATATATATTTATTGTTTAAAATCTATATATTCAATATACAATAAATATATTAAATTATACAATTAAATATATTTTATATAATATTGCAACGCCTGACACGCCATACTGATGTAGCGAAATGTTACAGAAAATTCTATTCTCGTTTTTGTTTTTTCAAACCATTTTAATACGTTTTCACACTTGGCCGCTAGTGGCAGGGCTTCCATGACTAAAGCGGAAATCTAAAAATCTCCTGTGAAATCACAGCTAAGATTTCAATATAAATTATATTATTATACCTCAATTTCATTTACAATGTTAATTTCCAATAGGCCACCGTGACATAGAAATACTGTTAGGCCCAGCGGGAAAATATTTACTGTCGGAAAAATACTACTACTAATAATAATAATCTTTATTTCCTTCAACATACATACATACATTCATACATATATAGACATGGTAAACAGTTACAATCAGACAAACAAACATTGAACATTGAACACACAGCATTATAAACACTAACTATTCACGGTAAGATTCATATCACACTTTCGATGACGGCATCGATGATAGCCGTCATGATATCGATCACAGGCATGGCCATGATCACGACGACAACATCGACGACCGCAGCGAAGATTGTGGCAACATGCCGATAGCGAAAAGCCGAAAACTAAAGTGGAGAAAGTTGTTTAATTTGGACGCCTTTTATTATGTCTCTGTCGAAACGAAACACAGAGAAATAATTGACGTACCTGAGCTGTACATTGCTCACCGACATTGTAACTATGCAACATATTGTACATAATAGAAACCTATATACCCGAGGTCTCAGCTAGGTAGTCCTTTACCATTTCTAGCCGAGTCCAGCGTATGAATATATAAATACATACATGTACATGTATATACAAATCGATAAATAGTCGACGTAGTTACTATGTTTTGCTGCGCAACCAAAAAAACCAAACACAACAACAATAGCTGAATATTGTACTATCCGACCATGATATATTATAATAATACATTGTTATAGATATGGCGATCAACATACTATGGTCATACCATGCTAATATCCTTTGTTTATATAATTCAAAATATTATGACAGAATAAACCAACCATTCGAAGACATACTGCATAATCTACGCCAACGTACGGGAAGTAACATAGGCCAGATAAAAGATGAACCAGTTGCATGCGAGGGGGACATGCGATTAATTTCTGGAATATCTCTTCACCAAACTGATGATAAATACTATGCCATAAACTGGTCCTTGCACTTAAGGTATTTTCGCAGTATAGTCCTAAATGAACAGCAATCTCGTCTGTTAACCTTCTGCAACGTTTGCACCGAGAAATATAAGGTTTGACAAAAAGTAGGTGGGTGAACCTAACAGCTGCACGTGAAAATTGTATGCAGTTACGGTCAAATCTACTTAGAAGCCAAAAAGGGCATGGCTGAATAACTGTAAGAGACTGAATAAAGGAATAATCTTGAAGTATGCTATCCGAGGAGATCCTCGACTGAACAGAAGACATGTGTTTTATCTTTATGTTAGTATCTATCAATGTCTTCCAAACAGACTTAGACGGGAACTCCCCAGTACGGAGGTAATTTTCCAGAATTTCAGACAGACCATACTTGCCGCAAATTCTATGTATATCAGGTATAAAACCTCTGGTATGATTACATTGGTTAAAGTAATAGCAAATTCTATTGTTAAAACAATTCTTAACAATACTCCTGCTATCTAATCTGCATAACTGCCCTAAGAATACAAGTTTCTTCTTATCAATCTCTGCCTCAATAGGTAGCATACCTAAAGAAGTTAAAACAATATCCGTCCTGCTACATTTCGGCACACCTTGGATCCATTTTAAACAAAATTTATGGGCTATTTCAAGCGTTAACAGTTCGTCCTTACTTAAGTTCGACCACAGTTCACACCCATACAATGCCTTTGGGAGGACGATTGTTTCATATAGATGTCTCGCAGAGATAGGGTGGATACCATTTTCATATATGCCGCAGCTAACTATGCTAAAAAAGGTTTTCCTTATCTTACTTGAGCATTCTTTAACGGTCTGCGATAATTCTTCGTTTTTATCAAACAAAACGCCTAAGTGCGTATATGTATCAACTTCACTGACTCTGTCTTTACCTAAATACCAAAACCGCTCATTTATCATTCTGTTTGAGGATTTTTCGTTCGTGACCATGACTGCCGATTTCTTTGCATTGTATGTATACCGAAAAGTACACCCATATTCGTAACATGTGTTCATTAATTCCTGTAGACCAGATTTCGACAGGGATAATAAAACCATATCGTCTGCTGAAGACGGACAGCTACAGTTGAGACCGTATACAGTTAATCCATAATGACTGCGCGTCAACTTATTCATCAGATCGTTAATAAAAATCAAAGTACTGATAGTACTGAAGGGATCTGTGTTTTTGGAAAGAAAACGTGTGTTATTCAGTAGAACCTCTCTAAACCGGACGAATATAAACATTATGACTGGGCATTAAAGACTGCTGTATGCTGACCAACTATACAAAAAGCTCCGGCAGAAGTTTCCGTATCGCTGTCAGCCTGCATCAAGCAGCCACCTGTTTTGAATCCTCGAAAATAATGTTTATTTTCTGTTCGGTCTAGAGAGATTCTACTGTATTTGGGTGTTTGTTTGCGAGTTATTTTTTATGTTCCCAGATGCTGAAATCTTATCTGGTGGTAGCTGGCATTTTGCATGTTTTATGTAAATATTTCAAACCCAATTTCCAAATTTGAAGTATAATTTAGTAAAGGTACAAGTTGAACAGTGTCAAGAAATCTTGATCTTCTGAAAACATTATATATAAATATATTTATATAAATGTATACAAAAATAAGTTTAAAATTAATTAAATATTGGAACCTCGCAAACAATTCATGTAGATAATCAAGAATGGTTGTATAAGTTTTACAATCTATAATGGCAATCACCTGAAATTGTTAACAGATTTTGAAATGGGAGAAAAAAAGAGTAAATGTATTTATGATGAAAATTTTATTGTAGACAATGTCAAGAAAAAGTATAAAACAGCAAATAAACATATGTTGCAAGTAAAGCATCTGTTTGAAAGTAATTAAACCAGAGCACAAGCGGGTGCCAACGCTTATCTGTTCCATAACCCTGTAAAGACAAACTGAATGAACTTCAAAATAAACTCAGCTTCAAATTTTGTTGCTTAAAACATTTGTATTAAGTTTCATTTATATCATTTTAATATTTTTCCCAGAAAACCACAGACAAACTAAAAGTTGACCGACTAACAAAGCAATGAACACACGAAGTTCAAGGACCATAACTTTTGAATAAAATGACATATCAAAATCCCCGTAATATATGTGAAAATTCATATTAAGGTTTAACCATGTAAAAAAATTGAAGTAAATATCATTTCAAATGAAAAAGTTATGGCCATCCTCATATTTGCATAGATTTGCATTATTTTTTTAAGTGCAAGGGCCATAACTCCGAAACATCAAATCAAATGATCTTCAGAATCAACTTAGCTTCAGGTCTTGATGCATTAAACATGTTTATGAAGTTTCATTAATATCTGTCAAACAGTTTTGCCAGAAAACAGTGGACAAATTATTTGCATATATTTGCATTTTTTTAAGTAAAAGGGCAATAACTCCGAAACAACATATCAAATAAACCTCAAAATCGACTCAGCATCAGATCATGATATATTAAACATTTTTGTGAAGTTTCATCAATATCTCTCAAACAGTTTCCCAGAAAACAGCCGACAAACTATTTGCATTATCTTTTAAGGACAAGGGCCATAACTCTGAAACGAAAATTCAAATGATCCTCAGAATCAATTCAGTTTCAGATCCTGATGCATTAAATATTTGTGTGAAGTTTCATTAATATCTCTCAAATAGTTTTCCCAGAAAACGGCGGACAAACTATTTGCATATTTTTTAAGGACAAGGGCCATCACTCCGAAACGACAAATAAAATGAACCTCAGAATCAACTCAGCTTCAGATCTTGATGCATTTAACATTTGTGTGAAGTTTCATTAATATATGTCAAATAGTTTTCCCAGAAAACAGCGGACAAACTATTTGCATTATTTTTTAAGTAAAAGGGCCATAACTCCGAAACAACAAATCAAATGAACCTCAGAATCAACTCAGCTTCAGATCTTGATGCATTAAACATTTGTGTGAAGTTTCATTAATATCTCTCAAATAGTTTTCCCAGAAAACAACGGACAAACTATTTGCATATTTTTTTAAGGACAAGGGCCATAACTCTGAAATGAAAAATCAAATGAACCTCAGAATCAACTCAGCTTCAGATCTTGATGCATTAAACATTTGTGTGAAGTTTCATTAATATCTGTCAAATAGTTTTCCCAGAACACAGCAGACAAACTATTTTTTAATGTATTTGCATTATTTTTTAAGTAAAAGGGCCATAACTCCAAAACGACAAATCAAATGAACCTAAGAATCTACTCAGCTTCAGATCCTTGATGCATTAAATATTTGTGTGAAGTTTCATTAATATCTCTCAAATAGTTTTCCCAGAAAACAGCGGACAAACTATTTGCATATTTTTTAAAGACAGGGGCCATAACTCTAGAATGAAAAATAAAATGAACCTCAGAATCAACTCAGCTACAGATCTTGATGCATTTAACATTTGTGTGAAGTTTCATTAATATCTGTCAAATAGTTTTCCCAGAAAACAGCGGACAAACAAAATGTTGACGGACGAACGAACGAACGGACGGACGGACAGGGCCACGACAATATACGACCACCTTTATTAGGTGGGCGTATAAAAAAGCTTTGTTTATTAAAACAAGCCAATTTTTGACAAAAATAACAAAAGGCAATAACTCCAAAGACACTGAAGACAGAGTTATGGACATTGTGCACTGCACTTGTGGTCAATGTGTGGTCTATCTGTATGTGAAGTTTGAAGTCAATAGCTTTTATACTTTGAAAGTTATGATCCGGACAAGCCAGATTTTAAAAAAAAAAATAACAAAGGGCAATAACTCCAACAAGAGGGCCATGAGGCCCTGAAGCGCTCACCTGAGATAACACCAGGGGCAGGGCCTTTTTTGACCACAAGAAATCATGTGGACAACCTGGTAGAGAACCACAAGGCAAAGCAGTATGCTATTAATTAAAGGTCTAAGCCTTATGATTTCAGAGAAAAGTAATATTTCATATTTTTCCCATCGAAAAAACTGATAAGCCCTGAGGCAGGGCCAAGTTTCGCCCTGTGGTCAGGGTCGTAAGTTAAACATTCTTGGCAGAGGACCACAAGCCACAGCTACATATTTATAGAGGACCAGTAGATCATGTTAGTCATACCAAATATCAATGGTCTAGGCCTTACAGTTTCAGAAGTTTTTTAAAGATTTTCCTATGAAAAACTGATAAGCCCTTGGGCGGGGCCATTTTTGGCCCGGGGGTCATAATTTGAACAATATTTGAAGAGGACCATAAGTTCATGCTACATACCAAATATCAAAGGTCTAGGCCTTACAGTTTCAGAGAAGAAGATCTTTAAGGATTTTCCAATGAAAAACTGATAAGCCCCCGGGCGGGGCCATTTTTGGCCCGGGGGTCATAATTTGAACAATATTTGTAGAGGACCATAAATCATGCTACATACCAAATATCAATGGTCTAGGCCTTACAGTTTCAGAGAAGAAGATTTTTAAAGATTTTCCTATGAAAAACTGATAAGCCCTTGGGCGGGGCCATTTTTGGCCCAGGGGTCATAATTTGAACAATATTTGTAGAGAACCATTAGATGATGCTACATACCAAATATCAAAGGTCTAGGCCTTACAGTTTGAGAGAAGAAGATTTTTAAAGATTTTCCTATGAAAAACTGATAAGCCCTTGGGCGGGGCCATTTTTGGCCCGGGGGTCATAATTTGAAAATATTGTAGAGGACCATAAGATCATGCTACATACCTAATATCAAAGGTTTAAGCCTTACAGTTTCAGAGAAGAAGATTTTTTAAAGATTTTCCTATGAAAAACTGATAAGCCCTTGGGCGGGGCCATATTTGGCCCAGGGGTCATAATTTGAACAATATTTGTAGAGGACCATAAGATCATGCTACATACCTAATATCAAAGGTTTAAGCCTTACAGTTTCAGAGAAGAAGATTTTTAAAGATTTTCCTATGAAAAACTGATAAGCCCTTGGGCGGGGCCATTTTTGGCCCGGGGGTCATAATTTGAACAATATTTGTAGAGGACCATAAGATCAGGCTACATACCAAATATCAAAGGTCTAGGCTTTACAGTTTCAGAGAAGAAGATTTTTAAAGATTTTCCTATGAAAATTCCATATTACCATATATGGAAATATTGACCACGCCCTCTGGCGGCCATGTTTTTTGCCCGATCAAAATTCTTTTAACAACTTTTAAAGTCTATCAACTGAGAAACATTTTGGTGAAAACTATATTCAAATCCAACAAGTCATTCTTGAGAAGAAGATTTTTCTAGATATTGTGTCCGGTTGCCATGGCAACAAGACCGATGGCCCCGCCCACTATCTTTTAACAACTTTTGAAGCACCCACCCACAGTATGTATCTGACCAAGTTTGGTTACAATTTGGCAGTCGGTTTCAGAGAAGAAGTCGTTTGAAATTGTTGACGGACAGACAGACGGACAGACGGACAGACAGACAGACGGACAGACGGACAGACGGACGACGGACGCCGGACACAGGGGTATCACAAAAGCTCACCTTGAGCACTTTGTGCTCTGGTGAGCTAAAAATACTGAAGACAGAGCTACTAACCGTGTGCACTGTACTTTTGGTGAATGTGATCTATCTCAATATGAAGTTTGAAGTCAATAGCTTTTATATGTTTGAAGCTATGAGTCGGACAAACCAGATTTTCACTAGAATAACAAAGGGCAATAACTCCTGAAATAATGAAGACAGAGTTATGGACCTTGTGCAAAGCATTTGTGGTCAATGTGTTCTATCTGTACATGACGTTTGAAGTCAATAGCTTTTACACTTTGAAAGTTATGATCCGGACAAGCTAAATTTTGAGAAAAATAAACAAGGGCAATAACTCCAGAAGTACTGAAGACAGAGTTACGAACATTGTGCAATGCATTTGCAGTCCATGTGATCTATCTGTATATGAAGTTTGAAGTCAATAGCTTTTATACTTTGGAAGTTATGATGTGGACGAATGGACGGACTGACAGACGGGCGGATAGATGAACAGACGGATGGACATGGTTACTCCAGTAAACCCCCCAAAACTTTGTTTGTGGGGATATAAAATACAATGTTCATTATTTTGTAGATTTTAAACCATTAAGATAAATAGAGCATTTGCTCCTTTGGAGCAAATGCTCTATTTATCACAATGGTTTAAAAAAGTGACTTTAACATACTTGTATGCGATGGCAATCTGTCCTAGGAGAATCGGCAATTGTCCTGAATCGCAATTAAATATATTATTTCATGAGCGAACAGAGTAGATCCTGATCTGGACCTACTCTGTTAACAGTTTGCAAAGCCTTAGCCTTATGGAGGAAAGGGTTTACCAAATGCCTTTTCACTTTTGCGAACAGAGTAGATCCTGATCAGACGGCTCCTATAGTTGTTGTATGATCAGGGTCTGCTCTTCTTTACTTGACCTGACTGTCAGACATGATATAGATATGATTCTATAGTTCTTTTCAGAGTAAAAAATTCCTTAGAAGGTTTATATTAACATTCAGCTTATATAAATATTCATGATACATCAATATTTCTTAAATGAATAATGAACAGGGAAAGGGTTTAGATATAATATACATGTAGATCTATACGGTTATAGTTTCTGCCATGGCAAAATATTCCAGTGTCCATGTGCTTTTACAAAAATTAACCTAATTAATATTCATAATCATGATGATGTCATACTTTCTTACATATAAATTAATATTAATATTCATGGAATAAAGTCTTTATTGACATAAAGTATTGAACATTGTCAGATAAATTATGTCTCTAAACCCATTGCTACATGAAATAATGACAATATGAACATTGATTGTAATATTATTCTTGATATAACGTTTAACAGGAATTTTGGTAATGGCAGAAACTTTAATCTATACATTATTCTATTAGCAAAAAGAGCAGACCCAATCAAACGGCTCCTAGTCTCCCACATCTGTCTGCTATGGGTATACTCTTTTTGCAAAGATATTCAGCTCTTATATATATATATATATATATATATATATCACCATCTGGGTGTTGTCAGTCTAGTTCCTTATATACCACTCATACTGTGTTAACCCCTTACTCCATAAATGCGCCTTTCTACACCTTTGCAAATAGGGTAGACCCACATCAGACAGTTCTTATACAGAGCTCCAAATAAGATGCCTTTACATTTTCAAGAATAGCTCCTTTATTTATCCACCAATTAAACCTTATATACTGTGACCACTCTTCAGTAATTTTCTAGACGAGACGATTGTAAAGAGTGGTCACAGTGTAGGGTTTGGTGGTGAAATGACGATTTTAGTATTTGGGAACACACCCTTATCTGTACCTCTGCCTATATGAGTCATCTGATCAGGGCATGTTCTATTTGCTTCTGACATAACATACATTTAGCTCTACAGTTTCTGCTGTGGCCAAAAACCCCTGTTTTAAAAATGCTGTTGCAAAATTTTAAAACTCAACCCATTTATATTCATGTCATATGATAATTTCTTACCATGAATATTCATGGAGTAAAGGCTAAACTGCTATGATCAAGTTTTGATCACTGTGACCATGGCATGACAACTCTGCATGGTTTTACAAACTGAGCATCATCTACAGGGTCGACAAACAAATACTGATTGCTTGTATCCCAAGTAGTTCATTAGGTTCATTCTGAGACATGTTGGTTGCTCATTTTACAAAACGTTGGGATAGCTTCTGATAGTCCTTTCTGCTTTTTAATATGTCCAAGTTGTTGACAAACATCATGCTTCAGAGTCCTGCCCATCTCTCTCAGCATGCCAACATATTCTATTTAATTATCCGTTTAGAATTACCATCATACTGTCTTTGACTAAATTGTTTTGCAATAAACTGGTACATGTGAAAAAGTTGTGACTCGACTGGGACTTGAATCCAGGGCCTGTGGCTTACCATGCTAACACTCTACTGACTGCGCTATCAAGTCACACAGTCTAAAGCTTTTCAATGTTCCGACAATCTTTAACCAACTACTGTTCCATATGGAGATCAGCAAACACTGGCTGCTAGTATCTAAAGTAGTTCAGTAGATTTTAACAATTCGTATATCACAAAGTCAGCACCAGCTGAACAAGCTTTTCATACTTAGATCAGTATTGGGAAATCTTGTTTGGATGTTGATAAAAATGTTTCATTGATTTGGTCTTGCTTTGTGGCGACAATTACTGTGTTTCGACATTGAAAGCTCTTTGTCAATAAAGCAATATTATTCTCCATTTCTGTGGCATTTAAAGCATAGTGGGCTTTGTTAGAAAACTGGCGTGTCAGGTCCCTTGTTGTTTGGAATCTTGTCGAAATTACTGTCCCCTGCAAATAAAATTAATGTTTATGATTAAAATGTATTTCTGGAAATATTTCTTAATCCCCTACACCATAAATATTCATATAACAAATAAATAGGGGTTATTACGCAGGTGACTAGGGCCGCAACAAACAAATAGCGGTTATTACGCAGGTGACTAAAGCTGCAGCGTGATATATTGGCCCGCCACCTTGCAATTGGCCCGAGGGCTTAGCCCGAGTTACTATATCAAGGTAAGGGACTATATCACTCTGCGGCCCTATAGTCACCTGTGTAATAACCTGTTTATTACATTTATGGGTCAAATTGGATCTCCATGTACTAGGTGCAATAGATTCTCAAAGGATTGAAAGAATCAGCACTATCAAGTCACACAGTCATTAGATGACGTCATTATGACGGGTTCATATTATTCAAAACTTGGCGTTGGAAAGAGCGGACAGAGTGCTCTTTTTATTCACCGGTACGTGCACATGTATTGGGCATGTAAATTTGAATCGAATCGGGTGAGGATTGTCTTTGTAAAAGCCATGGTTTGGGGACTATTCGGTATACTGTGTACGAGAACTTTGATAACATTTGCATCATCGGAGCAAAATTAGACCTTCATCGCATATCAGGGTTCTATTGATATAGATTTAGAATGATTACCTTGGCAGCGGGCACAATATCTGTTATTGGTCCGTTGCTAGGTCTGTATTGGTCTGCTCAGACCACACAACTCTATTTTTTTAAATGATATTGGATCATTTATAACGTAAAAATGTTACTATTTATAATAACAAATGTAATAATTACATTTATAGTTGATATTAACTGAATATTTATAATGACACTACAGACAATTCTGTTTTAAACATGCTAGAAACTGTATTATCATCTTAATTATTTCATAACTTAAGCAAACATAGCAGACCCTGATCTGAGAGCTCTTATATTGATATAGATACTATCTGATATGGATATATATGCTCTTTGCAAAGGCATTAACCCGTTTCCTTATATAATGTGTCTTCACGCATATGCAAACAGAGTAGATCCAGATCAGATGGCTCCTATAGGAGCCGTCTGATCAGGGTCTGCTGTGTTTGCTAATGGAATTTTGTAGACCTTTTCCTTTACTTTCCAAAATGGCTACAATGTTCAACCTTCCATATTTCATATAACTATTTTGTTCATGAATATTCAGTATAGGTATTTAAATTTGAAATAAACATAGAACAGGGAAAGGGTTAAGAGGCCTGTTGATAGAGTAAATGACTATAAAACATTTTATATTTAAAATTGTACACATCATTCACCTTTTTTTTCACAAGCCTAAACGCATATAAATGATACTAAAGCACCTTGCTGGTCAGAATGTCTAACTTTCTCAGTGTGTATTACCAGGATAACAACAATATAGGAAGGCCTTGTACAAATTTTCTTCAGATTTCACTATATGTCCATAAATTAACCCTTTCTCTGTTTAAATATTCATTTAAGGGTTAATGACATCATTGGTATCATATTATTGGATAATTTTTTTAAATTGCATATTATTAACAAAGGATATTTTGGTACAGACAGAACCATAGAATTTGATCTATATAACACAATATTATTATAAGCAAACTGAGCAGACCCTGATCAGACAACTACCATGAGAAATTAGTGCAAAACCATTATAACAATGTCTACGAGTAGATCCACGAAAATTACCATTGTACAGTATAAAACCTCTTTAAATTGACCACCAATTTGGCAAAGCATGTCTAATTATGCCTAAAAGTCAGGTGGTAATTACTTGCAGGTATGATAAGTTTAATTCTTTATGCCTTTGCAAACAGAGTAGACCCAGATCAGATTGCCCCTGCAGAAGATACTGTTCATATTTTTGTTTGCCTTGTGATGATAATACATATTATTTCTTAGGTCTAAAACCCCCAAGAAGAATGCCGGCCCTTATAAGTTGAAAAAGTACTGAGACGAGTTTTATTTGTTATTATAACAAATAAAACTGTCATCCCTGTAAGTTTTCAAAACTGGTGCGAAAAATTTACGGGTATAGATTTAATCCAATTCTGTGTTCCGTAATAACAATTTATAATGATGATCTGTATCCACCTTATAAGTTCATTTTATTGCTTGATTGACAGGGAAAATGTAAATTTGATAACAAAAACTCATGAAAATAAATAGGTACCGAATCGTCTAGGGTAAATTTTTGGGAGGGGCCGAGTTGACCATGGTGTCGAATCGTTTTGGGGCCGAATTGTCTAGGGACCCGGTTAGTTTGGTGCCGAGTCGTTCAGAAACCTGTTGTGCGTCTACTTTGTTTGCAAAGGCGTAAAAAGGCATATTTATGGAGGAAGGGGTTTAACTTAAAGTATCAGGGATGAATAAGTTAAAAACTTAATAGCGCAGGTGCTGCCGATATTCTTTCACAGCATTGTAATAACTCGGAAGATTCAAGAAAATAAATCGTGTTCACGAAAGTCATAGCAGAACTATAAATAGAAGACAATGATAACCTACGCGTTAATGTTTGTATGTATATGTACTTACGATTTTCAAGCTCATCCAAAATGCGTGTCTGGTAAACAAATTCTGCGTAAAGTTTTCATTCTCCTACTCGATTTGCAAACTCCTCACAGTGATCTCCCTTGTCACCACGCCTGCGGTCTATTAGGGGAGATAACTGCGTTGGAGGTTGCGTTTCCCTATGGCGTAAAGTCACGTGATATTCAAAATGGCGGCGATCAATTAATCAAAAATTGATTCGTGTATAAGTGAGCATAAATACCCCAATATTATTAATATCGCCTCATTTTAAAAATATTCGTCATATTTGTTGAAAAAATGATCAAATACAGTAACTGCTTGTCTTAAAAAACGGTCCACGATAGTACTTTTTGTAATAAGTTCAGCTGATTACCTAACTACATTACACATCTGAGTAAATCGTTTCGTGAGGACCGGCTGATTTGCTCTCGCCGTTTCGGTAGATTTGGTATCTGTGTTAACACACAGATCCCAATAAGATACAATTGTGGACTGATTACTCCACCCTGCCTGGTGCCCTGTAAGATCGGGAACCAGCTAGATGTAAAACCATTACTTCTCACTCTACTACGCATATCCTGATATAAATTATAGATTGCCTTATATAGTATTACGTCGATATTTGTATTATACAATTTCACAATGAGAGCCTCGTGCCACACTCTGTCAAAAGCTTGACGAACATCTAAAAAACATGCGAATAACTTACTATCATTTTCACTTACATAATTACTGCATTCTCTAAAAAGAAATGACGTCATGAGACAGCCCATGCCCTCTCTAAACCCACCCTGAAGTTCGTTAATTACATAGCTGCAATTCTTCATACGCGACAACAAGACAGATTCGTAAAGTTTCAAAACAACAGACGAAAGAGTGATTGCTCGATAGCTATTCGGATCATTCTTGGGTTTATTCCCGCCTTTGTGCAATACAATAATGTCCCCCTTTTTCATATCTGCAGGGCAATAAGAAGATTGAAGCATAGCGGTAAATAGTTTTGCACAGAGTCGATACATAATATCGCCGCCAAACTTGAAGTTTTCATAAAAACACCCGTCTGGTCCACAGGCTTTGTTTCTCTTAGACTTCTGGCATACATGTTCGACTTCCTCTATTGAAACTACGCCATCATTGTCATTAAAAGTTTGATTAGAAACATAGTCATTAATACTATCAATTTCCTTAATTATCTGCGATCTATACGAGTGATAAAATTCATCATTTTCTGTAGGAGTATACAGTTCTTCAAAATATCTTGCCCAATTCTCATTAACAGATGCAGGATCCCGGTATACGATACCATTAAAAAGCATTTCGTTGCCAACGGCAGTGTGGGATTTAGTACGTCGACGTTTAATACACGTCCAAAATGATTTCGAATCTATATCAGCATATTTGTCTATTTCTTCGTGAAGATTAGATAAATACTGCATAACCTTCTTACGATGAAGTTTTCTCAACTTTCGTTTAGCAGTTTTGTATTCTACATATGTCACATGATCATTACCACGTGGTTTTCCACTCAATACCCACATACGACGTTTTATCTTTGACATTCGACATGCACATTTCAAATCATCATCCCAATAAGGCTTTAAATAACGCCTAAATTTCGACCTAGGAAAACAATTCGCATTGGCAGTATTAACGAGAGAAACGATAAAAGAATACAGACTGTCAATTTGAGACGTGCATTGTATAGTTTCACTCAGATGAGTGCCACATTGTCCGTTACTAGACAAGTAGGTCTGGTAACTGTCAATGTGATGTTGTGCAACCTTTGACCAGTTTACACGTGTGGATTCACTATCATTCAATGACCCATAATTGAACATGGGAATAATTACGGTGCATATTACCGGACGGTGACTGGACACATTTAACGCATCATCGCTAGGTATTTTACAGTTAACAAACATATCGTTCTTCTCCGTAGGTACAAATATATGATCTATAGCAGAGCCTATATTGCCATTGTAGCTAAAGTTAGTGCTAGTATTACCTAATACTACGTTATTTAAAGATACGGTATTGTTCCTCCTAAGCATGTCCGTAAGATACGAACTGCGTTTGGAATTCCCTGTAACGTCTGCATTTATGTCACCCATAATAATTACAAGGCCTTTCTGGCTGTAACTATACAATAAATTTTCTACCTTATCAATATAGCTTTTGAAAATATGCATCCCGTGGTTAGTACAGGGTATATAAACTTGAAAAATAAAAACAATATGTTCAGGGTCAATCTGAAGCTGGATACCAATGATTCTATCGTCATAAAGGTCGAGTGGGGTGATTATGCTATTCAACGTGCGTTTCCATAGCATACACACTCCACCCTTACCAACTTTCCTATTACTAGGTAACTATAAGCTGAAGTCAGAAACCGCATGACTGCAGTACATGTTATCAATAGAGTCTAAAAAATAAAGATTTTGCTCATACAACCAATGTTCTGCAACACCACATATATCGATACTATTGTCATTTAAGGCATTGCACAAATACGAAGAGCTCGACATAATACCAGTGGCATTCCGGGTCATAATATTAAAACTCATAATTGCATACTATTTGATACATAGAGAAAACCACTCATATACTTCCGGTCATGTAAATACATAATGTACGTACAGTCACAGGAAGCTACACATGCAACATACCTAAATGACAGACATACATGTACGTTTACAGTAATTGCATTGTTAAAACCAGTATAACTTCCCCATACGAACTGTTTGGATCCAGATCTGGATCCACACAGTGTATACGCATAACAAGTGAAACAAAACAGGTCACTCGATCCAGATCCATAATGTTGATACTGGTATCTAGCTGTGTAAAACAGGTTATCAGATCTAGATCTACACTGTTTGCCTAGGTAAGCGTAACTTCCAACGGACGTTTCTCCCTGCATTACAGTTGCAGAGATGCAAACACAATCACTAACTTTATCACATGACATGAACGTAACTGTTATAGTATTACAATACAATAGCACGCAGACTAGTCTACATCCGACGATAACGCCGAAAACCTGTTGCACGACTCCTGGCAGTCGATATATTCATCACAGCTGTAACGGTGACCGTTATAGTCGCCACTATCCTTCACGTGATCGTGATGATAGGTCGGGCTATAACTGTCTCCGTGGTTACCCCTTGATCTTTTGTACTGGTTGTGTGTGACCCAATGTCTACATGTTACAAAACGGGGCCAGAAACCGGGGTCTTCTAACAGACAGACTCTTGGATCGTCAAATACATTCAGGCGTATAGTGGCAGTATTATACTTCCAGTTCCGAAAAACTGTGACTTTGGACACTTTGGGACCCTTTTCTGAAACAAAAGTCTTAATTTCATGTTCAGATATGCTTGGCAGAAACCCACCAACATAAAACCGCTTTGTCCTGCGTTTCTTAACATGTGAGAATATGTCTACCCCACCCCCTTCAGTTTGCACAGGACTCGAATAGCGTGTGTCTCTTACTTGAGTGTCATTTCCTCGATCATTCACATTCTTCCTATACATGCGAGAATCGCCATCTACGGTACTCCGTGTGCCTTTCTCAAACGAAAACTGTCGACTTTCGTTCCTAGCACTATTACCCCCAAGTAGCCCGTCCCTGTATGAACACTGGTCGACAGATTTCGTTTTCGAATGACCTCTCGGATTGTCAGACTTGACCTGTTTACTCGGTCCTACATTACCACCTACGATAACCGGTATACCCATACTGCGAGTTACCTGTACAGGTTCCACACCATCTCCGGTTGCGCTTACAACAGGGGATAGTGTAGACTCCAGAGGAGGAAACTGGGTCATACTGTCTATATCTAGGTCACGGGGACTGGTCTCTGAATGGCTCACGTTACCGGACCGGGTACCGGTTGAGACATGGGATTCGGACACACCGCCGTAGTTCGGCAGATCACACACAGTTACCCGATCTATAACAGACTGCGAGTCATGACTAGCTGCCGAACATGAAACATTACCAGATTGTCCAGAACTGCGCTCAGCTTGTCCACTAATACGGACAGTCTTCTCAAAGCACGGAGAATCCAAAACGCTTTGCTCTACAGGCCGACTGTCACACGCACTACCACAGGTCACACCTTCACCCAGGTCTGTCGTTGCAACAATCCAAGACGAAGGAATTCCGGTTGACGACACGTCAAAACCTACAAACTTACACAAATCACAGATCAAGGTCTGCAGTCTTATCACTGTATCAGAGACACTTACTAAGTTCAATTTTGTGTCATTGATTTTATGACCTAGGGGCTGCAAAGTATCCCTTAACAGATCACACTGGATCCTCATCTGAGAGGCAAACTGTGATACTTTGCTAGTAGTTTCAGTTACTGTTTTCTGGAGTTCACGCACCTCACTTGACCGAGCTTCTTCTACAGCTACCTGGCGCTGTTTTAAAGAAAGCATGTCAGCCTGCATGCAGCTCACTTTGTCGGCCAAAAGCCTCACTTCCGGTTCACACGAACACTGCGCGCGAGTATCATCGAGTACAGACACCGACTTGGTCCTTGTTTTACTGTAACCCGAACTTACAATGTCTTTAATGTCCGAGTAGTCGGATCCATCCATGACAGATATAATCATATGTACGTCTCTGGCTAACTTTACCGATAAACGCTCACCCTGCCGTGTTCTCATCCTGCGTTTAATCGTGCAATTTACACCGAACGGAAAATCGTCGTTTGCTTTCAATGTTTCGAACAACATACACCTTATACGATCCAGCTCTCCTCCGTCGGAGCAGTAATCCGTCAGGATCTGATTTACGCACATTTCGGTTGGCAACCGACGAAATGTATTAAGTAGACGGTTGCATTCGTCCAGATGAGCTGTATCCACTATATCGTCAGATATTATCAAAGCACTGGAAGTCACATTGGGTCCAGGAGTGGAATGAAACAGAGGTACCTGCGGTTGACCAGGCTGTAGGGAGAGACCACTTTGCGTGGTTTGCGTATATACTTGAGATCTATTCTGTATAGACATGTCACTACCATACGGGACCTTCACTTCCGTATTGCCACTTAAACAGACAGGTTCTAATTCAAGCAATTTCCTTTCCTCCATTATACCGTTACCGTTACCTTTTGTATCAACTGACTGATGCAGTAAAAAGTTATCAACATGTACGCGTGCACAGCAGTGCACAAATTGCCATCAAACATGCCATGTATACATATATGTCTACGATATCAATTATATGGTGTCTATCTAGGATATTTACCAGTGCATTTGTCCTCAATACATATACATCCAAATATGTCCTCTAACCACACTTTATCCACACTTTATCCCATGATACCAATGTTATTCTGGTCCAGATATCACTATACTGTCACTATGTTGTCACAATACCGATACAATTGAGTAACGGCTTAAGCATACCCTACCCCAAAACACTTGGTCCGCAACACAGGGAAACACAGGGAGACAAAGACACGATAGCAATTACCGTCAATTTCACATCTTAGATGAAAAGGTGCACTTATTCCTTCATCCAGCGTTGAAACTTATCAAGTCTCCTCACTCTACACACTGTTTGACATCAACAGAATTTCGAATCGCACAATTTACGGCCGTTTTTTCACAAAAAATAGCATGAGATCCAAAAAAGCCGCCATTACAGCTCGCGCATGCGTACTAAATCATTTAAAAAAACATTTTGTTACCAAAAGTTGCAAGCCGTTGGGATTCGCTCACAAATGTTGATGCCAGGGGCATAGCTAATTTCCTTTATAAATATGGCTACTGATGTATGGCGTGTCAGGCGTTGGAATACTGTATAAAATATATTTTCATAGTATATTTTTTATATATTTATTGTATAATTTTATATATTTATTGTATAAAATGTATATTTATTTATAAGTATATATATATTGTATTTTTTATATATTTATTGTATATGTTTATATTTATTGTATAAAATATATATTTATTGTTTAAAATCTATATATTCAATATACAATAAATATATTAAATTATACAATTAAATATATTTTATATAATATTGCAACGCCTGACACGCCATACTGATGTAGCGAAATGTTACAGAAAATTCTATTCTCGTTTTTGTTTTTTCAAACCATTTTAATACGTTTTCACACTTGGCCGCTAGTGGCAGGGCTTCCATGACTAAAGCGGAAATCTAAAAATCTCCTGTGAAATCACAGCTAAGATTTCAATATAAATTATATTATTATACCTCAATTTCATTTACAATGTTAATTTCCAATAGGCCACCGTGACATAGAAATACTGTTAGGCCCAGCGGGAAAATATTTACTGTCGGAAAAATACTAATAATAATAATAATAATCTTTATTTCCTCCAATGTAGGAGAGCATATCAACATACATACATACATTCATACATATATAGACATGGTAAACAGTTACAATCAGACAAACAAACATTGAACATTGAACACACAGCATTATAAACACTAACTATTCACGGTAAGATTCATATCACACTTTCGATGACGGCATCGATGATAGCCGTCATGATATCGATCACAGGCATGGCCATGATCACGACGACAACATCGACGACCGCAGCGAAGATTGTGGCAACATGCCGATAGCGAAAAGCCGAAAACTAAAGTGGAGAAAGTTGTTTAATTTGGACGCCTTTTATTATGTCTCTGTCGAAACGAAACACAGAGAAATAATTGACGTACCTGAGCTGTACATTGCTCACCGACATTGTAACTATGCAACATATTGTACATAATAGAAACCTATATACCCGAGGTCTCAGCTAGGTAGTCCTTTACCATTTCTAGCCGAGTCCAGCGTATGAATATATAAATACATACATGTACATGTATATACAAATCGATAAATAGTCGACGTAGTTACTATGTTTTGCTGCGCAACCAAAAAAACCAAACACAACAACAATAGCTGAATATTGTACTATCCGACCATGATATATTATAATAATACATTGTTATAGATATGGCGATCAACATACTATGGTCATACCATGCTAATATCCTTTGTTTATATAATTCAAAATATTATGACAGAATAAACCAACCATTCGAAGACATACTGCATAATCTACGCCAACGTACGGGAAGTAACATAGGCCAGATAAAAGATGAACCAGTTGCATGCGAGGGGGACATGCGATTAATTTCTGGAATATCTCTTCACCAAACTGATGATAAATACTATGCCATAAACTGGTCCTTGCACTTAAGGTATTTTCGCAGTATAGTCCTAAATGAACAGCAATCTCGTCTGTTAACCTTCTGCAACGTTTGCACCGAGAAATATAAGGTTTGACAAAAAGTAGGTGGATGAACCTAACAGCTGCACGTGAAAATTGTATGCAGTTACGGTCAAATCTACTTAGAAGCCAAAAAGGGCATGGCTGAATAACTGTAAGAGACTGAATAAAGGAATAATCTTGAAGTATGCTATCCGAGGAGATCCTCGACTGAACAGAAGACATGTGTTTTATCTTTATGTTAGTATCTATCAATGTCTTCCAAACAGACTTAGACGGGAACTCCCCAGTACGGAGGTAATTTTCCAGAATTTCAGACAGACCATACTTGCCGCAAATTCTATGTATATCAGGTATAAAACCTCTGGTATGATTACATTGGTTAAAGTAATAGCAAATTCTATTGTTAAAACAATTCTTAACAATACTCCTGCTATCTAATCTGCATAACTGCCCTAAGAATACAAGTTTCTTCTTATCAATCTCTGCCTCAATAGGTAGCATACCTAAAGAAGTTAAAACAATATCCGTCCTGCTACATTTCGGCACACCTTGGATCCATTTTAAACAAAATTTATGGGCTATTTCAAGCGTTAACAGTTCGTCCTTACTTAAGTTCGACCACAGTTCACACCCATACAATGCCTTTGGGAGGACGATTGTTTCATATAGATGTCTCGCAGAGATAGGGTGGATACCATTTTCATATATGCCGCAGCTAACTATGCTAAAAAAGGTTTTCCTTATCTTACTTGAGCATTCTTTAACGGTCTGCGATAATTCTTCGTTTTTATCAAACAAAACGCCTAAGTGCGTATATGTATCAACTTCACTGACTCTGTCTTTACCTAAATACCAAAACCGCTCATTTATCATTCTGTTTGAGGATTTTTCGTTCGTGACCATGACTGCCGATTTCTTTGCATTGTATGTATACCGAAAAGTACACCCATATTCGTAACATGTGTTCATTAATTCCTGTAGACCAGATTTCGACAGGGATAATAAAACCATATCGTCTGCTGAAGACGGACAGCTACAGTTGAGACCGTATACAGTTAATCCATAATGACTGCGCGTCAACTTATTCATCAGATCGTTAATAAAAATAAGATACAATTGTGGACTGATTACTCCACCCTGCCTGGTGCCCTGTAAGATCGGGAACCAGCTAGATGTAAAACCATTACTTCTCACTCTACTACGCATATCCTGATATAAATTATAGATTGCCTTATATAGTATTACGTCGATATTTGTATTATACAATTTCACAATGAGAGCCTCGTGCCACACTCTGTCAAAAGCTTGACGAACATCTAAAAAACATGCGAATAACTTACTATCATTTTCACTTACATAATTACTGCATTCTCTAAAAAGAAATGACGTCATGAGACAGCCCATGCCCTCTCTAAACCCACCCTGAAGTTCGTTAATTACATAGCTGCAATTCTTCATACGCGACAACAAGACAGATTCGTAAAGTTTCAAAATAACAGACGAAAGAGTGATTGCTCGATAGCTATTCGGATCATTCTTGGGTTTATTCCCGCCTTTGTGCAATACAATAATGTCCCCCTTTTTCATATCTGCAGGGCAATAAGAAGATTGAAGCATAGCGGTAAATAGTTTTGCACAGAGTCGATACATAATATCGCCGCCAAACTTGAAGTTTTCATAAAAATACCCGTCTGGTCCACAGGCTTTGTTTCTCTTAGACTTCTGGCATACATGTTCGACTTCCTCTATTGAAACTACGCCATCATTGTCATTAAAAGTTTGATTAGAAACATAGTCATTAATACTATCAATTTCCTTAATTATCTGCGATCTATACGAGTGATAAAATTCATCATTTTCTGTAGGAGTATACAGTTCTTCAAAATATCTTGCCCAATTCTCATTAACAGATGCAGGATCCCGGTATACGATACCATTAAAAAGCATTTCGTTGCCAACGGCAGTGTGGGATTTAGTACGTCGACGTTTAATACACGTCCAAAATGATTTCGAATCTATATCAGCATATTTGTCTATTTCTTCGTGAAGATTAGATAAATACTGCATAACCTTCTTACGATGAAGTTTTCTCAACTTTCGTTTAGCAGTTTTGTATTCTACATATGTCACATGATCATTACCACGTGGTTTTCCACTCAATACCCACATACGACGTTTTATCTTTGACATTCGACATGCACATTTCAAATCATCATCCCAATAAGGCTTTAAATAACGCCTAAATTTCGACCTAGGAAAACAATTCGCATTGGCAGTATTAACGAGAGAAACGATAAAAGAATACAGACTGTCAATTTGAGACGTGCATTGTATAGTTTCACTCAGATGAGTGCCACATTGTCCGTTACTAGACAAGTAGGTCTGGTAACTGTCAATGTGATGTTGTGCAACCTTTGACCAGTTTACACGTGTGGATTCACTATCATTCAATGACCCATAATTGAACATGGGAATAATTACGGTGCATATTACCGGACGGTGACTGGACACATTTAACGCATCATCGCTAGGTATTTTACAGTTAACAAACATATCGTTCTTCTCCGTAGGTACAAATATATGATCTATAGCAGAGCCTATATTGCCATTGTAGCTAAAGTTAGTGCTAGTATTACCTAATACTACGTTATTTAAAGATACGGTATTGTTCCTCCTAAGCATGTCCGTAAGATACGAACTGCGTTTGGAATTCCCTGTAACGTCTGCATTTATGTCACCCATAATAATTACAAGGCCTTTCTGGCTGTAACTATACAATAAATTTTCTACCTTATCAATATAGCTTTTGAAAATATGCATCCCGTGGTTAGTACAGGGTATATAAACTTGAAAAATAAAAACAATATGTTCAGGGTCAATCTGAAGCTGGATACCAATGATTCTATCGTCATAAAGGTCGAGTGGGGTGATTATGCTATTCAACGTGCGTTTCCATAGCATACACACTCCACCCTTACCAACTTTCCTATTACTAGGTAACGATAAGCTGAAGTCAGAAACCGCATGACTGCAGTACATGTTATCAATAGAGTCTAAAAAATAAAGATTTTGCTCATACAACCAATGTTCTGCAACACCACATATATCGATACTATTGTCATTTAAGGCATTGCACAAATACGAAGAGCTCGACATAATACCAGTGGCATTCCAGGTCATAATATTAAAACTCATAATTGCATACTATTTGATACATAGAGAAAACCACTCATATACTTCCGGTCATGTAAATACATAATGTACGTACAGTCACAGGAAGCTACACATGCAACATACCTAAATGACAGACATACATGTACGTTTACAGTAATTGCATTGTTAAAACCAGTATAACTTCCCCATACGAACTGTTTGGATCCAGATCTGGATCCACACAGTGTATACGCATAACAAGTGAAACAAAACAGGTCACTCGATCCAGATCCATAATGTTGATACTGGTATCTAGCTGTGTAAAACAGGTTATCAGATCTAGATCTACACTGTTTGCCTAGGTAAGCGTAACTTCCAACGGACGTTTCTCCCTGCATTACAGTTGCAGAGATGCAAACACAATCACTAACTTTATCACATGACATGAACGTAACTGTTATAGTATTACAATACAATAGCACGCAGACTAGTCTACATCCGACGATAACGCCGAAAACCTGTTGCACGACTCCTGGCAGTCGATATATTCATCACAGCTGTAACGGTGACCGTTATAGTCGCCACTATCCTTTACGTGATCGTGATGATAGGTCGGGCTATAACTGTCTCCGTGGTTACCCCTTGATCTTTTGTACTGGTTGTGTGTGACCCAAGGTCTACATGTTACAAAACGGGGCCAGAAACCGGGGTCTTCTAACAGACAGACTCTTGGATCGTCAAATACATTCAGGCGTATAGTGGCAGTATTATACTTCCAGTTCCGAAAAACTGTGACTTTGGACACTTTGGGACCCTTTTCTGAAACAAAAGTCTTAATTTCATGTTCAGATATGCTTGGCAGAAACCCACCAACATAAAACCGCTTTGTCCTGCGTTTCTTAACATGTGAGAATATGTCTACCCCACCCCCTTCAGTTTGCACAGGACTCGAATAGCGTGTGTCTCTTACTTGAGTGTCATTTCCTCGATCATTCACATTCTTCCTATACATGCGAGAATCGCCATCTACGGTACTCCGTGTGCCTTTCTCAAACGAAAACTGTCGACTTTCGTTCCTAGCACTATTACCCCCAAGTAGCCCGTCCCTGTATGAACACTGGTCGACAGATTTCGTTTTCGAATGACCTCTCGGATTGTCAGACTTGACCTGTTTACTCGGTCCTACATTACCACCTACGATAACCGGTATACCCATACTGCGAGTTACCTGTACAGGTTCCACACCATCTCCGGTTGCGCTTACAACAGGGGATAGTGTAGACTCCAGAGGAGGAAACTGGGTCATACTGTCTATATCTAGGTCACGGGGACTGGTCTCTGAATGGCTCACGTTACCGGACCGGGTACCGGTTGAGACATGGGATTCGGACACACCGCCGTAGTTCGGCAGATCACACACAGTTACCCGATCTATAACAGACTGCGAGTCATGACTAGCTGCCGAACATGAAACATTACCAGATTGTCCAGAACTGCGCTCAGCTTGTCCACTAATACGGACAGTCTTCTCAAAGCACGGAGAATCCAAAACGCTTTGCTCTACAGGCCGACTGTCACACGCACTACCACAGGTCACACCTTCACCCAGGTCTGTCGTTGCAACAATCCAAGACGAAGGAATTCCGGTTGACGACACGTCAAAACCTACAAACTTACACAAATCACAGATCAAGGTCTGCAGTCTTATCACTGTATCAGAGACACTTACTAAGTTCAATTTTGTGTCATTGATTTTATGACCTAGGGGCTGCAAAGTATCCCTTAACAGATCACACTGGATCCTCATCTGAGAGGCAAACTGTGATACTTTGCTAGTAGTTTCAGTTACTGTTTTCTGGAGTTCACGCACCTCACTTGACCGAGCTTCTTCTACAGCTACCTGGCGCTGTTTTAAAGAAAGCATGTCAGCCTGCATGCAGCTCACTTTGTCGGCCAAAAGCCTCACTTCCGGTTCACACGAACACTGCGCGCGAGTATCATCGAGTACAGACACCGACTTGGTCCTTGTTTTACTGTAACCCGAACTTACAATGTCTTTAATGTCCGAGTAGTCGGATCCATCCATGACAGATATAATCATATGTACGTCTCTGGCTAACTTTACCGATAAACGCTCACCCTGCCGTGTTCTCATCCTGCGTTTAATCGTGCAATTTACACCGAACGGAAAATCGTCGTTTGCTTTCAATGTTTCGAACAACATACACCTTATACGATCCAGCTCTCCTCCGTCGGAGCAGTAATCCGTCAGGATCTGATTTACGCACATTTCGGTTGGCAACCGACGAAATGTATTAAGTAGACGGTTGCATTCGTCCAGATGAGCTGTATCCACTATATCGTCAGATATTATCAAAGCACTGGAAGTCACATTGGGTCCAGGAGTGGAATGAAACAGAGGTACCTGCGGTTGACCAGGCTGTAGGGAGAGACCACTTTGCGTGGTTTGCGTATATACTTGAGATCTATTCTGTATAGACATGTCACTACCATACGGGACCTTCACTTCCGTATTGCCACTTAAACAGACAGGTTCTAATTCAAGCAATTTCCTTTCCTCCATTATACCGTTACCGTTACCTTTTGTATCAACTGACTGATGCAGTAAAAAGTTATCAACATGTACGCGTGCACAGCAGTGCACAAATTGCCATCAAACATGCCATGTATACATATATGTCTACGATATCAATTATATGGTGTCTATCTAGGATATTTACCAGTGCATTTGTCCTCAATACATATACATCCAAATATGTCCACTAACCACACTTTATCCACACTTTATCCCATGATACCAATGTTATTCTGGTCCAGATATCACTATACTGTCACTATGTTGTCACAATACCGATACAATTGAGTAACGGCTTAAGCATACCCTACCCCAAAACACTTGGTCCGCAACACAGGGAAACACAGGGAGACAAAGACACGATAGCAATTACCGTCAATTTCACATCTTAGATGAAAAGGTGCACTTATTCCTTCATCCAGCGTTGAAACTTATCAAGTCTCCTCACTCTACACACTGTTTGACATCAACAGAATTTCGAATCGCACAATTTACGGCCGTTTTTTCACAAAAAATAGCATGAGATCCAAAAAAGCCGCCATTACAGCTCGCGCATGCGTACTAAATCATTTAAAAAAACATTTTGTTACCAAAAGTTGCAAGCCGTTGGGATTCGCTCACAAATGTTGATGCCAGGGGCATAGCTAATTTCCTTTATAAATATGGCTACTGATGTATGGCGTGTCAGGCGTTGGAATACTGTATAAAATATATTTTCATAGTATATTTTTTATATATTTATTGTATAATTTTATATATTTATTGTATAAAATGTATATTTATTTATAAGTATATATATATTGTATTTTTTATATATTTATTGTATATGTTTATATTTATTGTATAAAATATATATTTATTGTTTAAAATCTATATATTCAATATACAATAAATATATTAAATTATACAATTAAATATATTTTATATAATATTGCAACGTCTGACACGCCATACTGATGTAGCGAAATGTTACAGAAAATTCTATTCTCGTTTTTGTTTTTTCAAACCATTTTAATACGTTTTCACACTTGGCCGCTAGTGGCAGGGCTTCCATGACTAAAGCGGAAATCTAAAAATCTCCTGTGAAATCACAGCTAAGATTTCAATATAAATTATATTATTATACCTCAATTTCATTTACAATGTTAATTTCCAATAGGCCACCGTGACATAGAAATACTGTTAGGCCCAGCGGGAAAATATTTACTGTCGGAAAAATACTAATAATAATAATAATAATCTTTATTTCCTCCAATGTAGGAGAGCATATCAACATACATACATACATTCATACATATATAGACATGGTAAACAGTTACAATCAGACAAACAAACATTGAACATTGAACACACAGCATTATAAACACTAACTATTCACGGTAAGATTCATATCACACTTTCGATGACGGCATCGATGATAGCCGTCATGATATCGATCACAGGCATGGCCATGATCACGACGACAACATCGACGACCGCAGCGAAGATTGTGGCAACATGCCGATAGCGAAAAGCCGAAAACTAAAGTGGAGAAAGTTGTTTAATTTGGACGCCTTTTATTATGTCTCTGTCGAAACGAAACACAGAGAAATAATTGACGTACCTGAGCTGTACATTGCTCACCGACATTGTAACTATGCAACATATTGTACATAATAGAAACCTATATACCCGAGGTCTCAGCTAGGTAGTCCTTTACCATTTCTAGCCGAGTCCAGCGTATGAATATATAAATACATACATGTACATGTATATACAAATCGATAAATAGTCGACGTAGTTACTATGTTTTGCTGCGCAACCAAAAAAACCAAACACAACAACAATAGCTGAATATTGTACTATCCGACCATGATATATTATAATAATACATTGTTATAGATATGGCGATCAACATACTATGGTCATACCATGCTAATATCCTTTGTTTATATAATTCAAAATATTATGACAGAATAAACCAACCATTCGAAGACATACTGCATAATCTACGCCAACGTACGGGAAGTAACATAGGCCAGGTAAAAGATGAACCAGTTGCATGCGAGGGGGACATGCGATTAATTTCTGGAATATCTCTTCACCAAACTGATGATAAATACTATGCCATAAACTGGTCCTTGCACTTAAGGTATTTTCGCAGTATAGTCCTAAATGAACAGCAATCTCGTCTGTTAACCTTCTGCAACGTTTGCACCGAGAAATATAAGGTTTGACAAAAAGTAGGTGGATGAACCTAACAGCTGCACGTGAAAATTGTATGCAGTTACGGTCAAATCTACTTAGAAGCCAAAAAGGGCATGGCTGAATAACTGTAAGAGACTGAATAAAGGAATAATCTTGAAGTATGCTATCCGAGGAGATCCTCGACTGAACAGAAGACATGTGTTTTATCTTTATGTTAGTATCTATCAATGTCTTCCAAACAGACTTAGACGGGAACTCCCCAGTACGGAGGTAATTTTCCAGAATTTCAGACAGACCATACTTGCCGCAAATTCTATGTATATCAGGTATAAAACCTCTGGTATGATTACATTGGTTAAAGTAATAGCAAATTCTATTGTTAAAACAATTCTTAACAATACTCCTGCTATCTAATCTGCATAACTGCCCTAAGAATACAAGTTTCTTCTTATCAATCTCTGCCTCAATAGGTAGCATACCTAAAGAAGTTAAAACAATATCCGTCCTGCTACATTTCGGCACACCTTGGATCCATTTTAAACAAAATTTATGGGCTATTTCAAGCGTTAACAGTTCGTCCTTACTTAAGTTCGACCACAGTTCACACCCATACAATGCCTTTGGGAGGACGATTGTTTCATATAGATGTCTCGCAGAGATAGGGTGGATACCATTTTCATATATGCCGCAGCTAACTATGCTAAAAAAGGTTTTCCTTATCTTACTTGAGCATTCTTTAACGGTCTGCGATAATTCTTCGTTTTTATCAAACAAAACGCCTAAGTGCGTATATGTATCAACTTCACTGACTCTGTCTTTACCTAAATACCAAAACCGCTCATTTATCATTCTGTTTGAGGATTTTTCGTTCGTGACCATGACTGCCGATTTCTTTGCATTGTATGTATACCGAAAAGTACACCCATATTCGTAACATGTGTTCATTAATTCCTGTAGACCAGATTTCGACAGGGATAATAAAACCATATCGTCTGCTGAAGACGGACAGCTACAGTTGAGACCGTATACAGTTAATCCATAATGACTGCGCGTCAACTTATTCATCAGATCGTTAATAAAAATAAGATACAATTGTGGACTGATTACTCCACCCTGCCTGGTGCCCTGTAAGATCGGGAACCAGCTAGATGTAAAACCATTACTTCTCACTCTACTACGCATATCCTGATATAAATTATAGATTGCCTTATATAGTATTACGTCGATATTTGTATTATACAATTTCACAATGAGAGCCTCGTGCCACACTCTGTCAAAAGCTTGACGAACATCTAAAAAACATGCGAATAACTTACTATCATTTTCACTTACATAATTACTGCATTCTCTAAAAAGAAATGACGTCATGAGACAGCCCATGCCCTCTCTAAACCCACCCTGAAGTTCGTTAATTACATAGCTGCAATTCTTCATACGCGACAACAAGACAGATTCGTAAAGTTTCAAAATAACAGACGAAAGAGTGATTGCTCGATAGCTATTCGGATCATTCTTGGGTTTATTCCCGCCTTTGTGCAATACAATAATGTCCCCCTTTTTCATATCTGCAGGGCAATAAGAAGATTGAAGCATAGCGGTAAATAGTTTTGCACAGAGTCGATACATAATATCGCCGCCAAACTTGAAGTTTTCATAAAAACACCCGTCTGGTCCACAGGCTTTGTTTCTCTTAGACTTCTGGCATACATGTTCGACTTCCTCTATTGAAACTACGCCATCATTGTCATTAAAAGTTTGATTAGAAACATAGTCATTAATACTATCAATTTCCTTAATTATCTGCGATCTATACGAGTGATAAAATTCATCATTTTCTGTAGGAGTATACAGTTCTTCAAAATATCTTGCCCAATTCTCATTAACAGATGCAGGATCCCGGTATACGATACCATTAAAAAGCATTTCGTTGCCAACGGCAGTGTGGGATTTAGTACGTCGACGTTTAATACACGTCCAAAATGATTTCGAATCTATATCAGCATATTTGTCTATTTCTTCGTGAAGATTAGATAAATACTGCATAACCTTCTTACGATGAAGTTTTCTCAACTTTCGTTTAGCAGTTTTGTATTCTACATATGTCACATGATCATTACCACGTGGTTTTCCACTCAATACCCACATACGACGTTTTATCTTTGACATTCGACATGCACATTTCAAATCATCATCCCAATAAGGCTTTAAATAACGCCTAAATTTCGACCTAGGAAAACAATTCGCATTGGCAGTATTAACGAGAGAAACGATAAAAGAATACAGACTGTCAATTTGAGACGTGCATTGTATAGTTTCACTCAGATGAGTGCCACATTGTCCGTTACTAGACAAGTAGGTCTGGTAACTGTCAATGTGATGTTGTGCAACCTTTGACCAGTTTACACGTGTGGATTCACTATTATTCAATGACCCATAATTGAACATGGGAATAATTACGGTGCATATTACCGGACGGTGACTGGACACATTTAACGCATCATCGCTAGGTATTTTACAGTTAACAAACATATCGTTCTTCTCCGTAGGTACAAATATATGATCTATAGCAGAGCCTATATTGCCATTGTAGCTAAAGTTAGTGCTAGTATTACCTAATACTACGTTATTTAAAGATACGGTATTGTTCCTCCTAAGCATGTCCGTAAGATACGAACTGCGTTTGGAATTCCCTGTAACGTCTGCATTTATGTCACCCATAATAATTACAAGGCCTTTCTGGCTGTAACTATACAATAAATTTTCTACCTTATCAATATAGCTTTTGAAAATATGCATCCCGTGGTTAGTACAGGGTATATAAACTTGAAAAATAAAAACAATATGTTCAGGGTCAATCTGAAGCTGGATACCAATGATTCTATCGTCATAAAGGTCGAGTGGGGTGATTATGCTATTCAACGTGCGTTTCCATAGCATACACACTCCACCCTTACCAACTTTCCTATTACTAGGTAACGATAAGCTGAAGTCAGAAACCGCATGACTGCAGTACATGTTATCAATAGAGTCTAAAAAATAAAGATTTTGCTCATACAACCAATGTTCTGCAACACCACATATATCGATACTATTGTCATTTAAGGCATTGCACAAATACGAAGAGCTCGACATAATACCAGTGGCATTCCAGGTCATAATATTAAAACTCATAATTGCATACTATTTGATACATAGAGAAAACCACTCATATACTTCCGGTCATGTAAATACATAATGTACGTACAGTCACAGGAAGCTACACATGCAACATACCTAAATGACAGACATACATGTACGTTTACAGTAATTGCATTGTTAAAACCAGTATAACTTCCCCATACGAACTGTTTGGATCCAGATCTGGATCCACACAGTGTATACGCATAACAAGTGAAACAAAACAGGTCACTCGATCCAGATCCATAATGTTGATACTGGTATCTAGCTGTGTAAAACAGGTTATCAGATCTAGATCTACACTGTTTGCCTAGGTAAGCGTAACTTCCAACGGACGTTTCTCCCTGCATTACAGTTGCAGAGATGCAAACACAATCACTAACTTTATCACATGACATGAACGTAACTGTTATAGTATTACAATACAATAGCACGCAGACTAGTCTACATCCGACGATAACGCCGAAAACCTGTTGCACGACTCCTGGCAGTCGATATATTCATCACAGCTGTAACGGTGACCGTTATAGTCGCCACTATCCTTCACGTGATCGTGATGATAGGTCGGGCTATAACTGTCTCCGTGGTTACCCCTTGATCTTTTGTACTGGTTGTGTGTGACCCAAGGTCTACATGTTACAAAACGGGGCCAGAAACCGGGGTCTTCTAACAGACAGACTCTTGGATCGTCAAATACATTCAGGCGTATAGTGGCAGTATTATACTTCCAGTTCCGAAAAACTGTGACTTTGGACACTTTGGGACCCTTTTCTGAAACAAAAGTCTTAATTTCATGTTCAGATATGCTTGGCAGAAACCCACCAACATAAAACCGCTTTGTCCTGCGTTTCTTAACATGTGAGAATATGTCTACCCCACCCCCTTCAGTTTGCACAGGACTCGAATAGCGTGTGTCTCTTACTTGAGTGTCATTTCCTCGATCATTCACATTCTTCCTATACATGCGAGAATCGCCATCTACGGTACTCCGTGTGCCTTTCTCAAACGAAAACTGTCGACTTTCGTTCCTAGCACTATTACCCCCAAGTAGCCCGTCCCTGTATGAACACTGGTCGACAGATTTCGTTTTCGAATGACCTCTCGGATTGTCAGACTTGACCTGTTTACTCGGTCCTACATTACCACCTACGATAACCGGTATACCCATACTGCGAGTTACCTGTACAGGTTCCACACCATCTCCGGTTGCGCTTACAACAGGGGATAGTGTAGACTCCAGAGGAGGAAACTGGGTCATACTGTCTATATCTAGGTCACGGGGACTGGTCTCTGAATGGCTCACGTTACCGGACCGGGTACCGGTTGAGACATGGGATTCGGACACACCGCCGTAGTTCGGCAGATCACACACAGTTACCCGATCTATAACAGACTGCGAGTCATGACTAGCTGCCGAACATGAAACATTACCAGATTGTCCAGAACTGCGCTCAGCTTGTCCACTAATACGGACAGTCTTCTCAAAGCACGGAGAATCCAAAACGCTTTGCTCTACAGGCCGACTGTCACACGCACTACCACAGGTCACACCTTCACCCAGGTCTGTCGTTGCAACAATCCAAGACGAAGGAATTCCGGTTGACGACACGTCAAAACCTACAAACTTACACAAATCACAGATCAAGGTCTGCAGTCTTATCACTGTATCAGAGACACTTACTAAGTTCAATTTTGTGTCATTGATTTTATGACCTAGGGGCTGCAAAGTATCCCTTAACAGATCACACTGGATCCTCATCTGAGAGGCAAACTGTGATACTTTGCTAGTAGTTTCAGTTACTGTTTTCTGGAGTTCACGCACCTCACTTGACCGAGCTTCTTCTACAGCTACCTGGCGCTGTTTTAAAGAAAGCATGTCAGCCTGCATGCAGCTCACTTTGTCGGCCAAAAGCCTCACTTCCGGTTCACACGAACACTGCGCGCGAGTATCATCGAGTACAGACACCGACTTGGTCCTTGTTTTACTGTAACCCGAACTTACAATGTCTTTAATGTCCGAGTAGTCGGATCCATCCATGACAGATATAATCATATGTACGTCTCTGGCTAACTTTACCGATAAACGCTCACCCTGCCGTGTTCTCATCCTGCGTTTAATCGTGCAATTTACACCGAACGGAAAATCGTCGTTTGCTTTCAATGTTTCGAACAACATACACCTTATACGATCCAGCTCTCCTCCGTCGGAGCAGTAATCCGTCAGGATCTGATTTACGCACATTTCGGTTGGCAACCAACGAAATGTATTAAGTAGACGGTTGCATTCGTCCAGATGAGCTGTATCCACTATATCGTCAGATATTATCAAAGCACTGGAAGTCACATTGGGTCCAGGAGTGGAATGAAACAGAGGTACCTGCGGTTGACCAGGCTGTAGGGAGAGACCACTTTGCGTGGTTTGCGTATATACTTGAGATCTATTCTGTATAGACATGTCACTACCATACGGGACCTTCACTTCCGTATTGCCACTTAAACAGACAGGTTCTAATTCAAGCAATTTCCTTTCCTCCATTATACCGTTACCGTTACCTTTTGTATCAACTGACTGATGCAGTAAAAAGTTATCAACATGTACGCGTGCACAGCAGTGCACAAATTGCCATCAAACATGCCATGTATACATATATGTCTACGATATCAATTATATGGTGTCTATCTAGGATATTTACCAGTGCATTTGTCCTCAATACATATACATCCAAATATGTCCTCTAACCACACTTTATCCACACTTTATCCCATGATACCAATGTTATTCTGGTCCAGATATCACTATACTGTCACTATGTTGTCACAATACCGATACAATTGAGTAACGGCTTAAGCATACCCTACCCCAAAACACTTGGTCCGCAACACAGGGAAACACAGGGAGACAAAGACACGATAGCAATTACCGTCAATTTCACATCTTAGATGAAAAGGTGCACTTATTCCTTCATCCAGCGTTGAAACTTATCAAGTCTCCTCACTCTACACACTGTTTGACATCAACAGAATTTCGAATCGCACAATTTACGGCCGTTTTTTCACAAAAAATAGCATGAGATCCAAAAAAGCCGCCATTACAGCTCGCGCATGCGTACTAAATCATTTAAAAAAACATTTTGTTACCAAAAGTTGCAAGCCGTTGGGATTCGCTCACAAATGTTGATGCCAGGGGCATAGCTAATTTCCTTTATAAATATGGCTACTGATGTATGGCGTGTCAGGCGTTGGAATACTGTATAAAATATATTTTCATAGTATATTTTTTATATATTTATTGTATAATTTTATATATTTATTGTATAAAATGTATATTTATTTATAAGTATATATATATTGTATTTTTTATATATTTATTGTATATGTTTATATTTATTGTATAAAATATATATTTATTGTTTAAAATCTATATATTCAATATACAATAAATATATTAAATTATACAATTAAATATATTTTATATAATATTGCAACGCCTGACACGCCATACTGATGTAGCGAAATGTTACAGAAAATTCTATTCTCGTTTTTGTTTTTTCAAACCATTTTAATACGTTTTCACACTTGGCCGCTAGTGGCAGGGCTTCCATGACTAAAGCGGAAATCTAAAAATCTCCTGTGAAATCACAGCTAAGATTTCAATATAAATTATATTATTATACCTCAATTTCATTTACAATGTTAATTTCCAATAGGCCACCGTGACATAGAAATACTGTTAGGCCCAGCGGGAAAATATTTACTGTCGGAAAAATACTAATAATAATAATAATAATCTTTATTTCCTCCAATGTAGGAGAGCATATCAACATACATACATACATTCATACATATATAGACATGGTAAACAGTTACAATCAGACAAACAAACATTGAACATTGAACACACAGCATTATAAACACTAACTATTCACGGTAAGATTCATATCACACTTTCGATGACGGCATCGATGATAGCCGTCATGATATCGATCACAGGCATGGCCATGATCACGACGACAACATCGACGACCGCAGCGAAGATTGTGGCAACATGCCGATAGCGAAAAGCCGAAAACTAAAGTGGAGAAAGTTGTTTAATTTGGACGCCTTTTATTATGTCTCTGTCGAAACGAAACACAGAGAAATAATTGACGTACCTGAGCTGTACATTGCTCACCGACATTGTAACTATGCAACATATTGTACATAATAGAAACCTATATACCCGAGGTCTCAGCTAGGTAGTCATTTACCATTTCTAGCCGAGTCCAGCGTATGAATATATAAATACATACATGTACATGTATATACAAATCGATAAATAGTCGACGTAGTTACTATGTTTTGCTGCGCAACCAAAAAAACCAAACACAACAACAATAGCTGAATATTGTACTATCCGACCATGATATATTATAATAATACATTGTTATAGATATGGCGATCAACATACTATGGTCATACCATGCTAATATCCTTTGTTTATATAATTCAAAATATTATGACAGAATAAACCAACCATTCGAAGACATACTGCATAATCTACGCCAACGTACGGGAAGTAACATAGGCCAGATAAAAGATGAACCAGTTGCATGCGAGGGGGACATGCGATTAATTTCTGGAATATCTCTTCACCAAACTGATGATAAATACTATGCCATAAACTGGTCCTTGCACTTAAGGTATTTTCGCAGTATAGTCCTAAATGAACAGCAATCTCGTCTGTTAACCTTCTGCAACGTTTGCACCGAGAAATATAAGGTTTGACAAAAAGTAGGTGGATGAACCTAACAGCTGCACGTGAAAATTGTATGCAGTTACGGTCAAATCTACTTAGAAGCCAAAAAGGGCATGGCTGAATAACTGTAAGAGACTGAATAAAGGAATAATCTTGAAGTATGCTATCCGAGGAGATCCTCGACTGAACAGAAGACATGTGTTTTATCTTTATGTTAGTATCTATCAATGTCTTCCAAACAGACTTAGACGGGAACTCCCCAGTACGGAGGTAATTTTCCAGAATTTCAGACAGACCATACTTGCCGCAAATTCTATGTATATCAGGTATAAAACCTCTGGTATGATTACATTGGTTAAAGTAATAGCAAATTCTATTGTTAAAACAATTCTTAACAATACTCCTGCTATCTAATCTGCATAACTGCCCTAAGAATACAAGTTTCTTCTTATCAATCTCTGCCTCAATAGGTAGCATACCTAAAGAAGTTAAAACAATATCCGTCCTGCTACATTTCGGCACACCTTGGATCCATTTTAAACAAAATTTATGGGCTATTTCAAGCGTTAACAGTTCGTCCTTACTTAAGTTCGACCACAGTTCACACCCATACAATGCCTTTGGGAGGACGATTGTTTCATATAGATGTCTCGCAGAGATAGGGTGGATACCATTTTCATATATGCCGCAGCTAACTATGCTAAAAAAGGTTTTCCTTATCTTACTTGAGCATTCTTTAACGGTCTGCGATAATTCTTCGTTTTTATCAAACAAAACGCCTAAGTGCGTATATGTATCAACTTCACTGACTCTGTCTTTACCTAAATACCAAAACCGCTCATTTATCATTCTGTTTGAGGATTTTTCGTTCGTGACCATGACTGCCGATTTCTTTGCATTGTATGTATACCGAAAAGTACACCCATATTCGTAACATGTGTTCATTAATTCCTGTAGACCAGATTTCGACAGGGATAATAAAACCATATCGTCTGCTGAAGACGGACAGCTACAGTTGAGACCGTATACAGTTAATCCATAATGACTGCGCGTCAACTTATTCATCAGATCGTTAATAAAAATAAGATACAATTGTGGACTGATTACTCCACCCTGCCTGGTGCCCTGTAAGATCGGGAACCAGCTAGATGTAAAACCATTACTTCTCACTCTACTACGCATATCCTGATATAAATTATAGATTGCCTTATATAGTATTACGTCGATATTTGTATTATACAATTTCACAATGAGAGCCTCGTGCCACACTCTGTCAAAAGCTTGACGAACATCTAAAAAACATGCGAATAACTTACTATCATTTTCACTTACATAATTACTGCATTCTCTAAAAAGAAATGACGTCATGAGACAGCCCATGCCCTCTCTAAACCCACCCTGAAGTTCGTTAATTACATAGCTGCAATTCTTCATACGCGACAACAAGACAGATTCGTAAAGTTTCAAAATAACAGACGAAAGAGTGATTGCTCGATAGCTATTCGGATCATTCTTGGGTTTATTCCCGCCTTTGTGCAATACAATAATGTCCCCCTTTTTCATATCTGCAGGGCAATAAGAAGATTGAAGCATAGCGGTAAATAGTTTTGCACAGAGTCGATACATAATATCGCCGCCAAACTTGAAGTTTTCATAAAAATACCCGTCTGGTCCACAGGCTTTGTTTCTCTTAGACTTCTGGCATACATGTTCGACTTCCTCTATTGAAACTACGCCATCATTGTCATTAAAAGTTTGATTAGAAACATAGTCATTAATACTATCAATTTCCTTAATTATCTGCGATCTATACGAGTGATAAAATTCATCATTTTCTGTAGGAGTATACAGTTCTTCAAAATATCTTGCCCAATTCTCATTAACAGATGCAGGATCCCGGTATACGATACCATTAAAAAGCATTTCGTTGCCAACGGCAGTGTGGGATTTAGTACGTCGACGTTTAATACACGTCCAAAATGATTTCGAATCTATATCAGCATATTTGTCTATTTCTTCGTGAAGATTAGATAAATACTGCATAACCTTCTTACGATGAAGTTTTCTCAACTTTCGTTTAGCAGTTTTGTATTCTACATATGTCACATGATCATTACCACGTGGTTTTCCACTCAATACCCACATACGACGTTTTATCTTTGACATTCGACATGCACATTTCAAATCATCATCCCAATAAGGCTTTAAATAACGCCTAAATTTCGACCTAGGAAAACAATTCGCATTGGCAGTATTAACGAGAGAAACGATAAAAGAATACAGACTGTCAATTTGAGACGTGCATTGTATAGTTTCACTCAGATGAGTGCCACATTGTCCGTTACTAGACAAGTAGGTCTGGTAACTGTCAATGTGATGTTGTGCAACCTTTGACCAGTTTACACGTGTGGATTCACTATCATTCAATGACCCATAATTGAACATGGGAATAATTACGGTGCATATTACCGGACGGTGACTGGACACATTTAACGCATCATCGCTAGGTATTTTACAGTTAACAAACATATCGTTCTTCTCCGTAGGTACAAATATATGATCTATAGCAGAGCCTATATTGCCATTGTAGCTAAAGTTAGTGCTAGTATTACCTAATACTACGTTATTTAAAGATACGGTATTGTTCCTCCTAAGCATGTCCGTAAGATACGAACTGCGTTTGGAATTCCCTGTAACGTCTGCATTTATGTCACCCATAATAATTACAAGGCCTTTCTGGCTGTAACTATACAATAAATTTTCTACCTTATCAATATAGCTTTTGAAAATATGCATCCCGTGGTTAGTACAGGGTATATAAACTTGAAAAATAAAAACAATATGTTCAGGGTCAATCTGAAGCTGGATACCAATGATTCTATCGTCATAAAGGTCGAGTGGGGTGATTATGCTATTCAACGTGCGTTTCCATAGCATACACACTCCACCCTTACCAACTTTCCTATTACTAGGTAACGATAAGCTGAAGTCAGAAACCGCATGACTGCAGTACATGTTATCAATAGAGTCTAAAAAATAAAGATTTTGCTCATACAACCAATGTTCTGCAACACCACATATATCGATACTATTGTCATTTAAGGCATTGCACAAATACGAAGAGCTCGACATAATACCAGTGGCATTCCAGGTCATAATATTAAAACTCATAATTGCATACTATTTGATACATAGAGAAAACCACTCATATACTTCCGGTCATGTAAATACATAATGTACGTACAGTCACAGGAAGCTACACATGCAACATACCTAAATGACAGACATACATGTACGTTTACAGTAATTGCATTGTTAAAACCAGTATAACTTCCCCATACGAACTGTTTGGATCCAGATCTGGATCCACACAGTGTATACGCATAACAAGTGAAACAAAACAGGTCACTCGATCCAGATCCATAATGTTGATACTGGTATCTAGCTGTGTAAAACAGGTTATCAGATCTAGATCTACACTGTTTGCCTAGGTAAGCGTAACTTCCAACGGACGTTTCTCCCTGCATTACAGTTGCAGAGATGCAAACACAATCACTAACTTTATCACATGACATGAACGTAACTGTTATAGTATTACAATACAATAGCACGCAGACTAGTCTACATCCGACGATAACGCCGAAAACCTGTTGCACGACTCCTGGCAGTCGATATATTCATCACAGCTGTAACGGTGACCGTTATAGTCGCCACTATCCTTTACGTGATCGTGATGATAGGTCGGGCTATAACTGTCTCCGTGGTTACCCCTTGATCTTTTGTACTGGTTGTGTGTGACCCAAGGTCTACATGTTACAAAACGGGGCCAGAAACCGGGGTCTTCTAACAGACAGACTCTTGGATCGTCAAATACATTCAGGCGTATAGTGGCAGTATTATACTTCCAGTTCCGAAAAACTGTGACTTTGGACACTTTGGGACCCTTTTCTGAAACAAAAGTCTTAATTTCATGTTCAGATATGCTTGGCAGAAACCCACCAACATAAAACCGCTTTGTCCTGCGTTTCTTAACATGTGAGAATATGTCTACCCCACCCCCTTCAGTTTGCACAGGACTCGAATAGCGTGTGTCTCTTACTTGAGTGTCATTTCCTCGATCATTCACATTCTTCCTATACATGCGAGAATCGCCATCTACGGTACTCCGTGTGCCTTTCTCAAACGAAAACTGTCGACTTTCGTTCCTAGCACTATTACCCCCAAGTAGCCCGTCCCTGTATGAACACTGGTCGACAGATTTCGTTTTCGAATGACCTCTCGGATTGTCAGACTTGACCTGTTTACTCGGTCCTACATTACCACCTACGATAACCGGTATACCCATACTGCGAGTTACCTGTACAGGTTCCACACCATCTCCGGTTGCGCTTACAACAGGGGATAGTGTAGACTCCAGAGGAGGAAACTGGGTCATACTGTCTATATCTAGGTCACGGGGACTGGTCTCTGAATGGCTCACGTTACCGGACCGGGTACCGGTTGAGACATGGGATTCGGACACACCGCCGTAGTTCGGCAGATCACACACAGTTACCCGATCTATAACAGACTGCGAGTCATGACTAGCTGCCGAACATGAAACATTACCAGATTGTCCAGAACTGCGCTCAGCTTGTCCACTAATACGGACAGTCTTCTCAAAGCACGGAGAATCCAAAACGCTTTGCTCTACAGGCCGACTGTCACACGCACTACCACAGGTCACACCTTCACCCAGGTCTGTCGTTGCAACAATCCAAGACGAAGGAATTCCGGTTGACGACACGTCAAAACCTACAAACTTACACAAATCACAGATCAAGGTCTGCAGTCTTATCACTGTATCAGAGACACTTACTAAGTTCAATTTTGTGTCATTGATTTTATGACCTAGGGGCTGCAAAGTATCCCTTAACAGATCACACTGGATCCTCATCTGAGAGGCAAACTGTGATACTTTGCTAGTAGTTTCAGTTACTGTTTTCTGGAGTTCACGCACCTCACTTGACCGAGCTTCTTCTACAGCTACCTGGCGCTGTTTTAAAGAAAGCATGTCAGCCTGCATGCAGCTCACTTTGTCGGCCAAAAGCCTCACTTCCGGTTCACACGAACACTGCGCGCGAGTATCATCGAGTACAGACACCGACTTGGTCCTTGTTTTACTGTAACCCGAACTTACAATGTCTTTAATGTCCGAGTAGTCGGATCCATCCATGACAGATATAATCATATGTACGTCTCTGGCTAACTTTACCGATAAACGCTCACCCTGCCGTGTTCTCATCCTGCGTTTAATCGTGCAATTTACACCGAACGGAAAATCGTCGTTTGCTTTCAATGTTTCGAACAACATACACCTTATACGATCCAGCTCTCCTCCGTCGGAGCAGTAATCCGTCAGGATCTGATTTACGCACATTTCGGTTGGCAACCGACGAAATGTATTAAGTAGACGGTTGCATTCGTCCAGATGAGCTGTATCCACTATATCGTCAGATATTATCAAAGCACTGGAAGTCACATTGGGTCCAGGAGTGGAATGAAACAGAGGTACCTGCGGTTGACCAGGCTGTAGGGAGAGACCACTTTGCGTGGTTTGCGTATATACTTGAGATCTATTCTGTATAGACATGTCACTACCATACGGGACCTTCACTTCCGTATTGCCACTTAAACAGACAGGTTCTAATTCAAGCAATTTCCTTTCCTCCATTATACCGTTACCGTTACCTTTTGTATCAACTGACTGATGCAGTAAAAAGTTATCAACATGTACGCGTGCACAGCAGTGCACAAATTGCCATCAAACATGCCATGTATACATATATGTCTACGATATCAATTATATGGTGTCTATCTAGGATATTTACCAGTGCATTTGTCCTCAATACATATACATCCAAATATGTCCACTAACCACACTTTATCCACACTTTATCCCATGATACCAATGTTATTCTGGTCCAGATATCACTATACTGTCACTATGTTGTCACAATACCGATACAATTGAGTAACGGCTTAAGCATACCCTACCCCAAAACACTTGGTCCGCAACACAGGGAAACACAGGGAGACAAAGACACGATAGCAATTACCGTCAATTTCACATCTTAGATGAAAAGGTGCACTTATTCCTTCATCCAGCGTTGAAACTTATCAAGTCTCCTCACTCTACACACTGTTTGACATCAACAGAATTTCGAATCGCACAATTTACGGCCGTTTTTTCACAAAAAATAGCATGAGATCCAAAAAAGCCGCCATTACAGCTCGCGCATGCGTACTAAATCATTTAAAAAAACATTTTGTTACCAAAAGTTGCAAGCCGTTGGGATTCGCTCACAAATGTTGATGCCAGGGGCATAGCTAATTTCCTTTATAAATATGGCTACTGATGTATGGCGTGTCAGGCGTTGGAATACTGTATAAAATATATTTTCATAGTATATTTTTTATATATTTATTGTATAATTTTATATATTTATTGTATAAAATGTATATTTATTTATAAGTATATATATATTGTATTTTTTATATATTTATTGTATATGTTTATATTTATTGTATAAAATATATATTTATTGTTTAAAATCTATATATTCAATATACAATAAATATATTAAATTATACAATTAAATATATTTTATATAATATTGCAACGCCTGACACGCCATACTGATGTAGCGAAATGTTACAGAAAATTCTATTCTCGTTTTTGTTTTTTCAAACCATTTTAATACGTTTTCACACTTGGCCGCTAGTGGCAGGGCTTCCATGACTAAAGCGGAAATCTAAAAATCTCCTGTGAAATCACAGCTAAGATTTCAATATAAATTATATTATTATACCTCAATTTCATTTACAATGTTAATTTCCAATAGGCCACCGTGACATAGAAATACTGTTAGGCCCAGCGGGAAAATATTTACTGTCGGAAAAATACTACTAATAATAATAATAATCTTTATTTCCTCCAATGTAGGAGAGCATATCAACATACATACATACATTCATACATATATAGACATGGTAAACAGTTACAATCAGACAAACAAACATTGAACATTGAACACACAGCATTATAAACACTAACTATTCACGGTAAGATTCATATCACACTTTCGATGACGGCATCGATGATAGCCGTCATGATATCGATCACAGGCATGGCCATGATCACGACGACAACATCGACGACCGCAGCGAAGATTGTGGCAACATGCCGATAGCGAAAAGCCGAAAACTAAAGTGGAGAAAGTTGTTTAATTTGGACGCCTTTTATTATGTCTCTGTCGAAACGAAACACAGAGAAATAATTGACGTACCTGAGCTGTACATTGCTCACCGACATTGTAACTATGCAACATATTGTACATAATAGAAACCTATATACCCGAGGTCTCAGCTAGGTAGTCCTTTACCATTTCTAGCCGAGTCCAGCGTATGAATATATAAATACATACATGTACATGTATATACAAATCGATAAATAGTCGACGTAGTTACTATGTTTTGCTGCGCAACCAAAAAAACCAAACACAACAACAATAGCTGAATATTGTACTATCCGACCATGATATATTATAATAATACATTGTTATAGATATGGCGATCAACATACTATGGTCATACCATGCTAATATCCTTTGTTTATATAATTCAAAATATTATGACAGAATAAACCAACCATTCGAAGACATACTGCATAATCTACGCCAACGTACGGGAAGTAACATAGGCCAGATAAAAGATGAACCAGTTGCATGCGAGGGGGACATGCGATTAATTTCTGGAATATCTCTTCACCAAACTGATGATAAATACTATGCCATAAACTGGTCCTTGCACTTAAGGTATTTTCGCAGTATAGTCCTAAATGAACAGCAATCTCGTCTGTTAACCTTCTGCAACGTTTGCACCGAGAAATATAAGGTTTGACAAAAAGTAGGTGGATGAACCTAACAGCTGCACGTGAAAATTGTATGCAGTTACGGTCAAATCTACTTAGAAGCCAAAAAGGGCATGGCTGAATAACTGTAAGAGACTGAATAAAGGAATAATCTTGAAGTATGCTATCCGAGGAGATCCTCGACTGAACAGAAGACATGTGTTTTATCTTTATGTTAGTATCTATCAATGTCTTCCAAACAGACTTAGACGGGAACTCCCCAGTACGGAGGTAATTTTCCAGAATTTCAGACAGACCATACTTGCCGCAAATTCTATGTATATCAGGTATAAAACCTCTGGTATGATTACATTGGTTAAAGTAATAGCAAATTCTATTGTTAAAACAATTCTTAACAATACTCCTGCTATCTAATCTGCATAACTGCCCTAAGAATACAAGTTTCTTCTTATCAATCTCTGCCTCAATAGGTAGCATACCTAAAGAAGTTAAAACAATATCCGTCCTGCTACATTTCGGCACACCTTGGATCCATTTTAAACAAAATTTATGGGCTATTTCAAGCGTTAACAGTTCGTCCTTACTTAAGTTCGACCACAGTTCACACCCATACAATGCCTTTGGGAGGACGATTGTTTCATATAGATGTCTCGCAGAGATAGGGTGGATACCATTTTCATATATGCCGCAGCTAACTATGCTAAAAAAGGTTTTCCTTATCTTACTTGAGCATTCTTTAACGGTCTGCGATAATTCTTCGTTTTTATCAAACAAAACGCCTAAGTGCGTATATGTATCAACTTCACTGACTCTGTCTTTACCTAAATACCAAAACCGCTCATTTATCATTCTGTTTGAGGATTTTTCGTTCGTGACCATGACTGCCGATTTCTTTGCATTGTATGTATACCGAAAAGTACACCCATATTCGTAACATGTGTTCATTAATTCCTGTAGACCAGATTTCGACAGGGATAATAAAACCATATCGTCTGCTGAAGACGGACAGCTACAGTTGAGACCGTATACAGTTAATCCATAATGACTGCGCGTCAACTTATTCATCAGATCGTTAATAAAAATAAGATACAATTGTGGACTGATTACTCCACCCTGCCTGGTGCCCTGTAAGATCGGGAACCAGCTAGATGTAAAACCATTACTTCTCACTCTACTACGCATATCCTGATATAAATTATAGATTGCCTTATATAGTATTACGTCGATATTTGTATTATACAATTTCACAATGAGAGCCTCGTGCCACACTCTGTCAAAAGCTTGACGAACATCTAAAAAACATGCGAATAACTTACTATCATTTTCACTTACATAATTACTGCATTCTCTAAAAAGAAATGACGTCATGAGACAGCCCATGCCCTCTCTAAACCCACCCTGAAGTTCGTTAATTACATAGCTGCAATTCTTCATACGCGACAACAAGACAGATTCGTAAAGTTTCAAAATAACAGACGAAAGAGTGATTGCTCGATAGCTATTCGGATCATTCTTGGGTTTATTCCCGCCTTTGTGCAATACAATAATGTCCCCCTTTTTCATATATGCAGGGCAATAAGAAGATTGAAGCATAGCGGTAAATAGTTTTGCACAGAGTCGATACATAATATCGCCGCCAAACTTGAAGTTTTCATAAAAACACCCGTCTGGTCCACAGGCTTTGTTTCTCTTAGACTTCTGGCATACATGTTCGACTTCCTCTATTGAAACTACGCCATCATTGTCATTAAAAGTTTGATTAGAAACATAGTCATTAATACTATCAATTTCCTTAATTATCTGCGATCTATACGAGTGATAAAATTCATCATTTTCTGTAGGAGTATACAGTTCTTCAAAATATCTTGCCCAATTCTCATTAACAGATGCAGGATCCCGGTATACGATACCATTAAAAAGCATTTCGTTGCCAACGGCAGTGTGGGATTTAGTACGTCGACGTTTAATACACGTCCAAAATGATTTCGAATCTATATCAGCATATTTGTCTATTTCTTCGTGAAGATTAGATAAATACTGCATAACCTTCTTACGATGAAGTTTTCTCAACTTTCGTTTAGCAGTTTTGTATTCTACATATGTCACATGATCATTACCACGTGGTTTTCCACTCAATACCCACATACGACGTTTTATCTTTGACATTCGACATGCACATTTCAAATCATCATCCCAATAAGGCTTTAAATAACGCCTAAATTTCGACCTAGGAAAACAATTCGCATTGGCAGTATTAACGAGAGAAACGATAAAAGAATACAGACTGTCAATTTGAGACGTGCATTGTATAGTTTCACTCAGATGAGTGCCACATTGTCCGTTACTAGACAAGTAGGTCTGGTAACTGTCAATGTGATGTTGTGCAACCTTTGACCAGTTTACACGTGTGGATTCACTATCATTCAATGACCCATAATTGAACATGGGAATAATTACGGTGCATATTACCGGACGGTGACTGGACACATTTAACGCATCATCGCTAGGTATTTTACAGTTAACAAACATATCGTTCTTCTCCGTAGGTACAAATATATGATCTATAGCAGAGCCTATATTGCCATTGTAGCTAAAGTTAGTGCTAGTATTACCTAATACTACGTTATTTAAAGATACGGTATTGTTCCTCCTAAGCATGTCCGTAAGATACGAACTGCGTTTGGAATTCCCTGTAACGTCTGCATTTATGTCACCCATAATAATTACAAGGCCTTTCTGGCTGTAACTATACAATAAATTTTCTACCTTATCAATATAGCTTTTGAAAATATGCATCCCGTGGTTAGTACAGGGTATATAAACTTGAAAAATAAAAACAATATGTTCAGGGTCAATCTGAAGCTGGATACCAATGATTCTATCGTCATAAAGGTCGAGTGGGGTGATTATGCTATTCAACGTGCGTTTCCATAGCATACACACTCCACCCTTACCAACTTTCCTATTACTAGGTAACGATAAGCTGAAGTCAGAAACCGCATGACTGCAGTACATGTTATCAATAGAGTCTAAAAAATAAAGATTTTGCTCATACAACCAATGTTCTGCAACACCACATATATCGATACTATTGTCATTTAAGGCATTGCACAAATACGAAGAGCTCGACATAATACCAGTGGCATTCCAGGTCATAATATTAAAACTCATAATTGCATACTATTTGATACATAGAGAAAACCACTCATATACTTCCGGTCATGTAAATACATAATGTACGTACAGTCACAGGAAGCTACACATGCAACATACCTAAATGACAGACATACATGTACGTTTACAGTAATTGCATTGTTAAAACCAGTATAACTTCCCCATACGAACTGTTTGGATCCAGATCTGGATCCACACAGTGTATACGCATAACAAGTGAAACAAAACAGGTCACTCGATCCAGATCCATAATGTTGATACTGGTATCTAGCTGTGTAAAACAGGTTATCAGATCTAGATCTACACTGTTTGCCTAGGTAAGCGTAACTTCCAACGGACGTTTCTCCCTGCATTACAGTTGCAGAGATGCAAACACAATCACTAACTTTATCACATGACATGAACGTAACTGTTATAGTATTACAATACAATAGCACGCAGACTAGTCTACATCCGACGATAACGCCGAAAACCTGTTGCACGACTCCTGGCAGTCGATATATTCATCACAGCTGTAACGGTGACCGTTATAGTCGCCACTATCCTTCACGTGATCGTGATGATAGGTCGGGCTATAACTGTCTCCGTGGTTACCCCTTGATCTTTTGTACTGGTTGTGTGTGACCCAAGGTCTACATGTTACAAAACGGGGCCAGAAACCGGGGTCTTCTAACAGACAGACTCTTGGATCGTCAAATACATTCAGGCGTATAGTGGCAGTATTATACTTCCAGTTCCGAAAAACTGTGACTTTGGACACTTTGGGACCCTTTTCTGAAACAAAAGTCTTAATTTCATGTTCAGATATGCTTGGCAGAAACCCACCAACATAAAACCGCTTTGTCCTGCGTTTCTTAACATGTGAGAATATGTCTACCCCACCCCCTTCAGTTTGCACAGGACTCGAATAGCGTGTGTCTCTTACTTGAGTGTCATTTCCTCGATCATTCACATTCTTCCTATACATGCGAGAATCGCCATCTACGGTACTCCGTGTGCCTTTCTCAAACGAAAACTGTCGACTTTCGTTCCTAGCACTATTACCCCCAAGTAGCCCGTCCCTGTATGAACACTGGTCGACAGATTTCGTTTTCGAATGACCTCTCGGATTGTCAGACTTGACCTGTTTACTCGGTCCTACATTACCACCTACGATAACCGGTATACCCATACTGCGAGTTACCTGTACAGGTTCCACACCATCTCCGGTTGCGCTTACAACAGGGGATAGTGTAGACTCCAGAGGAGGAAACTGGGTCATACTGTCTATATCTAGGTCACGGGGACTGGTCTCTGAATGGCTCACGTTACCGGACCGGGTACCGGTTGAGACATGGGATTCGGACACACCGCCGTAGTTCGGCAGATCACACACAGTTACCCGATCTATAACAGACTGCGAGTCATGACTAGCTGCCGAACATGAAACATTACCAGATTGTCCAGAACTGCGCTCAGCTTGTCCACTAATACGGACAGTCTTCTCAAAGCACGGAGAATCCAAAACGCTTTGCTCTACAGGCCGACTGTCACACGCACTACCACAGGTCACACCTTCACCCAGGTCTGTCGTTGCAACAATCCAAGACGAAGGAATTCCGGTTGACGACACGTCAAAACCTACAAACTTACACAAATCACAGATCAAGGTCTGCAGTCTTATCACTGTATCAGAGACACTTACTAAGTTCAATTTTGTGTCATTGATTTTATGACCTAGGGGCTGCAAAGTATCCCTTAACAGATCACACTGGATCCTCATCTGAGAGGCAAACTGTGATACTTTGCTAGTAGTTTCAGTTACTGTTTTCTGGAGTTCACGCACCTCACTTGACCGAGCTTCTTCTACAGCTACCTGGCGCTGTTTTAAAGAAAGCATGTCAGCCTGCATGCAGCTCACTTTGTCGGCCAAAAGCCTCACTTCCGGTTCACACGAACACTGCGCGCGAGTATCATCGAGTACAGACACCGACTTGGTCCTTGTTTTACTGTAACCCGAACTTACAATGTCTTTAATGTCCGAGTAGTCGGATCCATCCATGACAGATATAATCATATGTACGTCTCTGGCTAACTTTACCGATAAACGCTCACCCTGCCGTGTTCTCATCCTGCGTTTAATCGTGCAATTTACACCGAACGGAAAATCGTCGTTTGCTTTCAATGTTTCGAACAACATACACCTTATACGATCCAGCTCTCCTCCGTCGGAGCAGTAATCCGTCAGGATCTGATTTACGCACATTTCGGTTGGCAACCAACGAAATGTATTAAGTAGACGGTTGCATTCGTCCAGATGAGCTGTATCCACTATATCGTCAGATATTATCAAAGCACTGGAAGTCACATTGGGTCCAGGAGTGGAATGAAACAGAGGTACCTGCGGTTGACCAGGCTGTAGGGAGAGACCACTTTGCGTGGTTTGCGTATATACTTGAGATCTATTCTGTATAGACATGTCACTACCATACGGGACCTTCACTTCCGTATTGCCACTTAAACAGACAGGTTCTAATTCAAGCAATTTCCTTTCCTCCATTATACCGTTACCGTTACCTTTTGTATCAACTGACTGATGCAGTAAAAAGTTATCAACATGTACGCGTGCACAGCAGTGCACAAATTGCCATCAAACATGCCATGTATACATATATGTCTACGATATCAATTATATGGTGTCTATCTAGGATATTTACCAGTGCATTTGTCCTCAATACATATACATCCAAATATGTCCACTAACCATACTTTATCCACACTTTATCCCATGATACCAATGTTATTCTGGTCCAGATATCACTATACTGTCACTATGTTGTCACAATACCGATACAATTGAGTAACGGCTTAAGCATACCCTACCCCAAAACACTTGGTCCGCAACACAGGGAAACACAGGGAGACAAAGACACGATAGCAATTACCGTCAATTTCACATCTTAGATGAAAAGGTGCACTTATTCCTTCATCCAGCGTTGAAACTTATCAAGTCTCCTCACTCTACACACTGTTTGACATCAACAGAATTTCGAATCGCACAATTTACGGCCGTTTTTTTCACAAAAAATAGCATGAGATCCAAAAAAGCCGCCATTACAGCTCGCGCATGCGTACTAAATCATTTAAAAAACATTTTGTTACCAAAAGTTGCAAGCCGTTGGGATTCGCTCACAAATGTTGATGCCAGGGGCATAGCTAATTTCCTTTATAAATATGGCTACTGATGTATGGCGTGTCAGGCGTTGGAATACTGTATAAAATATATTTTCATAGTATATTTTTTATATATTTATTGTATAATTTTATATATTTATTGTATAAAATGTATATTTATTTATAAGTATATATATATTGTATTTTTTATATATTTATTGTATATGTTTATATTTATTGTATAAAATATATATTTATTGTTTAAAATCTATATATTCAATATACAATAAATATATTAAATTATACAATTAAATATATTTTATATAATATTGCAACGCCTGACACGCCATACTGATGTAGCGAAATGTTACAGAAAATTCTATTCTCGTTTTTGTTTTTTCAAACCATTTTAATACGTTTTCACACTTGGCCGCTAGTGGCAGGGCTTCCATGACTAAAGCGGAAATCTAAAAATCTCCTGTGAAATCACAGCTAAGATTTCAATATAAATTATATTATTATACCTCAATTTCATTTACAATGTTAATTTCCAATAGGCCACCGTGACATAGAAATACTGTTAGGCCCAGCGGGAAAATATTTACTATATTTGGTAAACAGTTACAATCAGACAAACAAACATTGAACATTGAACACACAGCATTATAAACACTAACTATTCACGGTAAGATTCATATCACACTTTCGATGACGGCATCGATGATAGCCGTCATGATATCGATCACAGGCATGGCCATGATCACGACGACAACATCGACGACCGCAGCGAAGATTGTGGCAACATGCCGATAGCGAAAAGCCGAAAACTAAAGTGGAGAAAGTTGTTTAATTTGGACGCCTTTTATTATGTCTCTGTCGAAACGAAACACAGAGAAATAATTGACGTACCTGAGCTGTACATTGCTCACCGACATTGTAACTATGCAACATATTGTACATAATAGAAACCTATATACCCGAGGTCTCAGCTAGGTAGTCCTTTACCATTTCTAGCCGAGTCCAGCGTATGAATATATAAATACATACATGTACATGTATATACAAATCGATAAATAGTCGACGTAGTTACTATGTTTTGCTGCGCAACCAAAAAAACCAAACACAACAACAATAGCTGAATATTGTACTATCCGACCATGATATATTATAATAATACATTGTTATAGATATGGCGATCAACATACTATGGTCATACCATGCTAATATCCTTTGTTTATATAATTCAAAATATTATGACAGAATAAACCAACCATTCGAAGACATACTGCATAATCTACGCCAACGTACGGGAAGTAACATAGGCCAGATAAAAGATGAACCAGTTGCATGCGAGGGGGACATGCGATTAATTTCTGGAATATCTCTTCACCAAACTGATGATAAATACTATGCCATAAACTGGTCCTTGCACTTAAGGTATTTTCGCAGTATAGTCCTAAATGAACAGCAATCTCGTCTGTTAACCTTCTGCAACGTTTGCACCGAGAAATATAAGGTTTGACAAAAAGTAGGTGGATGAACCTAACAGCTGCACGTGAAAATTGTATGCAGTTACGGTCAAATCTACTTAGAAGCCAAAAAGGGCATGGCTGAATAACTGTAAGAGACTGAATAAAGGAATAATCTTGAAGTATGCTATCCGAGGAGATCCTCGACTGAACAGAAGACATGTGTTTTATCTTTATGTTAGTATCTATCAATGTCTTCCAAACAGACTTAGACGGGAACTCCCCAGTACGGAGGTAATTTTCCAGAATTTCAGACAGACCATACTTGCCGCAAATTCTATGTATATCAGGTATAAAACCTCTGGTATGATTACATTGGTTAAAGTAATAGCAAATTCTATTGTTAAAACAATTCTTAACAATACTCCTGCTATCTAATCTGCATAACTGCCCTAAGAATACAAGTTTCTTCTTATCAATCTCTGCCTCAATAGGTAGCATACCTAAAGAAGTTAAAACAATATCCGTCCTGCTACATTTCGGCACACCTTGGATCCATTTTAAACAAAATTTATGGGCTATTTCAAGCGTTAACAGTTCGTCCTTACTTAAGTTCGACCACAGTTCACACCCATACAATGCCTTTGGGAGGACGATTGTTTCATATAGATGTCTCGCAGAGATAGGGTGGATACCATTTTCATATATGCCGCAGCTAACTATGCTAAAAAAGGTTTTCCTTATCTTACTTGAGCATTCTTTAACGGTCTGCGATAATTCTTCGTTTTTATCAAACAAAACGCCTAAGTGCGTATATGTATCAACTTCACTGACTCTGTCTTTACCTAAATACCAAAACCGCTCATTTATCATTCTGTTTGAGGATTTTTCGTTCGTGACCATGACTGCCGATTTCTTTGCATTGTATGTATACCGAAAAGTACACCCATATTCGTAACATGTGTTCATTAATTCCTGTAGACCAGATTTCGACAGGGATAATAAAACCATATCGTCTGCTGAAGACGGACAGCTACAGTTGAGACCGTATACAGTTAATCCATAATGACTGCGCGTCAACTTATTCATCAGATCGTTAATAAAAATAAGATACAATTGTGGACTGATTACTCCACCCTGCCTGGTGCCCTGTAAGATCGGGAACCAGCTAGATGTAAAACCATTACTTCTCACTCTACTACGCATATCCTGATATAAATTATAGATTGCCTTATATAGTATTACGTCGATATTTGTATTATACAATTTCACAATGAGAGCCTCGTGCCACACTCTGTCAAAAGCTTGACGAACATCTAAAAAACATGCGAATAACTTACTATCATTTTCACTTACATAATTACTGCATTCTCTAAAAAGAAATGACGTCATGAGACAGCCCATGCCCTCTCTAAACCCACCCTGAAGTTCGTTAATTACATAGCTGCAATTCTTCATACGCGACAACAAGACAGATTCGTAAAGTTTCAAAATAACAGACGAAAGAGTGATTGCTCGATAGCTATTCGGATCATTCTTGGGTTTATTCCCGCCTTTGTGCAATACAATAATGTCCCCCTTTTTCATATATGCAGGGCAATAAGAAGATTGAAGCATAGCGGTAAATAGTTTTGCACAGAGTCGATACATAATATCGCCGCCAAACTTGAAGTTTTCATAAAAACACCCGTCTGGTCCACAGGCTTTGTTTCTCTTAGACTTCTGGCATACATGTTCGACTTCCTCTATTGAAACTACGCCATCATTGTCATTAAAAGTTTGATTAGAAACATAGTCATTAATACTATCAATTTCCTTAATTATCTGCGATCTATACGAGTGATAAAATTCATCATTTTCTGTAGGAGTATACAGTTCTTCAAAATATCTTGCCCAATTCTCATTAACAGATGCAGGATCCCGGTATACGATACCATTAAAAAGCATTTCGTTGCCAACGGCAGTGTGGGATTTAGTACGTCGACGTTTAATACACGTCCAAAATGATTTCGAATCTATATCAGCATATTTGTCTATTTCTTCGTGAAGATTAGATAAATACTGCATAACCTTCTTACGATGAAGTTTTCTCAACTTTCGTTTAGCAGTTTTGTATTCTACATATGTCACATGATCATTACCACGTGGTTTTCCACTCAATACCCACATACGACGTTTTATCTTTGACATTCGACATGCACATTTCAAATCATCATCCCAATAAGGCTTTAAATAACGCCTAAATTTCGACCTAGGAAAACAATTCGCATTGGCAGTATTAACGAGAGAAACGATAAAAGAATACAGACTGTCAATTTGAGACGTGCATTGTATAGTTTCACTCAGATGAGTGCCACATTGTCCGTTACTAGACAAGTAGGTCTGGTAACTGTCAATGTGATGTTGTGCAACCTTTGACCAGTTTACACGTGTGGATTCACTATCATTCAATGACCCATAATTGAACATGGGAATAATTACGGTGCATATTACCGGATGGTGACTGGACACATTTAACGCATCATCGCTAGGTATTTTACAGTTAACAAACATATCGTTCTTCTCCGTAGGTACAAATATATGATCTATAGCAGAGCCTATATTGCCATTGTAGCTAAAGTTAGTGCTAGTATTACCTAATACTACGTTATTTAAAGATACGGTATTGTTCCTCCTAAGCATGTCCGTAAGATACGAACTGCGTTTGGAATTCCCTGTAACGTCTGCATTTATGTCACCCATAATAATTACAAGGCCTTTCTGGCTGTAACTATACAATAAATTTTCTACCTTATCAATATAGCTTTTGAAAATATGCATCCCGTGGTTAGTACAGGGTATATAAACTTGAAAAATAAAAACAATATGTTCAGGGTCAATCTGAAGCTGGATACCAATGATTCTATCGTCATAAAGGTCGAGTGGGGTGATTATGCTATTCAACGTGCGTTTCCATAGCATACACACTCCACCCTTACCAACTTTCCTATTACTAGGTAACGATAAGCTGAAGTCAGAAACCGCATGACTGCAGTACATGTTATCAATAGAGTCTAAAAAATAAAGATTTTGCTCATACAACCAATGTTCTGCAACACCACATATATCGATACTATTGTCATTTAAGGCATTGCACAAATACGAAGAGCTCGACATAATACCAGTGGCATTCCAGGTCATAATATTAAAACTCATAATTGCATACTATTTGATACATAGAGAAAACCACTCATATACTTCCGGTCATGTAAATACATAATGTACGTACAGTCACAGGAAGCTACACATGCAACATACCTAAATGACAGACATACATGTACGTTTACAGTAATTGCATTGTTAAAACCAGTATAACTTCCCCATACGAACTGTTTGGATCCAGATCTGGATCCACACAGTGTATACGCATAACAAGTGAAACAAAACAGGTCACTCGATCCAGATCCATAATGTTGATACTGGTATCTAGCTGTGTAAAACAGGTTATCAGATCTAGATCTACACTGTTTGCCTAGGTAAGCGTAACTTCCAACGGACGTTTCTCCCTGCATTACAGTTGCAGAGATGCAAACACAATCACTAACTTTATCACATGACATGAACGTAACTGTTATAGTATTACAATACAATAGCACGCAGACTAGTCTACATCCGACGATAACGCCGAAAACCTGTTGCACGACTCCTGGCAGTCGATATATTCATCACAGCTGTAACGGTGACCGTTATAGTCGCCACTATCCTTCACGTGATCGTGATGATAGGTCGGGCTATAACTGTCTCCGTGGTTACCCCTTGATCTTTTGTACTGGTTGTGTGTGACCCAAGGTCTACATGTTACAAAACGGGGCCAGAAACCGGGGTCTTCTAACAGACAGACTCTTGGATCGTCAAATACATTCAGGCGTATAGTGGCAGTATTATACTTCCAGTTCCGAAAAACTGTGACTTTGGACACTTTGGGACCCTTTTCTGAAACAAAAGTCTTAATTTCATGTTCAGATATGCTTGGCAGAAACCCACCAACATAAAACCGCTTTGTCCTGCGTTTCTTAACATGTGAGAATATGTCTACCCCACCCCCTTCAGTTTGCACAGGACTCGAATAGCGTGTGTCTCTTACTTGAGTGTCATTTCCTCGATCATTCACATTCTTCCTATACATGCGAGAATCGCCATCTACGGTACTCCGTGTGCCTTTCTCAAACGAAAACTGTCGACTTTCGTTCCTAGCACTATTACCCCCAAGTAGCCCGTCCCTGTATGAACACTGGTCGACAGATTTCGTTTTCGAATGACCTCTCGGATTGTCAGACTTGACCTGTTTACTCGGTCCTACATTACCACCTACGATAACCGGTATACCCATACTGCGAGTTACCTGTACAGGTTCCACACCATCTCCGGTTGCGCTTACAACAGGGGATAGTGTAGACTCCAGAGGAGGAAACTGGGTCATACTGTCTATATCTAGGTCACGGGGACTGGTCTCTGAATGGCTCACGTTACCGGACCGGGTACCGGTTGAGACATGGGATTCGGACACACCGCCGTAGTTCGGCAGATCACACACAGTTACCCGATCTATAACAGACTGCGAGTCATGACTAGCTGCCGAACATGAAACATTACCAGATTGTCCAGAACTGCGCTCAGCTTGTCCACTAATACGGACAGTCTTCTCAAAGCACGGAGAATCCAAAACGCTTTGCTCTACAGGCCGACTGTCACACGCACTACCACAGGTCACACCTTCACCCAGGTCTGTCGTTGCAACAATCCAAGACGAAGGAATTCCGGTTGACGACACGTCAAAACCTACAAACTTACACAAATCACAGATCAAGGTCTGCAGTCTTATCACTGTATCAGAGACACTTACTAAGTTCAATTTTGTGTCATTGATTTTATGACCTAGGGGCTGCAAAGTATCCCTTAACAGATCACACTGGATCCTCATCTGAGAGGCAAACTGTGATACTTTGCTAGTAGTTTCAGTTACTGTTTTCTGGAGTTCACGCACCTCACTTGACCGAGCTTCTTCTACAGCTACCTGGCGCTGTTTTAAAGAAAGCATGTCAGCCTGCATGCAGCTCACTTTGTCGGCCAAAAGCCTCACTTCCGGTTCACACGAACACTGCGCGCGAGTATCATCGAGTACAGACACCGACTTGGTCCTTGTTTTACTGTAACCCGAACTTACAATGTCTTTAATGTCCGAGTAGTCGGATCCATCCATGACAGATATAATCATATGTACGTCTCTGGCTAACTTTACCGATAAACGCTCACCCTGCCGTGTTCTCATCCTGCGTTTAATCGTGCAATTTACACCGAACGGAAAATCGTCGTTTGCTTTCAATGTTTCGAACAACATACACCTTATACGATCCAGCTCTCCTCCGTCGGAGCAGTAATCCGTCAGGATCTGATTTACGCACATTTCGGTTGGCAACCAACGAAATGTATTAAGTAGACGGTTGCATTCGTCCAGATGAGCTGTATCCACTATATCGTCAGATATTATCAAAGCACTGGAAGTCACATTGGGTCCAGGAGTGGAATGAAACAGAGGTACCTGCGGTTGACCAGGCTGTAGGGAGAGACCACTTTGCGTGGTTTGCGTATATACTTGAGATCTATTCTGTATAGACATGTCACTACCATACGGGACCTTCACTTCCGTATTGCCACTTAAACAGACAGGTTCTAATTCAAGCAATTTCCTTTCCTCCATTATACCGTTACCGTTACCTTTTGTATCAACTGACTGATGCAGTAAAAAGTTATCAACATGTACGCGTGCACAGCAGTGCACAAATTGCCATCAAACATGCCATGTATACATATATGTCTACGATATCAATTATATGGTGTCTATCTAGGATATTTACCAGTGCATTTGTCCTCAATACATATACATCCAAATATGTCCACTAACCATACTTTATCCACACTTTATCCCATGATACCAATGTTATTCTGGTCCAGATATCACTATACTGTCACTATGTTGTCACAATACCGATACAATTGAGTAACGGCTTAAGCATACCCTACCCCAAAACACTTGGTCCGCAACACAGGGAAACACAGGGAGACAAAGACACGATAGCAATTACCGTCAATTTCACATCTTAGATGAAAAGGTGCACTTATTCCTTCATCCAGCGTTGAAACTTATCAAGTCTCCTCACTCTACACACTGTTTGACATCAACAGAATTTCGAATCGCACAATTTACGGCCGTTTTTTTCACAAAAAATAGCATGAGATCCAAAAAAGCCGCCATTACAGCTCGCGCATGCGTACTAAATCATTTAAAAAAACATTTTGTTACCAAAAGTTGCAAGCCGTTGGGATTCGCTCACAAATGTTGATGCCAGGGGCATAGCTAATTTCCTTTATAAATATGGCTACTGATGTATGGCGTGTCAGGCGTTGGAATACTGTATAAAATATATTTTCATAGTATATTTTTTATATATTTATTGTATAATTTTATATATTTATTGTATAAAATGTATATTTATTTATAAGTATATATATATTGTATTTTTTATATATTTATTGTATATGTTTATATTTATTGTATAAAATATATATTTATTGTTTAAAATCTATATATTCAATATACAATAAATATATTAAATTATACAATTAAATATATTTTATATAATATTGCAACGCCTGACACGCCATACTGATGTAGCGAAATGTTACAGAAAATTCTATTCTCGTTTTTGTTTTTTCAAACCATTTTAATACGTTTTCACACTTGGCCGCTAGTGGCAGGGCTTCCATGACTAAAGCGGAAATCTAAAAATCTCCTGTGAAATCACAGCTAAGATTTCAATATAAATTATATTATTATACCTCAATTTCATTTACAATGTTAATTTCCAATAGGCCACCGTGACATAGAAATACTGTTAGGCCCAGCGGGAAAATATTTACTGTCGGAAAAATACTGCCTGCCGCTACCATAGGCACGGAACATCTAGATCAGTGAGCGCTTATTAAATTGTGTGCGTGTCGTACTGACGCTTGCAATTTGATCAACAAACGTCATTATGCCAATTGATTTGTTCTGTTTATATATTTGAGAATTGTCGCGTTATGCGACTATTTCGGAGGAGGCTCTGTCAAGATTGGACAGTGAAAAGGACTCCGCCAGTACTTATAACGTGTAATGAGTAGAAATGTGAAGCGATTTTTAAGCACCGAGTAGCTCTATAACTTTTGTTTCAAACTGTTTATTGTTGTCATTGAATAAATATTTTTGCTGACGAAATTGATTGTGCTTTTCGGTATAATAAAATAAATATCAGATCCTATGGAGCGAAAGCACGTATTGTCCACCCTCGGTATGGTAATGTCCACCTCGGCTAACGTCTCGGTAGACATAACCAACCTCGGGTTGACAGTACGTGCTGTCTCTCTCCATAGGATGTGATATTTATATACTAGAATGTCACTTAGGTAACTCTTATTTGAGCTGTTAATTGCCAAACATGGCCATCAGAAATGGGGCAAATTTTCAAAAGACACTAAAAAGCAATGTTGGACTACTGATAATGATAATGATGGAATAATTATCAAAGGATTGGACTTGTATTGTACGTGTTGAACTGGTAAATGTAACGAACATCATGTCATATTTATCCTTTATCAAACTTCAAAGCTTTTGAAAATCACAATCTAAAGCCTGGACATTTGTGTGAGACTCTCCGGGACCTTACCATAGTGAGGTATCAAATTTTATGACCGTTTCAGCATTTTTTAAGTTTCGACTTATTCAACCATGTGTACGCACGTGCGTATGTGCATATGCCCAGGCACGCGTCTGTGTAAAGCTGCCACCAAGAAGAGATCTAATTATGGATGTGTAAGGCAGACGGTAGCTGAATGCAGGTCAAGAAGAGATCTAATTATGGATCTGTAAGGCAGACGGTAGCTGAATGCAGGTCAAGAAGAGATCTAATTATGGATGTGTAAGGCAGACGGTAGCTGAATGCAGGTCAAAAGTAATACATAAAGCACCTATAGGACCTGTCTGTATTACTATTGTCCTGCATTCAGTAACCTGAATTTTAACTCTCCTCTGTTTAATCAATGAATGACCGCTAAGATCAGGCTATATTGTATTGTCATCCACACACTGTACCTAAATAATTCTGAACTCTTCAGGATAAATGCTAAAATACGGTAGGACTTCTCTAATACTATCACTTATTGAATATTCATAGATCTTCAAAAGCGGGTGATTACTTAATGCAGGACGAAAGTAATGCAGAAAGTTCCTAGGATAGCTTACTGCATAAGTTTCGTCCTGAATTAAGCTACCATCCACCTGCTATAGAATGCATATATCTAAACCTTATTTAGGTGGTCGCTTTGGAAATGGTTTATTGTACAGTAAACCCCTCTAAACCGGAATTGTAGTAAATAAGAATTATTTATATATGTTTAGGCAGAGAGCTGCTTATTGCAGGATGAAAGCCATGTAGAAAGCTCCTAGAGTAGCTTTCTGCATGACTTTCATCCTTGCATTAAACTGCCACCTGTCTCCAAGACCGATACTTGTACTAAATTTAATGTCTAGTTTAGAGGGGTTTTACTATACGTCTAATTAATTATCCTATCCTTGTCCTCTTATCATTCAGGCGCTTATAGCAATATGAATATGATTTGTGAACCCGAAAACCGGATTCATTACATTCATTTCATTTCATCACAAATGTGCCCCAAGGATTTTTTACGTCTCACATCTACAGTACAGTTCCGTCGTGTATAAAAGTTCACGAACTATGTTTCATGGAGCAGATCTGGAAACAACTCCAGATCTGACGGGGTTGCTACGAAACCTTACTCGCGTTACGTAATAGTTCGCACTCTAGACATACGCAATTGACCAATACACGATAATTATCGTTTATCGCAATTACTACAGCGGAAAATATGATCACTAAAATATGATCACTAAAATGTGATCACTAAACTTTAAGCTGTAGTCTTTGTATCACTATTGTCATGTGTACCAAGAATTCCGAAAGATATATAAATTTAAACTTTTCCCTCATATTGACGCCTTTTGACGTCTCTGTAAAATGATACTTTTTAAAACCATTGTGATAAATAGAGCATTTGCTCCATGTGAACAAATACTCTATTCATCACAATAGTTTCAAAATTACACGATTCTAAAAGTTTGCTTTGTGCCAGTAAATGTTCCTTTTCAATTGATTTATTCAAAGAGGTTGGGTCTAAAAATAACATATAAGGGAATGGTCTGAACTAACCTATGAGAACATAGCCTATGAGGGAATGGTCTGAACTAACCTATGAGAACATAGCCTATGAGGGAATGGGTTAAACAAGTATCTTTGTCATTACTCTACTCCACGTAAATTTTGCATATTTTTACTGGGACGATGATTTTACAAGAAATCCAGTAGACTAACCAACTCTTAAACGCGTTTGTAATTCGTTCTGAAGGATACCAGGCGAATTAAACGAGTTTGTAATTCGTTCTGAAGGATACCAGGCGAATTCCAAGCATGTTAATCATCGTTGTTATTATATACAGTAAACCCCTCTAAACCTGAATTCTAGTAGAGAAGAATTTAGATACTTGTAGGCAGGTGGCTGCTTAATGCAAGGTGAAAGTCATGCAGAAAGCTCCTAGAGGAGTTTTCTGTATGACTTTCACCCAGCATTAAGCTGTCACCAGTCTCCTTTAGTACATGTAATACTAAAGTGAACGTCCGGTTTAGAGAGGTTTTACTGTATATAACTGGAAATAACAAATATATCATTCATATGTTGCTTAACGTTTGCCTCTCAGGAGGTCGAGGTATAAGATGGTCCAAATATGTTTCCGTACATTACACCACATTCAACACATACTAGTGCACACTTTTGACAAAATTGTACATCTTCTACCAGGAAACAGTGATGTAGAAATAAAGTATCTCCTATATAACCCATTACCTCAAAGGCTGTTTTTAGGCCCAATCTATCTGAATAAATCTACCGAAAAGCAACATTTACTAGAGAAAAGGAAATATTCAGAGTTGTATAGTTATGAAACCATTGTGATAAATTGAGCATTTGCTCCATAGGAGCAAATGCTCGATTTATCACAATGGTTTCATACAGTGTCTTTTACAAAGGCGTCAAAAGGCGCCAATACGCGGGAATGTGTTAATTAAAGGGTTAAAATTTAATTTAACGAGCTTAAAGATAATGTAAACTGGTCGTAGAATAAATGTCATTATTACCAGTCAGAGTAAATCCTTGGAATTTGATTGGTCAGTTTGCCAAAAACTGCCGGGGTGTACAGTACCGTATTCAGCGGCTTCCACGGAGAATACAGAATTATTCAAATTTGACGCGTGACGTCATTCGTTTTGTTTTTATTTTTAGCGTCGATTCGAAATTTCATATCGTCCTTACTCCAATAATTCTAGATGGATTACGACCAAATAATCGATAATAAACGTAAAAAACTGTACCTCATACGTTCCTCAATTTAACACTATCAACTTATCAGTACAACGTGTTACCGTTAATGTTTACAAGTGAAGTCTCAATTCCTCTTTCGAAATTGCTCTGAGACAACATCATATTTGCTCTGTGATGACGTCATGTGTCATGTCGTCATACAATTAGATATCTAATGTCAGCAAAATAAGAGTTGTTCGTTTCTTAATTAGGTAAATCGGATCTCTGACTGGTAATAAATTCGTTACACGGTAATGCGTATGGTACATTATAGATCAAAATGATGTTCGTGGCAAAGCGTATGTGATAAAATATCGTGTTTTGCTAAAACATGTACATTCAGTGATTCTGTATTGACCACCGTGCAAGTTTATGAAACATTGTTTTCAGATATCACAGCAGCCACACATTCGATGTAGTAATACAGTAGAAGCAGTCTTAAGCGACCTTATAGTAACACAGAAATGGAAACAGTGATAATGAAAAAACAGGTGGGTGCTTAATAGAGGGCAACAGTTATACAGTAAGTTCGTGTAGGACCCTTAATTAGTCCTATACCTGATGGTCGCTGTAGGCAGGTTCCACTGTACCTTAGTCTCGCCTATCAGGTTCCACTGTACCTTAGTCTCGCCTATCAGGTTCCACTGTACCTTAGTCTCGCCTATCAGGTTCCACTGTACCTTAGTCTCGCCTATCAGGTTCCACTGTACCTTAGTCTCGCCTATCAGGTTCCACTGTACCCTTAGTCATCAGGTTCAACTGTACCCTTAGTCTCGCCTATTAGGTTCCACTGCACCCTTAGTCTCGCCTATCAGGTTCCACTGTACCTTAGTCTCGCCTATCAGGTTCCACTGTACCCTTAGTCTCGCCTATCAGAGTCTCGCCTATCAGGTTCCACTGTACCCTTAGTCTCGCCTATCAGGTTCCACTGTACCCTTAGTCTCGCCTATCAGGTTCCACTGTACCTTAGTCTCGCCTATCAGGTTCCACTGTACCCTTAGTCATCAGGTTCCACTGTACCTTAGTCTCGCCTATCAGGTTCCACTGTACCTTAGTCTCGCCTATCAGGTTCCACTGTACCCTTAGTCATCAGGTTCCACTGTACCTTAGTCTCGCCTATCAGGTTTCACTGTACCTTAGTCTCGCCTATCAGGTTCCACTGTACCCTTAGTCTCGCCTATCAGAGTCTCGCCTATCAGGTTCCACTGTACCCTTAGTCTCGCCTATCAGGTTCCACTGTACCCTTAGTCTCGCCTATCAGGTTCCACTGTACCTTAGTCTCGCCTATCAGGTTCCACTGTACCCTTAGTCATCAGGTTCCACTGTACCCTTAGTCTCGCCTATCAGGTTCCACTGTACCTTAGTCTCGCCTATCAGGTTCCACTGTACCCTTAGTCTCGCCTATCAGGTTCCACTGTACCCTTAGTCTCGCCTATCAGGTTCCACTGTACCCTTAGTCATCAGGTTCAACTGTACCCTTAGTCTCGCCTATTAGGTTCCACTGTACCCTTAGTCTCGCCTATCAGGTTCCACTGTACGCCTATCTTTCACTGAAAATACACTTACGGGCGACGCAAAATGATTTTGATTTTGATGTTTAAGTTATTACACTTTGCTTTCAAAACATCGTAAATAAGTCATGAATGAATTTGCCTTTCAATAAGTTTACGTGAACCAGACATGTAATGTGGTCTGACATTTATAATAAGTTTTTGTTTCGAGTATGTGTAAATTTTAGAAAAAGGATATGAACCGCGTCACGTTGAAACTGTCTCTAGGTTCAACACGATAGACTAATAACAGTCACAGTGTTAGAAAGAGCTGTGTCAGGCTAAAATGCTACAAGGACAAGTTAAGCAAGGTAGACATACAATAGCCAAAGTTTTAGAAATGAGCTGCGCCATGCTAAACTGCTACATGGACAAGTTCAACAAGGTAGACCTACAATAGCCATAGTGTTAGAAATGAGCTGCGCCAGTGTAAACTGCTACATGGACAAGTTCAGCAAGGTAGACCTACACTAGCCACAGAGTTAGAAATGAGCTGCGCCATGCTAAACTGCTACATGGACAAGTTCAGCAAGGTAGACCTACACTAGCCACAGAGTTAGAAATGAGCTGCGTCAGGCTAAACTGCTACATTGACAAGCTCCACAATGTAGACCTACAATAGCCACAGTGTTAGATATAAGCTACGTCAGGCTAAAATTGCTTTCTTTGACTAGTCCAACAAGATAAACACATAACAATCACCGTGTTAGAAGTGAGCTGCATCAAGCTGAAATTGCCACTTGGATAACTCTAACAGGGTATAGCCACATACAACAATTAACCTTGTTAGAAATGAGCTTTTTGAGTTTTTTGGGCTTTTGGTGTGTTTTTTCTTTTTCAAATTCGATAAATCTAAGAAACTAAGGGATCCGTCTTCCGATAGAGTTTACATCTGAAATTAGTGTAAGTGTCAACAGACGACGATTTCCAGATTCGACTGTCTTATATTAGTACCTTGTGTTAGGTTTCAAAAAGTGACTATTTACAGAGGCGTCAAAGGCTTCGATATGAGGGAATAGGTAAAAAGGCGTCAATATGAGGGAATGGGTGATAATGCGTCAATATTAGGGAATAGGTTATACATAATCATACGCTCAACATGTGAGGACCTATTGACGAATGACAAACAGTTTGTATACTGATGGGGTGCCGAGTTGCTCGGCCGTCTAACCTGGACCCAAGTTATTTGCCAATGCAAGTCAGGTTGAACTTACATGTAGCAGGATAGGGGTGGAAACCTATTTTTGAGGCAGTGTTGGCAGATTTATGTCAATAGTAGTCTCGATGGGGTCTGCAGTTTCTACTGACCTGAGACAGATGTTTTAACCGAGGCCATATCAGTTTTATCTGCTAATAGTATCGTCTGCTTCAAGTTCCACTTCTATTTTGTTTATATCGTGGTTTTACATCCCTTTAACAGTAATTCGTTCATATCACGACATCTAGCAAATTAACTCTTTCGCTGCCAGATTTTGTCGTCTGCATTTTGCCGTCTGCTACAATTTACGTTTGGGTTTTTTTCTTCGTTTTTGGTTTTTAAAACCAATCACATTAGCAAACAGTTTGGATCCTGATTAGACGCCAAGTTACTCGGCGTCTAATAAGGATCCAAACTTTTTGCATAGGTAATCACATTATGCGACATTGTCTGCGAAAGAGTTAAAGGTGGAGGAAAACCTCATATGAGTTGATCCAGCGACCTACACCTCAAGCCAACGCAGGGCTAACGACATTCTTTGCAGAAAAACTACCTTTAGCATCACTGATTTCAAATGCTGCAGGTAGGAACCAGCTCTCTATAAACAACCCTTATCCTATTATCTGCGATCTGACTTGTATCTGTAAACAGTTTAGACCCAGACGAGACAATGTACATCTACGTGTTACTTCCTACGATCACTCACTCACCATTTCAGGAAGGCGGCTTTCAGAAACGGTCCGGACTTGAATGCCACTTCCATTTAAAAAGTAATCTATAATACAAGACAGTTGAAAATTCGGTTCCAACAATTCTTTAGAACATGTGTGTAACCAGGCTATCCCTAAATTGTTTAAGGGGAGTGCTGATTTTCACTTCAACAGACAGATCGTTCCAGTATCTAATGGTGAGTGGAAAGAAAATATGTCTTTTAACATAATTGGACCGAGATGAATGTGTGAAAATGCGCGAAAATGCGATAATATGAAGGAAATTGTTAATATACATTTGGCTGGTGCTGCACGCAAATGTTATGTAGTAAAACTCATCTAAACCCAACGTTCAATTATGTGTAAATATCGGTCTTGGAGGCAGGTTGCAGCTTAATACAGGGTGAAAGGCATGCAGGAACTTCCTGCATTTAGCAGTCACCTGCCTAAAAGTATCTAAATTATTTTCTACTAGAAATCCGGCAGAGGGTGGTTTACTGTATTTTACTGTAATGGAAATGGATTTTGTTTTCTTTTTGTAGATCTAACTTTGCTTCTCATCAGGATCTACGCTGTTTGACACTCGATCAATAGTTACTCAAGAGCTTGTTCGCATGTTTGACACTCTATCAATAGTTACTCAAGAGCTTGTTCGCCTGTTTGACACTCGATCAATAGTTACTCAAGAGCTTGTTCGCCTGTTTGACACTCGATCAATAGTTACTCAAGAGCTTGTTCGAATCGAAAATTGTGAAATTTCCGTTCAAATCAAATGACAAAAGTAAGTGAAAAACACAGTAATGAGAAACCGGCAGGTTTGTTCATAGAAATCGTGTTATACTTTTCACATAATTATTTCTTGATGTATGTCCTTGATGATTTCTCAAGGCTAATTCTTGTTTTCTTGTTTACCAGTTCTGTCGAATGCAGTTCCTGTGTGTCAAAATGTATTTAGGACCGGCTGGTGTTTTCAATAGGATCTATCATATATAAAATAAGATCACAGTTGTTTATTGGATATTTCACAAAATATTCTCGTGCAGTTCCTATGCTAATATTTATGACAGTAACATGTGGGTTTAATTTGTTTTCAACTCTGACCCGTATACGACCCCGTAAAAATATTGTTTATTTCTGTAACATGTGGTATTTCATCGAACTTGAATTGTGTGAAATCAACACACGTGGAATAGCCTCAGATCTTTGAAAACAATGTGGACACATACCAGTCTTTGTTTCTTGTTATGTTCGACAATAAAATATTGCAGGCGCTGAGGATCAAACAATGTAATAAATGCTGTTCTAAATACAACGGCTGGTCTGTATATAACCTGACCAGCGGCTCATCTGTGTCGTATCTGGTCAGCGACTGGTCCGTGTCTAAACTAAATTTTCCATGGCGGAGGAAATATGTCCTTTTTGATAACATTTGATATTGAATGATATAGCAAACAATACATCCATGAACATTTGATATTGTATGATATAGCAAACAATACATCCATGAACATTTGATATTGAATGATATAGCAAACAATACATCCATGAACATTTGATATTGAATGATATAGCAAACAATACATCCATGAACATTTGATATTGTATGATATAGCAAACAATACATCCATGAACATTTGATATTGTATGATATAGCAAACAATACATCCATGAACATTTGATATTGAATGATATAGCAAACAATACATCCATGAACATTTGATATTGTATGATATAGCAAACAATACATCCATGAACATTTGATATTGTATGATATAGCAAACAATACATCCATGAACATTTGATATTGAATGATATAGCAAACAATACATCCATGAACATTTGATATTGTATGATATAGCAAACAATACATCCATGAACATTTGATATTGAATGATATAGCAAACAATACATCCATGAACATTTGATATTGTATGATATAGCAAACAATACATCCATGAACATTTGATATTGTATGATATAGCAAACAATACATCCATGGACATTTGATATTGAATGATATAGCAAACACTACATCCATGAACATTTGATATTGAATGATATAGCAAACAATACATCCATGAACATTTGATATTGTATGATATAGCAAACAATACATCCATGGACATTTGATATTGAATGATATAGCAAACACTACATCCATGAACATTTGATATTGAATGATATAGCAAACAATACATCCATGAACATTTGATATTGTATGATATAGCAAACACTACATCCATGAACATTTGATATTGAATGATATAGCAAACACTACATCCATGAACATTTGATATTGAATGATATAGCAAACAATACATCCATGAACATTTGATATTGAATGATATAGCAAACAATACATCCATGAACATTTGATATTGAATGATATAGCAAACAATACATCCAGGAACATTTGATATTGTGTGATATAGCAAACAATACATCCACGAACATTTGATATTGAATGATATAGCAAACAATACATCCAGGAACATTTGATATTGAATGATATAGCAAACAATACATCCATGAACATTTGATATTGAATGATATAGCAAACAATACATCCATGAACATTTGATATTGAATGATATAGCAAACAATACATCCATGAACATTTGATATTGTATGATATAGCAAACAATACATCCATGAACATTTGATATTGAATGATATAGCAAACAATACATCCATGAACATTTGATATTGAATGATATAGCAAACAATACATCCATGAACATTTGATATTGAATGATATAGCAAACAATACATCCATGAAATGATGACTATTGACACTATTAAATATGACTTTGTTTTCTAACTGAATCATTGTTAGGATATATAATGAAAAGGTTTACCAATAGGGTAAGGGCCCAGTCCCACTAGGCCTTACGACCCCTTAAGGCCTGTTTACGATTGCTACCGACCTCTGTATGAAGGTCGCACGACAAGTCACTGTTAATCGCGGATGGTCTTCAGTAATCGTTGGTAATCGTTTCAAATCGTGCGATCAATTTCAGTCGTATTTCAGTCGTAGAGAGGTTGTTGATCATGTACAACAACCCCAGGGCCCAGTCCCACAAGGCCTACGACCACTTATGACCTGTTTACGATTTCTAGCGACCTCTTGTCGCCGATATTCGTACGAAGGTCGCACGACAAATCACTGATAATCGCGGGTGGTCTTCAGTAATCGTTGGTAATCGTTTCTTGTCGTGCGACTAATTTTAGTCGCAGACAGGTTGTTGATCATGCACATCAACCTCCTTACGATTGAACTGGCCGCCGGTATTCTTTAAGAGGTAACCTTAGAGGGTTTTAGCTAATCGTCCGATCGTCGTACGAAGGTCTCCAACAATCTTTAACTGGTCGTTGGTGATCTTTCCTACAATCGTACGACTATCGGCGACCTTTCTACAATTACCTACGACTGTCGTGCGATCACCAGCGACTGCCTAAAGATTATCCGCGACTAGGCATAGATCACGTGACCGCACAATTGTGGAACCTTCGTACGAATATCGTACGAATACCATTGACTTGACGGACGGTCGTCAACAACCTATCTTACCGTGATCGCAGATGCATCGCCAATGTGACTGCTTATCATTTTTAGGTGGCGAACGCCACCTTTTGTTAACGCACGCGGAAGCTCTAAGGCCGGTTTAACACAGCACGGTTTTTGGTATAATTATTATTCTCTCGCGTTGTAATATAGTTTTGAACTCTCCTGGCAATTAAAAATTCTTGGCTTTTAGTATAATTGTCTGATATTCTGCATGGCTTGGATACACACTCTTGAAGGATATTGCGATTTTTGTTAAGATTTTATATATAATTGTTATACATACGCAGTCGAATAGAAGTAAAATTTACATATGACCCAAATACAGTTTGACTTTATTGGTATAATTGTTATTCGCACGCGTCGTAAAATAGTTCCCAAAATATCCTTTGAATTTCAAGTAGCTAAGCATTAATTGGATCAAACTATTGTATCTTTGGCGTAATTTTGTAAAATATTGCGTTCCATTAATATAAATTGAATAATACCTTGCCATTTGTATTTTTGATTAAGACATTTCCCAATCGTAACTACTTGTCGTATTCCGTCAGGGTTCGGAAGCTCCAGATCATAACAAACAAAATGGCGGAACTTGATTTTTTTATGAACTTTATTTTTGTGTGAAACAAATGAATTTACGATTTGAACTAAAAAGATATCAAAAACATGTTTGAGGCATGTATACAAAGGAATCCCAAATTCCCTACTGGATTCGGGAAAACATGATTTTCGAGCTTCTATCATGCCTTTTGCAGAGAAAGTTTTCTGTTGAGGAGGCATTGGTGATGTTATTTTTGACAGCCTCTGAATGTCATTATGGAGCAGTAAAGAACTTATGAGAAAAGAAAACATGGTGTGCCAGTCACCTTAGAAGACCTGGAGGGTGGAACGTCCTTACTCTAGCTATTCCCAAGCTGTTGAGATCAAGACTATACCAGGACAGAGCATGTGCCATCGTTGTTGATGTTGTACAGTATGGTGTCAGTATTGGGTGAGAGTTGTCTGATGCTGTACTACCATGGCAGTTCAGTTTAATTTATTGACATAGTAATATTAAAAGAAGAGTAACACTTATAAGTGTTTTCTGCATTGTTGTCATTCTGGTAAAACGCACTCACTAAGAAAATTCTGACCAGTCAAGGGCTTTAGTAAGATCTCTTTCTCAGGCTCAAAGTCAAACATTTGGTTGTGGAAAAATGTGCATGGTGAGTATGATTTGAAGTGCAATTTTCAATGACACGTGTTTCAAAACCATTTATTCCATCAAGAGAGTTTTAAATGCCTTTGCAAACAATATATATTTATTATCAGACAGTGTAAGGGGTACCAGTAAGAACTAAGATTCCTGTGCTCAGGAATCCGTGTCAATTCTGCCTGGTCTACAAGTAGGTGTCAAATGAGCGGCATCAATATTGTTGTAGTGTAATTGTAGCTGGGTAGAGATATTGTGATGAAATAAGTTGATATGCTTTACTGTGTGGCTTGGTAGCTAAGTCGGAATAAGATGAAGATTATATGAAGATTATTTGTAATAAGAGTGTTCTTTGAGTAAGAATTTAGGACGAATTCTTATGTAGAGGGGGTGTGTGTAACCGGGTAGAGATTGTGGTGAAATAAGTCGATAGGCTTTACTGTGTGGCTTGGTAGCTCAGTGGTAACCCAGGCCCTGGGTTCGAGTCCCAGTCGAGTCACAACTTTTTCACCATGTAAACAGAGCAGAACCTGATCAGGCGGCTTCTAGTCCTATAGGTGTCGTCTGCTCTGGGTCTACTCTGTTTGCAAATGCGTGAACACACGTTTATATGTGAGAAAGTATAATTGAATGTAGAACTGGGAGTCACTTCAGTTATGTTGGTTTGATAAAGCTCCTTTCGCTGAAAATCCAGGGTCTACAGACATGTGTGGTCTTTGCCGCATAGGACGTGTGGTACAGGTTAGTATCGATCTATGTATCTATGTATCTATCTATGTATCTATGTATCTATCTATGTATCTATCTATATATGTATGTATCTATGTATCTATGTATGTATCTATGTATCTATCTATCTATCTATGTATCTATTTATGTATCTATCTATGTATGTATGTATCTATGTATGTATGTATGTATGTATGTATGTATGTATGTATGTATGTATGTATGTATGTATGTATGTATGTATGTATGTATGTATGTATGTATGTATGTATGTATGTATGTATGTATGTATGTATGTATGTATGTATGTATGTATGTATGTATGTATGTATGTATGTATGTATGTATGTATGTATGTATGTATGTATGTATGTATGTATGTATGTATGTATGTATGTATGTATGTATGTATGTATGTATGTATGTATGTATGTATGTATGTATGTATGTATGTATGTATGTATGTATGTATGTATGTATGTATGTATGTATGTATGTATGTATGTATGTATGTATGTATGTATGTATGTATGTATGTATGTATGTATGTATGTATGTATGTATGTATGTATGTATGTATGTATGTATGTATGTATGTATGTATGTATGTATGTATGTATGTATGTATGTATGTATGTATGTATGTATGTATGTATGTATGTATGTATGTATGTATGTATGTATGTATGTATGTATGTATGTATGTATGTATGTATGTATGTATGTATGTATGTATGTATGTATGTATGTATGTATGTATGTATGTATGTATGTATGTATGTATGTATGTATGTATGTATGTATGTATGTATGTATGTATGTATGTATGTATGTATCTATCTATGTATCTATCTATATATGTATCTATCTATGTATCTATGTATGTATCTATCTATCTATCTATGTATCTATCTATCTATCTATGTATCTATGATCTATGTATGTATGTATGTATGTATGTATGTATGTATGTATGTATGTATGTATGTATGTATGTATGTATGTATGTATCTATCTATCTATCTATCTATCTATCTATCTATGTATCTATATATGTATCTATGTATATATGTATCTATCTATATCTGTCTATCTATCTGTATTTTTATCATGTGAAATGCTTGTACATTTCTGATTATTGCTATTTATTAATGTTGTTTAGTCCTGATATGAATAAAGTGGATGAAACAATATGAAACCTTGTTTTAAACTTCTACACTTCACATGTACAGATAAGATAGCGTACTCAATTAAAAAATATGTTATATATCCACCATACCCTCAGGTGTGACCATTCAATAGAATCAGCTCAATGAGAATATTCTAATGAATGGTCAAAATGGAGGGTTTAGCGGGATAAACTTTCTAATCATGGTACGCTTCCTTATCTGTTACTCTGAATTTTCCTTATATGTTAACTAATATCCCTAGTATCGGATATCTGTAGGAAACAACAATATGTATGTGTTCAATATACATGTATAGAATATACAAAAATATATATTATATTTTATATATATAATTAAATTATTATATAATGGGCCGAGTTGACCTGGCCGACTTGACCCGAGGCCGACTTGACTCGGGGGTCGAATTGTCAGGAGGACGAGTTGACCTTGGACATTACTCGGGGTCTGCTCTGTTTCCTTATGAAATAATAAAGATCTGACTCTACAGTTTCTATTATGATTAAACTTGAATTGTTCTAGTGCCAGTATTATAAACATTCTATTGATATCCAGTATAAATGTCATTATTTCTTACATGAATATTCATGGCATAAAGGATTAAGAAATATTTTTGTACAGATCTATATCAATCATGATTAAAATAATTTTTATTTTCAGGAGAGAAATTTAGACCAATTTTCCAGACAATCAGCGACATGACATGCCAGTTTTCTAACAGTGTCCATTTTGCTTTAACTTTCAAAAAATAACAGAGAATAATATTGCTTTTTAGACAAAGAGCTTTCAATTTAAAAATACAGTAATTGTCACCACAAATCAAGACGATTGTAACATTTTTCAACATCCACACAAGTCTTCCAAATAGTAATCAAAGTATGAAAAGATTGATTAGTTGGTGCAGTCTTTGTGATATATGAATTGTTAAATGATCTCCAGATGTAAGTTTCCCGTGACATTTATGAAGAAAGTTTGGAAGCATTCGGAATAGGATACATGTATATGTACCAGTATATTACAAAGAAAATGAGTTAAAGACATGGTGAGTGTGACTCAAGACAGGAGAATAGAATATGTTCGACATGCTGATAGCTGCGGGTCAGGACTCTGAAGTTTGTTGTCTTTCAACAACTTGGAGTTGGACATATCAAAAGTCAGAAAAGAAGCTATGCTAAACAATTGTAAAAATGAGCTACAAACAAGCCTTAGAAGGAACCTAATGAACTACTTCAGGTACAAGCAGCTGGTATTTGGTGGTATTTGGTGGTTCACCCTGTAGATGATGCTCAGTTTGTATGTTGATATCAGTTAAGCCTTTACTCCATGAATATTCATGCAAGAAATAATTAGTATTAAGAAAGTTAATGAGTTGAATTCATATTATAGCATTATAAACAGAGATTTTTAGCCATAGCAGAAACTACAGAGTCAGATCCATGTAACATGTACATGTTTGTCGCAGGTAAACAGAACATACCCTGATCGGACAGCTCCTACAGGAGCCGTCTGATATGGGTTTACTCTGTTTGCAAATATGTAGAAAGGCGTATTCATGGAGTAACGAGTTCAAGGAACTGGACTGACTTCAATCAAAATTTGATATATAAAGGGTAAATAGCTTTTTTAATATTTTCTATTTGTCCCTTTATTATTTTGTTCCATAGATACGCCTTTGCAAAAAGAGTATGCTCTTTTCAGAAATATGTGAGAGCTGTTTGATCGGGGTCTGTTCCGTTTGCTCATGTAATAATAATATAGATTAAATATCAAATAGTTTCTGCTATGACCAAATTTCCTGTGTTAGCCTATCGGAGCTTTCTGATCTGCGCCTACTCTGTTTGCAAAAGGGAGAGAAAATGTGTTAATATGAAGAAAGGGTTTAAAAGCAAACAAAGAAGACCCTGATCAAACTGCTCATACAGCACAGATCTGTTCTGGGTCTACTCTAATTGCAAATTGCCAAAGATATATTTCTAGAGTAAAGGTTTAAGAGTCAAATATTGAGCTCATGCATAAGATTGATGAGATTTGCAATTTAGTCAACTGATCAGTTTTTGTAACACTTTTAAGACTAGGACTAACACAGCTTCGATGCCTGTAGTGAAAATTTGCTGGATCACTTTCTTGATCCTGTTTTTATGCTTATACTTGGTGACCGATATCAGGGCCATCATGGCCCTCTTGCTTTATAATGTAAAAACTACAAGGATGTTTTGGCTTATAGTACAAAAAATAGTCAAAGATCTATATAATTCCATCAGCACACAGAGCAGGTGACTTCTACAGTAGTCATCTGAACTGGATGTACAGTAGAACCTGTTAATTGAGCGGCCATTCATTTATTGAACAGGAGTCTGAGTGAAAAAACATATGGTTGCTTAATGCATGGCATGCATAATGCATGTTGCATTACTTTTGCCCTGCATTAAGCTAACACCTGCCTTACAGACTATTAAGAATACCTGTTTTTGATGGTCAATTGAGACAGTTTCTGCTGTACCCCAAACTATCAGGGAAAGGGGGCTGATGTATTCTATTGCTGTTTAACACATCTAAAGCACTAATGGCCTCAGCATTGAAAACTTTGAGCAGTCAGTACCTGGTATATATAAAGCTTACAATTTGTCAGATTTAGACTCCTTTTATAAAAAGTGATGGATTGGTTATAATTCTGCAGTTTTGGCATGTTTGACTCTGAAAGCTTTTAGGCATGAGGCAGTAGTATAAACATTATGTCAGTAAACAAAGTTTAGTATATGTCAGTAAACAAAGTAAAACATTTCCTATTAACCCACAAGTCCATAGATAATATTTCTGTACACAACAGAATAGATCCAGATCAGAAGGATCCTGTAGGAACCATCTGATCAGGGCCTGTTCTGTTTGCTTATGAAATAGTAAACTATGCAGTTACAAAAACAAATGTAATTAATATTCATGATGATATTTCTGTCATAAATATTCATATAATAAAGGAATATAGGACTCTGACCCTAATCAGATGGGATCTTGGTCTACTTTGTAAGCAAATGTGTGAAAAGACATTACATGTTATTTGTATATGAGGATTATGAAAGAAAGGGTTAACTCCATAAATATTCTTGTACAAAATGATGACATCATGAATATTAATCAGAATAATTCTTATAGTTTTACAATTGCAAAAAGGTCAGTTTGGTAATCATTAAAATCCTATACCAAGACCAGTCACTGATGCATGTGTCCAAAAATGGCCTGGCATGGTGCTGGCAATTTCTTACTGGGAAAAAAAAGGAAAAGTTCAGAAATTTGAATACATGTATTTACAATCATTCGCATAAGTAGAGCATATACTCTCTTGATTTTATTTTCATTTTCTATTTTGTCATCACAAAAAGCGTACACCAAGACCAGTCTCTGGTCTGGGTCTACACATTGTGCATATGTCCTGATTAATCTTTTGACATGCTGGCCATTTCTTAAACCCAATAGTGTTCATCAGTTAGATCTGTTATGTATACGTTTATAATATGGCATAGTACGACCAACGATGCACACAAAAGGTATTTTGATCATCACACAAGGCGTATACCAATCCCTGTCACTGTCAGGGTCTACACTAATTGCATATGTCCAAATTGACTTTGGCATCATGCTAGGCAGTTTCTATACCTTTATAATAAGGTGCACACATACATCAGTCACTGGTCTGGGCTTACACTTAGTGCACATGTCAAAATCAACCTTTTTGGCATGATGCTGGACATTTCATAACACCGATCTAAGTTTGAGTGATTATGTATATGTTTTAATATACCATTGTACGACCAGTGATATGCAAAACAATGTCCATTTGTCATCAACACAAAGCTCACACAAAGACCAGTTGCTGGTCTTGGTCTACACTAGGTGCATATGTCCAAATCGACATTCTGGCGTGCTGGTCATTTGTTAAATCCAATAGTGTTCTTCAGGATTTTGATGAGACGCAGAGTAACTCGGCGTCTGATCAGAATCCATGCTGTTTGACATTCAGATTACATTTTCACAAAGAATTCACAGAAAAACTAAGCAGATGCAATAGTAGATGCAATAGCAGATAACAAAATTTAATATAGCAGACAAAAATGATATGACATGATAAGAGTTGAAATAGATATGCACCAAACCTTTGATATAGAAAGAAAACCTCGGCCAACCTAGTCTTACATTTGTACTCAGAATTCCATTATAAGCATTGTCAACTGTTATATGATCCAATAAATGATCTTACAATCATACATGACTGTTTTCATTCCTTATCCCTTTTAAAAACACAGTATTGATTAACTCTCGTTGGGTGCAGAAAACACTCCAATGCACTATGTGTATATCCACACATAGGTAAATACCTTGTTCGCCACCTATTAGTACTTTCAGTACTTTGATTTGGAATTTAGTCCAAATCGCAGAAGTTCGCAGACATTCGCAGACGATCGACGGTTTCAGAGGTCTCAGAGGTCGCCAGTGGTCTTAACGATCGCAAGCGCTAGTGGGACTGTAGCCTAAGGGAAGTAAGCATGAAAACCAAACGTGTTCAGAAGTGTCAAGAGTTGCGGCAAATGATTTACTTACTGCCTCCTATTTCATTACTTCCGGGATACACTGTTAAAGTCAGTCAAACAACAAAGACACCGATGTAAGCTTGTCATTTGAGTAATTACCTAGTGAACATTCATGTAAGAATGCCACCGTGGTTACTAATATACGAATGATATTATTCATTATGAACAACGGTAATATTGATCATGACAGAAACTGTACACTACATTATATCACAAACAAACAGAACAGACCCTGATCAGACTATATAGGAGCTTTATGTGGAGTTGTATGTTATATGTATGTTTGCTAATGCATGGGGTATGAATTAAGCGAGTAATCGGTATAAAGCATTAATTCAGTTGCAATCAAATTACTGTAAAATCGTCAATGACCACACTACAGTGTATATATATAACAGGACTATCTTCATTAACAATTTGTACAGTAAGTATCTCATTACAACAAAAGTGTATATACAAAAGTTTCATATGACATATAATAGTATAGCAAACAGAAGTAAAACATCGCCCTAATACGGTCAATATGAGAAAAGCGATAAGCGATTATAAGAATATTTAAGTCATAGTATTAAGCATTAAGCACGTAATTGCAGAAGATATAAAATAGCTAAATTTAACAAAACCATTGTCTCTGTACTTTGCAACAACTGTGAAAACAGTTGCTTGCAAACCAAGATAAGATGACATTTGTCCTAAACATCCTTGGAGTTACAGATTAACAAGAAATATCTTTTAAAAAAGATATTCAGCGGCATTCAAATATTGACATAATGTACAAAACAATCTCTGCAATATTGATTTCAATGTTTGGAGAGTCTACTAGTACAGAGAACTAGATCTATGAAGGGTTGCTTGTTATTATACTAGCAGAGAAGCATGCAATGAAAATGACTTGGAGTAGAAGAAGCAGTTATTGAAATATTTCAAGTTGCTTTTATAGGAAATCACTTTTAAAATGTACGATGTCAAAGTATTATTTTAAAACTATCTCAAGTTAGTTCTTTAGTTTACCTATTATAAAATGTACATGAAAGCGCTTATATTTGTATTGATATGACGATAAGAAATTGAATGCACTTTAAAGCATAAAGTTTTTGTTTGTGCAGAGTCTGTAATTCCTTAAAGAACGGTATTTATTTAGCCTAGATCAACGCTTTAATCGACTTGTTTGCATCATCATTAATGACATAATGCCGTAGCAATAGCTTTAAGTAAGTAGCTTTATATCAAAGAGAGCCAACAACCAGAGCATCGGTGCTGTGGTCGGGGATAGTAATTAATACTATTAATACCACTACCCTAATATACTAAACAACCCTTATTCTTTATTTCCTATAGTACTGCCTGTGAATTATGGTGGTTTCGGCAAACTACCTGTTCGTCAAATTGGACTTTATTATCAAATGTTGTATTAATTGATAGCAAAATGATAGTAAAAGTTTGAAAGTTTAATAGTGGTTTCGACAAACTGGTAATATTGCTCAGCAACCATTACCATGAGGTGATAAATATCAGTACATCAGTACTTTGATTTTATGGGAATTTCCAGGTCTTAAAATCTATTTTAAGAACAGAACTTTCGACAGTCGACAGTCTTCGGTCCCATGCTAAATATCTGCGTAAAAAATGATTTTCTGTACTCTATGGCGTTTTGATTGAACTCTAAGAAGTTTACAGAACATGTCTGTGTAGCATGATGCCTTGCATGTGTTGCGATTATGTTAATTATTGCATTCAATTCAATTTGCGAGGCCGAAGCAGCTAATTATCATAAAACATGGTGTTTTGAAATAACTACAATGTCGTAAGATTCGACACGTTAGCAGACTGTATATCAGAATTTTACATAGTTTGGCAATGTGTAGAGGCATATAAAAAGGTTGTATGCCAGTCAAGGTTTTCACAAATGAAAATACAGTTTACTACTAAATACTCGTAGGTCATATGCAAATTACAATGTTACATAGTTTCTCATTGGTGGAAAACTAGAACAAAAGTGAAAATAGACAGCTAGCCGCTGAAAAAGGTTCTTAAATGCCTCTCTATTCTATTCACGCCGAAACGACCAGTCTATACTCATGATGAGTGAGAGGCTCTAAATCGGAGTCTAGAAACATATCATCTAAATACTGTTCATATACTTCTCTTTGCAATTAGAATACAAATCAATTACAGCATCAGCGTTCCATCTGTCCAACTCTTCTTTTAAAGTTATTATGAAATGGTTTGAAATCTAATACAGCATTGGGCTCCCAAACATAGCCATATCCAAACTCAAACAGGACATTTCTGATACGTGAAACCCAGATTTTACCGCCATTATTACAATCTAATATAATGATAGAGTTTGTTTGTAAACAACAGATATAAGCAAATTATTCGAATTGACTATCTTACTCCAATACTTTACTGTTCTTACATACCGTTTTATGTTCAAGGGATACCGACCTAGCTCACAATAAACATCAATGTTACTCGTGCGCATATCTACACCTAAAATAGTTTTACAAAACCGAAGATGCAATCGTTCTAGTTCTCATAATTGATTGTTGATCCAACAAAAGCATAAAAAAGTGACACATGATATTGGGTTTTAATTTAATGTTTATACAATTTACAAGTAAAGCGCTCAACCCCTTTCCTACTAAATATTCTACTATGCTATATATAATTTTGCGTTTGTAATTGAGGTAGTAGCTCAGTGGGAGTTTTCTGCATTACTTTCGACCTGCATTAAACAACACTACATGGTTTTAAAGACACCTGTGTTTATGATCATGCATGCCGTTATACAGATGTTCCAAGGGTGCGTACTGAATAAATCCCGCCCTGTCTTTAGCTTCAACCTACCTATAAGACCCTAGAAATACTGCTCATTTTATGTGATCATTTTTACTGTAAATGGTTAACTCTCCTAGCTACATTATAACATTTGTGTCGCTAAGTGGGACATCACCTCGCAATGGCGTTCATATGTGCAATGTCGTTCGTATATGCACTTGCGTGTTTACGAAACATGTACATTACAGTAATCATGGTTAAGTTCAGTATGTAAACAAGAATACTAGCTTGAATGAGGACGTATGGCACAGTTTATAATAGATAATCAGCATCATGATAAAACGTCTTTGATCCATGACATTGAAACTACATACGGTGTTTCTTTCTTATCATGTGACAAAAGTGTGCAAAAATTGAATAATTCTATGGTTTGTTTTATATCGAGTTTACATTTGTTAATGTTTCTTAACTTTGATTCATGACCGTAAAATTCAAGATACTAACGTCTTATCATGTGTATCGTGTGAAACAATAAGGCATGGTTGAATTACTCTATGTACTATCTGCATCTTGTTCATAGTGTTTTTACAAAGCATTCCTCATGCGACTTTGATCGTCCGTTCCATGTTTCACCTTGTAAATGGGTAGAGTACGACGTCTCTTCGCGTGAAATAAACCTGCAATGTTTGCAGAACAAGACCTCATTAACTCTTAGACCTGACACAGAGACATAGCATTCGGTGGGAAAGGGAAATGTAAGGTCCCGTCGTGTGAACTATTTGCATGGTTTGATGACTCTTTGTTTGTTCTCTATTGTATGCACACTATGTCAGCGGACGGATCTGCCGATGGGCGCCCAACAGACGCCCGGTGGTTATGCAATCTCCGCTATTAGCGTTGCTGCGAATAGATGCCAATGCACATCGTGTTTGTTTAACCTAAGTACAAAAATGAGTCATGCAGGAAACACCACATACAGAACAAACACTCGCCCGAACAGCAACACAAGGAAACAGCAAATGTACATAAGTAGAAAAAACAACAAGAGACGCACAAAGACAAAACAAACATACAATTGGAGGAAGATGGAAGTACCGCATTGGAACGGTCAGTGACAAAAGTCACTGGGGGTTAAACCGGTTTATGGGCGCCCAACCTCACACTTATTCCATCCCCATCCTAAAAGACAAACAGTGTAAATAAACGTATCCCCTCTCCGACTAATCTACAACAACCGCGACAGCAAATACAGTGATAAAGTGCATGTATAACGAAAAAAAAAAATAAGTGAACATACTGTATCCACCTATCGCTAGTGTACTCAATGATTGAGCTGCACACAGAGTAACTGTAGAAAAGTACAAATGTAATAAAGGGTACGACAAAAATGAAATAGTACAGATATCCGACGTTCTCCTTCCATTTCTGGATTTAAGAGGTCGCCTTCATAGAGTACTAAACCTTCCTTGTCGGCGTACATGCAAAGAGGCCAGCGTGATTGCCAACTGTAAAAGGGTTCACAGCCAAACATGCAGTATGTTGTAGTACTACAGGATCATATCCCTTTTTAATGAATTGTTTTATACATTTGATGAACAAAGTGAGAAAATGGGTATGTCCAATAATTTTACATCACCATAAAATTCAGGATGTGAAATACCGTGTCGCAGAAGCACCTTGAGATTACATTTGTACTTGCCAATAAGCGAGAGATTTCGATAGTAAAATTTAGAGAAGGTTTTTCTTAGTTTATGGTATCTATATCCTTGCTTAAGCAGTTTTTCAGTTAAAATGAGATTTCGACTGTTAAAATCGTCAATAGATGAACAAGCTCTAGCAAAACGAATAAGTTGAGATATATAAACCCCGTAAGATGGAGCACGGGGAACATCTCCGTCAAGATGAGGAAAATTTACAATATTAAAATCAAAATCATCTCTTTGTCATATATTTTAGAAGAAATCATTCCATTATTAATTTTAAGGTCTAGATCAAGAAACGCTGCATAATTGTCGGACGAGCTAGTTTTATTCAATTTGAGTTCTTTAGGATAAATTGTAGGAATCAGAGCATCGAAGAAAGGGTTATCTAAGTTGAAAATATCATCCAAATATCGACAAGTTTCATTGAAGGCTTTTATAACATCTTCTTGTAATTGAGGATTCAAACGCAACATGAAATCTCTCTCATAGCAGTACAAAAACAAATCTGCGACGAGTGGTGCACAATTCGTACCCATAGGAACGGTATATAGCATTCCCATAACGTACAAATATGTTATCCAAAAGAAAGGTTAGTGCTTCGCAAACTTCTGAGCAAGTCCAATTGGTGTAATATTTCATTTGCTCGTCAGTAAAGAAAGCTTTTTCAGCATTACATGCCAAGAATGATGTTTTTTCTCGGGCAAATACTTTCTGGATCAAGTTAGTAAACTTATCCTTAATTAAAATATGAGGAAGAGTTGTGTACAGAGTAGAAAAATTGTACGTGCTTACAGTGGATGCAAGATACCTTTTGTTTTTAAGTTTGTTTAAGACTTCTGAAGAGTTCTTAATAGACCAGATGAGATTTATTCCAGAATTTTCATAAGTCTTATCACAGTAGAATTTTACATGTTCCTTTACCTGCGTTAAACAAGAAGTCAAAAGTATAGACAATTTAGTAGTTGTACATGAACTAGAATTTGCAATGAAACGCGCTTTAAAACCATGTGCAAAAGTAGACACATACAGGAGAACCAGTCGCAAGTGACCTTATTCTTACAGGACACAGGCATCTTTAGAAGCTGGTGTTTGCTTAATACATGTCAAAGTAATGCAGAAAGCTCATATTACTTTTAACTTGCATTAAGCTACCACCTGTCTCCCATACCCTCATTTAGCCCTCTTTTTTATCAACGCATAAGACCAAACAGAAGCGAGAGGTTCGGCGAGTTCGATGATACGACCTAACCTAATTATACTATCCCGATACCGAGTGGACTATTCCTAACACTAATTACTAGTACCAACCAAACGCCGCCAATCGAAGCAAAACGAATGTTTGACTGATGTTTAAACACTTTTGGTGCCAAATAACTTTCGTCTGTAAAAACTGTTGTCCGCTGAAATTTTTAGATATATTCATGAAAAGTACAGTTTCTTCCTTGTTTGATTATGGTCAGGGATTGTTGTCACTCTTTAAATATGTCGGGTGCCATTATTATTTACTTGAGAAATGATGACAATTCCGATGGATTCATCAAAATTATAGATTGAATGAACGACTTATTCCATTATTCTCATTATTATCAAAATTGCATAAGTAAATAAACTAGTATTGTTGAAGCAGCTGCAAAATGTAGTGCAAACCATGTTTGCAGTTTTGCAACTACACATTCGTATATTACAGGGCATCGGACTCTGTCAACCGCAACAAATAAATCTAAGAATGAAACGTAGGCACTAGGTCTATTTTCAGGCAAAGTCAACGGCTGCAGGCGTTTTGATATTTCATCCTTCCTAAACCAAAAATATGCTGGGTGTAGGTAAGGAGGGTTGTTGTCTTGCAGAGAACTCCATCCGGCTACTTGAACGTGGGATATATTGACTTCTGCAAAAGGTCTCGCTCGTAGGAGGAAGACTACAAAGACTGGGTGACGTTGAGTACATATCTAGCCTTGATGCACAAGGCGGGCCTATTGTAATCGATGTATCCATAGCAAAACGACATAAAGATTGTTGCTTGAGATATACTTAGTGCAAGGGGAGATATGAGAAAGACTATACCGTAAATGTCTTGACAACAGTTCGCTTACCTTTGCCGTAACACCCTGCAACAGTGTCACATCCTGACATTGAACGAGTAGGCAAACATTCTTTGATAATGCTACTGTGTTTTTCAACAGTAATTGCAGTGCCAGTTTCGACCCATGATGATGAACTCCATCAGTATTACATTCGTTATTTCGGTTTTATGGTAGGAGAAAAGTAGAAGAACAAACACATCAGTGCTGTCACACAATAAAGTTATCTTTGCAAAGGGGTCAATTCGTACACAATCTACTACTTACTGATAATTACGTTACCTGCTTCTTCATGCCTGGTTTCGATGTTGTTCCTTGCTAACAATACCCTATTGTATACCCGATCTTTGTTGATATATCATCTGGGTCTGTTATTACATGCTGAGCATTTTTATTTTCAACACTTTTTGACAAATCAGCTGCATGAACTGTACATTCTTGTCCGTTAAAGAGAGCAGAGTTTTAATAGGAGGCAACTTTGTGTCGGTGCGTAATTGGTACAGCCGAATCGCTCCTGTGGCTCTTGTATATCCTGCACTTTTCGAACTGTAGTCAAAGTATCTGTGAAAGACGAAGTGCACGTCAGAGTTATCTGCTATGTACAATTTATCATTGTTTCAACAGTCTTTGACTAAGCCGACATCAGGGTATGGTATTATCCAAAGTAGCACCGACCTGTCTATGACATGTGATTCAATTGCCCCTGGTGTTTTCTGCAACTGTAGCTGGTCCTTCAAAGAAGCCTTTGATTTTGCAAGCCTCACATCGCCAAATACGTCAAAACGAGATGTTCAAAGTGTGCAAATTCGTGTCGTAGAACATGGTTAATGTCAATATTACGACCACTGGAATGAATGTCTTAAGCTCTTAAATAGATAAGAGATGCTTCAAACACTTTAGCTTGTCCAACTTTGATATGTGTTCTAGTCTCGTTCATGGTAATAAGGTTCTTTTGTATCGTTGAATAAAGGCCACATGATGTGTTGCGAATTCTTTCATTCCATCATTCCATATTCATACAGCATCATGCACATTTTTGTCATTTGAAGCGACCTCTTCACTAATGATATTGATCACACTGTTTTGATGATACTGTTTTAACTTCTTTGTTTGCAATAAAATAAGTGTGTGTCTTTTCCCTAAAATTCTCTGACCCATCGATCCCCAAACGGCATATCGCTCTGATTTGAAATTTGGTCCAAATTATCTCCATGGTCTGCATTCAGCTCTTTATGTGACCTAGTTGCTTGCAGAACCAGCACTGAATTTGAGGCTTCTGCTGATGCCCAGACTTTTCTAAGCTGGCGACATGTACGTTTTGTCTGTTTAGACGACAATCAAAATATCGGTGACCTTTAGTCTTACATATTGAACAGAACAGATTTCTTCTAGAATGATCTACTTCCATTTTCTCATACTCTATAGGAATTTTTGTAGGCGTGACCGAGCTTCCTGGTCGTAATTTACATTTTAACATTTTGTTCATTGACAGCAATAGTAACCGCTTGTTGGTAAGTACGGGGCGACTAACGAAATAACACGAATTAACTTATTTCTAATGGTGTCATCAAGGAGACCGTCAGTGAAAAAACCTACGATCTGGTGATCCATCAAGTCTACCCCCTGTCAAATCCGACATATGCCATTTGCGCCAGTGTTATTACCCGCTCGGCAAACGTTTGAACATTATCGGAACTTTTCTGTTCAACATTTGACAGCATGGAAAATAGCAAATGAGAGTCATAAACCTCGCCAAATCGTCTAGACATTTCGTCTTTTATTTCTGCCCACGTCGATTGTGGATTATTTTTCATATAACGATGAATAAAGTCTGAGATCATCCCTGAACTAAAACGATAAGCTATTAATTTCTTTTTAATATCAAGAAGACTATTCACTACCGCACATTTCTCTATCGCCATAAGCCAGTTTTTGAATTTAGATGCTTCCCCATCGAAAATTGATACGAAATCATTCAATCCTAAATTACCCATTTGATCAGTTAGATTTAAGAGTATTTGTGCAAACTGTTCTGCAGCAAACGCCATTGTTACTACTACGATTTCAAAACAGAATGTAGATATTCACTAACCTGTTTCCTTTCCTCTCTTCGTATAGTGGTACTTCAATTCGATCCGTGGTCCTACGGCGCCAGATTTTACGTCTGTGTAATACAATGCAAGACGACAAGACGATAGTTTTACTTCATAGTTTAATACGTCCCAAGCCCTAAACATGTCTCGACCCAGAATACACATTTATACATATCTTAATTCATTGATTATCTAGTTATCCACATATGTCATCATCCGATGACAGCCGTGTACTCTCTCTATCTCTAGATGCGCATACACGTGATCTATAATTAATTACTCTAGCTAAACAAACATATTTCTCTGTCATACCGAAACATGCACGCACTCAAAACCTTTGACTAACACCATCAAACCCTTAACACGCTATCTAACCTTTCTCCTGTTCACACACCCATCTTGTACTACATGTGTTAATTAGATCCATTGCAATAATGGCACATGGACACATGAAGTTTTGGGCATGGCAGAAACTATAAAATCATATCTGCATTGCATTATAGGCAAATAGTGCAGATCCTGACCAGACGGCTCAAATTTGTTATGATATAATATAGATATGATACTGCACGTTCTACCATGGCTAAAACTTCCTGTGTCCATGTGCTTTTGTAACGGGCTCTTGCCCTGGTAGCTGGCATTTTATCAAATGTAAAATGTTAAATATGGTAGCGCTCAGGAAGATCAGTACCTTCGGTACTTTGATAAATAACACCATTGTAGTTTAGTCAATTTAATCACATGCATAAATAAATCAGTTTCACAAACGTCAATATTTGCAGTTTTGAAAGTGATTGACATCAAATATTGGTTTTATTACAATTTATAATAAAATAGTGTCACTGCAGACTGCGTTTTATTTCTGACCGACAAAGCGTTCAAGGGAGATTACTATGTAACGATAGATTCAGTATCAAACATAGAGAGTCATCTTGTGTACAAATTAACGAATTTATTGTTATAGATAGATATAAAAGGATGTATATATTTGACTATTCATAATAAGGCAGTTCTAATATAGACACCTTCAACAGACGTAGTGGCTTTACACTGGGCATATAAAAGAACCGAGAAACTCAGTCCAAACTTGGTATGATCACCACAGAATTGGGTAGGATCACCATAAAATGGGTCGCTGTGATCAAAATGGAGCGCGGTCAACTTTGATCGCTAGTGATCAAGGTTGATCACCACAAGTACGTCATCAAAGAATGTGTTAAATATACACAACGTAAACAAAGTTAACCCGCTTAGCCGATCGAAATTATGGAAATAACACTTGAAATCGACATACTTTGTGAGAAAAGTAACTGTATCTGGAGAACTTCAAAGGACGCTGGATGATACTTGTGGAAAGATGTGGTCATTTACCGACACTTCTTGGTAAAATATGTCCACTGATCTATGTAACTGACAACAAACATGTACATGTATGATGACTTGTAAACAGATGAGTGAGAATGTGTCTGCAATGACTGCCCTACATTAACATAACATGTACATGAATACATCATTCTAGATCTAGAATCTAGATCTAGCATGAAAACATTATTTAAAAAGGATCTTGCTGAATAGATAAATAACCAACATTAAAAGACCATATATTTAATATAAGCGTACTCTGTAAAACACTGTGGTGTTGCACTATTATGACAAGTTAATCTAATATTTCTCAGCCTTGGAAACTTAGAATGTGGTGATTCCGAATTCGTTTAAGTAGTATTAACTAACTAAATAGTGAGACTGGTTATACTACAATACAATTTTATTAAAACATGACTATACAATATTCTATAAGCACCACTAATGCATATCACGCAATATCTGTATTGCTAAACTAAATTGTTAGCGTCATCTACAGCTAAATAACACACACTATTTAGCAATATATGTAGCTAATGTCTACAGCAGCCAGTTCTATATCTGCACAGTCACTTCACCTCTCACTGAAAGTCTGTAATGTCCAAACTCTTATACCCCACACAGGGAAAACTAAACGTCACACAGACGATGAATAATTCTAGCCACACAGACTATAAATGTATAGTATAGGTCACACAGACACAATAAATGTCACTTAGTCATTCATATATATATTGGCCACACAGACACAATAATTGTCACACAGACGTATATATACTACCAGTTATTATTAAATAACCATTTGTCACACAGACAAAGGAACATCCTTCATTTGCAAACACTCAGTATAATGAAGACCAGTGTTGTCGATATCTACGTGATGACTGCAAACACTACTCCACCCTATCTTCAAGACTGATTCAAGGCATGGGAGCCGTATTAACGTTAACTCCCACAGACAATATACTGGGCCAGCCACTCGGTCCAAATAACGGCATTAATCGGGTCTTTACAGGGCCATAATTAGGAGCCACCTACAATTACAGGGAACCCTTATTTATCAAACTGGACCAAGGGAAAATACTATACTGACACGAAAAAGAAATTGTGCACTTTTGTATTTGAGATAATTTTTGCTATAAAGTTTATAATTACAATTTTATCATCATGAGTCCAGAAAATAACCCTCCACATTATGAACTCATTAATGGACATTTTAAGCATATAGACGGCCTTCAAATTGACCGCAGACGATTATGCAACTTTTCGCTCGTGCTACCCGTGCAGCCTGTGTACAGGTACAAATTAACCCTGACCGATATCTCTACTCATTGTGCAATCATAAATCACAGTTTAATTTTGAATTTCACTCGTAAGCAAGGTGCCACGACTTTTAGAAAACGAACGAATTCAAGCTCTTATGCAACTCGCAGCTGGCTTCAGCGTTTCTGGCGTCGCTAGGCAGTTCAACTGACATCGAAATACAATTCGAAGTCTCCGACAACGTTACCAGCAGAATGGCAGCGTTAGAGATAATCGCCGGTCCGGTAGGCCGAGGGTGACGACGGCACGTCAGGATCGACATTTGACGTTGACGCATATACGCCAACGATTCAAAACGGCTACAAGCTTGGCATATCTAGGGATACGGTTTTAAACCGATTGCGGGTCAACACCAACACATTGAGGGCTAGGAGACCTTATGTTGGTCAGATCCTAAATAACAGACATCGTGCTCTTAGACTGGTCTGGTCCCGCCGTCATCTCCGTTGGAACCGTGCAATGTGGTCCAGGGTGCTCTTTAGTGATGAGTCAAAATTCAACCTAAGCACTGCTGACGGTAGAGTCCGGATATTCAGACGTAAAGGTGAATATTTTGCACAGAACTGTTTACTGGAGCGTGATCGCTTTGGAGGGGGTAGTGTAATGGTACGGGGGTATAATGGGAGGAAGGAAAACAAACATTGTTGTTGTTAATGGTAACTTAAATGCCCAAGGTTATGTTAACCAGGTTTTACACCCAGTCGTTGTTCCTTTCCTATACCAGAATCCTGGTTGTTTAATGCATGACAACGCAAGGCCACACACTGCTAGACTCACCATGAACTACCTGGCTACAAACAACGTTATCGTCTTACCTTGGCCGGATTGCTCTCCAGACATGAATCCTATAGAACATATATGGGATTTACTTGGTCGGAGGGCAAGGAAAAATCATGTCATCACCAATATCAATGACTTGTCTGCAGCCTTAGTGCATGAATGGAACGCCATTCCTGACGTCGTCATTAGACGTTACGTCAGATCCATGCGGTCAAGAATATTAGCATTGATCCGTAGACGAGGAGGCCATAACAGATACTGATTAATTGTCGCGAATCCTTACAAATATTCAAAATCAAAAGGCAGATACGGAAAATTACAAATCTGCAACTTTCACTTTTCACCCCTGCGTTGTTCAGACGTTAAATACTTTTCGGACAATTATCACATCTAAAGTAAAAGTAAACCATCGCAAAGCCAATACATTTTCGTACATTGTGGTACCAAATATGCATATATTCAGATACTAGAAGTATAAAATAATGCCATTTAACCAACTGCACAGTTCCTTTTTGTGTCAGTATATATAACAACTAATAAAAGGATAAAAATACAAATATAAAATCCACGCGAATAATGTAGAAATAACAGGCAAATAAGTTTGGGCATGGGCTGAGGACCTGTAATAACTTACAATTGCCGTAGTGTGAAACGCCCTTCTATAACAGCATGTTTCCAATTTCCAAGCATTTCTACATGTTCACCTTGTGAAGGTTAGCTTCGTAATGACAATCCTACACAGAGCAGAGAACACACAACTAGCCACTGGTCAAGCTTGACTGATAACCACAATAGCCTCAGTACACTTTAAAACGCACAGACACTTGATTCCCTACTGCATTATATACCTACACACTACTTGGCCAGCAATTCTAAATGTATAAAACTTAGTCAAACCTGATATACAACCAATATAGAACACTATCTACACTTACAGATTCCAGGTTACTATATAAAACAAGAGATGTTTGTAAAACATGTATACCCCCCCCCCCCAGACCCCCTGACCTTTGATCTAGTGACCTCAACTATAGAGGTCATCTAGCGGTCATGACTAATCACCACAGCAACTTTGAATATCCTAAGCCAAACCACTGATCATTTATTGATCTGAAAACATTTCACATATTAAGGTCATGGTGACCTTGACCTTTGACCTAGTGACCTCAACAACTTTAGGGGTCATCAAGTGGTCACAACCAACTACCACAGCAAGTTTGAAGATCCCCAACCAAACCATTGAGCAGTTATTAATTGGAAACCATTTCATCAGTTAAGGTCATGATGACCTTGATCTTTAACCTAGTGACCTCAAAATCAATAGGGGTCATCTAGTTGTCATGACCAACCACCTCAGCAAGTTTGAAGATCCTAAGCCAAACCCTTGAGCAGTTATTAATCGCAAACCATTTCACCAGTTAAGGTCATGGTGACCTTGACCTTTGACCTAGTGACCTCAACAACTTTAGGGGTCATCAAGTGGTCACAACCAACCACCACAGCAAGTTTGAAGATCCTAAGCCAAACCCTTGAGCAGTTATTGATCAGAAACCATTTTACAAGTTAAGGTCATGGTGACCTTGACCTTTCACCTAGTGACCTCAAATACAATAGGGGCCATCCAGTTGTCATGACCAACTACAGCAGCAAGTTTGAAGATTCTAAGCCAACCCCTTGAGCAGTTATTGATCGGAAACCATTTGACCATTTAAGAGCATGGTGACCTTGACCTTTGACCTAGTGACCTAAAAAGCAATAGGGGTCATCTAGTGGTCATTACCAACCACCACAGCAAATTTGAAGATCCTAGGCCAAACCCTTGAGCAGTTATAGATCGCAAACCATTTCACCCTTTAAGGTCATGGTGACCTTGACCTTTGACCTAGTGACCTAAAAAACTATAGGACTAATCTAGTTGTCATGACCAACCACCTAAGAAAATTTGAAGATCCTAAGCCAAACCCTTGAGCAGTTATTGATCAGAAACCATTTTACCAGTTAAGGTCATGGTGACCTTGACCTTTGACCTAGTGACCTCAAAATCAATAGGGGTCATCCAGTGGTCATGACCAACTACCACAGCAAGTTTGAAGATTCTAAGCTGAACTCTTGAGCAGTTATTGATCGGAAACCATTTAACCATTTAAGGTCATGGTGACCTTGACCTTTGACCTAGTGACCTCAAAATCAAAAGGGGTCATGTAGTGGTCATGACCAACCACCACAGCAAGTTTGAAGATCCCAAGCCAAACCCTTGAGCAGTTATTGATCGGAAACTATTTCACCATTTTAGGTCATGGTGACCTTGACCTTTGACCTAGTGACCTCAAAAACAATAGGGGTCATCTACTTGTCATGACCAACCACCACAGCAAGTTTGAAGATTCTAGGCCAAGTCGTTTATTAGTTATCGTTCGGAAACCATCGATCTACCGACCGACCGACAGACCGACCGACTGACCGACCGACCGACCTACCGACCGACCGACCGACCGACATGTGCAAAGCAATATACCCCCATTTTTTCAAAAGGGGGGTATAAAAATATACAAATACATGTTAACTACTCACTGCGTAACCAAACAGATAGGAAACTGTAAATATACTTGCTTGATCACACTAACCTCACAAGAAGTTGGTGAAATACTTGTCATACCCCTCTACTCAAAATGAAAATTCAAAACATTTTCACTTGAATATTAAAATTCACTGATAAAAGACAATAAAACTCTGCATATCTTGTATAACTACATCGCCTCTTACTCCAGACGGCTCAAAAAGTCAGCACATACGTTTTCTGACCCTTTGATTACCTGTACTCTGAACCTATAGGGCTGTAGAGACAAAGCCCATCTCATCACAGGAGGATTTGTCAACTTGGTCTTGTTCATGTAAATAAGAGGAGCATGATCTGTTTCTAGTAAGAAATCGGTACCATAAATATATTGTTGGGACTTTTGTACTCCCCCAACAATTACGAGACCTTCCTTCTCTATCACTGAATACCTTGCCTTTCTAGGCAACAACTTACGACTTGCGTATGTAATGGGGGAATTTCATACCTGATGTCTCTTGCATTAAAACAGCTTCAGTATCTGAAGCACCAGTTCTCAATATGAGCTGTTTGTCTACATCTGGTAGGCAAAGGATTGGAGCCTTTGTCACATATCTAATGAGTGATCTGAAACCGTTCTCTGCTTCCTCCGACCAGACCACAGCATTCGGAGAACCTTTCTTCACCATATCTGTTAATACTGAAGCCATTGTACTGAAATGAGGGATGATCTTTCGATAATACCCCACCAGACCTAAGAAGGATCTTACCTGCTTCTGGTTTTTGATCTTTGATAATCTTTAATGTCGTTTATTTTCTGGGGCTTGGTTTGATCTGACCATTACCTACAACATGGCCCATGAAACAAACGCTCTGAAAGCAAAGCATACATTTGGACGGTCGTGCAGTCAAGTGGGCTGCCCTCAATCTTTCAAACTAATCTCGCAAACTGGAAAGATGTATGTCCCAACTGTTTGAATGATCCAAAATATCATCTACAAAATTTTCGACGTCTGCTAACCCCTTCAAAAGCTATCGCATCATTTTACAAAATGTAGCTCTTGAGTTTGCAAGGCCAAATGGCATACGTTTGAAAGCAAACAGGCCTTCGGAACATATGAAAGCTGTATAAGGTATACACTCCTCCTTCACCTTGATCTGTCAATAGCCTTTCGAGAGATCGATCTTTGATAGAAAGTTCGCCTCTGAAAGTCGAACGAGAATTTGATCTGCATTTCCAATAGGCTTCGAGTCGAACACCGTCAAAGCATTAAGCTTCCGGTAGTCGATACAGACTCTATTTGATCCATCTGGTTTCTTCACGATTACCACTGGGGACGCATACAGACTTTCTACAGGCTCAATAATTCCTAACCTAAGCATACCGTAAATGTCAGGCTTAAACGACGCCCTCATTGCGTAAGGCATGGGGTATGGTTGGGATCTTACCGGTGTGTCACTACAAAGTTTGATGTAGTGTTCTATCAAATCTGTATGACCCGGTATATCAGTGAACACATCAAGTTTCAATACAATGGCAAGCGCCATGTAGGAGTTATCGTTCGGACAAGAAAACGGTAAACAAATGTACAAGGGGCAATAACTCTCAATTTATTGAAGCCAGAGTTAAGAACCTTATGCATGACACTTTCTCTTATCATGATCTTTCCATGTATGAAGTTTCACTCCAATGGCATGTTATCATCCTGACAAAAAATGTGACTGTTTTACTAAGGGCAATAACTGCAATATTAGTGAAGCCAGAGTTATCGACCTTGAGCATGATACTTTTTCTTATCATGATCTTTCCATGTATGAAGTTTCAATCAAAAGGCATGAGCCATATAGGAGTTATCGTCCGGACAAAAAATTGTGAAACTAAATTACAAGTTATCGTCCGGACAAAAAAGTGTGATTTTTTTACAAGGGACAATAACTCCTATATTAGTGAAGCCAGAGTTATGGACCTTGTGCATGACACTTCCTCTCATTATGCTGTTTCCATATATGAAGTTTCAATCAACTGGCACCAGGCATATTGAAGTTATCGTCCGGACAAAAAGTGTGACGGACAGGCGGACAGACAGACAGACGGACAGACAGACAACTCTCACGAAAACCATATGTCTCCCCCATATAAATATGGGGGGAGACATAATTACCCCCAGTTTTATCTTCATCTAACTCACTGATATCTTCTTCTACCACGGCTACACATACTACATGTAACATTCCAGCTACTTCATTCTCTTGTGTCTCACTTACTACTTCTAACCCACCCCCATCTCTCTGATTATCACGCTCTACATATTTCCTAAGTAGATTAGCATGGTATCCTTTCCCTTAACCTTGACCCTGTAATCGAAGTCATTCAACTTCTGAGTAATCTCATATGGGCATTGAAGATGCATCAGCAACTTGTTTGCGCTTGTGGGTAAGAGTACCAATACCTTATCTCACACCTTTAAAGGCTTTACCTTCTTACCAACATTGGCATACTTCCTGTACCTACATGTGTGTTCTTATAACTCATTCCTAGCAACTTCTAATGTATCTTCTAGTCTGTTTCTCAGATCTACTACATAGTCATACGTAGTTTTAACCTCATTGGTTTCAATTTCTTTTGACCACAGTTCTTTTAGGATACACAGAGGACCTCTGACAGTTCTACCATACAGAAGTTCAAAACTAGACTGAGGGGCTTCTCTGTATGCAAACAGTAAGGGGGAAATAAATCTATCCCAGTACCTTGGTTGTTCATGGCACATCTTTTTGAGCTTGTTCTTGATTGTCCCATTAAACCTCTCTAAAAGACCATTACATTGTGGGTTATAGGGGGTAGTTGTCAACTGTTTGATTGATAACAACCTACCGACTTCTTTCATTAAATCAGATGTAAATTGCTTCCCAATATCTGACAGAATTTCACCCGGGACACCAACCCTACCATACATATCTACCAATGCTTCTGCAACTGTCTCTGTGTCTATCTTCTTAAGATAAAACGATCATAGAATCTAGATCTAGCATGAAAACATTATTTAAAATGGATCTTGCTGAATAGATAAATAACCAACAGTAAAAGACCATATACTTAATATAAGCGTACTCTGTAAAACACTGGGATGTTACACTATTATGATAAATTCTGAAGGGTGGTGATCCCCCGAAAGCAAAAATTGCAACACAAAAAGAGAAAATTGCAGACTCTGTTTTATTGAGTCTGTTCATGAGCAGTAATTGAAAGTGCAACACTGCTCACGCCCCCTAGCACCGGCTTAAGCAGTATTCAATTTTCAGAACAAGAAGTACTGAAATTCATGATCTCGAAGGATCAGAAGGTATAACAACACTGAGAATGAAGTACGGGGCGACGTTTTACGGCCGTCACACAAGCACTTAACACCTGCTGTTGTGAAGATTATAAATTCTGAAGGGTGGTGATCCCCCGAAAGCAAAAATTGCAACACAAAAAGAGAAAATTGCAGACTCGGTTTTATTGAGTCTGTTCATGAGCAGTAATTGAAAGTGCAACACTGCTCACGCCCCCTAGCACCGGCTTAAGCAGTATTCAATTTTCAGAACAAGAAGTACTGAAATTCATGATCTCGAAGAGTTAATCTAATATTCATGTCACAATTTTCTCAGCCTGGGAAACTAAGAATGTGGTGATTCCGAATTCGTTTAAGTAGTAACTAACTAAATAATGAGACTGGTTATACTACAATACAATTTTATTAAAATATGACTATACAATATTCTATAAGCACCACTAATGCATATCACGCAATATCTGTATTGCTAAACTAAATTGTTAGTGTCATCTACAGCTAAATAACACACACTATTTAGCAATATATGTAGCTAATGTCCTATATCTGCACAGTCACTTCACCTCTCACTGAAAGTCTGTAATGTCCAAACTCTTATACCCCACACAGGGAAAACTAAACGTCACACAGACGATGAATAATTCTAGCCACACAGACTATAAATGTATAGTATAGGTCACACAGACACAATAAATGTCACTTAGTCATTCATATATATATTGGCCACACAGACACAATAATTGCCACACAGACATATATATATACTACCAGTTATTATTAAATAACCATTTGTCACACAGACAAAGAACAGACTTCATTTGCAAACACTCAGTATAATGAAGACCACAGTGTTGTCGATATCTACGTGATGACTGCAAACGCTACTCCACCCTATCCATTGCCATGCATAAGACTGCTTCAAGGCCTGGGAGCCGTATTAACGTTAACTCCCACAGACAACATACTGGGCCAGCCACTCCACACCGGTCGGACGGAGGTGTACGGACTTCCTGTGTTGCGATTAGCGAACCGAAAGTTGGAGCGAAAATGGATCCAGCAGGTGAATATTTTTATATCAGTATGCAATAGTAAACGATTTTCGCACCGTGAAAAGTTATCAAACCTACAGTGCATGAACTCACTTAACGTTGTATACATTGATTTGGTTCGCATGTCGATTGGTATTCGTGTAATTATCCTTTGATCACTTGTTTACATGCTTCACGTAGGATTTGGCCATAGTTTTAACCTTATATTTCCGTTATGTTTCGTTACTTGGTTATGATCAGCGACATTCAGTTGATGTTATATGGACATTAATGAGATATCTTTACTGCCTGTATGGAACTTCCATGCAGCTGTTTGTTGATTTAAAGAAAACGAGATGTTTTTAAAACTAGTTGGTGTACGGTTTGTTTCGATCAAACTGTACGAATGTTGCGAATTATCTGTACGAGTGTATCGTTATTAGGCTGCCGAAGGCAGCCTATACTTAGATAACTTAGAAAAAGGTGCATGATTAACCGCGGTCCTGTGTTTCTATAACTGCCGACTGCTACGGATTTTTTTGTTATCTCGTCGTTTCTAACATTCATGAAAATTATGTTGCTGTTTTTTAAAAAATTATAACGTAACCATTTATTGTTGTTTAAATTCCGCATGGTGCTTTTGCATTTTAATTTAATATGCATATGTTCATATACTTCGAAAGCGGTTTTTTAAATGCTAGTGATATAGCTATAATTGAAACACAATTTTAGTATAAAGCACCGTGGTGTAGGGGTACCGCGTTAGCCTAGAAACCAAGGATACACGGGTTCGATCCTAGGTAGTATTAAAAATATTTTTTTCTGTTCGTATGTCAATTTTTTCTTTTTTGATTTACACATTAACGTGCTTTTGTTTTAAAATCCATTTAATATTAGCACCCTGCCATTAAATATCCACACATCGACCCGTATGTAGAACCTTCTCTACACTTACACAAATGACACCTTAACTCTGATTTGCTGATGAATTGACGTCAACAAGTTAACAGGTGAATAACTGATTAACTGTCAGATGAATTTGGTAACTAGTTGAATACAAACTTTTATTTCAAAGTTTCTTTGCATAATAAAAATGCAAACACAACAAAACCTCTCAAACACGACAGGTTTAAGTGTTAATACATGTTTGTTCTCTCTCAGAGTTCCATTTATTTACAAGCCCCCCCCCCCCCCCCCACCCCAAATGTACACTATATAACCCGCTTTTTATTTTATTTATTCATTTATTGACATTTAAGGTCTTGGTTTACACTGTTGATCTTGCCATCTGATACATGTTAGGCAGCCATTTTACGCTTGCGTAAAACCTCGCTTGTATGTACTGTATAGTGACAATTAAAGATGTATATGGTGCACACCTCAACCAAATCGCACCAATATATACAAATAGATTTTATGCAAATATTATGACCAGGTCGTAATTCGGCTTAAAATAAATGTTCACTGCGTAAAGTCCTTATTTCTAGGGCCGACGTTTCAAGACACAGGGTTCTTTCGGCTTATCAAAGTAGGTATTATCCATAGAAGGTTTTCAACACATATGCAATCAAATTATATTCCAGTGTCAATAATAACTGTGAAAATAGAGCCTCTTATATCTATCGTGTAACCACCGACACTGTCATTTTGCTCAAGGCGTTTGTATCGTGTAAAAGCGAAAGTGGGTAGCAATTTGTTGAAATGTCTTTCCCAGATTACAACTCTACTTCAGACTGTAGTTCTGAATTTCAGTTTCACCAGGTTCCAAACAACTACCGTAACTGAAGTATGGATCTACTTAGTAATTGAAAATAAAACCAGTCTACCTTCAATGTCTAAGCAGACTACAGTTATTCAAAATAAATGAGTGCTGAACATGGAAAAATAAATGTAGTGTGTAAGAATTAGTTGAACAAAAAATGTAGGATTGTAGATTATAGGTAGCCTTTGTATATCTTTGATGTTGTGCTTCAGTTTTCGCATCAGCTTTGGATATGAAAGCATTAATTGACCCTTTACTCCATGAATATTCATATAAGAAATAATGACATCATGAATATAAATAAGATATACTTCTTTTGGCCATAGTGGAAACTAGAAGCATGTCTTTACATAAACAGCAGATCATCAAATGGCCCCTTTGGTTTCAGTCCGTCATATTTGTATGCCCCCAGTCAATGAGGAGGGGGTGATTTTGCCCTGTTTGTTGGCTTGGCTCAATCTTAAATGTTGGCAATAATTGTGTAGCCATTGCACATACATACTTCAAACCTGGCATGCCTGTGCAACTTACGGAGGTGAACTTTTATTATTTTGTTTCCCGTGGTTTCAGTCCGTCATATTTGTATGCCCCCAGTCAATGAGGAGGGGGTGATTTTGCCCTGTTTGTTGGCTTGGCTCAAACTTAAATGTTGGCAATAATTGTGTAGCCATTGCACATACATACTTCAAACCTGGCATGCCTGTGCAACTTACGGAGGTGAACTTTTATTATTTTGTTTCCCGTGGTCGGGGGGGGGGGGGATTGATTATCAAAATCAAGGTCATATAACAGTTAAATGTCAAATTAAATTACGGGTCAAATTTATATTGGTGACAATCAGTGGCATAGTGTTTCACAAACATGTGTTGTTAATTAATATTTTATCAATTCCAAGACGTCAGGCAACATGTACAGCAATTTCCCCCCTTACACTTAACATCCATATCTAACCCGAACGCCATTATGGCCATTCAGGCCTTTGATTTAGTTATAACGGAGAAACTCGTCTGTTTGTCCGTATGTCTGGCTTAGCATAAAACTGACCATTCCAAGGCGGTACTCTGTTTGCCACCCTTACTTTATGATTGTTTGGTATCTGTGTGTCTTCTTTACTTGTACTTCTGCGTTTGTTCATGTTTAAAATTTTCATCTCGTGCGTGCGTGCGGTGCGTGCGTGCGTGCGTGTGTTCAAATCATTGTTTACACAGGGAATTCTCTCATGCCAATTAATATAGCAGAATTTATATTTTTTGTTTACACCAAACACTATTCTTTTCAAATACAAGTGATTAATAAATAATTCTTTATTCATACAGATATCTCCGAATTTCATGGAACAGTAATGAAAACTAGAATGTTCAGACCTAGACATTCACTTACCACTGTAACACAATAAGGGGATGATGAACAGGCTACGCTAGTATAGTGGTTTTACATTTTAATTACTAGCTAGTTTCAGCTCCTAACTCTAACTTTGCTACTCTCCGCGCCTCTCTTCTCCGCCGTGCGAACTTCTGCTGTCCATTGTATCTGAACCTGAGATCACGTGCCTCTTTCCAGCCCGTGGTCATAGGTTCCCCAGTAGTGCACGATATCGGCTAGTGATCAGGTAGCGTCCTCGTGACTTCTGTCTGGCAGCAGGCCATCGTGTTAACCACATCTAACATCTTTCAGGAGCGTAGCTGAATCCAAATATAGTTTACGCACCGTGGTTATAGGGGTCCGGGGCTTTCTCCCCCGGGAACATTTAGAATTGAGTGGTTTCAAAAAGTGACTTTTACAGAGGCGTCAATAGACGTCAGTATGAAGGAATAGGTTAATTCTTACATGACAAGACAAAACGTTTATCAAAGTATATCCCTACTTAGCCTTCGAGTTTTGTTCCATTAGCCATAATAATGTTTTCACCTATCAGATTGATGTTACACACGTGCGTAAGTGCATATCGCTAGCTACGCCTCTGTCGTTAGAAATTGGCTTGTAGTCTTCGCAGTTGACGTTGAAATGTTTGATCCACTTCTTCACTGCGAGAAATGGTGTGCAGTTTGTAAGGCTTGCAAAACGGGCAGTTTTATGCAGATGTCTTTCTCCTTACGGTTGTACCATTGATAAAGTTTCTTTTGATTGTTATTGCATTATAACTTATTATTCTATACAAATTCCTAAAATATGGATCATGAAACAAATCCATACAACCTAAAATCTTTATTTAATCAGCAAAACTTAGCAGTACCATAATGACGGAGAGTGTTCAGGGGCAATTAATTCTGTAATCATTGTTATGTGCAGATCCGTCAAAACCGAAAGTATGCCAATAGTAGAAGTGGATACTCTGCCAATTGTTCTTCTAAAAGTTTCCTCAGTTGCTATTGCACAACCTACATTTTAATTCTAGATCAATGACATGCTCATGATAGACATGTGGTGTCAGTTTATTTTCCTCGCACTGGCCTTGGGAACAACTAAAAATAAATTTTAGCCGTAAAATGCCGCAAACCACGTAAGCTATTTGCCGAACAATCTTCATAGCAGTAAATATATTACTATTCGCCGTACACATCGGAAGCTATTCGCCGTACAGTCTTCATAACACATTTACCTATTCGCCGTACACACACATGTTTTGCTTTTATCAAATTCAAAGCCAATTTCGATCGTATTCTGCAATCAACGCTGACATAAGAGTGTATCCGTTGTGTGATGACAAGGAATGTGTGAAATCCTGTGTCGGAGGATTAGAAAAGTGATTGCCAATACGTTTTTGACCTCTTCGCTGCTATCTCGGTTGTACCAATACGAGAATAATGCATCCAAAATGATTTACATACGTGAGTTTGAATTGATCAGAAACCATGCAATCATTGGCTGATCTATCTACTAGTAATTTAAAACATTGCAATGCTAGACTATGTCATAATCTACATAAATATGCCGGTGTGTCAACAGTCAATCAGCGTTCACTTCACGTTGTACTTTTACCTAGCAATTTCCGGTGTTGTTGATAGACTGTTTTAACGCATTTAACTCTTTACGTCTTGCAAGAAGAGTAGACCCAGATCAGATCGCTCCTGTGAAAGCCGTCTGAGCAGGGTCTGCTTTGTTTGTGAGATAATTCTAGTTTCTGCCATGGCAAACAAACCTCATGTGACAAGTGTTAATGTAATGTTTTAGAAAATAATACAATGGAGTTATTACATTAATATCCATGGAGTAAAGGGTTAACTCATTTAGAACTTCCTACTGAAGACTCTGTAACAGTCATATTTTTCTTAAACTATTGTGATAAATAGAGCATTAATTTTGCTCCATATTTATCACAATGATTTTAAAACTACAAGATTCTAAAAGTTTCCTTTTCTCCTATAAATGCTCCTTTTTTGTAGGTTTACTCAAAGAAGTTGGGTCTAAAACAGTCTAGGGGGGATGGGTTAACTCTTTCCACCAACATAAGCGATTCAGTGATAACATTTGTAAACAGTTTGGATTCTGATGAGACTCTGAGTTACAAGGCGTCAAGTCAGGGTCCAAACGGACTATAACAATGTTATTGAGAAGAAATTGAAGAAAATTCCATTAGAGACTGTAAAATCGTGCTGTACAGGACAAAAGTCAATTTGGCAGTCAAATGGTTAAGGTTTAATAACTTTGGGACTCAGTTGTATATTTAGGATATTACATGAGTGTACATTACAAATTGTTTTTATGAAATGAGTTAACTATAATATGGCACGAGCCTCAGCGAGTGTTATATTCATTATTATAAACGAGTTTCATGGAAACAATTTGTAATGAGCACGAATGTAAGATTCTTTTTATCACATAATCCTTAAAAGTGCCATGGAAAATGAAACAGACTATATAACTGCTCATTTTCATAAACAAGAGGGCCATGGTGGCCCTGATAAATTATATATCTATAGAAAACTGGCCACCCCTGGGGCGGGGCCAATTTTGACCCAAGGGGCATAATTTATATAACTTTTGTAGAGGATCTGAACATGATGCTATGTGCCAAATATGAAAACTGAGAACGTTCCAGTTTCAGGAGAAGAATTTCAAAGTTTTCACTATATGTTTCATTTGAAACTGGCCACCCCTGGGGCTGGGCAAATTATGACCCCAGGGGCATAATTTATATGACTTTTGTAGAGGACCTGAACATATTGCTATGTGCCTAATATGAAAGCTGAGAACCTTCCAGTTTCAGATGAGAAGATTTTCAAAGTTTTCACTATATGTTTAAATTGAAAACTAGCCACCCCGACCTGAACATACGTGCCAAATATGAAAAGCCGAGAATCTTCCAGTTTCAGGAGAAGATTTTCAAAGTTTTCACTATGTTTCTATTGAAACTGGCCACCCCTGGGCGGGGAAAATTATGACCCCAGGGGCATAATTTATATAACTTTTGTAGAGGACCTAAACATATTGATATGTGCCTTATATGAAAGCTGAGAACCTTCCAGTTTCAGATGAGAAGATTTTCAAGGTTTTCACTATATGTTTCTATTGAAAACTGGCCACCCATGGGGCGGGCCAATTTGTTAAGACTAGGGGAGGGGCCAAGTTTGACCCCAGGGGTTTAATTTATACAACTTTTGTAGAGGACCTAAACTTAATGCTGTGTGCCAAATATGAAAGCTGAGAACCTTCCAGTTTCAGAGGAGAAGATTTTCAAAGTTTCACTATATGTTTTTATTGAAAACTGGCCACCCATGGGGCGGGACCAATTTTGACCCCAGGGGAATAATTTATATACCTTTCGTAGAGGACCTGAACATGATAGGTAGAGGACCTGAACATGATATGTGCCAAATATGAAAGCTGAGAACCTTCCAGTTTCTGAGGTTTTCAAAGTTCATGTGTGTGTGTGTGTGTGTGTGTGTGTGTGAAGAAAGTCCAGAACAAGAAAATTATATTGAAAAGATAAACTGACACCACTAAGTGTAGCTTTACATTTTTATTCCCGAACGGTTTCGTTAATACTCATCAGGGGAATAATAATAATAAATACATAGCAATGACGTTACATATATATACGTTATATATATATGTGTTTCTATTGAAAACTGGACAAGGTTCAAATTGTTGACGACGGACGACAGACATCAGGCGATCACAAAAGCTCACCCTGATACTTTGTACTCTGGTGAGCTAAAATGCACTGGTGCATTTCCTCGATTTACGACACTCCCCGCACGGCAGATTATGTGATATTTTTTTCTACTTAATGATCCTGTCTTTTAAGTGTTTACACATTTATAGTAGACCTAGATCAAATATCGTCTTTAACCCTTTACTCCATGAATATTCACACAAACAATATATGTTTTAATTGCACATGAATGCAGGGTTTTTTAGTGATGGCAGAAACTGTAGAATCATATCTATATTATATCATAAGCAATGAGTAGTACCTCACCAGGTGGCTCCTATAGGAGCCTTCTGATCAGGACCTACTCCGTTTGCAAAGGCGTAGAAACGCATATTCATGGAGTAAAGGGTTAAGACCTGACTGATAACGGTATGCTCCATTTGCTTTAATGCTATATATCAGATTTTCTATCGCCATGGCAATAAGATTCCTTATTTTACCTTATTGATGCAATTTATAAATGCTCTTCGATGGACAATCACTAAGCCCCTCCCCACTGTGCCGTGTCTGGGCATTTGGACTTTTCATGTGATAAAGTATTCCATCTGGCTTGGGACAAGTCGGTGGTTCCGCCTGAGAGTTCTGTGTATGAAACAATGCAATTTGTTCTATGCACAGCAAAACTTCTGGAGTCTTCCTCCACCTTTAATTAGCTGGAAGTGGTGATATGATTGAAGTACTGTAAACTTGTAAAGCGACTCAAAATCCCATACAAACAATCCTCTTCCATGAGTATTCAGGTAAGGGATAATAAATATGGCATTAAATGGCGATGAAAGAAATAAGAAACACATATATCTCAAATTATACAAAACCTTTTTATTTGGTATACTTAATACATGCTTAACAAAATCATGAAATGGAGCACTGAGCTTGAATTCAGCAACACATTTGAGTATTAGACACAAAAATATTCTTGAACATATTTGCCTGGTATCCAACTCCTACCAGAATGGCAGAAACTGGGAACCAAGTTGTTGAAAATATTTTTGAGTCTAGAGTCTATGAATGTTTCAGATTTCAGGCCTTGGTAACCCTATTTACCCTAAATACAGAGTGACAGATAAAGATGTGTGCAGTAGAACCCCTCTAATGTGACCACTTAAATAACCATAGCTGTCTTTATAAGCAGGTGGTTGCTTAATGCAGGACGAAAGCTCCTATTCGACCTGCATTAACCTACCACCTGCCTCTGCCACCCAGAATTATGCCCCTTTTTTGGTGGTCGCATTGGAGGGGTTTTACTGTATTAAATTTACTAAACTTCGTCATTTCCCCACCAAGCCCTATGTTGTGACGACTCTTTAAAATCATCTCTTAGATATGATTCTAAAGAGTGGTCACACAATAGGGTTTAGTGGAGTAATACAGGAGATACTGTTGGAAATGTTTATCCCTATCCTTCATAAACACTTTTTGACAAATTTGCAAACAGAGTAGACGCCGATCAGACAGGTCCTATAGGATCTGTCTGATCTGGGTCTGCTTTGTTTCCTAATGGTTTCTAAAATGGCCACAAGTTTTTACCTTCCATATTTCATTATAACTATTTTCAGTAGGTATTGAAATTTGGATTCAATATAGAAGAACAGTTTATATATGCATCTTAAATGTCCAGACACTCATATCTCCACTCCCCACTAGTCTGTAAAGCTGTCTAGACAATTCAGCTCTATTTTGATAACTTTAACCCTTTCCCTGTTGAATAAGCATGTAAGAAGTAATGACATCATGAATATTTATTAGTTTATGATGGCAAATGTACACAGGTGTTCTTGGTATTGGTAGAAACTGTAGAGTCAGATCTATAATTTCATTAGCAAACACAGCAGACCCTGATCAGATGGCTCCTGTAGGAACCATCTGATATGGGTCTACTCTGCAAATGCATGAAAACACATCTATATGAGGAAAGAGTTGATCTCAGTCTGCACTATTTGTCCAAAGTTTGTCCTGCCACAATATATAGGGTAATTACTTGTACAGGGATGACTGGTACGGTGATGATTTTATCAGTGATGAACGATGATGTAGATGTACCTGATGACTGAACACAGGCTAGTTTGAGATATTTTGTAATATGTCACATATGAAACATACAAAAACAGCTGATATTGGAACACTTTACGGTATGGAAGTACTATAGCAACTATAACATATCAGCACTATGCCAGGTGAAAAGATTTTCCTAAACCATATAAATACCTTTTCACGCATGAGCAGAAATAGTCTATGAAATAAAATGACAGCAGAATTATCCATTAAGCTTCAAAAACTTTGACAATGCAGCATTGCCTTAACATGTAACTCGAACAAAAACGGTACGGTTGTAGAAAAGGTATGGAATGATATTTTGAAAATAAAACAAGGGCATGTTGTATTGCTATGCAAGACAAGAGTCCCCCACCGGACTGAAAAAAAAACCTCCACTCTCCCCACCCCACCCACCCATGGTGTGGTTGACCATGGTATATACATGACCACCTGAATGGTATTAGTACCTACTTTCATACATTAAATCAGTAAATAAAAAGTTATTGTCCGGACAAGAAAATATGAAAACAGGGAGTGACTCCAAAAATATTGATGCTAGAGTTATTGCCCTTGTGCATGACACTACACCTCATCATGCTTGTTCCATATGAGAAGTTTCAAATCAATTGAACCAGTACATAAAGAGTTATTAACTGGACAAGAAAATATGAAAATGGGAATAACTCCAAAAATATAGATGCTAGAGTTATGGCCCTTGTGCATGGCATTACCCCTCATCATGCTTGTTCCATATGTGAAGTTTAAAATCAATTGAACCAGTAGATAAAGAGTTATTGTCCGGACAAAAAAATATGTAAAAGGGGAATAACTCCAAAAATACTGATGCTAGAGTTATGGCCCTTGTGCATGACACCAGCCCTCATCATGCTCCTTCAATGTTTGAAGTTATAATGAATTTGGCCTAACTTTGTAGGAGATATGGCCCGGACACGAAGCGTGACAGACGGACTGACAAGAAAATATGAAAAAGGGGAATAACTCCAAAAATATTGATGCTAGAGTTATGGCCCTTGTGTATGACACTACCCCTCATCATGATTGTTCCATATGTGAAGTTTCAAATCAATTGAACCAGTAGATAAAGAGTTATTGTCCGGACAAAAAAATATGTAAAAGGGGAATAACTCCAAAAATACTGATGCTAGAGTTATGGCCCTTGTGCATGACACCAGCCCTCATCATGCTCCTTCAATGTTTGAAGTTATAATGAATTTGGCCTAACTTTGTAGGAGATATGGCCCGGACACGAAGCGTGACAGACGGACTGACAAGAAAATATGAAAAAGGGGAATAACTCCAAAAATATTGATGCTAGAGTTATGGCCCTTGTGTATGACACTACCCCTCATCATGATTGTTCCATATGTGAAGTTTCAAATCAATTGAACCAGTAGATAAAGAGTTATTGTCCGGACAAAAAAATATGTAAAAGGGGAATAACTCCAAAAATATTGATGCTAGAGTTATGGCCCTTGTGCATGACACTAGCCCTCATCATGCTTCTTCAATGTGTGAAGTTATAATGAATTTGGCCTAACTTTGTAGGAGATATGGCCCGGACACGAAGCGTGACAGACGGACGGACGGACAGACGGACAGACGGACGGACGGACGGACGGAATCGAGCAAACCTATAGTCCCCCAACCGGTAACCGGTGGGGGACTAATAAAAACACTAGGCACAATCTACAAATCAAATAGTTGTGATCCTGATCTGATAACAACTCAGTCAGATACTGATCTCAGACTTCAATCCTTTACCCCATGAATATTCATGCAAGAAATTATGACATCATGAATATTTATTACAGGTAGCTTCATTTTATACTGTTATGTGAACACATGCTTTTTTGGCCATGGCAGAAACTGTAGAATCATACCTGTATATTCACTAAGCAAACAGAGCAGACCCTGATCAACAGCTCCTACAGGAGCCATCTGATCTGGGTCAATTCTGGCTGCAAAAGGTGTGTGTTAAAAAGTTTACCCATCATGACAAGGATTAAGTACTGGTTATGTTTACCCTATATTCATATTGCTCAAACCATAACATTCTAAAGCAGAGTTTAATCAACTTTCTTTTGATTCAGATAAATTTCAAATACATGTTTACTAATATGTATGTCTATCAACTTTGAAATTTAACATTGAAGCCATAACTTGTTTTCTGAATAATCAGTAACTAACAGATCAGATGTTGTACCACAAGTTTCAGCACAATTAATGTAATTCAACAGAACCCCTTTTATCATGATCACTTCATGAACAAACATTGATTTCCTTAAATTATTCCCTCAAACTATTTTTAGACACAGCCTCTTTGAATAAATCTACTGAAATGCAGTGTTTACAGTACTACAAAAAAACATTTTAGAATAGTGTAGTTTTTAAACCATTGTGATTAATAAGAGCAAATTCATCATGATGGTTTCAAAAAAGACTTTTACAAAAGCATCATAAGGTATCATTATGAGGGAATGCAGCCCAATAATAAGCATTCAGAATAACTTTCATCCTGCATTAAGCTACCACCTGCCTCTATGACTATGTATTAAAAATTCTGAAGGGAGGTGATCCCCCGAGAGCAAAAATTGCAACACAAAAAGAGAAAATTGCAGACTTGGTTTTATGAAGTCTGTTCATGAACAATAATTGAAAGTGCAACACTGCACACGCCCCCTAGCACCGGCTTAAGCGGTATTCAATTTTCAGAACAAGAAGTACTGAAATTCATGATCTCAAAGGATCAGAAGGTATAACACCACTGAGCAGCTCTTGTTGGTGGTCACTTTACAGGGTTTTACTGTAAAGTACTGTCCTGCATCATGTAGTACACTACCAATTATAAAAAACACAATTAAGAATTCTTTTCAATGGTAGCTATAGCGATGTTTTACTAAAAAAATAATATAATATAATTATTTTTTGTGATAAAACAATAAATTTTTGTTCAAAACAATATATAAATAAACTCCCCTAAACACAGTATTTACACATGTTCGAATAGAATATTTGACAATACAAACAGTGCTTTGTTAAAATTCACTCAAAAATTATTAACATTAGATACATCTCACGTAATTGTACAGTATATACAACATCTAGTACCTTTAAATCTTTGAAAAAATAACTTTGTAATATATGTCACCAAAAGGTTGTTAATAAATGTTTTGAAATTTCAAGACTGAACATACGACTGCTTTATTATACAGATAATTTACATACGACGACAGAGGTTCAGAAAATTGCAACTGCAGGTTTTTAGCTCATGCTTTATGAGAAATAAAAAGGAAATACGGCATTTGTATGATTAATGTTATGGGGGTCTACCCTGTGATAGAGGAAACTGGATACATTATACAGGAGTAATAATCAGTGTGATAAATCTGGCTCAGAAAATTACCTTTCTATGGTTTATGTGCTAGTCACAATATTTCCTCCAAGAAAAAAAAACCCTCTCAAATCAGCTCTGAAGAATGATTCAACGGTCTACAAATCAAGAAAAAGAATCTGCCAGCCAAAGGGCCCATGTCTAATTGTAAATGACTAATTTCTTAACCCTTTGAACACCGTCACTAATGAACTTTTAATGATTTATGTGTTAATTGATCACTTCAGGAATATTCATCAACTGAAATACAATGTATTTATGCATATTTGTAAGAGAATTTTTGGCTTAGATAAAAATAAACAGTAGGATCATGTCTTTATCATACCATAAGCAACAGATCAGACCTTGATCTGAAAGCTCCTCCTGGAGCCGTCTGATCTGGGCCTACTCTGTCTGTAAAGTTGTGAGAAGGCATTTATGTGAAGGAAAGGTTTAACACAAAGTTACTTTCCTTTTAGCCCTTTCCCTGTTGAATATTCCTGTAAGAAATAATAACATCATGAATCTATTAGCTTAATTTATATAATGGCATATGCACACAGGTTTTTTTGGTACTGGTAGAAACTGCAGTCAGATCTTTCATAATTCAACAAGCAAATAGAGCAGACCCCGATCAAACAGCTAATACAGGTACCATCTGATCTGGGTCGTCAGATAAGCAAATAGCTCCTCTATGAGCTTCCTGCATAAGGCAACCACCATAAAGACATCAATGTTTAGTCATCCTATGATTGCTACAGAAAGGTTCTGTTAACTATTTGTCCATAGGACAATGATGCCCTTACACTGGTGGTGACTGCCATTTTCATAGCTGAATGTTTTATTTTCATTATGCTCATCTGCACATAGTGGTTGTTCAGCTGTGAAAAATTGAAACAAACCCTTTAAAAGGTTAGGTGTGAGCAGAGTTTGACACAAAAGATATTCAAGACTTTCAAACGGACGGACTGATGTACAAGTGCAACACTTTGTACTCACACATACAATACAAGTGCAACACTTTGTACTCACACATACGATGTGGGGGATGTAAAAAAGAAGAAATCGTGCAAAGTACAATAATATGAAAAGCATCATAGTATACTGATGATTTTCATACCTGGAACTTCTTGATTTAACCCTTTACTCCATGAATATTACAGGGGTTCAGATCAGTTTTTTCTCCATCAAACCCTGTGTTGTGACTACTCTTCAGAATTGTCTTGAAGAAATGATTCTAAAGGGTGGTCGCAGTATAGGGTTTGATGGAGAAATGACGATTTTAGTATTTGGGTATGAATACTATGCACGTTTATCTGTAGCTCTGATAGTAATCAAGAAATAATGAATGTATGACTATAAAATAGTTAATTTACACAAACACTTCATGAACAAGGATATTTGTGACAATGGCACTAAAAACTGAATTCTGTTAGCAAACGGGACAGACACTAGTCAGACAAATTCTGTAAGAGCTTTCTGATTTGGGTCAACTCTGTTTGTAAAGGCATATCTATGAAGTAACGGGTTAATACAAAAACAAAATTGTGCTATTAAAAATTTCAATAACAAACAACAATGACACAATGCGATGAAATTTCCAATCAAACTTTTGCATATTTAAAATATATTGAACACACTGTAGACCTCCAGTCTGGAGAGTCAATGACATTGAACACAAAATCAGGAAAACCTCTACAGTCTCAGGATTCCCTACTACTAACCAAAATGTATACAGAAAAAAATTCTGTATCAGCCAATTTTAACCCATTCCCCCATATAAACCATTTAATGCCTTTGCAAAAACAATAGACCCAGGTCAGACGGCTCCTTTCTAATCAGGGTCTACTCTGTTTGCCTGTGAAATTTTGTGGATCTAATTGTACATTTTCTGCCACAGTAATTATTTCTTTGTTAATAATGCTATTAAAATATTGAGCTGATTTACACAAATGTCCATCAGGTACAAGGTTAAAGCAGGCAGCTGATTAATGCAGAACAAAAAGCTGCAGGGAGCTTTCTGCATTATTTTCTATCAGTATTAAATCTATACCTGACAATCCCACTTATGCAGAGGTAACTCCTATAGGCGCTGTCTGGAATTTTTTTGCAAAAGCAGAAACTGTAGAATCACATCTATATTATTCCATAAGTCAACAGAGCAGACCCTGATCAGACAGCCCCTATGATAGCCGTCTGATCTGGGTCTACTCTATTTGCAAAGGCGTATTCATGGAGTAAAGTGTTAACTGCTGAATATTCATGTAAGATCTGAAATGTTGAATGGTGCTCAGCTGAATTTTTATATAGGTACATGTACATATATGAATACTGCATTTTGTAGCCATAGCAGAAATTGTAAAATCAGATCTATATAATTCTACAAGCAAACAGAGTAGACTATAGGAGTCCTCTGAGATGGGAGCTGGGTCTACTGTTTGCTAAGGTGTCTTAAAGTGTTTCTATAAAGGACAGTATTAAGATATCGCATGTCCGAGAGACCTATGATTAGACTCCTGTTGAGTGGCTGTGGTAAGGAGGTTTTATCGCATCAAATGAGTAACATTATTGGGGAAAAAATGTACACACACCATTTGCAATTACAGTAAAAACTCTCTTCACCGAAATTACTTTTAGACAGTTAGCCCCTTAATGCAGAGTGAAATTCATGCCAAAAGCACCTGCATGACTTCACCTTGCATTAAGCTTCAACCTGTCTCCAAGAACAATATTTATACTAAATTGAATGTCTGGTTTAAAGTGGTTTTACAGCACTCTATTTCTCCTCAAAGCTTACACTAACAGTATTTGATACTGAGAGATAAAACAACAGACAAATGTGTCTACTACAAAACACTTCACCCTTTACCTGAATAAGGAAATAATTCTTGCACTAATACCGTATTAATCAGCTGAATATCTTAACAACTTTAATAACATAGGAATTTTTGACTGGCTGAAACCGTAGAATCAGGTCTATACTATTTTATAAGCAAACAGAGCAGACTTGGATCAGAGAATTTCTACAGGATACATCTGATCTACATCTACCGTTTGCAAACGTGTGAAAAAGGTTAACTTAGATAATGTACTACATTTCCAATGCAGTTGGTGATCTGGGTGTGAACTGTTCATTATGGCTTTCTGTTATTTTATCCCACAATGGCACTCAATAATTCATTAAACACCAATAAATATGAGCACACAATCATGGCATCAAGAAAAACATAAATCAGAACTCTTTCATCCAGTAACTGCAATTAACTTTTAGTCTTTTATCTGACAAGAGCCATACTTTTGCACAGTTTGCAAACAAAGATAACCCTGATCAGACAGCTCCTATTCAGTCTCTGCACTGTTTGCTTAGAAATAATAAATATCTGCTTTTACAGAGTTTGCCACAGTAAATATTACCTTTTTATTGCTTTCTTTCATATAAACGTGCTTTCACACATTTGCAAACAGAGTAGACCCAGGTCAGACAGTTCCTATAGGAGTCGTCTGATGAGGGTCTGCTCTGTTTGCTTATGATATAATATAGGTATGATTCTACAGTTTCTGCCATGACCAAAATAGTCCTGTTTCAAAGTGCTGTTATAACAAATTAATTTAATTAAACTTCATGACAATTATTTCTTACATGAATATTCATGGAGGAAAGGGTAAATAAAAAATTCAGCTAAATAATATTCTTATTATTTCCTAAATGAATATTCATCTGGAAAAGGGTCAAGAGAGTTATAGAGACCCTAGATATTCAGGTCGACCCTGCAAACCGTACTGACAGAGCTTTAGGGGAAAGCTAAACATTTATCAAGAAAACTTTTTTCATTATTTCCTGCCAAAGGCATAGCTGTGATTACTGATGAGAATCATCTCAAAGAGACTCATTATAAGTCAGATAAAGTTTTTATAAAGTTTGTGTGTAAGTAAGTATTGGTATACTTAACCCTTTCCTTGTTTAATATTCATGTAAAAAATAATGACATCATAATTATTAATTTTCTTATAACAGCACATGGACATGGACATGTGCAAGCCATAGCATAATTTATAGAGTCATATATATATAATTTCAGAACCAAACAGAGCGGACCCTGATCAGATGGCTCATATAGAAGCCATCTGATCTGGGTCTACTCTGTTTGCAAATGCCTGACAATGGGTTTATATGAAAGAAAGGGTTAACTACATTTGCAACTAACTCTTTACCTGTTGAATATTCATGTAAGAAATAATGACATCATGAATATTGATCAGCCAAATCTTTTAACAGAATTATTAACAAGTAAATTTTTTACTGTGGCAGAAACCATAGATTCTAAAAATCAAATTTATATTATTTCGTAAGCAAACAGGAGCTGTCTGATCTGGGCCTACCCTGTTTTCAAAGGTGGGGGAAAATGTTTATGTGAGGAAAAGGGTTAAGTACCAAACAGGCAGAATGGGTCAAAACAAGTTGACAGCAAGAAGCACAACAGTATAACACAGTCTTCTATGACCATCAATTATTCAAATAGAAAAACATATGTCATACAAAGCTGTAGATAAGAGAAGTATTTAACCCATTGCCGCATAGACTATTTTTAGACCCATTGCCTCATAGGCTATTTTTAGACCCATTGCCTCATGAGCTATTTTCAGACCCATTGCCTCATAGGCTATTTTTAGACCCATTGCCTCATGGGCTATTTTCAGACCCATTGCCTCATGGGCTATTTACAGACCCCACCTCTTTGAATAAATCTACTGAAGAGGAGCACCTATTGCAAAAAAGGATTTTTTTAGAAGTGTGTAGTTTTGAAAACATTGTGATAAATTCAGCATTTACTCCTATGGAGCAAAATTAGTGCTGTATTTATCATAATTATTTCAAACAGTTACTTTTTTAGAGGTATCAATAAGAGGCAAATGGGTTAAGGAATCTAAATACAATAGTTTTCATATTTCTCCACAAAACCCTATCCTGCTGACAGGCATTAAAATAACTTCTCTGAGGTGATTCTAATAAGTAGCAGCAAGATAGGGTTGGAGGAAAAGTAAGAGGTTTTGGCAGATCAATACATGTCTTATCTACTGCCCTGCATCTAAACAGAGCTCCAGATAAGATGCGTAAACTAAAATATTTTCAAATACAGTAAAGATTTGATAGAACGTTCTTGGTTAATACGTTTCCTTTGATAAAACGTTTAGATTAGCGAGTCCCAGCCAAATGCCTTCTTTATCTATATTGCAAAATATCAGATACAACGTTCTTGTTTTGAACGTATTTCCTCTTTCGAATGTATGAGAGAGTTTGTCCCAAACTGCTAATAGCTGTAATTATAACGTTTTCCCGTAGTGTAGCAATGACAACGGTCATGCGTGGGAATCGATTAACGTGGAAATCGCTCAAAAGGCGTGTTTGCAAACACTTTAGCGAATACCCAAACTTAGTCATTATTTGACATCTAATTGTATGGCATATTTCGTTTGAGTAAATACGTTTGTACAGGATCAATTAAAATAAAGAATTAATAGACGCGAATTGCTGCTTCAATTTAAACCATTCACTTTCTGTTGAGATTCGGTCCGAGTTTTATTGTTACCGCACCGTTGAATCTGATCTGTCAAAGCTAAAGTCTGATTTGTAGTTATTTTCGTGCTTTTCTTAATCTATATCCTGTTAAAACAATGACTGTTTGGATCCTGATCTCAATCCAATTTTATAATACGACATCAAATTCTAAGAGCTGTATCAACCCTGGGAAAAATCGGAAGTTCCACTCGACATCATTCGTCCGCCATTTGCAATTTGAAAAGAAAATGTTTACAATAGGGAAATCTTTATTTTAACATGCAATCATTGGAAACGCGGACACAGAGTTCCTAAAAACAATGACAAAGTGATTTAAACTTTATCTCAATCTGGTAAGAAATAGAAACAAATATCGATTCAATTTATAACGTTTCTCCGTTATAACGTTTTCTTTACACGGTCCCTTGTGATTTGTTATAAACAATCTTTACTGTATAACTTTATTTCTCCACCAAGCCCTATGTTGTGACCACTCCTTAGAATCGACTCGAAGAGACAAATCTAAAGAGTGGTCACAAGATAGGTTTTAGGGGAGAAATGATGATTTTAGTAATTGAGTACGCACCGTTATCTGTTGCTCTGATTTATATTAAAACATTATGCAAACAAAATTGATCAAAACACCTTTAAATGCTAGCTTTGTATATACAGTTCCTGACTGTATCCATCCAAATATAAGAAAAGAAATAGTCTGACAACAAAACATCCAAATTTGCACTTTTCCTTCATACAAAAAAACCAATCAACAGATTAAATACTCAAGTAAAAAACCAAACATATTGACACAAACCCAGGCATTTAAAAAAAAGAGAGAGAAAGTTTTCCCTCTCAATACTTTTTCATTCCGTCTTGGGTATTTTTAACACCTGTTTTGGTTCATCTGTTAGTGAGATGGTATGTTTAAATGTGTAGCGCGTCACCTCGTAATACCCAGGGTTGTATGTGCTGTTTTGTGAAATGGAATTCTGGGAAGTGATGCTGAGGGTTGATGTGCTGGAACTACTTTTCTGAAACTCCTGTGATTCTGCCCTCATACCAGTGAAACCAAGGTTACGGATATCCAACAGAGACTTCCAAATTTTGGTTCGATGAGCATTTCCAATTTTCATTTTATTCAAATCCTAAAAGAGAAAGAGAACAACATACATACAGTTAACCTTTTACTTCAGGAATATTCATGTAAGGCTCCATCCTGAGGTCCAGATAAGATGCATAAATTTAAACATTTTCAAGAATAGCTCCTTTATTTCTCTGCCAAACCTTATACTGTGACCACTCTTTAGAATCGTCTTCTAAAGAGTGGTCACAGTATAAGGTTTGGCAGAGAAATTACAAATTTAGTGTTTGGGTATGCACCTTTATCTGTAGCTCTGATTTTACTTCAGGAATATTCATATACGGCTGAACCCATTATGAATACTAATTGATTAAATTCTTTTTGTTGTTTGTTTTATAAATATTAAGTTATTGCCCTGGCAAACAACAAAGAATCATATCTTAACCCTTTCCTTCACCTTTTTGCGTGTTTGTGAACAGAGTAGACCCAGATCAAGAGCCGTCTGATCAGGGTTAGAAATTATAGTAGAACTGACTCTACAGTTTCTAACAAGAGGGCCAGAATGGCCCTGACATCGCTCACCAGACAATCAGAGGAGAAGATTTTCAAAGTTTTCACTATATGTTTCTATTGAAAACTTAACACCCCAGGGGCGGTGCCAATTTTGACCCCAGGGACACAATTTATATAACTTTTGTAGAGGACCTGAACATGATGCTAAAAGAATGTAGTGAAAGAATGGATAGAGCATTAGACCACTGGAACTTGTATTCTTTGGATGCTAGAGGCGGATTCTCCCACCACTAATGACCTATGCAAACTGTTTGGATCCAGATCAGGCCCCACATAATGTGGGGCCTGATCTGATATCCAAATTGTTTGTAAATGAGACTGAACTTCTGAAAAACTTAGAAAGAAAGTGTGTAGTGGGATTCTCCCACCACTAATGACCTATGCAAACAGTTTGGATCCAGATAAGGGCCAACATAATGTGGTTCCTGATCTGATATCCAAACTGATTGTCAATGAGACTGAACTTCTGAAAAACTTAGAAAGAAAGTGTGTAGTGGGATTCTCCCACCACTAATGTCAACTTAGAAAGAAAGTGTGTAGTGGGATTCTCCCACCACTAATGTCCTATGCAAACAGTTTGGATCCAGATCAGGGCCAACATAATATGGTTCCTGATCTGATATCCAAACTGATTGTCAATGAGACTGAACTTCTGAAAAACTCAGAAAGAAAGTGTGTAGTTAGGATAACTTGTGAATATGCTGCAGACAACAATTTAGCAGATCACAAAATTACCCAGCATGCAAAGAGTTAAGCTGAAATTCACAACAGATATGCTCTATATTGATAGCTGGTAGCTTAATGCAGGGCATAGGTATGAAAAAAAGCTTTAAGAGTATTCTGCATTTTGAGAATTATCCACAGTTTTCTCAATCTTAAATGAGTGTGTGTTATTTGTCTGAACACAATTTCTACTCTACTGATCAGGCTAAGGGTGATTATATAAGAACTCCCATTGACTGGTCTCAGCTAAGAGTGATATTAAGGAGAAACCTTTAGAATGTTACAGTTTCTGGTGTAAAGAAGTATATACGCACAGGGCAGGGCCAACTTTAACCCCAGAACTATGATACTTATAAAACTCATAAAGTTATGCTAAGTAAATCTATACACCAAATATCTAAGCTCTGGGACATGTAGTTTCTGACAAGAATATTCTTAAAGTTTTTCCCATGCATAACTAGTGATCCCATAGGCTGTTTATGCAGTCAGCTATTAAAAACTGGCAATCCCTGGGGTGGGACCAATTTTGACCCTAGGGGCATAATTTATATAACTTTTGTAGAAGTCCTGAAGTTGAAGCTATGTGCCAAATATGAAAGCTGAGGACCTTCTAGTTTAAGAGGAGATGATGTTCAAAGTTTTCACTATATGTTTCTATTGAAAACTGAAAACCCCTGGGGCAGGGCCAATTTTGACCCCAGGGTTATAATTTATATAACTTTTGTAGAGGACCTACATATGATGCTATGTGCCAAAGATGAAAGCTGAGACCCCTGTAGATTCAGAGGAGAAGAACTTTAAAGGTTCAAATTGTTGACGACGAACGACGCACGCCGACGGACGACGGACATCAGGCGATCACAAAAGCTCACCCTGAGCACTTTGTGCTCTGGTGAGCTAGCCAAATATGAAAGCTGAGGACCTTCTAGTTTTAGAGGAGATGATGTTCAAAGTTTTCACTATATGTTTCTATTGAAAACTGAAAACCCCTGGGGCAGGGCCAATTTTGACCCCAGGGTTATAATTTATATAACTTTTGTAGAGGACCTACATATGATGCTATGTGCCAAAGATGAAAGCTGAGACCCCTGTAGATTCAGAGGAGAAGAACTTTAAAGGTTCAATTTGTTGACGACGAACGACGGACGACGCACGCCGACGGACGACGGACATCAGGCGATCACAAAAGCTCACCCTGAGCACTTTGTGCTCTGGTGAGCTAAAAATACCAAAAATATGCCAATATAAAAATTGAGCTAATAAATATTTGGTTATTCTTACAAAGAAAAGGTTAATCCATTCCCTCCAAGACCCAACCTCTTTGAATAAATCTACTGAAAAGGACCATTTACTAGGGGGAAAAAATATTTTAGAATTACGATGTGATAAATGCAGTACTTCCTCAATAAGAGAGACTGGGTTAACCCTTTCCCTGTTCTATGTTCATTCCAAATTTCAATACCTACTGAATATTCATGGACAAAATTGTTAAAATGAAATATGGCAGGTGGAACATTGTAGCCATTTTAGAAAGTAAAGAAACAGATCTATAAAAATTCATTTATAGCAAACAGAGCACACCCTGATCAGACAGCTCCTATTCTGTTTGCAAATGCGTGAAAACATGTTTATATGAGGGAAGGGGTTAAAACATAAGCAATCTGAGCCGACCATGATCAATCAACTGCTTGATTGAAAAGTTCCCAATTCAGAGGTAGAAGTGTTTAAGAGCAAGAAAATTCTGTCAGACCAAACTTTCTAAAATTCATAAACAAACAGTGGACCTATTTCAGACAGCCCCTACAGGAGCTATCTCAGGGTGTCCACAATTTCAGTAAAGCAAATTTCCCTGACTTATCACTGACTAAAATCAAATTTTCCTGACTAACCAGGGCTCAAGCTGGAATTCTTAATTAGGGAGAAGTTTAGTGAAATTGAGGGAGAAGATTGGTCCTGATTTTGTATCATCCTATATGTTCTATATAATAAAACTTCTGCCTCAGCTCAAAACAGGGAGAAGTCAGCAGGATTAGGGAGATTATTTCTCCCAAATCGCCCTCTTGCTTGAGCACTGCTAATGTTTTTTGTATTTTGCACGTAAAGTTCTGACATCTGTTGGCCTCCTTCTCCCCTACAGCCAACCCTTTCCACCTTTTACTTTTACCAACAGTAATTGTATTACTCTTTATACATGTATTTTTAATTTTGTTATGCCCCCACAATGTGGTGGCATATACATGTAGGGTTGCTCTTGTCCGTTCGTAGTACGTATATCCGTCCTTACGCACATCTAGAAGAATTTGTCCAGGCTCTTTCTTGGAAAGTATTTGTCCAATCCACACCAAACTTAACACACATGTTTGTGGCCAGTATATCTTGGTCAAGTTCGATAGCCATGTAAATGTTTAGGAGTTGCAGCCCTTTATTTGCAAAAATGACTTTTTAAAAAATGGCCCTTACTTTCTGTGACAAAAAATCTGAAGTCGGGTCAATCAGTGTCATATGGACACATATCTAGTTTGTTTTTTTGTTGTTTCTTTTCTTTGAATTTATTTTCTATTTTTCTTTTGCAATATACATACATGTAAATTTTCAAAAGTTATTTATACTGTTGGATGAGTGCTTGAAATTAAATACATGTCACAACACAGGGAAATATGTTGGCCTCCTACTCTCTTACAATACAGCTAACCTTTACCATCTTTGTTACTAACAGTTGTCATTGTATTACTCTTTGTTACTACCAGTTGTCATTGTATTACTCTTTTTTACTACCAGTTGTCATTGTATTACTCTTTGTTACTACCAGTTGTCATTGTATTACTCTTTTTTACTACCAGTTGTCATTGTATTACTCTTTGTTACTACCAGTTGTCATTTTGTCATTGTATTACTCTTTGTTACTACCAGTTGTCATTGTATTACTCTTTGTTACTACCAGTTGTCATTGTATTACTCTTTGTTACTACCAGTTGTCATTGTATTACTCTTTGTTACTACCAGTTGTCATTTTGTCATTGTATTACTCTTTGTTACTACCAGTTGTCATTTTGTCATTGTATTACTCTTTGTTACTACCATATGTCATTTTGTCATTGTATTATTCTTTGTTACTACCAGTTGTCATTTTGTCAATGTATTACTCTTTGTTACTACCAGTTGTCATTGTATTACTCTTTGTTACTACCAGTTGTCATTGTATTACTCTTTGTTACTACCAGTTGTCATTTTGTCATTGTATTACTCTTTGTTACTACCAGTTGTCATTGTATTACTCTTTGTTACTACCAGTTGTCATTGTATTACTCTTTTTTTACTACCAGTTGTCATTTTGTCATTGTATTACTCTTTGTTACTACCAGTTGTCATTGTATTACTCTTTGTTACTACCAGTTGTCATTGTATTACTCTTTGTTACTACCAGTTGTCATTGTATTACTCTTTTTTACTACCAGTTGTCATTTTGTCATTGTATTACTCTTTGTTACTACCAGTTGTCATTGTATTACTCTTTGTTACTTCCAGTTGTCATTGTATTACTCTTTGTTACTACCAGTTGTCATTGTATTACTCTTTTTTACTACCAGTTGTCATTTTGTCATTGTATTACTCTTTGTTACTACCAGTTGTCATTTTGTCATTGTATTACTCTTTGTTACTACCAGTTGCCATTGTATTACTCTTTGTTACTACCAGTTGTCATTTTATTACTCTTTGTTACTACCAGTTGTCATTGTATTACTCTTTGTTACTACCAGTTGTCATTGTATTACTCTTTGTTACTACCAGTTGTCATTGTATTACTCTTTTTTACTACCAGTTGTCATTTTGTCATTGTATTACTCTTTGTTACTACCAGTTGTCATTGTATTACTCTTTGTTACTACCAGTTGTCATTGTATTACTCTTTGTTACTACCAGTTGTCATTGTATTACTCTTTTTTACTACCAGTTGTCATTTTGTCATTGTATTACTCTTTGTTACTACCAGTTGTCATTGTATTACTCTTTGTTACTTCCAGTTGTCATTGTATTACTCTTTTTTACTACCAGTTGTCATTGTATTACTCTTTGTTACTTCCAGTTGTCATTGTATTACTCTTTGTTACTACCAGTTGTCATTGTATTACTCTTTTTTACTACCAGTTGTCATTTTGTCATTGTATTACTCTTTGTTACTACCAGTTGTCATTTTGTCATTGTATTACTCATTGTTACTACCAGTTGTCATTGTATTACTCTTTTTTACTACCAGTTGCCATTGTATTACTCTTTGTTACTACCAGTTGTCATTTTGTCATTGTATTACTCTTTGTTACTACCAGTTGTCATTGTATTACTCTTTTTTACTACCAGTTGCCATTGTATTACTCTTTGTTACTTCCAGTTGTCATTTTGTCATTGTATTACTCTTTGTTACTACCAGTTGTCATTGTATTACTCTTTGTATTTTTATTTTTGTTTTCGAATTGTTTTTCTTTGATTTTGTTTTCTGTTTTTCTTTTTCTACATACATATGTATGTATTTACAGAAATAATATGTACTGTTGGATGTGGTACTTGAAATTAAATGCATGCCAAAAAGGACAAAAATACAAGCTACATAATATGATTTATATCTCTTCATAAGTATGTACTTCAAAATGAAAATGATAACTTTAAGTCTTTTAGGTCCTTCAAAATTTAATGTTACAAGTCTTTTTTTAATTCTATATGTTAGAAATGTTGACTACTAATTATTTGTAGACATTTAGTGAGTACAGTTAAAGTGAAGGACTAAATAAACACAACAGAAGATGAAATGTTACATTGCACACAAGAAACCACAGTCAGCTGTATTGAAAATGAGAAAAATAACAATTTTTATAAGTGACTTATAGATCAAGCACAGGTAATACAACCACCACCATTACCAATTCATATTACATTAAGTGGTATGGTACAAAAGTAGGGTATGTCACGTGGTATGGTACAAAAGTAGGGTATGTCACGTGGTATGGTACAAAAGTAGGGTATGTCACGTGGAATGGTACAAAAGTAGGCTATGTCACGTGGTATGGTACAAAAGTAGGGTATGTCACGTGGTATGGTACAAAAGTAGGGTATGTCACGTGGTATGGTACAAAAGTAGGGTATGTCACGTGGTATGGTACAAAAGTAGGGTATGTCACGTGGTATGGTACAAAATCTTGCACATACCACATATTATACCAGATGCATACGCTTGATAAAATATACTAATTTACTGAGCTTTGTTTGGAGAACCCTTCTCAATACAGTCCAGACATTTTACATTTGGACAAGCCTGGTAGATACTGTTGAATCAGAGGCACATGCTGACCAAAAAGAAAAACACATATACACCAACAGTCCATGTTTCACATACACAATGTGCAGTGCAGTTTTGATTCACAGTTTTACATCTCCTTTAGTGTCTTCTCCAGAGACTCTATTTCATTTCAAGTTTGTTCAACTTGCTTTCTTTTTTCCTTGGCCTTTGCTCTAAATGCATTGGACTTTATTATCATTATTATTATTGTTATTATTATTACTACTATTATGACTATTATTAGTAGTATTGTAATTATTATGACAATGGACAAACATGAAGAAACTGCCTTAGCCTTTATTCTTCATGTCCCTGACCGTGGACACCCTGTATCTGATCTCGATTTGCCAGTGGGTTTTTTTCACTTTTGGGGGAATGGTGGCGGGCCCTTTGATAGGGGAGAATGTGTCGTGAGAGTAAAATACGGGAAATCAAATATAACAATGTACATAAGAGATATTTCTACTTTTTACTGTAATACAGCAAAACCCTGATCATAGACATCTTATAGAGTAGGTTTACAATGTCCCTTTTTTTCTTCAATATATTTCAATAATTCTGTTGACATCAGTGTCACTGAAATTGGAGGGGAATTTTTTTTTCATTTAAAATATATACTTTTCCAGGAGGGGAATGGGGCGCATTATTGGAAAAACAAGAGCTGTCACAGGACAGCGCGCTCGACTATTCTCAGAATTGTAATTGTAAAAATGCTTGATAGTGGACTAAAATAGTGTCAGATGATACTAGAAGCAAATAATCAGTCTCAGTAAAATACCTTTAATAGTATTCAGGGTGTAGGATCTCTTTGAACTCTTTAATGAAAGAGAAAAACTTAAGTAAAAAAGGGCAATAATTTCTGTTAAAATGCTTTTTTTAAAGCTTTATCTCAAATGGTTATGTAAATAAGTGGACTTTAACAAAAACCTTAACCAAAAGCTCTAAGTTATAAAGGGCCATAATTCTGTCGAAATGCTTGACAGAGTTATGTACTCTTGCCTACAGATGAAGATTGTGGTGGTGAACAAGTGTTCCAAGTTTCAAAGCTTTATTCCAAAGGTTAGAGGCAAAAAGTGGACTTTAACAAAAACCTTAACCAAAAATTCTAAGTTAAAAAGGGCCATTATTCTGTCAAAATGCTTGACAGAGTTATGTACTCTTGTCTACAGATGAAGCTTGTGGTGGTGAACAAGTGTTCCAAGTTTTAAAGCTTTATCTCAAATGGTTATGTAAATAAGTGGACTTTAACAAAAACCTTAACCAAAAGTTCTAAGTTATAAAGGGCCATAATTCTGTTGAAATGCTTGACAGAGTTATGTACTCTTGCCTACAGATGAAGATTGTAGTGGTGAACAAGTGTTCCAAGTTTCAAAGCTTTATTCCAAAGGTTAGAGGCAAAAAGTGATTCTAAGTTAAAAAGGGCCATAATTCTGTCAAAATGCTTGACAGAGTTATGTACTCTTGTCTACAGATGAAGCTTGTGGTGGTGAACAAGTGTTCCAAGTTTCAAAGCTTTATTCCAAAGGTTAGAGGCAAAAGGTGGACTTTAACAAAAACCTTAACCAAAAATTCTAAGTTAAAAAGGGCCATAATTCTGTCAAAATGTTTGACAGAGTTATGTACTCTTGTCTACAGATGAAGCTTGTGGTGGTGAACAAGTGTTCCAAGTTTTAAAGCTTTATCTCAAATGGTTATGTAAATAAGTGGACTTTAACAAAAACCTTAACCAAAAGTTCTAAGTTATAAAGGGCAATAATTCTGTTGAAATGCTTTACAGAGTTATGTACTCTTGCCAACAGATGAAGATTGTAGTGGTGAACAAGTGTTCCAAGTTTCAAAGCTTTATTCCAAAGGTTAGAGGCAAAAAGTGGACTTTAACAAAAACCTTAACCAAAAATTCTAAGTTAAAAAGGGCCATAATTCTGTCAAAATGCTCGACAGAGTTATGTACTCTTGTCTACAGATGAAGCTTGTGGTGGTGAACAAGTGTTCCAAGTTTCAAAGCTTTATTCCAAAGGTTAGAGGCAAAAAGTGGACTTTAACAAAAACCTTAACCAAGGTGTGACGTGGACGCGGACGCCGGGCGAGTAGGATAGCTAAAAACCACTGTTTGCTGTCTGTGAATTTTAGAAGTTTTGACCTGACTGGGTCTATACCTGCGCAGCTATTGTGGCCGTATGGCCTAGAACAACAACATATTGTGTTTGCAATGGACATTTATAGGAGGGATTTTGTTGATTTAAAATATTTCCAAGTTAGACAAAATTCCCAATTTCAGGGGTAAGGACAATCTTCCTAAAAATGGTGACACCCCCCCCCCCCCCCCCACCCAAAAAACAAACAAACAACAACAAACCCTGTTCTCCTCTGTTTCCCTACGAAATAACATTTTATGCCATAAATTTGCCTTCTAATGCCTTTGCAAACAGAGTAGACCCAGATCAGATGGCTCCTGCAGGAGCCTTCTGATCAGGGTCTGCTCTGTTTGCTGATGGAATAGTATAAATATGAATCTGTAGTTTCTGCTATGCCAAAAATATTCTGTATTCATGTCAATATAAAATTGAGAAATAAATATTCATGATGTCATTCTCTCTTATCTGAGGGATACTATAGATATTTTTCTACAATTACTGCCACAGTTAAAACTGCTCTTGTTCATATTGGTGTTACAAGTTTCAGCAAATTACTGTGCATATGATCATTGTTTCCTCAGGGGTCCAGATAAGATGCGTAAATTTAAACAATTTCAAGAATAGCTCCTTTATTTCTCCACCAAACCCTATACTCTTTGACCACATTTTAGAATCGTCTCTTCAATAGAATCGTCTCTTCAAGACTATACTAAAGAGTGGTGACAGTATAGATTTTGGTGGAGAAATGACGATTTTTAGTATTTTGGTAAACACCCTTATCTGTAGCTCTGTTTCTTAAATGAATATTCATAAGATAATGAGGTTCTATTGTAACGGCGTCTTACCTCCAGAGAGAAGTCATCCAGCTGCAGGATACTGTAGAGGTTTTGCTCATGGAAAAGGTCTATGTATGCTCCAAGCCCAATTGTGTTCAGCCACCTAGCAACAATAAACAAAACAAAATCAAAATAAAGTTGATTTTAATCCTTTACTCCATAATTATGTCTTTTTGTAAACAGAGTAGACATAGATCTTGTGTTTACCCAATTCATGTCTTGTTACATTAACCCTTCCTCTAATCAACATTTATGCATGAATTGATCACTTAATGAATATTCATTAAATTTTGTATGGTAATGTTTTTCATAGGAATTTTTTTACTTTAATCTGTTGCAAAGGTTTGAAAAGGTGTTTATATGAAGTAAAGGGCTCCAAAAGAAGTGATTATTTCTTATTTCCATAAACAATAGTGAAGTCCCCCTAAGGGAGGTAATAATGTAACAATCAGTATCAATGCCGGTCTGTACGAAACGTGGCAGCTTGAAGCAGGGCGAAAGTCATGCAGAAAGCTTCGAAAGGAGCTTTCTGCTCCACTATCATCATGTATTAAGTAGTCACCTGCCCAAAAATATGTTGATTCTTCTTTACTAAACTTTCAGTTTAAAGGAATTTTACTGTAGCAAAAACTCAAAGATTACCCAGAGCTACAGATAAGGGTGCTTACCCAAATACTAAAATACAGAGCTACAGATAAGGGTGCGTACCCAAATACTAAAATCAACATTTCTCCACCGAACCCTATACTGTGACCACTTTTAGAATCGTCAAAAAGAGACGAGTGGTCACAGTATAGGGTTTGGAGTAGAAATAAAGGAGTTATTCTTGAAAATGTTTTAATTTACGCATCTTATCTGGAACTCTGGACTTGATTACTTACGATGCAACTGTATTGTCAGAAAGTTCTCCGTTCATGGCGACGGTTTCTTCCTTTATGGCTTGGGGTATGCCATTCTGTGATGTCTGGTCTGACACCGTGTCTGTGCTGGTGACCTGGGTGACCTCGGTGGTTGTAAATGGCAGTGTGGTCTGCCTGGCTTCTACTGAGGGTTGGACCATGACTTGTACGGTAGCAGCTGATGAGGATGGATTGCTGATGACTCTAGCAGATGAGGATGATTGCCTGTGACAATAGTATACAAACCATTATAAACCAATGCTCTAGTATTGAGGACTTTTGACACACTATAAATGTCACTTTTTGAAACCATTGTGATAAATAGAGCATTTGCTCCTATGGAGCAATTCTCTATTATCACAATGGTTTCAAAACCTATAGGAACCGTCTGATCTGGATCTACTCAGTTTCTAAAGGCATACCGGTACTTATGGAGTAAATTGTTCAGACAGTAAGTCTCTTATTGGTTAATTCAGCTAATCAAAAAAAAATCCGAGCTAATTCAAACTGGTTAAGAAAGAATAAAGCTGCAAAGCACAACCTTTCCCTTTAAATCAACAGAAAACATGCATATACATGTAGAAAGATTAAACATCACCCACTCTCTGACACACACCCACGTAACACTTACACTGACATTCACTCGCTATTCAGTATGAATTTCATTATTGCTAAAAACCCAAAATTATGTATCAACTGTTAGTACACAATGTTTATACAATTGCAAATAATTGAAATTTCACTGGCAAATTGGCACTACTAATACAATTCCAACATAAAAAAGCCCAATGTCTGCTGTGTTTTTTCTAACCATGTGGAGTATTCACACGAGTATAGGGATCACCGTGGCTCACACAAGTATAGGGATCACCGTGGCTCACACAAGTATAGAGTTCACTGCCAATGTGGCATCTACTCTTGCCTAGTGTCCACTCCGTTGTTCTGCTGCTCCTTATCATGTCCAAACAAAGTTGAAGCTGTGTGTTCAACATGATCCTCAGTGCTGCCTTGTAACACAGCTGACAGAATATTTTAAAGTAACACAAGCTACAGAGACCCAGGTCCCATGAGTCCTGTTGGAGCTGTCTCCCATGTTTGGTTACAGAATTTCAGTTTCTGTCATAGTAAAAAATCTGCTGTGTGTCCATATGCCACTATAACAATTAAGGTGATTTATATGCAGGCATGTATTATTTCTTACATGAATATTCATGGAGTAAAGGGTTAATTTGATTTCCAAAGATTGGGAATTCTCAGATTTCATATTTGTTCTTATCATTTTAAGTACTCAAGTATTTATGCATGAGTCAAACCCAATGTGCACATCTGTTCAATTTTGAATTACAATTGTTTAACCCTTCTCATGCTACTAGCCTACACGATCTCCATTTGCAAACTGTGTAGACCCGTATGAGGGAGCTCCTGTTTGCTATAATTCAGTGGCTACAGTTGATCAAATCAGCTAATTAACATTCATAGTGGCTGGATTCCTATTTAAACATGCAGAAGAGAAGGCTGATAAGGAAAGATATCTTGTAACAGCTGTCAGGTCTGAGTTAATCATTTCCTTCATATAAATGCTTTTTCACGCATTTGCAAACAGAGTAGACCCAGATCAGATGGCTCCTATAGGAGTTGTCTTATCAGGGTCTCCTCTAATGGCTAACAAAATTTGATAGATCTGTTTCTTTAGTATCTAAAATGGCTACATTGTTCCACCTTCCACATTTCATTATCACTATTTTGTCCATGAATATTTAGTAGGTATTGAAATTTGAAATTATAAACATCAGTGAAAGGATTTTGCCTTTGCAGAGAAGTAAACAAGGCTCTATTATCCAGTAACAAGTTCTGATCCCTTTCCCTGATGAATAGTCATGTAAGTATATTAACCAGCTGAATCATTATAAAGGCATCAGGAACAAGGTTGGTTTTACCATGGCAGAAATTCTGCAAACAGAGCAGACCCTGATCAAACTGAGCAGACCCTGATCAGACAGCTCATGCTTGCAAAGGCATCCAAACATCACTATCCGATAGAGATTTAGGATTGGGTTTCATACATACAAACCAGCTCTGGTTTTATTTCAGTGACTATATTGTATATACTCTACAGTCACTATATGGTCCACAACCTTTTCACTCTTTCCCTGTTCTATATTTATTCCACATTTCAGTACCTTGTTAATAGTCATGGACAAATAGTAACATTGTATAATGAAATATGGAAAGTGGAATATTGTAGCCATGTTAGAAAGATCTAATTCCACAACAAACAGAGCAGACCCTGATCAGACGGCTACTACAGGAGTCATCTGATCTGGGTATACTGAGACTACTCTGTTTGCAAATGCGTGAAAACACGTTCATATAAAGGAAAGGATTAAGCTTGATAAACATTGTAAAACAGATCAGCTGACAAACACAAAACATGACTGATCCGGTTCTGCACTGTTTGTCACCCACCCGAGTCCATTCTATTAAGGTGACTCACATGACAGTGTAGATCATGATCCATTGCCATGGTTTAAATATGGCAGCCGATGGTTCTACAATGATTAACCCTTTCAAACTTGCATATTCATGTAAGAAATAATTGCATGATGAATATTACAAGATTACTTTTTTATAGTGGCATATGAATGCAGAAAATTTTGGCTTTAGCAGAATCGGTAGAATCAGATTTTTATTATACCATTGGCAAACTGCACACCCTGATTTGACGACTTCTATAGGTCTGCACAGGCGTTTATTTGAGGGAAGAGTTAAAAAGCGTATTATCATATTAAATGTTTTAACTATGTACATGATTCAAAACACACAATGATGTACAAATTAAAGCCTTTGACATAAAATAAATTTTAAACAAGAGTGTGTTTATGAAACACTTATGCCTCCGGACCTTTAACTCTGAAGGATGACCTTGACCTTTGACCCATGGACCAGGGAGTTGAACGGGACACATCGTCTTTGTATGGTGAACATTTGTGCCAGGTTATTTTGAAATCCATTCACAGATAAAAAAAAAAGTTATAAAAGGGACACGAAATTTGGGACAGACGGACAATGCGATTACTATATGCCCGCCGTTGGGAGGCATAAAAAAAACCACATTAAGTGATCCTTTCCCTGTTGAATATTCATGTAAGAAATATTAACGAATATTTATAAACTGAATTTTTATAATGGCATGTGTACATAATGGCATGAGTTTTTGGCATTGGTAGAAACTGCAGAGTCAGATCTGTTATAATTTCATGAGCAAATTAGGCTGATCCTGATCAGATGGTTTCTGTAGGAGCTGTCTGATCTGGGTCTACTCTGTTTTTAAAAGTGTTTATATGAGAAAGAATTTTCCCTTTAATTGATGTTCAACCAGGACTTAATCCATTATGAATATAATCTAATTTGTGTGTTTATAGATCAGAATCAGATAATTCATTTTCTGCCAGAGCAAATAAATCCTGTTTTCAGACTTATAAAAATTCAACTATTTTTTTTTTAAATTAATATTCATGATGCGATCATTTCTTACTCAAATAGTGAACAGGGCAAGGTTAAAACAGCCGACACAATATTCTCATATGCCATCTAATCAGGGTCTGCTATGTTTGCTTTTGGGATAATATTTTTATAAGTACCAGTCTTCAGTTTCTCAGACTAAATCTAATTGAATATTCATGGTGTCCCCATTTTTTACAGAAATATTCTTGAGGGAATACGTTAACATAAACCATTCCCTCATACCAACACCGCTGTATTATTAAACTAGAAATTTGTCCATAGGACACTGATGCCCCCACTTCAGACTTTGTCACGGAATTTGAAAGAAAAGGGCCATTTTTGAAGTCATTTTTGCAACTCCCAAACGACTGAAGCGATTTACATGGCTATCGAACTTGACCAAGATATAATGGCCACACACATGTGTGAAGTTTGGTGTGGATTGGACAAATACTTTCCGAGAAGATGTCCGGATGTTCTAGATGTGCGGACGTACGTACGGACAAGGGCAACCCTATATGCCACCACTATGTGGGGGCATAAAAAGTCACTTTTTACAAACCATTGTGATAAACTATCACGCCTATGGAGCAAATGCTCTATTTCTCACAATGGTTTCAAAACTTCACAATTATAAAATTTACCTTTGCTAGTAAGTTCTGTTTTTCTGTAGATTTATTAAAAGAAGTTAAAATAGCTTATGAGGTAATGGGTTCAGGAGAATACCTTGTACTGCATACAATTGTTGGATATTCGAGAACAGCAGAGGGTAATAACAACAAGACAACTTCTTTTTTCATTAAGTATATTTTTACCTTCTTTGTATAATCATAAATAAATATACACAACAAGTAATATTCTTGTCTCAATATGTACAGATTCAGATCTCGTCTCACACACTCTGGCAGTAGGTTAAGATCGTTATCAAAAATGCAAGCTTGGCATCGGAATGTAGCATGATTGACTAGAGCTCCATGTATGAAGTGTTATACCTGGAGCTGTAAGTCAGATGATGTTTGCATGATACTAATGAGAACTCACTGTACTATGTGGGTGAACTATAAGGTCTTCTTAAAAACAGTTAGCATCCAGCTGAGACTTTGAATAAAACAGCATCTCATCTGAGTCACAAAATGTTCGACATTTTATTTTTGAGAACACTGATTCGAACTCCAGAAATTAAAAATATTTTTCTAAAAATTACATAAGATGTCAAATTTTCTCAACTGATACAAGAAATAAGATTCATTCCGAGTCTGAACTCTTTGAACTTTCTTCTTCAGCAATTCTGAAAATTCCTGAAAAATTTCCTTCATTTCTCTTGATCAAAAGCATGTTACAGACAGTTTGGATCCTGATGAAATGCTGAGTTACATCTCATTTGGATCCTAACTGCTTGTATATGTAATCACAAAATTGCCGCCAGCATTAAACAAATTATCTCCACCGATCTTACTGTCTGAGAGTAAATATGATAGAAAAATTGTGATGATTCTACAGAGATATAATATAAAGATTCGAAAATATTTACAGCATCCAAGAAACAGATCTACAATAAATTAAAACCACACTGTGGCCTTTAAAATCAAACTTAAAACCCTTGAAAGTCAATTACTGACCAAATGTTACTTTTCAACCCTCTATCTCATGAACATTTTACAAGAATTCATTTACTGATAGTATTATGAACAAGGGAATGTTTTAACATATCAGAAACTGTCAAATCAGACCGAGCAAACAGAGCAGACCCTGATCAGATGGAAGGAATCGACTTATCTGGGTCTACTCTGTTTGTAAAGGTGTGGAAAAAAATTCTGCATCAGGTAAAGGGTTAAGAAATACGAAAATGAAAAAAATACAGAAAAATTGTCAAAACCGTTTCAACTTTCAAAATAGCACTACAGTTGAAAACAGTATGGGCATTTATACATTATATTTACAGATTCCTTATGAGTCTATTTTCTCATGTAATGTAGCAAAAGTAAGAAAAGATGGACGGCACAATACAGACTAGTGATAACAAATGTATCGTCAGACAGCTAGTAAAATGTACTTTTCAACTTTAACTACAGAATTAAAAACCTACATCTAATTATCTCAGAAGAAACATTATATTCTTGTCAAGTATTATAAATATGTCAAGTTCTTGTCTAAATGATTTATGTTTATGAATGTTGATGAGAATAATGACAATGAGTTAACCCTTTAATTTACTCAACTGACTTTCATGTAAGAAATAACATTATCATGAATATAATTTAGATTCATTTTTATAATGGCATCAAACACAGGGAATTTTGGCCATGGTAGAAAATTTAGTCATATCTAATTAAGCAAACAAAGCAGACCCTGATCAGACTACATGAGCCATCTGATCTGGGACTTCTCTGTTTGCAAGGCGAAGAAAGGCACATATATAGAATAAAGGGTTAAGATAATTCGGATCTCAATGTTTAAAATGCTATATAGTTTGAATTTAAATGTTTTACCATCAAATGGATATATCATTAAAATTCAAACACATATTGTTGATAAAAGAGTGTGAAAAGAATTTCAGAACATGACAATGTGTGCAGCATAATAGAGGCTCGAATGACAAAACTGATAGACCATGTGTATGAACTAGGATGATTTTTTTTACAAAAAATGGAAAACTTTCACTTATTTGAACACATTGGTTTAGCTGCTTATTTCCCAGTTTGCTTCTCAACACAGAACAACAAAAGCACATTTCAGCTGATGTTTTCTCTCCTCCACACATCCACAGATATTCAAACAAGTTTTTATCTTCCACTACTTATGGAAGTATATCAACGTTTAATAATTTTCCCTGGTTTATGCCTCTTCAGTAGTTTTGACTTGCCCTCTTTTGCCAAGACATGGGAGAGCAACCTGCAAGTAGACAGGTTGGAGTTACTTCCCTTGACCAAAACATAAAAAGCCTTCCCGTTTTTCTACTCTACAGTTCTAGTATTTTTTCTATTATCTAAGTGAGGTGAGATATGGCTGCTTGTGAAACATTGAGGGGATTTTCTCCACTATTAAATATCACAATAAGAATTGTAGAAATAACATTGAAGGTTTGATGTTTTATTAAAAAAAATAATTGTTCTTCAATTTCTAGTCTGTGGCAAAAGTAAAAGCAAGTCTAACTGAAAAACACAAACCCAGGCAAGGAATTCCCTCACACATACTTCATACATTCAGTCCACAACATATCTGTAAGCTTTGAGCAGAAAGGAGGGAATAGAAAGGTTGTGCTTGCTACCAGAAATCAGTGCAAAAATTACAGAAGGGAGGTAACTGCAGCTTCACTATTACATCCACTGAGTAAGGACTACCTCCCCTCAATAGATCACAAGGGGTGCAACCAATAACATTTTTTCAACCCGTAACACATAATTTTTTCCCCTCTTTTCATCTTTGAAATCAAAGAAATAGGGGGGTAAAAATAGTAAAAACATTGGAATAGATTTAAAATAAATAGATTTAAATATTTCAAGTCAATAAATTATATAAATTATTCAGTTACTTCAATTAATCACAAATTATTTCAGAATCCTTTAACACATAAATGTCATAAATAAAATATATTACATGAACACATGTCACTGTACAGACATGGACGGAATGTGATGGACCTGTTACAAAGACTGGTGGCACAATATTCCTGTACACCCAGCTACATACAGGAAAAGTTTGAACACAGAACACAACTAGTTATTGCACTACAAAATCAACAAAATTTTCGTTTTATTTCCTGGTCTTTGTTTAGACTCGTTTTCAGCCAAGGCATAATTCCTTTTGTATATTTTTCACAACAACTGACTATTCCTCTTTCAATAAGGTTCCAATACAAAGCAGTCAGCCAAAGCTAAATGTTAGGCAACATACTGGGGGGAATATATATAGTCAAGCCAAGGGAGACCACTGCTGTTAGCCTATTCTATCCCCAATATAGGGGAGAATACTCACTGTCGCTGGGTGTCCAGCTGCTTTTGTTTGTAAATTTCGAGCTGGGTAGGTGGCAGCAGGGAGGCAATCTCCAGACTGTCACGAATTCGACATAAAATGTCATAATTTTCCTTGCCTCGCACCTGAAAAATAACAGAAAACCTGTTAAGATATAATATTCAAACAAGCTTTTTTTTATTATTTCAACAGTAATGCAAATAAAACTTAGATTAATAATGCAATGATCTTTAGATAAATCATTAAAATGTACAAATTTTACATTCAGGTTATGTTTTGACAAGAAATGTAGAATGACAGATTAAACGGCTGAGGTAGACAAGTAAGAAAATACACAATACAGTTAAGCAAGTAACGGATGTTCGATTACTTTATTCCATTGCAGGAAAGCACTTTCAAATTCGGAAACCTATAGCAGTTTATTACTAAAAATACCACTTTTGCAGTCAAACCCACCCATGCATTGCTGTTTTAAAGTGCCTTCCTGTCCCCCGATACACATTTAAATGGAACAGCCTTAAGCAAATATTTGAATGAAAGCAGAATTTTTTGTCTGCAACAATTGTTGTTTGCTTCAATTCTTCAACTTTCTCTCATTTCTTTGCAAAAATATTGTCAAAGTGTCAAACAGTCTGGATTCTGACGAGATGCTGCATTATGTGGCATCTCACCTGGATCCAGTGTTCGTGTAGGTAATCATGGTTTCGATGCGAGTGTACAGAGAATGATAGGAGCCATATAACCATGATCTGCTGTTTCATGGTGTGAAGGGAAAACTACTTACTGTGAGGGTGTAGGAGTCTGTCATGTCCTCCAATTTGCGCTTCTTGCCCCCAGCCGACACGGCGGTAATTTCTGTTCCAAATGTCAGTTTACCTAAGGGAATAAAAAGGCCATAAATTGTATATAAGTTGCAAAAAACTGCTACATACGTAACTAATTAAACTTTGTCTTGACAAAAATGAAGAGGCTAAACTTCAGATTATTTTTTCCTCTAGCACTGAATACATAGATCATCAACAATGCAAGGTACTTGTCTTACAAAATGTCAGTCTAGACCTCAAGACACAAGCCTATCATTGTGTTGTAATTAAATTGTAAACTCAGAGTTGGTCAATGTCAATTAGTTTGAGAATGTATGGAAAAGAAATGTTTGTTGAGACTCAAAGGAGACAAAGATTACATATGCTATTCACAATTGTGTACGCACCTTTCTTCTGTTGTTGTTTCATTGGGAAGCTGGCTGATTCATCAGCCTTCCTGTCTCTCCCTGGACAAGCACAAATACGGACCTCAACACAGCGTCGGCCCAAAACCTGGTTGCTGAAAGGAAATGAAATAAGAATTATTAATAAAATAATTTTTAACTTAAAGTTTAACTTGTTAAACACTCCATTTTCATGCATTTGCAAACAGAGTAGACCCAGATCAGACAGCTCCTATAGGTACTGTCTGATCAGGGTCTGCTGTTTGCTTTTGACATGATATAAATCTGATTCTATAGTTTTTGTCAATGAGAAAAAAAAACTTGAAAAGTTTACATTTAAAAACTTCAGCTAATAACTATTCATGCCATAATTTCTTACATGAATAATGAACAGGGAATGACTCTTAAGAATGACTCTTTGTTCCACCATATTTTCATTTGACTTTTTGAGAGCATTGACAGATGTATGACTCAACTAGGGACACTTACTCTTTTTCTAATGTGAACACAATCTGTAGTGGACGTCTGTTTGGGCCTCCTACACAGGAACCCAAGCACATGAACTGGAAGAGGTTGGTGACCCACTCCGACCCAGCCTGAGGCTGTTCCTGGGGAATGATGACGCTCTGGCGACTGGTGTATGGGTCTTCAACATACTTGGCCAGTTTGTGCTCACAGCGTACGAGGTGGTTGGGTGCAGGATGATCTGAAGAACAACAGATAGAAATATAATATGACGAAGGAAATGTAAAAACTCTCAAAAAATTAAAAATTAATTCAAGGACTCTTTTTTCATATTTCCTAGAAAACGTATACCATAGCGATTGAAAATCTTTGCTACAAAGTTAATTACTTCTGAAATTCTGAGAATTAATCCTAAGCCTGTACAAGCTTTCTGCCTTATTTTCCCACTGCTTTAACCAACCACATGTTTCTTTTAGATCACTTTCTTTATTCATAATTTAATTGCTATTGGCAGGTTCTACTGTGTTGCACATGCATATAAAACTATTTGTAGCCATTTAGAAGAGATCAACACAAAATACTACTTACTTTCGTTATTTTCTTTTGATGTGGCATGGTTGGGACACCGTTTAACGGCTTCCTGAACATGTTCAGGCTTCATGAAAATGGGCATACTTCTGATGACACAGCCGGGTGGTGGCTGACGAACACATTTGAATCTTACAGGACAAGTGGTGGCCATTCTAACATACAACTTCTTCAGCAATTCTGAGTACTGCAAAGAAACATGAAACTGTAAGAACTCCTGTCAGACTAACACAAGGACAATGGAGCGAGTGAGTGAGTTGGGTTTTAAGTCTGAACAACAGTATTTCAGTTAATTGCAGACGGCAACACAATGGATATTAACTGTAGTCCAAATATGACATTCTAGAATTTCTTTACTTAAATAATTAAATTCTACTTGTACTTCAACAAGTTTGTTTTTCAAGAAAGGGCTAGGTATAGTTGTATATTTAATCCAAAGTTTCCATATCACATGCATAGGGAGTGAATGAAGATTAACTAGCTGCAATTCATCATGGATTTATGAAAACATTGACGACACAAACTGTAGAATCTTGATCTGGATCTTCTCTGTTTGTAAAAGTATCAGATAAAGGGTTGCAAGAACTGGATACTTACTGTCCATGTGGTTGACTTTGTTTCTTTTGATGGTGTGGCGAAGGAAATCTCAAAGCCGTAATCCCCTGGGTAATTGGTGCTGAAAAACAGAGGAAACATGTTTGGTCAGCTGACATCACATATACTAAAGCTTGAAAATCTGTCCATCAGGGTCAAGGCTTTTGGACACTCGGTCAATAATTCTCAAAAACTTTAACAAAGCAACAGATGCAATAAGTGCATATTCAAATACTCTTATCTGGATATCTGCTAGAATGCATCGGTTAAGTGCACAGGGTATTGCAAACCGAGTAGACTTGTCTGGGTCTGCTGTGTTTGCTTTTGACATGATATAGACCCAATTATACTGTTTTTGTCAAAAGCAATTCCTTGAAAAGTTTACATTATAAAAGTTCAGCCAATGAATATTCATGATGCCTTTATTTCTTACATGAATACTGAACAGGGTATAGACCCAATTATACTGTTTTTGTCAAAAGCAATTCCTTGAAAAGTTTACATTATAAAAGTTCAGCCAATGAATATTCATGATGCCTTTATTTCTTACATGAATACTGAACAGGGCACGGGTTAAGACAAGGACCATTTTCTTAACTGTCTTTATATAGTTTTATTGTAGACTAATGGTATCTACCTATAGATATTTTTATGGCGTTATCAGACAAGTCTTATGTGACCCAGTTTACATAGTAAAAACACTTCACTAGACAGACAGATAAACTCCAAGAAGTTTGTATATCATTTGTCTTATCAACATAAGCTTTAAAGAAATGGGCATTACCCAGAATACCCATAAATTTAAAATAGCACCGCCCCACTTGAAAATGTCACTAAACCAGTGCAATGAAAATAGATCTCGTTTCCCAGCGCAAGCTTGATTCTCACCTATTGAATAGAGTTATTGATTGGAAAAAATCAATATCTTGGCAGATCACCAAGCCCGGGTTTCATTACCTAGTTTTATGTATTGGTATTGCGATTAAATGCTTGCAAGTTAATGGCTTGCTATTTTGTGGTTAAGAAAAGCTTGTCATGCAAGCTTATAATGGGAAACTCAGGTAACAGAAAAGAAATCAAATATTACAGTCTAGAGGCTCTGTATGTTATTCAGAGGCTGATAAACCTGACATTTATATAAAACTAAAAGGGCAGGAATATTCCTGGTGATAATCTTCATTAATGGAGACAATTAGATGCATACTTACTTTGATGGTACTGTTGGGATGGGAGATGACATGTTGGTGTGTGGTGAATATGGTGGAGGACTGGTGAGGGTCTGAAAACAGAAACAAAAACATATATAAATATCAAAGTCAGGTTTCATTCATTCTACAGTTTACCTTCTATTTACAGTTGGTACAAGTAAAAGATACCTAGAGCTGAACTTTTTGGTTAAATTTGCAAACAGAATGGAAAGACATCAAACTTTCTCATCATGATTTTCACTGTTCGATGCCAGGGAAGGTCGATTTGGACAAGAGATACATGTAGATGAAAGCTTGAACAGATAATTTTTCACTTTCAGAGCAGGATAAAAGTTGAGTACAGCTTCTATTTCAGCGAGATAAGCTACCTTTTAATTATCTAATTTGCCTTTGGTGACACATTGTCATCCCTTGCTAGATATATGTGTCCTTATCAATCATCGGAAACATATAAACCCTTTAAATGCTGAAAAAGTCCATTTATTTTACAGATTACCCTTTCAGTGTCCTAAGTTTATTCCAAATTTCAATACCTACTGAATATTTATGAACAAATATGGACGGTGGAACAATTTAATCACTGTTTGTTGTTCAAATTCCTCTAGCAAAAGAGAGCATAAATTATCTTTTTATCACAATAGTTTAAAAACTACACAATTCTAAAACTTTCCTTTTTGCTAGTAAATTCTCCTGTTCAGTAGATTCATTCAAAGAAGTAGGGTCTAAAAATAGCCCATGTGGGGATGGGTTAAACACTGATGGCCCATTCCACTACAGTCGTGCCTGTATTAAGCTACCTTATACTGACTGGACACAGGAATCTTAAGTTATAAAGCAGATGGTTGCTTAATGCAGGAAAAAAGTAATGCAGAAAGCTCCTGTAGGATCTTTCTGCATTACTTTTGACCTGCATTAAGCTACCACCTGCCTAACAGACCCTTTATATGACCCCTTTTTAATGGTCGCTTAAGACAGATTCTACTGTATTCAGCATTCAAAGAGTTTACAGATAATCTTCTATGACAAATTTGCTATTTCAAGCTGATCTCTTCGTACTTCTGTACGATTCAAGCAAACCTACATCAAAGAGAATACCCAAACACTTAGCTCTTTTTCTACTGGTGCATGTCGTGAAAGTCCTGAAAATTTAAATGCCTGTAAGGTATCTTAATGGCTATCAAATGGGGTCGTCAATATTTAATTGGCATCGGCTATAGGGAAAGACCAGGTATGGAGACGTAATCAATAACAGACAAAGCTACCGTTCAGTTCCCAATTATTTTATTCTTTTGTACCATGAAATCCTTCTCATTGTTTCTTCTTCCTACTGAACAAAAGGACTGGGTATTAATGGTGTAACTTAGGAATAGTACAGGATGTATCAGTGTCTTGAGTTATGTACACTTAAAGAAGTTAACAAACACTGAGACACTGCAAGTCAGTCTTATACCCTGACATAGTCCCACCCTGACATAGTTTGGACCCAGATAAGACCCCAGTCACTTGCCACCTACTGTGAATTCAATTTTTATCATACTGGTCTGTTTTTGAAACAAGGCCAAATCACTCATCTACTTTTAATTAATCCATTTTCATTTTGTGTCCCACATATATACTCACCCCCTCATTGTATGGACTGGAGGCAGTACTGCCGATGATGCTGGTCTGTGAGTCAGGGGACATGGAGGATGAAGAGGAGGTCTGACCAATGATTGGATTCAACTGAAAACAGCACAAAAAGTAATATTGTTAATTAAACTATCACTATCAATATATAGTCTTAACCCTTTCTTCAAGTTCATAGATACACCCTTGATCTATGATGTTTGTTTCTGAATGACCTGATCTATACACTATTTTGATCAGGAGCTTCTAAAGAATTCAACTTCCTAAACTAAACGACTTAAAATCTGTAAGAAAGTTTCACCAGCACATGTAGTCTGGCAGCCAAGGACAGGCTTATCTCAAAATCAACAAGTGATTAATGTTGTCAATTTGCATGAATGATCAACCCTGTAAAATAATCAGGTATTAGCCATAAACCTGCTGTGGAACACCACCGCTACAATTTGGACCTGGTGCAATACTAATTCTGATTTGATTTAAGATTTTGAGAATGTATTTACTGCGTGTCAAACAGCTTGGATCCTGATGAGACGCCCACTTACTTGGCATCTCATTTGAAGCCAAGCCCTTTGCAATTGTGAGTCAAGTGGCAGATTGTATGATTATGGTTAATTTCTTTCAGTAGAAATCTCTGGGCTTGCTTTCCAATCATGTCACTACGTTTTCTTCTAATTGCATTAAATTTCTTCTGTTGTGATATCAGTCTTGAAGCAGACTATCAATCTCCAAATGAAGGAACGATGTCAACCCAGTGAAAATCCATTAACAGAGGATAATGATTATCGTTTTCTTCATTACATCCTGTTCACACTCCCAGAATGCAATCTCCTCAGGTGCTTTGATATACTGGTATCGTGACAGAAATGAAAGGAAACTGGAAAATCTGAACAGAAATGCAATGTGCCGATGTGCCTCACCGAAGTGATCAAACAAATGAATAGAAAGAAAATTCAAAGCAGCACCAAATTACAAATACAATACTTCCTTTCATGAATTTTTGCTAAAGAATTGGTAACTTTTTGGGCAGGTGACTGCTTAATGCAGGGTGAAAGTCATGCAGAAAGCTCTTAGAGGAGCTTTCTGCATGACTTTCAACCTACATTGAGCTGCCAGTAATAATAGTTTTAGATTTCCGGTTATTGAGCGTTTACTGCATGCATCTACTGTACCAAAGTCTCACCAGTCTAAAGTCATCCATATCGAGTTCAATGTAAGTAACTTCCTCTGTATTCCACATTGAATTGTTCACAATCATTTTCCCTCTCACACACTGAGCCTATTGACCTGTATAGTATAGACTCAACCAGCCAAATAAACTGTCTTTGACCACTGTGACTGAGCAAGCACCACCAAAATATCACTATAAATATTGGCTGGCCAGTCTGGCAGATGTGTCAATATTTGTGTCTGATCAATTAAAATGACAGAAGACCAGCACACCTTTCAGGTGTATTGAGACTGGAGGCTGGTGTCAATGGACATGTATATGGCTCAAGTCGATTTAGCACTGGCTACAGGAGAGGCCAATTATTGATGTATCAGTTTGTCTTCAGCTATTGATGCTACTTTTCTACCCCACTGGCTGCAGGTGTTGCCAAAGTTGTCGAAGTTTTCCTGATCAGACTAACCATTGGTGACTGGTCAACAGTTGAACAATATTGGGGGACTTATTGTAACTATCCTTTTTGTTGCTAAAAACATTTTCTCTGCTGATTTTTATGATCAGAATTTGATGGAAAACTCCCTAACCTTACTGTAACAAAAGAAGAAAACAAACCTGGAAATCCATATGGACAACAGAAACATTTTTGAGATTGTCACATGGATCAATATCTAAGCCAGCAATCCGCTTACTGCATTCATACCATGTATTTCACACCTAGCTAGATAGAAAAACCAAGCAAACGCTGTGTGATAGATGTCTTTTACCTGTAATTCCCTTCCTAATCACAGACTGTAAGCCATTATTCAATCTACTATCAGATTAGCCCTCAGTGTAGATCTAGATGACTAGACAAGTTGAGTGAGTGAGTTGGGTTTTACGTCCGACCAACAGTATTTCAGTTATTTGCAGACAAGTTTAACTAGATTTAACCCTTTACCTCAGGGTTGTAAGAAATGACCTAGATGAAAATTTTAAATGGTATATGAATATGGATTTGTTTGCCACAGTAGAAGCTATAGACTCAGGTCTGATCTGGGTCTACTCTTTTAAGGTAAAGGGTTAATAGAAGTACTGCCTACCGAATATATGACTTAACTTCGTACCTCCATTGTTGAATATTCATAAATCCCCCATGACCTTAGACAATGTGCCCATCTGCTCCACATATAGATCTACAGTTAAGTAGTTTAGCTACATGTATCTCTGAACTGATAACAAACCGTCTGATTTACATAGGTAGATAGATAACCGATTTGACATCCTAGCTTTTATGCCAAGATACCCATGGATGTGTTCATTGTCGACTGAGTAAGTGATGGAGTTAGTGACACATCATACCTCCAACATCCCAAAACCTCTAAACATTCAAATTTTTTCTTTAACAAAACAATATCAACTGACCACACCTTTAAGACTGAATTTTAACCCTTTCCTTCATTTCATGCATTTGCAAACAGAGCAGACTCCGATCAGACAACCCTTGCGCTTCCAAACCAAGCCATAAATATATAAACATCATAAAATGAGTGTATAATTATAATTTGAAATAAGGAAGGTAAACTACATACAATTGAAATAAACAATGCACACAACTGTTATAACATATATTGACTGGAAGATCAATTTCTTCTAGTGAACCTCTTAAGTGTTTATGTCACCTTTGCCTGACAGAAAATCAAAGCAACAACCGAGTCAACAATTATCAGCATTGCACAAATTGACAGGCGAGGCCTGGCCTTCTTGACAGGTCAGCCACTAATCATGATAACAACTTAATTGACACCATGAACCATCAGCTACAGCAGGTGCTTTGTTACAGTGACTAGAGAAAGGTCAAAGCTGGAAAGTCAAAAGCCTAAGAATATAGTTCTTAAATTTTGAACAGTAAAGTTCATCTAGTATGAAAGAATGAATGAATGAATGGTGTTTTACGGCCCATCGACACTGATGGTCATATAGAGCCGTAGTATGAAAGAGATCTGATACGCTAAAAAGTTAAAAACACTTAGGAATTGCAAAGAGTGTCTGAGTCTGAGTTTATATTACATGTACAAATGTATTTGGAAATGCTGTTTTTTTCCTACAGTTAATTCCAAGCTATGAGTAGCTATATTCAATGCAGTCTGTACAATAAATGTAGAGAAATCTTATGATGTATAATCATCCTAAACAAAACAGTGACATTATGAATATTAATTAGATATGATTTCTGTAATGATTGACACATGAGCAAGGACATTTTTGGCAAAAACTGTAAAGTGAGCTCTATATTGTAAGTAAACAGCAGAACCTAATCAGAGAACTCTTACAGGAGCTGTCTAATGTGGGTCTACGCTGTTTGTAAAGCCATAGAAAGGCATATTTATGGAGGAAAGGGTTAAACAGCATATTGAGCCCTGGCATTATTGATTACTCCTTAACTGATACTGCTATCAAAGACCAATTGTTGTATGAAATTGCTGTAACCATGTAGGACAACTATAAAAAGACATAAGTGGCTGCCCTGTTTGATGACCTGTCATATTCCTAATTTCTTTTTCAATAAATTGCAGTATAACTAAAAAAGAGTCTATGACAAGACATATGCAATTTCATTTCATTTAGTATAATATTAACATTAAATTAATTTCATTTAAACTAAATACTGTAAAACTATATCAATTTCATTCTGTCTAAATATTGTAGCTATTTAATTCTTTTTTTTTTAAAAATTGTAAAATTTAATGTCAACATGAAGAATACATTTTCAACTAATAAAGCTCACTGATACACTAAAACTATTCATTATCATGTGATTTATTAAGATATAAACTGACATTGTTTTAAATCTATTTTCTTAACAAGTAACATTTCAATGTTCCTTTAGATGTGAGCTATCTAGAGTAATTGCTCAAGTTTGAACATAGTCCAAGAACCAACCAATGAAAAGTTCCACTTACCCGATAGGTTGTGAATCCAGTTCTCTCAAACTTTATCATGATTAAATATTGAAATAAAGTGGACGGAATGCAGAAATAAAATTTGAGAAACGTGTAAAACAATAAATAAAACTACAGTCTATTCCTTTTTCTTGAACATTCAATCTGAATTCTACAATTAAACTAAATAATATCACGGAGCTAGTGTCGCAGAACAAGCCCGATCATGTGCCGCTTAAGTTCTGTTCTAACAATTCCAGTTGTCATGGGCATGATCGAACACGATTGGTGATCAATACTTGTCCAATCACATTCAAGTCGTAATTATCATAAAAGGTCAGATAGAGTAAGTATGTAGGTAAATTTTCTATCGGTACCAGGGGTAGGTACACCTTGAAAGTTTAAACCTTGGTTTATGTTGTGTACTGGAAATTTATTGGTGACACTAAAACCGTCACAGCATTGGGTTTTACCTGTACAGGAATTATTTAACCTTTTAGCTCTGGATGAATTTAGGATTAATTTTGCTTTGCTAACGATTTATATCCAGATAACATGCCAAAATAAACTCAGCATCAACTGCTTGACATACCAATGTTTCTGACAATAAATATAAAGAAAAAATCAACTTTGGGCATTAAAGCAGACGACAACTACAGGGCTTTAGCAGTCTGCATGTTAAGAAATTGTTGTCTGCTATAAGTGAGTTTTCTCTGTTGTGAACAGTGAAAAACAGTCTGAATCATGACGAGGTGCTGAGTTATTTAGAGCCTCATCTGGATCCAAACTGTTTGCATAGGTAATCACTACTAGCTAGCTAAGAGTTTCAACTAAGCTGTTTATGAATGACAATTGAGCGTCCCCTGTTACCATGACAATAACGGTGTGTGTACAGAGCTATATTTAGTTTAAACTCTGTCAACAGTTAACAGGCAGTTATCTACTTCTCTGTATTACATGGAAGGCTAAATTTGAATTCGATATCATATTTGCTTGGTCTGCCTGGTCCTTGAAAAATTACTGAAGCATTTCTTTTTACATGGCTTTGGTATTCATTTAACAGGAATGACAAATGCGTATTATTTTATTGGATTCATTTTTCCAATACACAAAATAATAAATGGGGTAGCTTTTGACAGGTGAAAAAATCAATAGTGTCCCATGAATTTTATGATTTTTGAATTGGTTATGCCCAAGGCATATTGACTAGAGGGCATTGATCAGTTTGCACTGCTGAAGTATTGTTCAAATAGCAGTCTTTGAACTCAGTAATTCTACTCAGCGAGACTTTAGTTACAAGACTTTGTAGATTCTGAATTCTTAATTTTTAAACTCTTTGCACCCGAAGTAGTAAAATTTTATTTTTGTCGGATGCAATTCTCCAAGTCGTTGGTTTTATGTTTTATCACATTTTTCCTACAAAAATAAGACAAAGGTCAAACGTCCTGATGAGATACATTTAACGAAGTAACTCTGCATATCAACTGGATCCTCAATGAGATTTAAAACAGACATTTTTTTAGCAACAGAAGGGCTACTGCAACTATACATATAAAATAGAATACAGTAAACCCTCTCTAAACTAGAATTCTAGAAAAAGAATTTATATACTTGGCTAATAATGCAGGGTGAAAGTTATGCAGAAAGCTCCTAAAGAAGCTTCTGCATGACTTTTACCTTGCATTAAATTGCCACCTGTCTCCAAGAGCAATATTTATACTAAACTTGAGGGATTCAATTGTATCAGAAAGTTCCTATCTTCGGCAATGATACATTAAAACATATACTATCAGGATGTTATTATCTTCCATATATATATATGATTTTTTTTTGCAAGATTGATTGTTTTCCACTTCTTTTCAAACAAAATGGAGATAACATTGTCCAGACTGATTAATTCACTTTCAAAACAAAACTGTCCACACTGAAAGTGGATTACATCACCAGTTATGTGGCCCTGGGCAAAACACAAATAAAGAATTAGTCCAAATTAATCCCCATTGTAAACTTTGGCTTGTGAAAGATAGCCAGATTAAATTCTTCACACTCGAGTGTTCCTTCTCACCCTTATGCCTGTATCTCCTTAAGAGCTTTTGCAGTACACAAGTTTACAACAGTTTAATCATGGATTGATGGCATATTTATAACACAATTATCTGTTTATGATCTGACATTATATAAGAATGTCTTCACACACAAATGAAGATCCTATGTCATCTATACAATCAGCCCAATTTGAGGTGTCACACACTACATTGTATATGCAAACATTCAGGACAATATTGCAATTTGAAGGGCAATACAATGGAAGGGAATGCAATTTAAAACAGTTTTGTCAATTTTGCTAAGAAAACACCAAACAACGCCCACTGTGCTGACAAAGATGGCAAATGCACATGTATTAAGATGGACAGAATGTACCTAGACTGGTAAATAAATTGACAGCAGCTTTCAGGAAAGTGCTAATTCTGTGAACAACTCCATAAACCTGTCAGGCTTCTTTACCACTAGAGCTGGCGGTGCATTTGGGATTAACTATATAATATTAAAAGTTTGGGTCCAGATGAGATGCTGAGTAACATTTTTGAAAATATTTAAAGAGAATATTTTTCAATGAGGCAACAGTCATGTGACCAATTTTTCAGATAATTACTTAGATGTTTATCAGAAAACTGAGTGTAGTCTTGACAGAATCTTGACAAGGGTCTTAGTTTTTTGCAACAGTTACTGCTAACCTCCCTGGAGAATGCTAGATTGAAACAGACCCTCTCAACCTAGACCTACCAAAATATCTACAACAACCCATACACATTTAAGTTTTTAAAGCTTGAAAACATCCCAAGTTTTCTCCCTTTGTACCAAAAATGGTACACAGAATGTCTGTCTGGACTACATGATTGTGGTAGATTGGATTACTGAAAATAGTAAGCCAGAGTTAACAAGATGTGTTTGTGAACACTATGCCCCGGCCAATTTGACCCTGAATGATGACCTTGACCTTAACATGTCACCCCTCAAAATGTGCAGCTTCATGAGATACACATGCATGTCAAATTTGACATGTTACCCCTAAAAATGTGCAGCTTTATGAGACACATATGCCTGTCTCTATCTGTACTGGCTAAATGTTAAAGTTAGTGACAAACAAACAGGCAGGGCAAAAACAAATAGGGGGGGGGGGGGGAATAAAAATTATTCTCTGCTACATGTATATTTTTTTTTTCAATAATTGTCAAAGGTTTGGATCCTTATCAGATGCAAAGTTACACCGTGTCTAATATGGATCCTATTAGGAAAAGGTTATTGAGAATTTGCCTATAGTATGTTGGGTTACCATATGTGGAAATAGAGGAGTGGAGTGAAAGCCCTGTAAAATCTGAAACATAAACCAAATACATGTACTCACCAAGTCTGAGATAGAGTCATTCTGTATCCTGAACTTGTCAATATGAAGAGAAGTTCCTTCGTCACTATCATCGTAGCTATACTCCAGTTCCCTAGCATTGATCTGGGTATACTCTCTACAAAGCAAAAGATAGAGTAATGTTTTAATTTTGTAACAGTGAGATTTATGCAACTGAAATACCAAGAATGCTGCGATTTGGAATGGAACATTTATAAAACTTAAGTTGTTCATTGTTCATGTAAGAAATAATGATATCATGAACATAAATTAATGAATTTGAAGCACATTTTCGACCTTACACAAACTGTAGTTCAGATCTATACTTGGTCATCAAGCAAAAAGAACAGACAGCTCCTGTAGAAGCCATCGGACCTGGGTCTACTCAGTTTCTAAAGACATGAAAAGGTGTAGATTAAGATTCAGCAGTCTTCTAATAAAAGGTTACAGTAAGATGCCGAGGGAAAGGGTAAAAAAAGAGTTCTAAATTGCGATATATGCAACTAAAGTAGTTCTAAGACTTACCCATTTTCTGTGACCTCTCCCAATGTGTTCCAGAGGTATTCAAAGGTTTCTTGTGACATGGGTGCGTTGGGTGGGGTGGAAAACTGATGAGGAGGAGTGGCAGTGATCTGAGACATTTTTGGTAGACCTAAGCTACCAAATCTGAAAAGAAAGACAGTACAATTAGCAATGTTATGGTATAATGGCATGTTAAAGAAACCTTTACCTCATGAATATCCAGACTGAACGCATTAGATTAATCTAATGGGTCATAAACACAGAGAGGTTAGGGCAGAAACTCTGGAATCAGATCTATATCGTTTCATTTAAACAAACAGGAGACCCAGGTCACGTGTCTCTAACAGGATCTATACAGTATAGAAACTTTGCAAAATAAAGAACACAATACTAACCATGGTCAGTGGCACTGACCTGCTTCTACTTGTAATGGGGAATTCCAAAGTACTTCACTAGGCTAGCTACATACATCATGTAAATGGATTCTCATGAATATGGGATGTGTGGGAAAATAACACCTAAACTGTCAAATGCTGAGCCACTATTGAACTCGACAATCCAACACCTCCTGATCAATACATAAATATTACATGTCTTACTATTCACGTCGATAGACTGGGGATAATCGTTTATTACAAGGTCATGCAATGTGATCAGTATCATGGCCAATTATGCACTGCTTGATTGACACTGTTTGCCACTTAACCCATTATAATGCAATCAGCTGTTCTTTACTGAAATTGTCTGCTAAATTCCTAATACATGCATAGCCGTTTATATTTCTAATAACCATTAGATTAAAAGCAAATAAAGTGGTAATAATATGCTAGCATAATGTAAATATACATGTAATCAAGTGACTAGCTACACACAAAGAGTCAGTGACCACGAGTAGTGTCTGTCATTGTGTTACTAACAGTTATTCATATGTTCAGACAAAAAGATCAGAAAGATACTATAACGACATTGCGGTTATAGAATTCTTTAGTCACAGTACAAATAGTCACATGAATACTGTGTTTTTGTGTTTTCTACATTAGAGTCAAATCCAGCCAATCTGAACTTACACAGGGGAACTATAGTATTAACTGAAAAGCAATAAGTACTGATGGACCAGACTACCTATCATAACAACAAATATGCACTGGCAAATTAACTGCCACTTATTTCAGAGGATCTGTCGCTTCAATGGAGACTTGAATTAAAGTTAGCCTGAGGGTACAGTTAAAGTGTTATCTAACATAATCTATTAGCAAAGCTGTTGAAGGTATAAATAAAAGATTGGTAATGCAATTATTTATAACAGAAATGTGTATTGTCAAAATTTTGGTAACCTTATCAAATGAATCACTGAAAACAATTACCGGTAGCATTTTTTAGTGTAAATCTGGCTTTGTTTATAATCTATAAATATCCTCCCAATTTCTTGAAAATAAATGTCGAAGATGTTGTTAAGATGTCAGAATCATAATGAGTGATACGTAAAGTCCCATGACAACCTTGCAATGCACCTTTTGCATGTTAACCCATTATACCATAAATATTTATGTATATATTGATTATTAATTAGCTTAATAATTGTTATAGCATAAGAACAAGCAAAGTTTTGACCTTGGCAGAAACTTTGGAACTAGACTTAGCGATACTTTATTCTGTAAGCATATGCTTACTTTATGCCTTAAGAAAACAGTAGACCCTAATCAGACGGTCCTATAAAGGGGCAGTCTAATCCAGGTCTACTCTGTTTGCAAATGCATAGAAAGGTGTATATAAGAAGCAACAGGTTAAAACTGAAATTAACAGGGGTATCCATTAACAAGAGTACTGATAACTTCTCTATGACAATCTCCTGATCAGGCCACTGATCTTGCAAATAGCAAAACACCGAAAGTGAGACGTAACCTGCAAGATCATGCCTAGGAGTAAACGTAACTTCAGGGCTTCAGTGTAGCGTTTGCACATCTATACAACACAAGATATATCGGTTAAATTTGATAAATATACGGTTTACGTCACTATCGCAACTTGTATACCAGCCGAATCAAATATCAATGCAGCAATACGAACTAAAATAAACTGATCCGAATCACAACACTTCACAAATCCGCCATTTTGGTGCATAACTTTCACTACCGGTCACTACCGTTTATCGTCAATCGGTGAATTCCTAAATGAAATCGCTAACGAAACAGTTGTGAACAAGCCACATCATTTACCCGTTGACAAGTCTGTTAGAAGACAAGATACAGGAGACCAATTCCATCAAGACATACTAACATTGTAAACTGACAGCCATTCCAAAACATCAACACACGTGGTTATAGGCTAAATAAAGGCGTAGTGATACAACACGCGCCAAACACGTTCCAACATCCGCGACGGTGAATATTTTATCGGTAGAATAATCAAAGGTTTTAACTTACCCCTGTCCTAACCAAGGGCCTACAGGACTTCCACAAGTATCTGCTTCAACTTTCAAAACCATTTTTAGAATAACCACAATTTTTGTAATCGAACTGTTTCTCTCAGGTATTTATATCATGAAGTGAAAGGGATTAGCTCGTCAGCCAATCGCAGCCAGCCGGGAATTTACAGTTTGTATGGTGAACACCGCTATAGCGGACAAGCAAACAATGGCCTGTCTTACCTTTGAGGGGGCCGAACCCCAATTATCCAACAAGTCAAGGGACTGATTAGACTGATCAAATTACCGTTGTGCATTTTAGATAAAAAAAAGACGACCGCTAGAGTTTTTAAAGTGGTCATGATCGTAGTTCATGATTTGCAGCATCAGCATTTCTAAGACTAATGGCGGTGAAATCAACCATGAATAGTTTCTACATGGCATTCTTTAAAACTGAACAGGCTTAAGAACTCTGATTTTATGGAAGATGAACTTTTCAGAAGCATTCAGACAGTCGAAAAAACAATGCAAAATATCGTCGAATGGAAGATATGTGGTGAGGAAGATCCATTCCTCTTTCCAACATTATAGATTTCCATGTAGATTTAGATCAGCCCTTTGAAAACCAAATAAAAAACATATTTTTTAATGTCTGCCATACCTGTAACTTCTTGCTTCCTCAGGTGATTCTGATTTAGTTTTAATAACCATTTCAAAATTTCTTAATAATTTGGATCTAGAAACTAAATTATCCCAAGATTGTTCTTCAAATGATTGATGAAGATGACCAAAGCTGTGCATATTTATATTTTAATATAACTTTGCATGTATCACTTTTTCATGACACAGATAGTAGTGAAATGTGACACCAATAATTGTTTGTACTTTAGTTGCAAACATGGTGTAATTAGTGTAATGTTTTGTTTTCTTATTGAAATACACTATTTACTCAATGATTGACACAAGTTAATTAAGTTATATAATTGCATACATAATTAGTTTATGTTGACTGTAGAGTGATCTGTGTAAATGTCGGTTAACACAAAGTCTTACTTCATAGGTATACCTTTTAATGCCTTTGCAAACAGAATAGATCTAGATACAGATCAGAAGGCATATGGGAATATTCCCTTTTGTTCCAAAGCCATTTTGAAAACTAAGTGAACTCGTATACATATAGATCCATATTATTTCTTATATTGAATATATTCATGGAGTAATGACAATATGAAAAGGGTGAGCTCCAAAATGGGATTAATATTATATTTAATAACTTTTTTTTTTTTTAACCCTTGCCATCATGAATATGTATGTCAGAAATAAAGATGTCATGAATATGACTGTTAGTATTCTATTTCATGTTATGTACACTTTTTACCGAAATAAATCTAATCTATCTATTTTGTAAAATCAAATCTGTAATAAGCATTAAGCAAGCAAATCGGACCCTGAACTGATCGACAGCTCCTACAGGAGCCATTTGATCTACGTCTACTCCGTTTGCAAAGGCAAACAGGAGCCACATATATAACAATTTGGATCCAGATGTCAGAGATGTTTAATGGCTTTGCAAACAGAGTAGACCCAGATCAGTGTCTACTCTATTTGCTTAACCCTTTCCTTTATCTAAACACCTTTTCATGTATTTGCAGACAGTAGACACAGATCAGATGACTCCTATAGGAGCCCTTTGATCAGGGTCTGCTCTGTTTGCTTATATAGGAATTTATAAATGTGATTATATACTAGCTGTTTCCACAGTCAGCAGTGAAAAAGTCCTTTTCCCATGTTCCATTTTATTGATTCTGACATGAATATTTATGAGGTACAGAAATATTAAACGGGGGGAAAGGGTTAAGAATTTGTATAGGTCTGGTTTCTCACTGATTCTGCCATGACCAAAAATTTCTTTACATACATTATTTCTACATGAATATTGATGTGGTAAAGGGTTAAAAATATTTTGTTACCAACTAAATGTGTTATCCACTTTAAATGTATGATCATTATCATAATGAGCTATAATTTTCAGGCATCAGCAATCGGTTTTAGATTGGTTGTACGAGACATTGCTACATTGCAGATTCAGAAGCTATATGCATGTGTGGATGACATTCAGCAAATAGAGGTACACCCATTACTTTATGAATATTCATGCGAGACTGTATATTATGAATACTAATTGCTTAATTCTCATTTTAAAGATGTAAAATAAGTAAATTTATTGCCATGGCAGTAAAGATTCAGACCTGTAGAGTATAAGGAAAGAGACCCTGATTTGACATCTCCTACTGGAACTTTTCATGCTGATCTTCTGTGCAAAGGCATAAAAAGGCTGATAGAGCTACAAGCATATTCTGCACTTGCAGTGTAGAATCGGTCCTTAATATTTGTCAATTGTCAGAAATTTTTAAAATTTCAGGTAAACTATTTTGTTTACGGTTATTGCAGACAGGTTCCATTTATCTGGATGATCTTGGTTTACTCTGTTTTCGAGGTAATTATCCCATTGCTGTACTCTCTTCCACCCCTCCCACCATACTCTCTTCCACCCCTCCCATCATACCTGATACCTGAGTTACAGAATAATGTTTTGATTTCAGTGGTCAGCAGACTCACAGTTCCTGCTATGCTGTATGTTCAAAAGAGGCATTGTCCAGGTAAATATTAACCTTTCCACCTGGGACATGTATGTATTATCATTTGCAAACCATTATGACCCAGATCAGAGGTTTCCTAGATAATGCAGGGTAAAAATCATGAAAAAGCTCCACTATAGGAGCTTTTTTCATGACTTTCACTCTGCAATAAGCAGCCACCTGCTTAAAAGTATCTAAATTCTCCTCTACTAGAATTGCGGTTGAGAAGGGTTTTACTGTATAAAGTTTTTTTTACAGATCTTGATACTGATCTATTGACATATTTCACTATGTAATTAGCCATCTTGATTATTCAGATAGCAATTGGCTTAATTGAAATTGCTATAAATTTAAATGAAAAACTGCATTATAAAATTTTATGTGTTTGATAAAACTTAATCTTTTCTTTGAAAATTATTTAAAGGGACCAAATTATTAGGGACCCATATTGATAAAGCCCTTTGATCTCCCATGGCCCTTGATTGCATAGAACCACCCATATTGACTTCTGTGAGATGAGAACATCACACTTTTCCCCTAGCTTTTCCTCAAACCAGCTGGAGATAATTCATCTTTTAGACCACCATTACCTATGGGGTCTTTAGCTTAGTCAACACTGTAGGTTATTGTACTTTAGCTGAAGTCTTTCTGTTAATCTACATTAATCCATCCACTAACCAATCAGCTAATCTTTAGATCTTGCTTTAAATAGTGAGTAATACCTTGGCCTATTAGAGGATTAAGTGGATTAATAAATCTCACCTGTGTTTTAATGTACAGAGCAAACCTACCATTAACACAATGCTGTTTGTCACAGGGCGTATAGTAACATACAGTATATAGAAAATGAAAGTAGATTACTGCATACTGTATGCCAATGATTGTGGTATTCTGTAGGAATTCACTTCCTGCTGTCAAACCTTATTTGATGTTTTACAAGTTTGCAATATTTTACCCTTTGATGTTAACACAAGTAATAGAGAGCAAATATGACCAAATGTTGACTTTGTCAAATTCTTTTGCAAGCATATGTTATTAACTATACTGCTACTTATTCAAACATTCAATATTGTTAGCTTCAGATTATTGCAGAAAAAACAAAATATCAAAATGTGTTTTGTACAAACAATTTCTAGAAGTAAATGTATTTAAATAATCATTTAAAGTATTTTCGCAATTTAGAACAGGTTCTTTTGTGTACTCAAATTTGATGAAAGTAGAGTAAAATTTGCTACCTATGCAAATTCCTTAAGTTCAGTTTTTATTCAATTGTGATGAATTGTTGTTTATGAATACATGTAATTGTTCAAGTATCAGATGAAATTTATGTAGAAGTATTGTTAGTTTGTTACTGTGTGTTTTATTGACCACAGGTGAAAGTTTTTATTGATAAAAACTATTGAATATGATTTTTTTTGTATCTGTAATTGCATGTGAAAGTGCTAGATAAACAAACCTTTTATTGGTCTTAATTGAGTCAACACTGGGATGCTGTGTGGCTGAATAAATTAACAGTTAGATCAAGAATATTGATTAACCCATTAATCCAATCCATATATTCACATTTTTACGCCTTTATAAACAGAGTAGATGTAGATGATCAGAAGGGGTCAAGGACTGTAATAGGAGCCGTCTGATCAGAAGGGGTCAAGGACTGTAATAGGAGCCGTCTGATCAGGATCTTCTCTGTTTGCTTTTGAAATTACATGTATATAGATCTGATTCCTACAGGAGCTGTCTGATCTCGGTCTACTTTGTTTGCAAAAACAATCTGCATTGGCTCTCGTATCCATTATACATGTTAAATCTATTCTGATATTGTCATTACAGTAAAATCTCTATAACAGTCACTAAATTATGTTAATTAGTTGGTATTTAGGGAAGATTGCTGCTTAAAGCAAGGTGAAAGTAAAACATAGCGCTCCTATAGGAGCGTTCTGTTTTACTTTCACCTTGCTTTAAGCAGTCACCTGCCTTTAACACAAAGTACTTGATGCAATTTAGTGGCTGTTATAGAGTGGGTGTACTGTATTTCTCTCATGAATATTCAAAGAGTAAATGGTTTACCCTTTACCTGATGAATGTTCCTGTTAGAAGTAATCACATCATGAATATATCTTTGCTGAAGCTTGAGAATGGTCTGTGTATGTGTTTTGGCCAATGAACTGCAGAATTAAGATTTATATAATATAATTCCATAAGCAAATGGGTCAACTCTGTTTGCATGTCATCAATAACAATCTCCAATCAGGTAAAGGGTTAAAATTAAAACTCGTTTCCAGCAAATATAAATATGGAAAATGAGGAAATTGGCAGTGCAACAAGATCCAAATCAGAGGAGCTCTGATTTGGTCTGAACTATTCTGTAAAGGATTGTATGGACAATTTCACTTTGAAAATTAGCATTATAGAGGTGACTAAATGCTGTTTGATTTAAAGACATTGATTTATGGCATAAATTGTATAAACTTTAAACTGCCAGAAGATTCCTATTAGATTGGTGACAAGTGTGACAGTAATGTAAACATTACACCATATCCAGAATAAATGTCAAAACAACCTTCTCTATTGTTACTCTTGATTGAAGTCACACTCTCTAAAAGACAGTGAAAATACAGATTAATTGGATTAACAGATTAATGCCAGTAACATAATTTTTAACCGTAATCATAGGTTTGTTTTGTTCTGGTTAATATTAAAATAGTTTTTCTTGATATTACACCTCTAGCAATTTAGTTAATATAAGTAGAGTACGCAACCAATCAGGTCTACATTTTGTGCTGGCATTAACCCATTACTCCATAAATATGCCATTCTATGCCTTTGCAAACTGAGTAGACCCAGATCAGACAGTTCCTGTAGGAACCATCTGATCAGGGTCTGCTCTGTTTGCTTATGATATAATATAGATCTATATGATTCAACCAAATCCTGTGTCCATGTGTTGTTATAAAAGTAAATCTAATAAATATTCATGATGTCATTATTTCTTACATAAATATTCATGGAGGAAAGACTTATGCTTTTACTCCATGAATGTAACAAATAAGGACATCATTGATATTAATGATTTGAATATTTATAGTGGAATATATGAACAAGGGAATTTTTGACTAGAACACTATTTTAGAGTGAGTTAACAAGTACTTAACCCTTATCTCATGAATATTCATGGCAGAAATACTGACATAATGAATCTTATGATTTTTATAATGGCATATGGACCCAGGCATTTATAATTGGCAGACACTGTAGAATCAGCTCTATGAGTATGAGCACACAGAGTAGACATTGATCAGACAGCTTTTAGAGACAATTCTAAAGACTAGTCACAACATATGGTTTGGGGAAGAAATGGCAATTTCAGTATTTAAATAGTGATGCACCTTTATCTATGATTGCTCTGTTGTAAAGCTGAATAAATAATTTTTTTACTATTTTGATTTTTTTAAACCCTTTATTCCATGAGTATTTATGTAAGAAATAATGATATCATGAATAATTTTTAGATTAATTGTTATAATAGCACAGGAACTTTTGGCCATGGCATAAACTGTACTAGAATCATATTTATATTATAGCATTTATAAGCAAACGGTGCAGACCCAAATCAGACAGCTCCTATAGGAGCCGTCTGATCTGGGTCTACTCTGTTTCACAGTTTGCAAAGGCGTAGAAAGGCGTATCTGGAGTAAAGGGCTAAATAATTATGCAGCTTTATGATTGCTCTGTTGTAAAGCTGAATAAATGAATTTGGTACCATTTTAGATTGACATACACCTGGTATCACTTGCTGATCCTTCAGGGGCCATTGGATCAGGGTCTGCCCTATTTGCACAAGTTTGTCTGTCGGGAATTAGGCTGAGATAATGCTTTGACTTCTTTCTCAGAAAATCTGACAGGCTTCCAATATGATACTTTATATTTCACACTTAAGAGGTTTTTCTGTTTGAAGTGGCTGTCCTGACATTTCTTGCAGGTAATATTGATTGGTTTCAAGATAGGAATATTAATCAGAACACAAGGGTTGGTGATTTGCCTGGCAGCGTTCTACACAATAAGTTTATCTGGAGTCAATGAAATGAAATCCAGAGGAATGAATTAAGCCCTTTACTAGGTGAATATCCCTAAGGACCCTTTCTACACTTTTGCAGAGTAGACCCAGATCAGATGGCTACTGTAGAAGCCATCTAATCAGGGTCTACTCTGTCTGGAAAAGCGTAAAAATGTATCTATACGGTCAAAGGTTAAACAGACAACATTGACCTGTATATCAATGCACCTTTCTACACCTTTGCAAACAATGTTGACCCAGATCAGACAGTTCCAACAGGGTCTACTGTATTTGCTTATGACCTGATATAGATAGATCTGATTCTACAGTTTCTGCCATGGCTATATATATTCCTTTGTTCATGTGCCATTATAAAAAATAATCTAAATGAAAGTAATTTTCATGATGTCATTCTTTTTAAAATGAATATTCATGGAGTAATGGGTTAATTAGATAATGGATAAAAGCGACTCTGCTCCTGCTCCTGCTGATGGTGATGACTGTCTATTTTTTTTTGTATGGAAATGGAAAAAATATCTAGGAAATTGATGCATATGACAATATCTAATGTAGTAAAAACTTAATTCTTCAAAATCATAAGCAAATAGAGCAGACCCTGATCAGGTGGCTCCTCTAGGAGTCATCTGATCTGGGTCTACTCTGTTTGCAAAGGTGCAGAAAGGTGTATTTATGGAGTGAAGGGTAAAGACCGATAATGATACTTGTTTTAGTGTTTGAACTATCAGGACTTTACTGGAGTTGATTTGTCACTAGGTCTGCTACAGTAGCGAACAACACAATAAAACAACAGCTTTTGTGTAGATTGAATATTGAAGAGATGGTGAATGATTTTAAAGGTGTCTGTTACTGTGACCAGCAAGCAGAACTGAGTTGGCCACAAATTATTCATGAAATAAGATATGATCCCCTCAATCATTGGATTTAAATCCTTTGGATTTAGGAAAATACATGTAATACTACTGGCATCAGTAAACCGTGCAGATCAAAGATCCATCTGATCAGGGTAGGCACAGTTTGCTATTTAATAATCATTAGCAGGTTTTATATTTTAGTACTGATGGGCACTTCTGTAAACAATGATGTGAGACCAGTCCACTTGGCAAAAAATTGGCAATCAAAAGGTTTTGATGATTTTATAGTATGTTGGGTATTATTGATTCAGTAATGATTAAAATGATTTACAAAGAGAACAATGCCGTTCTATGTAGTTTGTATGTTATTGCTTCATTTGTTACCGAAGGCTGAATTTTAAATTTTTGACTTGCTAAGTTAACCCTTTACCTGAGGAGTATTCATGTAAGACTTAACCCTTTCCCTGTTCTATGTTTATTCCAAATTTCGATACCTACTGAATATTCATGGAAAAGTAGTTACAACAAAATATGGAACATTATAGCCAGTTCAGAAAGTAGAGAAACAGAACTATCAAATTCCATTAGCAAACAGAGCAGACAACTGATCAGATGGCTCCTATAGAAACCGTCTGATCTGGGTCCATCTACTCTGTTTGAAAATGCTTGAAAAGGCCTTTATACCTCATGAATATTTATGTGTGCAAATTTCATAATGGAATTTGAACACAGGATGTTTTGCAAACAGAGCAGATCCTGATCAGACAGCTCCTACAGAGGTCGTCTGACCTGGGTCTACTCAGGAAAAAGTGTCAAAGGCTTCCCAGTGTCAGGTAAAAGGTTAATATAATCCTAATCAAAGTACTGACAGTACTGAAGGTTTCGGACATAATATATATTTATTATATTGATTGTTTGCTGTGGATTTTTCTGAAAATCATGTCAGTAGTTTGGAAGACATTTAAAGATTTTTTTATGAACATGTCACACACAGTGCGATTCCAATAGCTCAACTTGCCACTTTGTGCCATAACTCTGGTAAAATGGTCAGAGCAATAATTACTTTCTTTAAGAAAATCTTCACATTAAGGTTGACAGCTTATCATGGGTGAAAATTTGAAGTAAAACCTCCCATTGGTATATGGGTTGTTAGACACATAATATTGTTTCACTTTATATTATATAGTGAAGACGATTTCAGGGTCCCATATCGGGTACAATTTGTCTGAGCAAAATAAGCCTTTCTGTGCTTTTGCAAACAGAAAAGACCCTTAATAGTTTATCCATGCCTATACCTTGTCTTTTTGTGTGATTGTGTTGTATTTTCTTACTTCTTCCTGAGGAGACTGCGAGTGTGAGTCTGTTCAGGGTCAATTTGTGAGTCTGTGCTGCAAACAATACATACCCCGATCAGTTACCACAACTGGCCAGGGTCTTTGCTATTTGCAGCATCATACATGTAACAAGTATATCAATAAATGATATAATTAAAAATAAATTATAGTCATACATGCAAATTACAGTTAGTGCTGTAGTAAACACTACAGACCCTGATCAGTAACGGCGTCATAGAAATAAATGATATGAATTAGAAATAAATTACATACATTACTATAAGATACGATAAGACACTATAAGATACTATAAGCCTGACACGTAAATCAATAAATGATGAAATGTATATAAATTAAAAGATAAGAAAGTGCTTTGTCTCATTTTGTTTGCCTTTCGCCTTTTTTTCATTTTAATGATTTTTTAATAATATAAAGGATACAAAAACCCTTGTTTCCTTTTAATAGTAATTGTTAATACTACCATCCAAGCTACTTAAACAATAAAGGTTGGCAAAGTGGGACACCCTGTTTGGATTCAGATCTAATACCAAGTAACTGTCTGACCAAAATCTAAATTGTTTACAACTTGTGACAATTTTGCCTTAGGTCAAAATGCCTAAAACTGATCTTTTAGAAATTCAAATGACGACAAACCTGAAGCAGACGATATTACAGAACTCTACAGCTTGCTTAATCCTAATGCTGAGTGATGTTTCGTTTGCAACAATTGACGTCTGCTTCAATTTTTAAATAAACTTTCTTTCATTTTATGCAAAAATATGATCAAGATGACAAACAGTTTGGATCCTGATGAGACGCAGAATTATGTGGCCTCTCATCTGGATCCAAACTGTTTGCATAGGTAATCACAGTTTCGCCGCTAGCGTGCAAAGAGTTAAGCGTATGACCTCTAGAGATTTTAGCATGATGTAACAGTTGCCCTGCACTACTGACAACCAGTGCGCTGTAACCTTTATACTGTAAAGGACGTAAAGAACAGAAGAAGTCTATTTAACCCTTAATTTCCCCATATAAACTTGTTTTCATGCATCTGCAAATAGATTCGACCCAGATCAGACAGCTCGCTCCCATAGATTCAGGCTCTGCTCTGTTTGCTAATGGATCCACCTTCCATATTTCGTTATAAATATTTTGTAAGATTCCGGAACCGGATTGTAAGCCAAGCACTGCACATGCGCGTATTCTCTTAGGGGGATTCCCGCTAGGTAGCGCTCGTGCAATAGGGTTTTCCGCCATAGTTTGAGTCGCAATCCATTTTATAAGGATTTCGGCAAAAGCCGAAACCCTAAAAATTGCTGTCCTGTGACTTCACATTCGGAATATGAAACTGTTTGGATCTGGATAAGATGCTTAATTTCACAGTGTCCCACCTAGATCCAAACACTTTCAAACATTATCACGAGTGCTAAATATTACTCAGAGTCCAAGATACAATGCAAAAATTAAAACATTTCAAAGGCTAAATCCTTATTTCTTCTCCAAAATTCTATGTTGTGACCTGACTGTTTAGAATCGTTTCTTCGAGAACATTCTAAAGAATGGTCACAGCATATAGGGTTTGGTGGAGAAATGGTTTAGCGCTTTACTCCATGAATATTTATGTAAGAAAAAATGACATCATGAATATTAGTTAGGTTAATTTTTATACTGGCACATGGACACAGGATTTTCTGGGCATGGCAGAAACAGTAGAATTATATCTATATTATTTCATAAGCAAACCCTGATCAGAAGGCTCCTACAAGAGTCGTCTGATCTGGGTCTTCTCTGTTTGCAAAGGTGAAGAAAAGCGTATTTATGTTGTAAAGGCTTCGTATTTGAATACATCCTATCAGGTTGCTGCTGTTGCAGGTGTGGTGGTTGGAAGATCCAGTATGGCAATGTAAGATAGATGAGGGAGCCACAGGGCTACGAGCGGCTCAATGGTCACCAGACTCCCGTTACATTATAACAACAGCAGATTTCCAAGTGCGTAACTACATATATCTATTTATGATTTGATATGCTTCTTTCAGAGCTGTTGTCAACTTAAAATATGATAATGAAATCTATGATACTCCTTAACCATAACCCTTTCCCTCATATAAATGCTTTTTCAGACCTTTTCAAACAGTAGACCCAGATAAGATAGCTCCTGTAGGAGCTGTCTAATCAGGGTCTGCTCTGTTTGCTTATGAAATCATAATAGATCTGAGTCTACCGTTTCTACCTATACCAAAAAATATTATTTCTTTCAGAAATGTTCAACAGGGAAAGATTTAAAGGTCTAATAATCAAATCCATGATATTCATTTAGCCTTAACCCTTTTAATGTGGGTCACTCGTGCACTATCTCTGATTAGGGTCTGCCTTGTTTGTCATTCAGCAAGTTTAAGTCTTTTATACTGAATGAACTCTATAGTATTAATGTTACTTTTTTTCCATCCATTTAAATTTGAAAATTGTGATCTGCTTTAGCGTTCTGAATTTTAATCAAGTGCCAGTATGTCAGCTTGTCAAGCAGTTGAGATCCTGATAAGATTCCAAGTTAGCTGGCATCTGACCTAATCTATACTGTTTGCATCACTTATCACACACATTTGCCCATAAATGCAATGATAAACTACATGTATTGATGCATATAGAAGTCTTTCTGCAATAGAAAGTCCTGTCATACAATCAATGTCACTTACAGCATGTGTATTTCTAGCTAACTACACTTTAATAGCATTATAAAGGGACCAATTAGGTGTACTAAAACTGTTTTGAGAAATACCATCACCCTTTTTGAAAGGGAAACAATTTGTATTTTACACTGTTTAACACTGTCAGGAGATATCATCGACACACACTGCATTATTTTCCACTTTGATGAGGATGACAAACTGTGAACCCCATTGACTTATTGATTTGGAGTAATAAACAGTATTGGTAAACAAACATAAAAGGCAAATAATTTCCAATTTAACAGTTCTGTAAATTTGTTTTCCATGGTTCGCTAAAGTCTATAGCACCTCGGTTACCTTTTGAAGTGGTGAAATGCTTTTCTTTAAGCCATACAGAGAATCAATTACCTTTCTATAGGACGTACTGCAAAAATAACGGTACATTGCTTATGAAAGGAAAATATTGAGAAATATAAGAGGACTAGGGTCCTTTTTTCATCAAGGTAGATTTATCAATATGAATAGTTCCATTGTATGCATGTGTTTTGCAATATATAAATGGAAAAGGTTTTTAACACTACCTTATGAATATTCATGTTAGCAATAATGACTGAATAGTAATTAGCTGGATGTTTATAAATCAGCATTGTGAATGAGGGAATTGTTTACTATATAAGGGTCATCTAATCTGGGTTGACTATGTTTCCAGAAGTATTAATTGTCTTTATATTAGGTAAAAATCTGAAAACAACCAAATACATAGGCATGAATATAGAATTGTTATTCATAATGTCAATCATTTATACCTTTCTTATCATCAGACTTTAATCCTTTAATTAATGAATATATTCATGCAAGTTTTTCAAGGGAATGTTTTGCTATGACAAACACTGTAGGATCAGATCACTGTAGGATCAGATCACTGTAGGATCACTGTAGGATCAGATCAATATATTAATTAGATGAACTACTAAAATATACTCTTTATTTCCCTTTCATATACAAGGATTGAATACAAAAATACATGAAAGTTTTACATGTACACAGATAGAAACTTGATAGTAAGATGTAAGATGACAGCGTGTGCTTGATGTATCACAATGATCATAAGTACACGAAGAAAGTACATAAAATAGATTCTACTTCATAATGATTTAGAAAATAAGTTTTGGGTTTGTACACCATTTTGCAAAATGTGCTTCGTCCGAATAATCAAGCCAGGGGCGAAATATCGCACCCGCAAATACGAAGTATCCGCAGATACGACCTTTCGTCCCTAGGTCATTGATTCTGTAAGCACACTTTGCCTAATAGCTTTTGCAAAAACAAATGTTGTTTACAAAAGCTTGCAAATACATACGAATTTCGCATGTACTTTCGAACCATAGTTACCAGCATTACAAAGTCAATACGAATCGCATACACTCTTAATGCCCTGTTTGTAACCTTGTCGAAATGAAATACAAGATTATGAGAGCGGGTTAATGAAATTAACTGTTACAATATAAATATACTGATACTAACTGTTGTCATTTACCTAGTATTTGAACTGTGCTGAATAAAAAAGTTGTGCAACCTGACTGTTGAAATCTATAACCTGTTCCACAAACTGCTCTAGCGAGGAATTATGTCACATACTAACGAACCGGCCACATGAGGTCGCACATGCACATGCGTTTTGGCCATGGCAGAAGTTGAAGAATAAGATCGATATCATTCCTTAAGCAAACAGAGCAGACCCTGATCAGATGGCTCATACAGGAGCCATCTGATCGGGGTCTGCTCTGATAGCAACTTTTAGGCATTAAAAGGTGTACCTGTGGAATGAAGGGTTAAGTTCCAATTCTTGCTGAATTTATCCTAAATCTCTCCTTTCCATCAATTTTATCCAAATTTCTCCTTTCTACCAGTTTTACCCAGTCTTCTTTCCACCAGTTTTCCCCAATTTCTCTTTTCTACCAGTTTTACCCAGTCTTTTCTTTCCACCAGTTTTCCCCCAATTTCTCCTTTCTACCAGTTTTACCCAGTCTCTCCTTTCCACCATTTTGTACAACTAGTTCTAAAGGTAAATACAGTACTGTTTTGATAACTTTAAATATAACCAGCAAAAAAGCATATTTGGTAGACTCGGATCAAAGGGCTCCTTTAGCCACAGCTTGATCTAGATCAATAGCCTAAATTTAACTGTCCAAATATACAAGATGATTAGGGCAAGTAATTTTGTAATGAAACCTCTTTAACCCTTCGAATGCTGAAGTTCAGAGTGGAATAGCCAATCAGTGTTTAACCCTTTCCCTGCTCAATATTCATGTAAGAAATAATGACATCATGAATATTTATAAGCTCAATTTTTATAATGTAAACTTTTCAAAGAAGTTCTTTGCTTTGACAAAAACTGTTCAATCACATCATTCTATATCATGTCAAAAGCAAACAGAGCAGACCCTGATCAGACAGCTCTTATAGGAGCCATTTGATATGGGTCTACTCTGTTTGCAAATGCGTGAAAACATGTTTATATGCATTGAATATAAAACTTGTTTATTCTCAGAAGCATTTGCTTACAAGGTAAATGTGTGTATGGCTTATTTCAAATACCGGTATTTACTTTTAGTTTCATTGACAAAAAATGTCTTCTAATTCAGACTTTGAAGCAAATTTTCTTCCAATGCATTTAACCTTTTCCCTCATATAAACATGTTTTAACGCATTTGCAAAACAGAGAAGACCCAGATCAGACGGCTCCTATTTTTCATTATAAATATTTTGTATTGAAATTAATGGAATGACCATAGAACAGGGAAAGGGTTAAACACAAGATCAGACTGTCCGATAGTTTGGATCCTGATGAAATTTCAGGTTTCTAATCTGGATCCAAACTGTTCATAAAGGACTTAGGATTCCCATGGCAGAAACTGTAGAATCATATTTACATTATATCATAAGCAGACAGAGCAGACCCTGATCAGAAGTCTGTTCTGAGTCTACTCTGCCAAGGCGTGGACAGGCATACAATGAATCTAGGATGTAAAGGGTAAACCCTGTGCACCATGGTTATTCATATATAAGAATTAATGTATACATGAATACTATTTATCTTTATTGGCAAATGAACCATTAAGAAGTGTAGACACTGATCTTTATTATTTATTAAACAAATAGAGCAGACCCTGATCAGTCGGCTTCTTTAGGAGCTGTCTGATTTGAGTCTACACTGTTTGTATTGACGTAGAAAGGCGTATGTATTGAGTAAAGGATTAACCCATTCCCACTGACAGATGCCTTTTGACGCCTTTGCAAACAGAGTAAACCCAAATCAAACAGCTCCTGAAGGACTTGTCTAATCAGCTTCTAGTGTGATTTCTAATGGTATTTGATGCATATGTTTTAGCAGTTCTTTCTTTAGCCAAAAAAGTATCATCTCCATGACTAATTATAAAGTTCTGTCATTGATTATTCATAAGGTCATGAAATCTTGGATAATGTTCATGAGGGAATTCCTTGATAAATATCAGTTGAAGTATTATGACTGCATGTATATTCATTGACTGAATCTTTGTAATTACACATAACAAGGAAATGTTGGGTTGTGCCAGGAACTTCAGAATCAAATCAATATAGTTCCAAAAGCAAACAGAGCAGACCCTGATCAGACAGCTCCAACAGGAGTTGTCTGATCTTGGTTTACTCTGTTTGCAAAGGTGCCAAACGTCATCTGTATGAGGGAAAGGGTTAAATGGCTGGTGTGAATATAAACGAGGTAGTACATACGACATGGCATGCATTGGTAGTAGGGTGCTAAATTTAAAGTAGGCAGATAGATAAGTTTGGAAATCCAGTAAACTATTTACAACTAGTGGTAGGTATCTCTATATATAGCCACGGTCAGGCTGGTTGTTGGGGATTAACGCAGGGGTCTGTTAGATAAACCTGAATGAGTTAAGCCTAAAACATATCCCTTCCACAAGTTTGGGTATATACCTACTGGGCACTTGAATTCTTATCAATGCTATTGACTCCTGATCGAAAGATCAATATTGACTCTGTGAATAGGAAGGGATTGACGCGTGGAAGGGAATTTTCATTCACAGATCTAATACACAACTGTAAACTTATATCATAAAATATTTTAACCCTTTCCTTCATATTTTCACACTTTTGCAAACAGAGTAAACCCAGATCAGACAGCTTCTGAAGGAGAACAATTCCCTTTTAAGATTTTACCCATTGAAACTTAGGTTAATGAATGTTCATTAAGTGATCAATTCATGCAAAAATGTCATTAAGAGATGTGTCAGTGTTTGATAAGATATTTGATCAAACTCAAAATATATTCAGAGAATTAATTCTTTTGGAGAAAATAAGTTCTTTTACTTTACTTTTACTTTCATAAACAATGAATGAGAAGAAAACACCTTCCCTTTTAACCCTTTACTCCACAGGGGGACATTTAGTGGGTCTAGATGGTCCCCCCCCCCCCCCCAAATGATTGGGTCGATTTAGTGTTATATTATATACAAGGGTTCCAACTCCGGAGCCGCCAATTTTTAGACCATCTAAACCCACGAAATGTCCCAGGTTGCTTTACTCCATGAATAATCATCTAAGAAGTAATGACAGCATGTATATTAATTAAATTAATTTTTACAATTTTGCATGAACATTGGAATATTTGGCCACGGCAGAAAATCATATCTAAATTACAACAGAGCTCCTACAGGGGCCGGTTGATCTGTGTCTACTCTGTTTGCAAAGGCATAGAAAGGTGTATTTATGGAGTTTAGTGTTTATAATCTCAAAGTCCCTTGTCAGATAGCTATATGACAAAAGACGGGCTCAATGCTTGATGAATATTTATGTCTTCCCCCCCCCCCCCCCCCCCCCCCCCCCCCCCCCCCCCTTTAGGGAAGGGAGACATATTGACGTTGTGCTTTTTGCCCTTTGTATATGTGCACTTGTTTTCTGAGTGAGTGAGTGTGCCGTAAAACTCAACTCCCTCACTCACTCACTCAGAAAACAAGTGTAATGGCTTTTACAAAAAGGCTTCTATAGGAACCCTCGTATCAGGGTCTTCCGTCTTCATTGCTTGTCATTCAAAATATTGTAGCAAATTTAAGCCTCTCATACTGAATGGACCATACTGATATGCCACTGTGCCTTGAATATTCAGTATGAAAGGGTTAACATCAGTCGGTCCAAAAAGAATCCAGTTATTGAATTTTCTTTCATTATGTCAGTTTTAATACAGTTGAACTTCGATATCTCGAACTCGAACTTCAAATAACTCAAACTTTGGGTTAACTCGAACTAAAAGTTTGGTCCTTCCAAAACAGAATTGCTTTAAAATTTATCACTACAGATGTCTAGAAACACATGTGACAGCTTAATGCAGGTAATGCTGAAAGCTCCTACAGGAGCTTTCAGCATTACTTCAGACCTGCATAGAGCTGTGAACTCAATAAATTGTCCAGATTAGAAATCAGATAACTCAAACTTCTGTTATCTCCCAACTAATTTGTGTAGTCCCTTGAAGCTCGAGATATTGTCGAGTTTAACTGTATTTGTGTTAAACCTTCAAATAAGAGATAATCAAGTAAACTAGCAGTTGTAGACAGTTCAGACACAGGATCTGAGCTGTTGGTAATTCAAAATCCTCTAGGTGGCAAATTTAATTATCTTATACTGAATAAACTCTGGTTTTAACCCTTTACTCCATAAATACGCCTTTCTATGCCTTTGAAAACAGGATTTTACAGTTTCTGCCATGGCCAAATATTCCTGTGTCCATGCTCTTGTTATAACAATTCAACTAATTATTATTCATGATGCCATTATTTCTTACATGAATATTCATGGAGTAAAGGGTTAGTCAATGATGAAGCATTCAGCTTTGAAAAAAATAGCTTTAATGGGGTGAAAGTTTGTTTTTAGTAGAAGATTTGTCAGTTTTATTTGTTCTTTTATCCCTGTCCCTCGCATAGATGAGTTTTGCAGACAGAGTGGATCCAGATTAGACCGCTCCTGTAGGAGCTGCCTGATCAGGGTGCACTCTGATTGCTTATAGAAAGAAAGATCTGATTCTAAAGTTTCTGTCATTGACCAAACATTTCCTCGTTGATGTATTATAATGAGACGTCATTGCATGGATATTCATGCAGTAATAAATTCTCAAAATAACCCTTAACCTGTTCAATATTCATGTAAGAAATGATGACATGAATATCTACTAGCTGAAGTTTTACGATGGTAGTTTGTTTTACCTTGGTAGAAACTACATGAACACACAATTTGTTTTACCTTGGTAAAACATGAACACACAGTTTGTTTAATCTTGGCAGAAACTACATGAACACATAGTTTGTTTCACCTTGGCAGAAACTACATGAACACACAATTTGTTTCACCTTGGCAGAACCTACATGAACACACAATTTGTTTTACCTTGGTAGAAACTACATGAACATGTTTGTTTTACCTTGGTAGAAACTACATGAACACACACTTTGTTTAACCTTGGTAGAAACTTCATGAACACATAGTTTGTTTTCTATAGTTTGCAGGTGTTAAGTGCTTGTGTGGCGACCGTAAAAAGTCGCCCCGTACTTCATTCTCAAGGTTGTTATATTTTCTGGTCCTTCGGGATCATTAGTTTTCATGTTATTAATTTTGAAAATTGAATACTGCTTAAGCCGGTGCTAGGGGGCGTGAGTAGACTAGTGTTGCACTTTTAATTACTACTCATGAACAGACTCAATAAAACCGAGTCTGCAATTTTCTCTTTTTGCATTTCTACTTTTGCTTTCAAGGGATCACCCATTTTCAGAATATTGCCTTGGTAGAAACTACATGAACACACAATTTGTTTTACCTCGGCAGAAACTACACAAACACATAGTTTGTTTTACTGTGGCAGAAACTACATGAACACATAATTTGTTTTACTGTGGCAGAAACTACATGAACACATAATTTGTTTTACCTTGGCAGAAACTACATGAACACACAATTAGTTTTACGTTGGCAAAAACTGTATGATTATATCTATTATTCCATAAGCAAACAGAGCAGACCCTGATAAGACGGCTCCAAAGGGAGCTTCTGATCTTGGTCTACTCTATTTGCAAAGGAATGAAAAGGCATTGATATGAAGTAAAGGGTTAGTATTCATGATGGAAAGCGTTGTTTATTGCAGTTGCGCCTGACAATATGGTCTCTGATGTCCAAGACAATCTCCTACATCAAGCATTCAAAGCCATGTAAAAAGGGTAAATATATAAAGTAAAGTGTTTTAAGCAGCCATTCATTTTTAGCTCATCTGTTTCGAAGAAAAGTCTAGCTATTGTGATCACTGGGTCGTAGACTTCGTTGTTGTTGGCATGCAAAAACTTCAATGTAGCTCATTACTCGAAAAGTATAAGAGGTATGAACATGAAACTTTATAGGTTAGTAGATCTCATTGAGGGAAGGCCCCTACATAAGAACCATAACTCTTGATTTCAAAATTTTGGAGTTATGTCCCTTTAATTTAGCTGGACAAGCACCAAATCAGAGCGCTGCACGTGGCTGTTGTTTGATATAGGAGTGTTAAAAAGCAGGTGGTAATGCTTAATGCAGGGCAAAAGTAATGCAGAAAGCTCCTTTAGATTTTTATGTCCCCATGACGACTGGGGGCATTATGTTTTGCACCTGTCTGTCTGTCTGTCCATCCGTCACGCTTTTACGTGCAGTTGGTTGTCATAGTTTTTTCATTGTCTTATATCACCCTAACCACTGTTAGGTCATGTAGTTTTTTCATTAGCCGGATTTTCGAGAAAAATCTCGGCTTATAGTTTGGTGAAAACCGGGCGGGCTGGCGGCGGGCCGTCGTTAACAAAACTTTAACATTGCTTATAACTTCTGAATTTCTTAAGCTAGACCATTCATATTTTATATACAGATGGCTTGGGTAAAGGCCTTTCACTTGATACAAGGATACATTAAATCAGGTCAAGGTCACTATTTCCAAAGGTTTGCCGTTTTTAACCAACATTAACATTACTACGATTTTCCGAGTATATGGTCTAATCCGAGGGAATTTTTATGGTCCGGACATGAAATCTAGTATTTCAATACAACTATGTACCGTGTAATCCGAGTCTCGATAATCCGATTTTTCGAGCACGCTTCTCGGTCCCTTCAGTCAATTGCTTCATTAATTTACCTGCCTAATCCGAGCATGCATCACGGACACTTCGAAGTCAATTTATCACACCTCCATTGTTGATGTCTCGCGACTCCGTGTGCCCCCAGCAATTAGAGGTGCCACTGTGTTAGTTTGCTACTGTTTGTGAATAACACCGGGTCTAACAGTATACACGTATGTTGGCAGTAATTGTGAGAGCATAATTGTGTATAATGCATCGATTCTTTACTTATATAAGTGATAACGGTAAACAACATTCACAGCCGACACCGAAGTTTCACTGTAGTTTGCTCCGTTCGACGGACCCTTCACAATAAACCCAAATTTGGTTTCAAACTATTAGACATGGAACAGTCGTAGCTTCTAACCTCATACAGTATGATATTTATGGATTTTAGTTTGCCTAAGTTTCCATTCGTCAACATTTCATTTTAGTTTTGGATGTTAAAAAACAAGATCGCTTCGCTCCCGTACTGTTTCGTGGTCAATAAGAAAAATCAGGGCGAGTTGAATTAGTTAATAATCGGAACACTCGGTATTATTCGTCTGAAATAATCTATAAAGATTGTTTACTCTCGTAATAAGCGTTTGGTTGAACGAGATTTTTCTAAAAATACGCAAACATATCAATTTATCTGTAGGCAAAAAACACATGTATGTGCATACACTGTACGATATATTTGACACGTTAAATCCACAAAGTATGAATTCATGGATAATCCGAGGGTAGCGGTAATCCGAGCATTTTCTCAGTTCCCGACAGTCCTCGGATTATCGCCATTTTACTGTATGCTAGGCAATTCATCTTTGGTATACAGATAGCTTGGGCAAAGGCCTTTCACTTGATTCAAGGATACATGAAATCAGGTCAAGGTCACGGTCACTATTTCCAAAACTTTGCAGTTGTTAACGAAACTTTAACATTGCTATAACTTCTGAATTACTTAAGCTAGACCAGGGCTCTAGAAATCCGGAAAATCGCCGGTCTGGACCGATTTTTGACTTCTCAGACCGGTTTGTACGACAGAATTTGAAAAAAAATCGGTCCCAAAATTTCAAGCAGACTACACGTATCTAATTAGAATCATCGGTCTATTAGCTAAATGTTGCAATTCGTAAGTGCCCTATCATAAACGTGTGAAGGGATTAAATGCCTGGGGTCAGGATTATGGGCCAGTCGGTCTTGACATACTTACCTCTTGCAGCTAGCCACTGAGCCATGTAATATTGATAAGACGTGCTAGGCATTGTGCACTTCATCTATTTCTTATGCCGCAAACAGTTCTAATTGTTTATGCAGTAATTGGCATTGATGTCGTAATTACCTACATTTTACCTGGTAACAAACGGTCCGTAGTAAATTAATGAAATGTCGCCTAATTATGTTTGTTTATTTAATTACCGTAACAGTCCGTATATTAAGGCTACTCTATTTTTTTGTATTTAAAAAGGAGGATATGTTTATCTAAAGAAATAGATCTGTAATCAAGGCTGAAATGTCACTGACACATAACATTTTGGTCTCAGGTTTTTATGAGCAAATACTCTCTTGATATCCATCAGCAACACAATTTACTTTGAAGAATCATAACAAAAAGTCAACAAAATGTCCGGATGATTCCATGGGGGACCGCCACAATGAAGTATGGACCTGGGCAGAAAAAAATGTATGATCACGAGATATATAGACTATAATTATATCTAGTGTTCATACATTTTTTTCTGTCCAGGTTCATACTTCATTGTGACGGTCCCTATATATCTAGTGTTCATACATTTTTTTCTCTCCAGGTTCATACTTCATTGGGACGGTCCCCTGTGCTTGATTCAAGTTAAAGGTTGACCTGTTTTCGAGACTCCACATTTAAAGAGCTCCATTTATTGTACTGAAGTCAGTGAAGAGAAAAACAATTCTGAGTAGTGGCTTTCGTTTATCTGATGAGAAATTCGTATGCATCATAAGCTAAATAATAATTACCAATCATGTAAGCTAGTTTCCTTGCTTCTCGTTCAAAGCCTTCAAAACTGTCACGCATGCCGACTTGAAATGTCATTAGTTTTCGCGAATGTCAACTGTCATTAGTTTTCACAAATTTCGAGATTTAATGCTGTCATTTTATTACAAACAAACTATAAGGGGACAAATGGCACATATTCAAACATACTACCAGTGGACATATAATGAGGGGCTAATGTCCGCTCATAGAAAAATGGTGGGGCAAACGTCCGGGTGGCTAATGTCCGTTTCTCGGCTGGACCGGTTGGGATTTGAAAATTTCTAGAGCCCTGAGCTAGACCATTCATATTTGGTATGCAGATAGCTTGGGTGAAGGCTATTCACTTTATACAAGGATACTTGAAATCAGGTCAAGGTCAAGGTCACTATTTCCAAAACTTTGCCGTTTTTAACAAATTTTAACATTGCTATAACTTATCAACTACAAATGCTAGGCAATTCATATTTGGTATATAGATAGGCTGGGTAAAGGCCTTTCACTTGATACAAGGATACATGAAATCAGGTCAAGGTCAAGGTCACTACTTCCAAAACTTTGCTGTCATTAACATTACTTTAACATTGCTTATAACTTCTTAATTACTTAAGCTAGACCATTCATATTTGTTATGCAGATAGCTTTGGTGAAGGCCTTTCACTTGATACAAGGATACATGAAATCAGGTCAAGGTCAAGGTCACTATTTCCAAAACTTTGCAGTTTTTAACAAACTTTAACATTACTATAACTTCTGAACTACAAATGCTAGGCACTACATCTTTGGTATACAACTGGCTTTGGTAAAGGCCTTTTAGTTATTTGAAATTAGGTCAAGGTCAAGGTCACTATTTTGACAAGTTTGCCATCATTGAAAAACTTCAACATTTTTTCTTAACTGCTGAACCTCATATGCTGGACAATTCATATATGGTATGGAGATAGCTTTGGTGAAGGCCTTTCAGTTGATACAATGATACATAAAATTGGGTCAAGGTCAAGGTCACTATTTTGAAAACTTGACTGTTTTTAACAAACTTTAACATTTTGCTATAACTTCTGATCCACGAACGCTAGGCAATTCACCTTGGTATTCAGATAGCTTTGATAAGGACATTATGGATGACATAAAGATACCTGAAATCAGGTCAAGGTCACTATTTTGAAACATTGGCTGTCATTAAAATGTTGTTATAACTTCTGAACTACATGGGCTAGACAATTTATATTTGGTATGCAGGGTGAAGGTCTTTCAGTTGATACAAGGATACATGAAATTGGGTCAAGGTCAACACAAAAAAAATCTGGCTTTAATGTGGTTTCCGCATTTTTTTGCTTGTCTAGTTCTGCATTACTTTTGGCCTGCATAAGCTACCACCTGCCTTATAGACACATGATTGGACATGATGGCTGTATACATAAGACATGTTCTACTTTACAATGATGAATCTGATATCTTAACTCTTTACTTCATGAATATTCATGCAAAACTCTAGATCTATTATGAACTATTTATTTGTTTGAAAATAAGGAAATTGTTTTAAAAAATCAGTTAATTCATGAAGTCATTAATAATTATTGCATAAACCTTAGCTTGTCCCTCTTTTCTCGCTTCTCAGACGTGCTAGATAAGCTGAGTTACTAAAAATAGCAGTACTAGAAATCCTTATCTGGAACATCCCTTGTCTGGTGTATTCATACACATGATTAGGTAAAATCAGAGACATATACATGCATATATATACAGTATAACGGCATTATTTCGACTCTGATTTTTCCAAGATACCCGCCTATTCCGAGGGAATTTTGAGGTCCCGGCTCAAATTCTATCAAATCTGAATGAAAATACCTGCATTAATCCGAATAGCGATAATCCGAAAATTCCAGCATATGTGCTGGTCCCGCGGATCATTCTGGTTCCCTTTATTGATTGTTTAATTCGAGCACGGTGTTTTCACAATTATTCACACCTTCTCGATACCCTGTCCTTTTGAAAGATCGTCTATGAGGCATTAGAACTTCCAAATGTGTGAATAACACATTCATTGAATGCAAACTTTACTTTGGAGAAAATAATGATGAGAATTTAATAGACTAAAGTCTAATTAACAAAGAGTCACAATCATAATTTGCATATGTTCGCAAACAAGTAGTGATTTTTCTGTACCGCTGAAAGTGTGCCGTATAACGTCTTTCTGCTTTAAATTTTGAAATAGTGCAGTGCTTTTCGTGTAATACTTTGAAATTCGCAATATGTTTGGTACTTTTAGACAGTCTCATTCATGCAGACTCTTGCTACGAGAGATAAATGAGAATAATTGTTTCAGCCGAAAAAAGCCGAGTGTTCCGATTATTAATTAAATGGGTCACTCGCCCTGATTTTACTTACTACGAAACAGCACGGGAACGAAACGATAATGTTTGTTTGTGCATCCAACTCAGCACCAACAACTAAATTAATCTCACCAAATGGAAAATTATGCAAAATAAACGACATAACGCTATAGGCTACGACTGTTCTAGGGATATTTCTAATTGGTTTGAAACAAAGTTTTGAGTTTATTGTGAAGGGTCCGTTGAACGGACCCATACAAATTTTAGTGAAACTTCGGTCGCCGATGTGAATGGTGTTTTCCGTTATCACTTATATAAGGAAAGAATCGATGAATTATATATGCATTGAAGTTTATGATAATGTTAAAACAGATTACTGTGAAGAAATACCCTTCCTGTCGTCGTCAAACAATGCTCTTAGGAAATGACATAAAATGCTCTCAGTTCTTTCGAGCATCGCGATAATCCGAGGTTTTTGCTGATTCCCGATGGTGTTCGAAATATCTCCAATATACTGTATGTCTCTGGTAAAATCAATACAAGGAAAGGAACTCTTACAGAATTATACCAACATTTCAATAGTCAATGAGTTTATAAATTAAAATTGATACGTTGTGTCCCTCATTCATTTATATTTTACGCCAAAGCGTAACGTTTATGGTAATGTCATACCGGAAACAAATGACGTCATTTAATGTCACCAGCAGCTTGTTGCTATTGGATACGGAAGTCGTATTACGCAATGGAAAGTAATACTTCACAAAATCCATTAATTTACTTGTTTTTAGGGTGTATTTAAGCGAGAAAAATAATCAAGCATGGGTTTTGTTAAAGCCGGGGGTTTCTATACCCTCGGTTGGTCTGTTCCTGTGGGAACAGACCAAACTCGGGTATAGAAACCCTCGTCTTTAACAAAACCCATGCTTGACTCTATCAATCTGTAGCCCAGGAGCGGTACATACAGACATATGTATATATTTCAGGTATGGACTTTAGTGAAGATGGAAGCTTGATGGCACTTGCAGAGAGGCGCTCCTTCAGTGACTTTGTGAGCATTTTTAGAACAGGAGATTGGAACTTAATGCAGGTAAACCCCAAAAATACAGATACACATACAACTATTTATTAAAAAAATGAGCAGGAACCCATTGTGAAAAATAATACATTGTTTAATGATCAATATTTCTTAATTTTGACATGTGCAAAAATAATAATACTCATTGGTGATCAGCAAATATGCCTCTGATGTTTGCAAAATAAAACAGATATTGCAGCAAAGATCTGTTCCTTCTTACAAGTGACAAACAGTGTTTACACTGATTAGATGCATATTCAAACATGGCTGATCCATTTTAGTGTATTTTCAAATGTCTAAGTGTCTCTGTTTCATTGTGAAGTTAGCCATGGGAGATTTCATTCAAAACAGAATACATTACATTCCAACAGAGCACCATACATTCCAACATATATTAAAAAAAAAGTACAATATATTCAAACAGCTCACTATACATTCAAACTTAACAGAGCCCAATATTTTAAAACAGTACCTTACATTCAAGCAGAGTGCCATACATTCCAACAGAACACCATATATTCAAATTTAACAGAGCACCATACTGTCAAAGAAAGTACCATACATTCAAACAGAACACAATATTTCCCGATAAACACCATGTATTCCAACAGAGCACCATACATTCCAACAGAACACCATATATGTATTCCAACCGAGCATCATACATTCCTACAGAGCATCATCCATTCCAACAGAGCATCATACATTCCTACAGAGCATCATGCATTCCTACAGAGCACCACCCATTCCTACAGAACATCATACATTTCTACAGAGCATCATACAATCCAACAGAGCATCACACATTCCTACAGAACACCATCCATTCCAACAGAGCATCATGCATTCCTACAGAGCATCATGCATTCCTACAGAGCATCATGCATTCCTACAGAACACCATCCATTCCAACAGAACATCATACATTCCTACAGAGCATCATACATTCCTACAGAACATCATACATTCCAACAGAGTACTATACATTCAACCAGAGCACCATATGTTCCAACAGAGCACCTTAGATTCAACCTTTAAAGAGCACCATACATTCCAACAGAGCATCATGCATTCCAACTGAGCATCATACATTCCTACAGAGCATCATACATTCCTACAGAGCATCATGCATTCCTACAGAGCACCACCCATTCCAACAGAACATCATACATTCCTACAGAACATCATACATTCTTACAGAACATTATACATTCCAACAGAACATCATACATTCCTACAGAACATCATACATTCTTACAGAATATACATTCCAACAGAACATCATACATTCCAACAGAGCACCATACATTCCTACAGAACATCATACATTCCTACGGAACATCATACATTCTTACAGAACATCATACATTCCAACAGAACATCATACATTCCTACAGAACATCATACATTCTTACAGAACATCATACATTCCAACAGAACATCATACATTCCTACAGAACATCATACATTCCTACAGAGCACCATACATTCCTACAGAACATCATACATTCTTACAGAACATACATTCCAACAGAACATCATACATTCCTACAGAGCACCATACATTCCTACAGAGCATCATACATTCCAACAGCACACCATACATTCAACAAGAGCACCATATGTTCCAACAAAGCACCTTAGATTCAACCTTTACAGAGCACCATACATTCCTACAGACCACCATACATTGAAGCAGAGTACCGTACATTCAAAGAAATGACTAGTGATGGGAATCGGCTGGATTTTCATAATCGATAATCTGTTCATGCCAACTGACTAAAGTTCGATTATAATCAAAATCGGTTACTGTGTAACAAGTGTACTATGTAATACAGAAAAGTTCTGAGAAAATTGAAAAAGAATGGAAGCTTAATTACTTGTCTTGTTGTTATGTTATTCAAATGTTTCACATGCTGTTTCTATGCGAGCCCTAAGTTCGAACCCTGGTTGTTGATTTAATAGCAAATACATTAAAACTTATTTATAAAGAACTCTGATAAAGAGAATTTCCGCTTATAGCAAACTAAATTTCGTTCCCCAGCCGATATCTTCATTAATTCTATACAGACTATAATGTTTAGTACGAAGTTGGTTAGAGCGAATTTTCACTTATGGCGAACTGATTTTCCGGTACCTTTCTTCACAAAACACTCTAAAATTCCTTCGTTAAAGCGAAGTTTCACCTTGCTACTATCTTCAATTACCTGTGTATTTCGTATGATTAACACCATGTCGCATAGGTGTTAAAACACACACCAGTGTTGGGATGAACTGTGAAGCGATCCGTAAACATGTATTCTTCGCGGTGGTATCGTATAATTAACATTGTATAGCGGTAAGGTATAATTAAACACCGCTAGCTGCGGACATATATGCACTTAAAAGTTTGTGTAATAGCTAAACATCATTAAGATCTGATGCTCGTTTTTCATTTTCAAAATAAATACTTGAAGTCTTTTGGTTTTGTTATTCCCTCCCAGTTCGCATATTCCGCCAAAAATACATATGACAACACAGATAAGGAATATTTGCCGGTGCTCATATACGCGGAGTCTTTGTCCGCTATATACAATTTGCACCGGGCATTTGAGCAACAACCAACTACTCCTGAGTTGTTTTTTTTAAAACATTGACATCTATGAAACAACTTTTTGGCAAGTGTATCCTGAAGAGATGCCAAGCTATTTGGTGCATGTCATCTTGAAACAAGCTGTGTGCAAATGCAATTAGCCAATTCCCTCATACTGATGCATTTTAACACCTCTGTAAATGTGGCTTTTTGAAACCATTGTGGCAAATGACGAATAGAGCATTTTATCAAAATGGTTTCAAAAACATTTACTTTTTGCTAATAAATGCTCCTTTTTTTATTTAATGAGTTTGGTTCTAAAAATAGCCTATGAGGGACTGGAGTTGTGGGTTAAGTTGTCTTAAGCAGGACAAAGATTATCAGTGACAGCCTTTTTCACTGTTTTGCAGCATTTTTGGGTTGCAACAAGTGATTTGGACAGTGTACAGTTCTCCCCAGATAGCACAAGTGTAGCTGTGTGTGAGTCTTGCTTACAGGTAAAAAATGAGAGAGCTAAATAACATAACGCTTTATCTGATGAATATTCATATATAAATATTGACATTATGAATATTTATTTACTGAATTGTTTTAATGGCTTATGAACACAGGAATTTTTACCATGGCCAGAAACGGTAGAATCAGATCTGTATCATTCCATATTAAGCAAAAAGCAGATCCTACTTTTTCATGGCCAAGGCAGAAACTGTAGAATCATATAAAGTTGAACTTTGATATCTTGAACTTCAAGAGACCATACAAATTACATCGATACAACAGATATTCGAGTCACCCGATTTAGAATCCAAACAATTTCTCAAGTTCACAGCTTAATGCAGATCTAAAGTAATGATGACAGCACCTTTAGGAGCTTTAACCATTACTTCCGACCTGCATTAAGCTGGCACATGTGTTTCTAGATATGCATGCTGATACATTTTATAACATGTTTTTGATGGACTGAACTTTTACTTCGAGTTATCCCGAAATTCGAGTTGTCCGAGTTTGAGATAGCGAAGTTCAACTGTATGTTTTATTTGATATGCAAGCAGGCCAGACCCTGATCATACTAACCTGAGTTGCGTGAACCCTTTACTCCATGAAGAATTATGTAAGCAATAATGCCCGTATGAATATTAACCCATTCCCTCATAGGCTATTTTTAGATAAAACCTCTTTGAATAAATCTACCGAAAAGGAGCATTAACTAGAGAAAAGGATACATTTTGGAATTTTGTAGTTTGAAACCATTGTGATAAATAGAGAATTTGCTCCTGTGTCAGGATGCTGGGTGATGCCCCAATGACAAGACCCAGCTTCAGACCTTTATAAATATTTCGGGCATTCTGTGAGGTGACAATGTCTTGAGCCAAACACAGCACAAGGCTTGAAACTATAAAATTGATGTGGCTGGGCTATGATGATGATAGTATGGTGTTCAGAGGCTACTTTGCCCGAGACGAACACTATGAAAACATGAAACTATACACAAAAACCTATGTTATTATGATCAACAATACCTCAGCTTTGGGGCCAACAATAAAACAATAAACTATAACTGTGAACAACTACTACAGCCCCAAGCCAGCGAGACGGCTGGTCAATGCCTCAACTTCAAAATGGTGCTTGGAACACAATCTTCAAGCTGTCATGAAACTGTATAAATGTGAGCTATATAACCCTAGACTATGCGAGTTGAGACCCTAAGCATCAAACCCTGTTGAAACCTATGGTTTGAAGCTATCTCAACACTACTGTGACTTCAAACCTACGTCTCAAAGCAATGTATGTAGCCCTACGCTCTGAAACCTATTTTGAGCAGTGTATGAAACTTGCTTCAAGAAGCTTATAAAACCTAAAGCTTTGAAGCCTGCCTGCAGTATGCTCCGAGCCCGTGCTCGAAAACATTGCCTCAAAAAGACGGTTCAGCAATGCTCCGAACCCTGAGCACTATGTGTCTTCAGCAAACCTGCTTCAAACCGAATATAACCCCAGGCTATGTCAGTCTGAGCAACACTATCTCAATGCCTCAGCTAATCTGAGACCGCTATGAAATAGCAGTATAATATTATTAAAGGTGGTTGGACAGTCTAAACGTGCAATTTTCATGCCCAAGGAGAGAACTCCTCGACAGTTACTTAGCCCATTCAAACGAAAAGGTAACTGCACAATTACGTTGCCCAAGCAGCTAATATATTCGCCAGTTCTTAACATTTAATGAGTGCAATACTCTATCAGTCAAAAACCAACAATATAGCTTCTATACATAAGTATATAAAGCCGTCACTGAAAGTTCTATGAATATTCAGTGCCCTGAACACAAAATAACCAGTAGTGATCGTTGAATAAGTTTGCGCCAGTCTCAGCATTTGTATACAGCTTCCATTAATTTGAGGTACTTAGCAAATTAGCATATAAATTATTTCGATTGACCAACCGCCTCACACATTTGAATATATACACAGTACTAATTTTAATAAGGTATAAAACAAAATAAATGAAGTTTAAAAGTGATACACTACAAATTAACCAATTTAAACAAAGTCAAAAAGGGAGATAATGCTGTATATACAAAACTACAGATAACTCAAATTGATTACCTAGTGATATACTACAGGTTTTCTTGACATCCGGTAGGAGCATTGCAATGCTCTATTTATCACAATGGTTTCAACAGGTGATTTTTGTAGAGGCGTAGAAAGGCGTATTTATGAAGGAAAGGGTTACTTATGTTAATATTTATAATTGCATACAAACAAAAACTGTGTTGACTCTTGTCAAAACTGTAGAATCAGATCTTTATAATTCCATTTGCAAACAGAGCAGACCCTGATCAGACAGCTCCTACTTGTGCTGTCTGATCTCTGTTTGCATAAGCATTAACAGGCATATTTATGGAGTAAAGGATTGAAAGACATATCTGAAGTAGTGTTATGATATGTCCATTTGAGAAACAAAACTTCTGTCAAGCAGCTGATATGCTGTAATTTACACATTCTCATTATGAGGACAATTTGTATGAGATATCAGAAATAGTGGCAGTCAAAGAGCTGCTGGCATTATTATTATCACACCTGATTTGTCATGAAAGTCATTTGCAGAAGATTAATCCTTTGAATGTGGAACATGCTCACACTGGCATTTGCAAACAGTGTAGACCCAGATCAGAGGGCTCCTAGAGGAGCTCCCAGAAAAGAGCCTCTGGTCTTGCTCTGCACTGTTTGTCATTCCAAATCCTGTAGCAAGTTTAAGACTTTCATACTGTGTGGACTCTACAGTTAAACACTGTTCAGCTGTTCTACTATGAAAATTCAGTGCATAAGGGTTAACTCCTGGGCATATGACTGTTTGGATTTTTTTTAGCATTAAATATGTGCTCTAAAGCGACAGATTAGTTTCATGATGTGACCCTTTTCCTGTTGATTATTCATGTAAAAAATAACAAGCTGAATTTGAAAGCATATGTGCACATGAATGTCTGGTATAGGTAGAAATTGTAGGCTCAGCTCTATTAGGGTCAGTTCTATTCTAATTTCATAAGCAGATAGAGCAGATTCGGATCAGAAGGCTCCTACAGGAGCTGCCATGGCAGAAACTGTAGACTTATATTTATAACATTTTATAAGCAAACAGAGCAGACGTTGATCAGATGGTTCCTACAGGAGCTGGTCTGGGTCTACCCTGTTTGCAAAGGTGTAGAATTTAGGTGTAGTTATGGAGTAAAGAGTTAACCCTTTCCTTCACATAAATGTGTTTTCACGCATTTGAAAACACTGTAGACCCAGATCAGACGGCTCCTGTAGGAGCCATCTGATCAGGGTCTGCTCTGTTTGCTAATGGAATTTGAAAGACCCGTTTCTTTACTTTCTAAATGGCTACAATGTTCCACTTTCCATATTTAATTATGCCTATTTTGTCCATGAATATTCATTATTGAAATTTGGAATAAGTATAGAACGGGGAAAGGGTTAAACATCAGGAAAGGATTTTGTTGTCAAAGAGCTTATGACACCGTGGGTGACTATCATTAAACTCATTATCTACCTTATTATTTATGCAGTATGTCAAATTTTTCGATATTTTACACAAAAATTGACTTGGTTCAATGTCAGTCATTAATAATGGGCGCTCGTACACAAAGAAGCGCTGGTTTGAATAGACCTCTCGTTCGTGCTGTACATTCCAATTAAAATTTTATAATACCCTGGCAACTTATTGGATTTCTCAAAACACCGTTATTCCCATGTTATGTAGGCGTTTGGCTATGCATGAGGAGTTTGGTGTCACCCTGTGTCAATATTGTTAGGGGGTAGGTTTAAAATGCTAGGATTTCCTAGACTGAAGGGCTTTGTGTTTGTTCAGTCAATACGGTAACCATAGAGATTGTGTAAACTTTTGAAGAATGTATACTGTACGACTTATTTTACTTTGTAAAGCCCTTAATTGAATTTTCAAATCTTGAGTAGGGGACCCTGGGGGCACCGAAAGTGCTAAAAGTCAGTCAACTTTGAATAACTCATTTTAACCCTATACTCCATGAATACGTCAGAAAGAATGGCTGTATGAATATTAATTAGCAGAATTTTTTTAATGTCACCATGATGAAGGAAATTGGTACCATGACAGAAACTGTGGATTCAGATCTATGGTATTTAATAAGCAAAAAGAGCAAACCCTGATCAGACGGCTCCTACAGGGTCTACTCTGTTTGCAAAGGTTTAAAAAAGGGGGTGATTATGGAGTAAAGGGTTAAGATGATGCTGTGAGTGACTGCTATAACCTCTGCAGTTGGACCTCTCTTTAACAGAAGTCTTAAGGAAGCCTTGGTTCTTAACCATTTATTCATGAATATTCATGTAAGAAATGCACAAAAATGTCTGGTCATACTGTATAATCAGATCTATATTATTCCATAAATTATGAGCAAACAAAGCAGACACCGATTAGACAGCCTCTAGAGGAGCCATCTGATCTGGATCTTCTTTGTTTGCAAAGATGTAGAAAGATGTATTTATGTTTCCAAGTTTATTTGGAAAGCGCTGTCCTGCATATTGCATGCAACATTAGCTACAAACATGTACATAAATCATAATGTATAACAATCACAGTGATCTAAGAAGCAACTGGAGTAAAGGGCTGAAGGCAGCTAATTACTTGATGTGGGACAAACGTTCTGCATGGACGCTTAAATCATGAATATTCATGTGGGTAATAATGACACCATGAATATTTATATTATGAATTTTAATAATGGCACATGAACACAGGCATTTTTCGCTATAGCAGAAACTGTAAAATCAGACCATAAGCAAACAGGGCATCCCTTGATCAGATAGCTTTTGCAGGATCTGTCTGATGTGGATCCACTCTGTTATGAACAGCATAATAAAGGTATATTACTAGAGTAAAGAGTTAAGCAGCCATCTTCTTTTAACTGTTTACATGTTGAATATTCATGAAAGTTAACCCTTTCCCCGTTCTATGTTTATTACAAATTTCAATACCTACTGAATATTAATGGACAAAATAGTCATAATGAAATATGTAAGGTGGAGCATTGTAGCCATTTTAGAAAGTAAAGAAATATAGCTACTTAATTTCTTTAGCAAACAAAGTAGACACTGATTAGACGGCTCCTATAGGAGCCATCTTATCTGGGTCTACTCTGTTTGCAAATGCATGAAAACAGGTTTATATGAGAGAAAGGGTTATTGAGTATTGTATGAAGTGATCAATTCATGCAGAAATATTAATTAGGGAAAAAGTTAATAAGAAAATGAACTTTAATACTGTAGTAGTCATCAGATTTGGGTTTTCAAATGGCAGTACACTTCTTTCCTGCATTCAAATGGACAACCCTTTACTCCATGAATATTCATTATAAAGAAATAACATCATGAATATTAATTAGATTAATTGTTATAATATCACGATGGACTCGTGTATTTTTGGCCATGGCAGACATTGAAGAATCATATCTATATTATATCGTAAGCAAACAGAGCAGACCCTGATCAGACGGCTCCTACAGGAGCCATCTGATCTGGGTCTACTGTGTTTGCAAAGGCATATTTATGGAGTAAAGGGTTATTAAATATGAAGTTTTGTGTCCTTGTTTTAAAATTTCCAAGTTTTTAGACAACTATTAGTATATTTAAGCCCAAAGCCCAAAGTATTGAAAATAATCTCCCAAATAATGTAAATTTGTAAGTAGGATTTTCTATGGCACTGTTCAGACTTAATGGAGTGTGTCACCAAAAAACCTGTCATGTTTGCAGTTGTCATGGATATGTAAGAATAGAAGACATATGAGTCCAAGCTCGGATACAAAGAATAATAAGGCTCGTGTTCCTTTTAACATGCTTGATGGGCGATGAATGCAAATAGAGGACACATGATCATAACGGATTTACAGAAAAAATGTATACTCCCCGATTTTCTCACTGATTTTGAATGGTAGCTCATTAAATATCACACAGAAAAATGTAAATCTGAAAATGTAATCTCTTTGTTCGGTGCTATTTGCATTTAGATGGACTTACTGCAAATGTTTAGATTAAAGAGATTTTTTGGAATAAAAAACTTCAATCTTATATCATATAAGCTCATCTTGTTTCAAATTTCAAATATTTTGTTAAATCTTCACTATAATTATTTTGTCTTCGTTCAGACTGAATCGAACAAGGAAAAGTCTTCATCCAAAAATAATACATGTATCAGAATCTGCTTATTATAGCATATTTTCAGATATTAACAATTTTATCTGGGTTTTTTTTTCTCCAGGTATTCAAATTTTTACGCCTTTGCAAACAGATATATCCAGATCAGACATCTCATTTTGGATCTGTCTGATCAGGGTCTAATCTGTTTCTGTTTGCTCATGGGATAATGTAAATTTGATTTTAGTCTTTGCCAAAAATCCCTTAATATGCCAAGTACAGTAACCCTTTACTTCATGAATATTCATGTAAGAAATAATATCATGAATACTAATGAGGTGATTTTTTATAATTGCAAACAGAGTAAACCCAGATCAAACGGCTCCTATAGGAGCGGTATGGTCAGGGTCTGCTCTGTTTGCTAATGATATAATATAGATATGATTCTCAGTGATTCATTTTGAAATCTGACATTATGGGTCCTTGGGACTCACAAATTTTGAAACAATGAGTCCCAAACCAAATGAAGGTGTGACTTTAGGCGTCCCAATAAGTTTTGTTCAGATAATATGAAACAAAGTGCAATTAAACAGGAACATATTTTATTGAACAAGTAACACTTAGAACTTACAATGACCCATTATGACTATCATTTTAAGACAAGGCGAACTCAAGTTTCAATCAGTAACTTCAGCGTCATCCTTGAAATTAACACTGTAAATGCGCTCTAGCAGCAGTCGGAGTCTGGGGAAAGAATTTTATCTTCACTGTTTTGCATTACTCAGTTCTATTAGTAGTTTTCTTTTTATCGACCTTAGATTCACTACCTGTGCTACTGTTATGACTCTTCTTCATTTTATTAAAAACTATCTATGTCTTTTAATGTACTTTTGGTTTCTTTTTTCGTGGCATGAAAACTTATTGACAGTTTCAGAGGTGACCTTCATCCGGGCTTTTACATCGAGAAGCGAGAGCAGCGATTGCTTGAAACTATCGGTGTCTTAGTACTTTTTACCATCGGTCTAGTCTCAATCAATCAGCTGCTCATTAACTGAAGTTGGATCAAATAAACGTGTAGATGACCCTGACTTAAAAATGCCTGACCCAGCATTGATGCGAAAATGTCTCACTTATTGTTTGTTTTTGATTGGAATCATTAGAATGCTTTTTATACGCCCGAAGGGATGTAATATGGTATGGCGCATGTCGTCCGTCCGTCTGTCTGTCCGTCCGTCCGTCCGTTAGCAATTTCTTGTGCAACTAACTCCTCCTTTATTTTTCAACATAATTTCTTCAAACTTTCAGGAATGATAGATACAACAGATGTGTAGTTGTGCATATCAGTGAGATAACTCTCATATCATTTTTATACGCCCACCTAATAAAGGTGGTCGTATATTGTCGTGGCCCTGTCCGTCCGTCCGTTCGTTCGTTCGTTCGTTCGTTCGTTCGTTCGTTCGTTCGTTCGTTCGTTCGTTCGTTCGTTCGTTCGTTCGTTCGTTCGTTCGTTCGTTCGTTCGTTCGTTCGTTCGTTCGTTTGTTCGTTCGTTCGTTCGTTCGTTCGTCCGTCAACATTTTGTTTGTCCGCTGTTTTCTGGGAGAACTATTTGACAGATATTAATGAAACTTCACACAAATGTTAAATGCAACAAGATCTGAAGCTGAGTTGATTCTGAGGTTCATTTGATTTTTCATTTCAGAGTTATGGCCCTTGTCCTTAAAAATATGCAAATAGTTTGTCCGCTGTTTTCTGGGAAAACTATTTGAGAGATATTAATGAAACTTCACACAAATGTTTAATGCATCAAGATCTGAAGCTGAGTCGATTCTGAGGTTAATTTAATTTGTCGTTTCGGAGTTATGGCCCTTTTACTTAAAAAATAATGCAAAATACATGCAAATAGTTTGTCCGCTGTTTTCTGGGAAAACTATTATACAGATATTAATGAAACTTGACACAAATCTTTAATGCATCAAGATCTGAAGCTGAGTTGATTCTGAGGTTCATTTGATTTTTCATTTCAGAGTTCTGGCCCTTATCCTTAAAAAATATGCAAATAGTTTGTCCACTGTTTTCTGGGAAAACTATTTGAGAGATATTAATGAAACTTCACACAAATGTTTAATGCATCAAGATCTGAAGCTGAGTCGATTCTGAGGTCCATTTGATTTGTCGTTTCAAAGTTATGGCCCTTTTACTTAAAAAATAATGCAAATACATGCAAATAGTTTGTCCGCTGTTTTCTGGGAAAACTATTGGAGAGATATTAATGAAACTTGACACAAATGTTTAATGCATCAAGATCTGAAGCTGAGTTGATTCTGAGGTTCATTTGATTTGTCATTTCAGAGTTATGGCCCTTGTCCTTAAAAAATAATGCAAATAGTTTGTCCGCTGTTTTCTGGGAAAACTATTTGAGAGATATTAATGAAACTTCACAAAAATGTTTAATGCATCAAGATCTGATGCTGAGTCGATTTTGAGGTTTATTTGATTTTTCGTTTCGGAGTTATTGCCGTTTTACTTAAAAAAAATGCAAATATATGCAAATAGTTTGTCCGCTGTTTTCTGGCAAAACTGTTTGACAGATATTAATGAAACTTCATACACATGTTTAATGCATCAAGACCTGAAGCTAAGTCCTTTTCATTTGAAATGATATTTACTTCAATTTTTTTATATGGTTAAACCTTAATGTGAATTTTTACATATATTGCGGGGGTCTTGATATGTCATTTTATTCTAAAGTTATGGTCCTTGAACTTCGTGTGTTCGTTGCTTTGTTAGTCGGTCAACTTTTAGTTTGTCTGTTGTTTTCTGGGAAAACTATTAAAATGATATAAATGAAAGTTAACACAAATGTTTTAAGCAACAAAATTTGAAGCCGAGATCAGGTTGTCTTTACAGAGTTATGGCCGTTGCACTTTACAAAAATCTGCAAAAATGAGGATTAGCTGTAACTTTTTATTTAATAAGATATTCACTTCATTTTTTTAAAAAATAGTATCACCTTAATATGGAAATCAAGATCTGAAGCACAGATTAGAAAATGTCAGCACTTATAAGGCATGTTGAATCAGAGAAAGTTTGCAAGTGGGCGTATTATGTACCGTATGCGGTACTCTTGTTCATTCTGGAGTTATTGCCCTTTGATAGTTTCGGGTAGCAATTTCTTGTGCAACTAACTCCTCCTTTATTTTTCAACATAATTTCTTCAAACTTTCAGGAATGATAGATACTGATGTGTAGTTGTGCATATCAGTGAGATAACTCTCATATCATTTTTCATTCTGGAGTTATTGCCCTTTGATAGTTTCTGGTAGCAATTTCTTGTGCAACTAACTCCTCCTTTATTTTTCAACATAATTATACCCCCACAAACAGAGTTTGAGGGGGGTATACTGGAATCAGCCTGTCGGTCGGGCGGTCGGTCGGTCTGTCTGCAAAATCTTGTACGGCGAACTCCTCCTTCAGTTTCAACCCGATTCACTTGACACTTGGCATAATTGTTAATCAGGAGTAATAGATGTGCAAGACACAAAATTCAGGTCTCTGTGACCTTGACCTTGACCTTTGGCCTTGAAATTGGCAGGCAAAAGCTTGTACTTTGAACTCCTCCTTCACATTCAACCTGATTCACTTGATACTTGGCATAAATGTTACTCAGGAGTAGTAGATGTGCAAGACACAAATTTCAGGTCTCTTTGACCTTGGCCTTGAAATTGGTCTTGAAATTGGCAGGCAAAATCTTGTACTTTGAACTCCTCCTTCACTTTCAACCTGATTCACTTGATACTTGGCATAAATGTTACTCAGGAGTAGTAGATGTGCAAGACACAAAATTCAGGTCTCTGTGACCTTGACCTTGACCTTTGGCCTTGAAATTGGTCTTGAAATTGGCAGGCAAAATCTTGTACTTTGAACTCCTCCTTCAATTTCAACCTGATTCACTTGATACTTGGCATAAATGTTACCCAGGAGTAGTAGATGTGCAAGACACAAATTTCAGGTCTCTGTGACCTTGACCTTGACCTTTGGTCTTGAAATTGGTCTTGAAATTGGCAGGCAAAATCTTGTACTTTGAACTCCTCCTTCAATTTCAACCTGATTCACTTGATACTTGGCATAAATGTTACTCAGGAGTAGTAGATGTGCAAGACACAAATTTAAAATCTCTGTGACCTTGACCTTTGGCCTTGAAATTGGTCTTAAAATTGGCAAGCAAAATCTTGTACGGCAAACTCCTCCTTCACTTTCAACCCGATTCACTTGATACTTGGCATAAATGTTACTCAGGAGTAGTAGATGTACAAGACACAAATTTCAGGTCTCTGTGACATTGACCTTGACCTTTGTCCTTGAAATTGGTCATGATATTGGCAGGCAAAATCTTGTACTTTGAACTCCTCCTTCAATTTCAACCTGATTCACTTGATACTTTGCATAAATGTTACTCAGGAGTAGTATATGTGCAAGACACAAATTTCAGGTCTCTGTGACCTTGACCTTGACCGTTGGCCTTGAAATTGGCCATAAAATTGGCAGGCAAAATCTTGTACTTTGAACTCCTCCTTCACTTTCAACCTGATTCACTTGATACTTGGCATAAATGTTACTCAGGAGTAGTATATGTGCAAGACACAAATTTAAAATCTCTGTAACCTTGACCTTTGGCCTTGAAATTGGTCTTAAAATTGGCAGGCAAAATCTTGTACGGGGAACTCCTCCTTCACTTTCAACCTGATTTACTTGATACTTGGCATAAATGTTACTGAGGAGTAGTAGATGTGCAAGACACAAATTTCAGGTCTCTGTGACCTTGACCTTGACCGTTGGCCTTGAAATTGGCAGGCAAAATCTTGTACTTTGAACTCCTCCTTCAATTTCAACCTGATTCACTTGATACTTGGCATAAATTACAGAATTTTCTCTATTTGAACTTTGGGTATTTTTGTTATTTGGTCCTGTTACATGTTCAAAACTTGGATTTGCAATCAAGGCTGCCGTGTGGGGGTATTCATCACCTTTAGTGATAGTTCTAGTTTCTTCAAACTTTCAGGAATGATAGATACTGATGTGTAGTTGTGCATATCAGTGAGATAACTCTCATATCATTTTTATACGCCCACCTAATAAAGGTGGTCGTATATTGTCGTGGCCCTGTCCGTCCGTCCGTTCGTTCGTTCGTTCGTTCGTTCGTTCGTTCGTTCGTTCGTTCGTTCGTTCGTTCGTTCGTTCGTTCGTTCGTCCGTCAACATTTTGTTTGTCCGCTGTTTCCTGGGAAAACTATTAGACAGATATTAATGAAACTTCACACAAATGTTAAATGCATGAAGATCTGAAGCTGAGATGATTCTGAGGTTCATTTGATTTTTCATTTCAGAGTTATGGCCCTTTTACTTAAAAAATATGCAAATAGTTTGTCCGCTGTTTTCTGGGAAAACTATTTGAGAGATATTAATGAAACTTCACACAAATGTTCAATGCATCAAGATCTGAAGCTGAGTTGATTCTGAGGTTTATTTGATTTGTCGTTTCGGAGTTATGGCCCTTTTACTTAAAAAAATAATGCAAATACATGCAAATAGTTTGTCCGCTGTTTTCTGGGTAAATTATATGACAGATATTAATGAAACTTCACCCAAATGTTTAATGCATCAAGATCTGAAGCTGAATTGATTCTGAGGTTCATTTGATTTGTCGTTTCTGAGTTGTGGCCCTTGTCCTTAAAAATATGCAAATAGTTAGTCCGCTGTTTTCTGGGAAAACTATTTGAGAGATATTAATGAAACTTCACACAAATTTTTAATGCATAAAGGTCTGAAGCTAAGTTGATTCTGAGGCTCATTTGATTTGTCGTTTCGGAGTTATGGCCCTTTTACTTGAAAAATAATGCAAATGCATGCAAATAGTTTGTCCGCTGTTTTCTGGGAAAACTATATGACAGATATTAGTTAAACTTCACCCAAATGTTTAATGCATCAAGATCTGAAGCTGAGTTGATTCTGAGGTTCATTTGATTTTTCATTTCAGAGTTATGGCCCTTGTCCTTGAAAAATATGCAAATAGTTTGTCCGCTGTTTTCTGGGAAAACTATTCGACAGATATTTTTTGAAACTTCATACACATGTTTAATGCATCTAGACCTAAAGCTAAGTCGAGTCTGAGGATCATTTGATTAAACGTTTCGGAGTTATGGCCCTTGCACTTAAAAAAATAATGCAAATCTATGCAAATATGAGGATGGCCATAACTTTTTCATTTAAAATGATATTTGCTTCAATTTTTTTATATGGTTAAACCTTAATGTGAATTTTCACATATATTGCGGGGGTTTTGATATGTCATTTGATTCTAAAGTTATGGTCCTTGAACTTTGTGTGTTTGTTGCTTTGTTAGTCGGTAAATTTTTAGTTTGTCAGTTGATATAAATGAAACTTAACAACTTAACACAAATGTTTTAAGCAACAAAATTTGAAGCTGAGTTTATTTTGAGGTTCATTCAGTTTGTCTTTACAGAGTTATGGCCGTTGGACTTTACAAAAATCTGCAAAAATGAGGATTAGCTGTAACTTTTTTATTTAATAAGATATTCATTTCATTTTTTAAAAAAAATAGTACCACCTTAATATGGAAATCAAGATCTGAAGCACAGATTAGAAAATGTCAACATTTATACGGCATGTTGAATTGGAGAAAGTTTGCAAGTGGGCGTATTATGTACCGTATGCGGTACTCTTGTTCATTCTGGAGTTATTGCCCTTTGATAGTTTCGGGTAGCAATTTCTTGTGCAACTAACTCCTCCTTTATTTTTCAACATAATTTCTTCAAACTTTCAGGAATGATAGATATTGATGTGTAGTTGTGCATATCAGTGAGATAAATCTCATATCATTTTTCATTCTGGAGTTATTGCCCTTTGATAGTTTCTGGTAGCAATTTCTTGTGCAACTAACTCCTCCTTTATTTTTCAACATAATTTCTTCAAACTTTCAGGAATGATATATACTGATGTGTAGTTGTGCATATCAGTGAGATAACTCTCATATCATTTTTCATTCTGGAGTTATTGCCCTTTGATAGTTTCGGGTAGCAATTTCTTGTGCAACTAACTCCTCCTTTATTTTTCAACATAATTTCTTCAAACTTTCAGGAATGATAGATATTGATGTGTAGTTGTGCATATCAGTGAGATAACTCTCATATCATTTTTCATTCTGGAGTTATTGCCCTTTGATAGTTTCGGGTAGCAATTTCTTGTGCAACTAACTCCTCCTTTATTTTTCAACATAATTTTATAGAACAGCCTTCGGGCGTATATTGCCCCGTCTCGCGGTGCTCTTGTTAGCGATTTATTTTGCATTGGGGCCTGAGGACTCGCAGGTCGGTGTTCAATTCGTCCTGACGAAATAAATTGCGTTTTTTAAGCAGGACGCACACCAAAATGAATCACTGGGATTCTACACATTTAAGTAAACGTGCAGACTCTTATCACGGCTCCTACTGAAGCCATCTGATCTGGGTCTACTGGTACTCTATTTATAAAGTGTTAAAAGATGTATCTGATGTAAAGGGTTAATTGATAGATATAGGTGTCTTTTACAGCATGTGGCTACGTAACCCTTTACACCTTGAATATTCATGACAGAAATGAATCCACCATGAATATTAATTAGATATATTTAAAAATGGTACATATATACATAAACATGAAACATTTGCCAAAGCAGAAACAGTAGAATCAGATCTGTATTATTCTATAAGCAAACAGTGAAGACCCTGATCAGATGGCTCTTGTAGGAGCCATCAGATCTGGGTCTATTATTTTCAAAGGCATAGAAGGCGTATTTATACAACTTATAGGGTTGACCTGTTGCAAGTAATTTTTATACGCCCGTTTGAAAAAATGGGACGTATTATGGAATGGCGCTGTCTGTCCGTCTGTCTGTCTGTAACATCTCTAACTCAAGTTCCGTTTGATGGATCCTTCCTAAATTTAGCAAAATTTTGTTCACCATCACAACCTTCACCTGTAGGCAAGAGTAAATAACTCTAAGCATTTAGACAGAATTATGGCCCTCATTGACGATAGTCAGGGGGCATATTGTTTTTGCCCTGTCTGTTTGTCTGTTTGTTTGTCAGCAACTTTAACATTGGTCATAACTTTTGAGCCAGTACAGATAGAGACTTGATAGTTGGCATGCATATGCATCTCATAAAGCCGCACATTTTGAGGGGTGACATGTCAAGGTCAAGGTCATCCTTCAAGGTCAGAGGTCAAATATATGGGTCAAATCACTGACTTTAACATTGGCCTTAACTTTTGGACCAGTAGAGATAGAGACTTGATATTTGGCATGCTTGTGTATCTCATGAAGCTGCACATTTTGAGGGGTGACATGTCAAGGTCAAGGTCATCCTTCAAGGTCAGAGGTCAAATATATCAGGGGGCATAGTGTTTCACAAACACATCTTGTTAATTTAAAATTTTGGTTAAGATTTTTTGTTAAAGTACGCCTATTTACAACCCTTTGAGATAAAGCCTTGAAACTTGGTCGCACAATTGGACTTAGAATTTGTGTTTAGCATTTGCGTTTAGCAAATACAGTAGAACCCCTCTAATGCGACCACTTAATGAATAAAAATGAGTGTCTTTGTAAGCAGGTAGTTGCTTAATGCAGAACAAAGGTAATGCAGAAAGCTCTTTGTCCTGCATTAAGCTACCACCTGCATCTAGCATCCAGAATTATACCTCTTTTAAGTGGTCGCATTAGCGGGATTTTACTGTACATTAATCACAGTTTATGTTGAACAAGACCTCAACCGGCGTATTTTGTGCCCATTGGCACTCTTGTTTTGTCTACTTGCATAGGTAATCACTGTAATGCTTCTAGTGTGCACCATTAAACAGAAAAAAGAATGCAGAAAGTTCCCATGGGAGCTTGGACAATCAAATTAGTATCAGTGTCAGTCTTTAACCCTTTCCTCCATGAATATGCCTTTTTACGCCTTTGTTATAGTTATTTCTTGAAACCATTGTAATAAATAGGAGCAAATGCTCTATTTATCACAATGGTTTCAAACTACAAAATCCTAAAAATTTCCTTTTCTTTAGTTAATGCTCCTTTTCGGTAGACTTATTCAAAGAGGTTGGATCTAAAAATAGCCTATGAGGGAATGGGTTAAGACATGTGGTTTCTTAATGCAGTGTGAAATTCTAGCAAAAAGTTCCAAAAGGAGCCTTTGGCATGGCTTACACCCTACAGTAAAGAGCAACCTTCCTAAAAATACCTTGATCTTTCCATACTAATTTTCCAGTTTTTATCTTTTTTACTGTACATATGAAATCTTATGATCATGCAAATACTTTAGATCCTGTTCACTCTTTACTCAATAATTTTACCATTGTTTTTTGTTGTAAATCGAATAAACCGAGACTAGACAGTTCTTGTAACAGCTGTCAGATGAGGGACTACTGCTTTGCTTTCTGATATGTGACACAATGAATTTGAATAATTTTTGGCATCTCATCAGGATGCAAGTTGTGTAGCATTTTACTAAGCATATTTATTTTGTCCAGATAATGGTTAACCCTATCCCTCATATAAAATTCATTTCACGCATTTGCAAACAGAGTGGACCCAGGTCAGACGGATCCTGTAGGAGCCATCTAATCAGTGTCTGCTCTGTTTGTTAATGAAATTACAATAGATCTGATTCTACAGTTTCTATCAATAGCAAAGAAAGGGAAAGGGTTCTATATTTAGTCAAAATTTCAATACCAACTGAATATTCATGAACAAAATAGTTATGATGAAGTATGGAAGGTGGAACACTGTAGCCATTTCATAAACTAAAGAAACAGATCTATCAATTTCCATTATTCCTATAGGAGCCATCTGATCTGGGTCTACTCTGTTTGCAAACATGAAAATGCATTTATATAAAGGAAAGCGTTACCAGACTGATATGTATACCCTGTATTTTATACATTTATGTAGGTCTGTTTGTACTATTTCTGCCATGGCCAAATGATCCTATCCTGTGTTCATATCAGTACCATCATAAAAATTCAGCTAATAAATTTGCACTATGTCATTATTTTTTTTTATAAATATTCATGAAGGAACATGCTAAAAGTTAAATAAAAATCTTGTAAATTTTCATGTTTATTCTAGGCACTGATTTCCATATATAGATTAATAACAGTCTTTGAAATAAAATACAAATCAGATCTCATCAAATTTAATGTTAATTCTAGGGACATATTTCCATATATAGATTAAAGTCTTTGAAATAATGGGTGGAACTGAGATACAATTTCAGACACAGAACAGAAGGTGTTACAAACTGGTCTATTGGTATATCGTGGAATTTGATACTGATGAAAGTTGTAAATAGAGACAAGATAATTAGTTATAACTAAGGCTTACGCTATGATAAACCCCCTTTGATATGGAGGTATTCTGCATAAAAATCTTACCATTATTCTATTTGCCACAAGAAGTCGTGTTACTCTAATGAATATTTATGTAAAAATAATGAGATCATGAATATTTATCAGGTGACTATTTATTATAGTGTTTGTCTTTGGCAGACACTCACTGACTGTAGAATCAGGCCTATACAATTCAATAAGCAAACAGAGCAGACCCTCATCAGACTGCTTCTACAGTAGTGGTCTGATTGGGGTCTACTCTGTTTGAAAGGCAGCAGTAGAAAAGGTGTTTCTCTAAGTTCAGGGGTTAAAAGTAAAACATTGAACACTAGTGACTACACTATTGTAACACTTAGCCCTTACCCTGTTCAATATTCATGTAAGAAGTAATGACATCATGAATATTCATTAACATAATCCTTGTAATGGCATATGGACTCAGGATCTTTTGGCTCAAACAGAAACTGTAGAATCAGATCTACATGTATATTATACCATAAGGAAACAGAGCAGACCCTGATCAGATGGCCCTACAGGAGTTAAGGGTTAACCCTTTCCCTGTTGAATATTCATGTAAGAGAAAATAACATCATGAGCATTTATTAGCTTATGTTTTATAATGGCAAATGATTCACATAGAAGTTTAAGTACTGGGAGACAGCTCCTTCAGTTCAGGAGCCAACTGATCTGGTCTACCCTGTTTACAAAGGCGTGGAGAAGCATTTATATGAGTGAAATATTCAATGCTGCCATTTGTAACTTGTCTGTTTTGCAAAGAAAACAAAGTTGAAGTAATGCTTAAGTTTAAGTAGTGTCATAGCTATGGTGTCATTGTCGTCATCATTGTCATGGTCATTGTGCAAGCAGAAAGTTGACATTTTGCTGTAGTTTCAGCATCAATACAACCATTCTTATAAGAAATAATGATATCATGAATATCAATTGACTTATGTTTTATAGAAACGTATGAAAAAATATTTTTTGATATTGACATAAATTGTAGAATCAGATCTATAATATGCCATAAGCAAACAGAGCAAACCCTGATCAGACGGCTCTTACAGGAGCGGTCTGATCTGGGTGTATTCTGCAAAGGCTTTAACCCCCATGTTCTATAATGTTTATAATTATTCCAAATTTCAATACCTACTGAGTATTCATGGACAAAATATTTATAATGAAATGTTGAAGGTGGAAAATTGTTACCATTTTAGAATGCAAAGAAACAGACCTGTCAAGTTCCATTAGCAAATAGAGTAGACCTCCTCAAGGAGCTGTCTGATCTGAATCTACTCTGTTTGCAGATGCCTGAAAAAGCATTTATATGAAGGAAAGGGCTAACTGACATACATGTATATCTATTAAATAAAGGGATAAGTTCTAGTGGCATCTTTTTTCTACTGATCACTTCGTTTTGTATAGCCAACAAAAGTATTGACCAATCAATAAATACACGTTTGAAAGATCACAAAGCGAAGCCATCAGTAGAAAAAACACTGTTTTGGGATAACCCTTTCTTCTCATACTAATGCCTTTTCATGCATTTGCAAGCAGAGTAGACCCATATGAGATGACTCCTATAGAAGCCATCTGTTCAGGATCTATTCGCCTATGAAATTATAGTAGATCAGACTACGCTTTCTACAAATACACTAAAACTCCACATATGTACATATGCCATTATAAAAAAGTCAGCTAATAAATATTCATGATGTTCTTATTTCTTACATGAATATATATCCCTTTCCTTCATATAAACGTGTTTTCACACATTTGCAAATAGGGTAGACCAAGATCAGATGGGTCCTATAGGAGCTGTCTGATCAGGGTCTGCTCTGTTTGCTAATGGAATTTGATAGATCTGTTTCTTAAATTTCTAAAATGGCTGTAATGTTCGACCTTCCATACATGTATTTTGTTATGACTTTTTTATCCAAGAGTATTCAGTAGTTATTCAAATTTGAAATAAACATAGAACAGGGAAAGGGATAATCAACAGAGAATTGAAGGGTTAATGATTTATGATTGTTTTAGTTTGAGCGTACTTGAAAGTTTTATGACCATAAGGACTCTATAACCTCATGATTGTATTGTATGCTCGGCATCACATGGGCTGTGTGAAATAGTTGTATATGTCACCCTGTTAAAACCTTGTCCCTTTCTACAGTTATGGTAGAAACTGCAGAATTAGATCTATCATAATTTCATAAACAATGAGAGCTGTTTGATCTGGATTTTCTCTGTTTGCAACAGTTACGTAAATAAAAAGCATTTATATGAAGGATAAGTTTAATCCTTTACTCAATACGTCATATGCGTTTTGGGGCCTTTGAAAACAGAGCAGACCCTGATCAGATACTCCTATAGAAGCCATCTGATCTGGTTTTACACTTTTTGCTTATGAAATAATATAGATATGATATGAGGCTACAGTTTTTGCCTTGATCAAAATATCCTGTGTTTATTTGCCATTATAAAATTTAGCATAACTTATATTCAATACATCATTGTTTCTTACATGAATATTCATGGAGTAAAGGGCTAACCCTTACCCTGTTCTATATTTATTCCAAATTTCAACATCTTCTGAATATTCATGGACGAATTAGTTATAATGAAATATGCCTTGTGGAAGGTGGACAATTAAGTAGCCATGTTAAAAAGTAAAGAAACAGATCTATCAAATTCCATTAGCAAACAGAGCAGACCCTGATCAGATGGCTCCTATTTATTCCAAATTTCAACATCTACTGAATATTCATGGACAAATTAGTTATAATGAAATATGCCTTAATATGGTCATTATGGAAGCTTAGTGAAAAATTGTAGCCATGTTAAAAAGTAAAGAAATCTTTCAAATTCCATTAGCAAACAGAGCAGACCCTGATCAGACGGCTCGTATAGGACCCATCTGATCTTGGTCTACTCTATTTGCAAATGTGTGAAAACACATTATTATGAAGGAAATGGTTAAGAAATCTGGGTCAGATTTGTTTTGAGAAGTAAACAAGAGAATGGGAATTCTAATTATGGAATTGTCATTCAGTTTCGATGCCACCAAATGTAGCTCATGCATGATTGAACCTTAGTCACTTACCTGATGAGTATTAATGTAAGAAATATTTGGCTATGCATATTATTCAGCTGAATTGTTATAATGTCATGGGAACAAGGGAGTTACGGTAAAACCGTGCTAAGCAAAACTTTTGGTAATGCAGAATGTAATTTTTTATTGCTTTCGAAGAATGCAATATAGCTATCGGTCGTTTTTACGGCAAAGAGTTCACTATTTCTTGTGAACATGCGCAAGAGAAAATAGTTCTCTTCAATTCTAAACTAGTTTTGTTGTAAATTGTTCATTAATTTATTTACTTTTCATGCATTTAATAACACTTCGCTTTGTCAGATAACTTCTAGTCTACACAAGATCAACCTTTTAAAAGCTTGAATTATTGAATATACTCCCAAAAAACGCGAAAGAATATCGGTATGACTAAACACTGGAACCGACCAGATATGAAGTTCATATCCGCGGATATGAGTTGCGCAAGCTTGAAAATCAGCATTTATCATATACGCGTATATGAACCTCATTCCTGGTGTTTAGTTAAACATTGTTTTCGCAACACATTGGCGTTTCTACAGCAGCAATAGCTTGTCTGTAAATTATAAATTTCTTCTCCGCCGATAGCAAAGACTTCCCAACTAGAAAACCTGTTGTGTTTTTCATTGATCAATTACCTCTCCGCCCATAGGGAGGGAGAGGGATTTTTTATATCGACACCGTGTACGTGATAAAACGCTAACCGCATTTCTATACATCCATCTAACCTAGAGATCCGAGTAATCCGTATAGCGTTTATGAATCGCAGTGTCTGTACTTTCGCTTTCATACCAGCAGTACCACAACAATTTCTTTCTATTAGCGTAATTTTACTGATGAAACACGATAGAAATGCCAACTTCTCTTGCAGTGTTAACAGGCTAGTATGCGTATTACTCTCTACAATGGATTTAATTAGTTTCTCCACAAACCGAGATGGAACTTTCCATTCATGCCATTGTCATCATATTTGTCTTGGTTAATGGAATAGTTGAGATTTACTGTGATTTCTGATTTATAATGGGTTTTTATGAAAACTCATTGATGACGTGTTTACAATTTTAGTAATAGCCAAGAGTTATGCAGTTGCAGACAAAACACACAAGAAAAACACCATTAAATTATCAGAACTGCATGAAATGCTTTTAATTGAATTGTACTGTCACTTGATAGAGAAAATATGAACATGTTAAATGTTATGTTGATATTTTCTGACCTTTTCCCCATAAGCATTCATTTCACGCTTATTTTTCCCCTCCGGTAAGGCCATGCCCTTTCCCTAAAATCAAAGAAAAAACCCTGGGAGATGTCATAGCAAAGAACATTTGACAACAAATTTGATATGAAATATAGACTAAGCCAGAGATGATATCATTCTTGGCCATCAATATCCTGATCTGATGGAAATGAAGTTATATTTTAAAAAGGTGTAAAACGGTGTCTACTCTGATCATGTATATTTACAGGGGTTAGTCTCTGTTTGGCTATTTTGAATAGACCCAGTAATGATAGAACAATTATAGAATTCATTTGAAAATGATTTATCTGTAATCTTGAGTGTTAATAACAAAATGCTGTCAGTCCAAATTTCAAGAATAAATTGGAATATAAAAGTTGGGATTCATATAAGTTTATGATCAGTGGAATTCATGGTGGAGTTTTGATAGGATAAAACATCATATGGATTATTAGGAATTAACTGTACATTTGATATCATTATGAATCAACCAAGATTTTGGATTAATGTGTGTGTGTTTGCATACATGTATATAAACCCGAACAAAATTTAACTAAAATTTCATACTACATTGTCTAAACAGTAGTTAAAATTCTAGGATTCGTAATTAATAAGGAGGGTAGTGCTTTGAAATACACAACAGCATTTGATATTGCTTTGATATGAATTGAAAGATGGACACTGTCACTCAGCATTGCATTTCTGACTTGTTGAGGTCAAGGACTGTCTGAGTGTTACTAATAACCACTTTGCTTATGGTTTGACTGTTGCTACAGTCTGTCATATTTTTAGTATTACATTAAACAATTCCAAGACGTCAAAGATGGTGATTAACATGTACAGCAACTTCTTCCCTTACACTTAACATCCTTATCAAACTCGAAAGCAATTATGGCTGTTCAGGCCTTTGATTTAGGCAGGTGACTGATTAACCCTTTCCCTGTTCAATAATCATGTACTGATAAGTTATTATGACATCATGAATATTTATTAGCTGAATTTGTATAATGTAAACTTTAAAAGGAAATGTTTTAATTTGACAAAAGCTAGAATAGGACCGATATCATGTCAAGAGCAAACAGCTGATCCTGATTAGATGACTCTTACAGGAGCCGTCTGATCTGGGTCACTCTGTTTGGAAATGCATGAAGAGGTGTTTATATGAAGGAAAGGGTTATTATTGTAAAGTTGAAGTCATGCAGAAAGCTCCCAAAGGAGAAAAACATTTTTATGAGGAATACATTTAACTCTTAGCTTGCCAGCGCAAACATTTAGGACCCAGATGAGATGCCAAGTAACTGCTTATCATCAGGAATCATAGAGATCAAGACTGTTTGACACTCTTACAAATGAATGAATTAACTCATTTTGAGCATTGAAGCAGTTGACAACATAAGATAATTTTAACGTTTTGAATGCAGGAAATGAATGTATTGGAAGGAGCCCTCTGATCAGTCTACATCGTTTGCTATTCAAAATAACTCTTTTTCCTGTTTAGTATTCATGTAAGTAATAATGACAAGATAAATATTTATTAGCTCATTTTTTGTAGCGTAAACTTTTCAAGGGATATTTTGGTTTTGACAAAAACTGTAGAATGAGATCTATATCATATCAAAAGCAAATACCGTATTTCTCCTTTCTATAGCGCCCTCTCTAATAGTAGCTCCCTCCCTATAATATACGCTTCGAAAAGCCATCGGGGGGGATCAACTTACCCCACCCACCTCACCTCGAAGTCAAAAAGTTGGCGAAGAAAAAGAAAACTCAATGCATCATCACTAGTAGTAATTAGGGAAAGCAAATTACAATGAAACTATTTTATACTGTTGTTGCATACCGGTAGGTTATTTTGTTTCTCTTCGACTTGTTATGTTTGCAAAAAGCGTTGGTATCTGATTATTCGGTGCTGTAAACCATGTATACATGTCACTTCTGCAAGCAATTCATTTAACACCGACTCACCTACATATCGCTCTTTAATTCTAATTTTAAAACTGTCACTATTTCCCATACCTAATGGAAAGGTGATTCTGTTTTCTCCACTTGCCTAACGAATTAAACCAATGTTTGTTCGTTCTCAATTTCCGTCTTCGTCCAGTTTCCCCCATTTCTGTGTAGTGCATATTCTACAGTAGTATTTTACAAGTATTATGGTAAAGCGGAAGGGTCTTCGAACATTTCCGTTTAGACCGTACCTACACACCCGTAACTTCCGTTGATAATTTTACTGCAGAGCAGTCTAGCGGAAGTTGAACCTTGAAAGGTAAATACGATTCTTACTTTCACTTTAAAAGTCATAAATCTACCGAAGATTAAGTTTGAAATAAATGATTTCGGTCAACAAATGAACCAAGTAGGATGTCTGTGGGTTATTTCAAGTCTTATATCGGCGCAAATATGATTAAATTTCAGAGTATGCAATGTATCATTCTTTAGCCTATACAGTCTCTACCGTGACGGACATAGTAAAAACTCCGAATTTTTGGTATGAAATAAGAGCTCCCTGTCTGCGTTTTGCATCGCGCCCGGGAGCGTCTATAAGAGGAAATACGGTAGGAGCCATCTGATCTGGGTCTACTCCTGAAAAGCGTTTATATGAAGGAAAGGGTTAATCAATTGATAAAGATCTGATTTTACATTTTTGGAAATGAGCAAACACCTGGTGTTAATATATAATAAAAGATAGCTAGTAAATACTCATGATGGCATTATTTCTTAGATGTATGTACATGAGGTAAAGCGTTAACACTTGACATCATGTACCTGTGCGTTAACACTTGACATCATGTACCTGTTCGTTAACACTTGACCTCATAGACCTATGCGTTAACACTTGACCTCATGTACCTGTGCGTTAACACTTTACCTCATGTACCTGTGCGTTAACACTTTACCTCATGTACCTGTGCATTTGTAACTCGAGTTAATGAAAAAGTGGTAAAGCCACACACGAAACGCCACCATCACCAACCCTTTTCTCCATAAATTTGCCTTTCTATGCCTTTGCAAACAGAGTAGACCCAGAACAGATGGCTCCTATAGGATCCATACGATTGGACTCTGCTCTGTTTGCCTAGGAAATAATATATACATGTAGATATGATTCTAACGTTACTACTATTAGTCTGTGGACAAACTGTCCAGTGTCCATGTTCCGTTATAAAAATTCATCTAATTAATACCTGTAATCATGATGCAATCTTGTAAGATCCAGGGTCTGCTCTGTTTACTTATGGATTAACCCTTTACTCCATATGCTATTTTTAGACCCAACCTCTTTGAATAAATCTACCGAAAAGGAGCATTTACTAGAGAAAAGAAAAATGTTAGAATTGTGTAGTTTTGTAGCAAATGCTCTATTTATCACAATGGTTTTATAAAGTGACTTTTACAGAGGCGTAGAGTGGTGTATTTATGGAAAAAAGGGTTAAAAAGTGTTGTAGGTTCTACGGTTTCTCCAATGGCCAAAATGTCCTGTGTTTTCATGTGCCATTATAAATATTCATCTTTAGAATTGACATTCATACCTGCCAATGGCTGCGGCAATCTCGAGCCTTGCAGTTTACTACTAACAGCTAATGATCATATCAAATTAAAGATTTAAAAAGTTCCTACCTTCCATCTTGGGAAGATTTGAAAGCAGGCAAATTCAGAGATCTGCAGTTGGACTGTTCACTGTATTTTCATGGACAGGGACTTTCCACGCAGCCTAGCAAGCACCTCTGTGTTAAGGTTGTGATCTGATCAGAGTAGCGTAGGGGCTTTTGGCGTCCCCTAGGCTATATTTAAGCATTCATTCTATGCGTTCATTCAGCCACTTTTATTTGTATTGACCCTGTGGTTTATGTATACATAGCTCAAATAAAGTGAAATTCAAATATGATAAGGTGTTTGGGTAACAGATAAAAAGGGCCAGCTAGCTTGTATTGACTTTTACAAACTTCACTTGGGTTGTCTCAAGATTTTTCGATCATCTTAGTACTGTTGACCCATTGTTCCATGAATATTCATACAAGAAATAATGACATCTTGCATATTAATTAGCTGTATTTTTATAATATCATATGAACACAGGATTTTTTAATCAAAGCAGATCATGTAGAATCAGATCTTTATTATATCATAAGCAAACAGAGCAGACCCTGAACAGACAGCTGCTATAGGAGCCATCTGATCTGGGTTGTTGATCCTCTTAGTACTGTTAACCCTTTCAATGTTTAGTATTTATGTAAGAAATAATAACACCATCAATATTTATTAGCAGAACTTTTATAATGTAAACTTTTCAAGTAAATATTGTGCTTTGACAAAAGCTGTAGAATCAGATCTATATAATGTGTAAAGCAAACAGAACATACCCAGATCAGATGGCTCCTATAGGAGCTGTCTGATCTCGGTCTACTCTGTTTGCAAATGCGTGAACAGGTGTTTATACAAATTTTATTTGTACACCCATTCTCCTGACTTAGCGGGTTTGTAAAGCTGCACAATTTAATTTTGCATGGTTTTGCTAACTTTAAACAGTGACCAGTAGTAGTCATGCTTTTATGTCCCGGTATGTTGCTCCATCCTACAGGAGCCATCTGATCTGGGTCTGCTTTGTTTGCCAAGGAATAGACTTCTGTATTTATGAGGTTAAGTGTTAATACTGAGTAATCTAGCTGTTACACTTTTGGTAGAGTGATTCACTGTGTTAGAGTGTATGGTAGGTTTGATCCACATGAGATGCATTGATGGCTCCAAATGAGATGCTGTCTTGTGTTATGTGGCATTTCAGTTGGACCCAGACAATTCATAGGAGTTGGTTAATTCATAACTCTTTCAACGCTGAATTTTCAGAGTGGAATAGCCCATTAGTGTTTAACTATAGATTCCTCTCGGTATAAAAGTCTTAAACTTGTAAGAGGATTTTGAATGACACACAATGCAGACCGTGATTAGAGGGATCCTCTGGGTCTACACTGTTTGCAAATGACAGCGCATTTGTGTCCCACCTTCAAAGGGACAAATGTAGAAATTGTGATGGTTGATAATATTGATTAACACATTGTACAAAATATTGTTACAAGAAAACCCTTTGTGTAGGCCTTTAACAACCTATCTAATTAAAGTAGTATTGTCAACAGGAAAATGTTTGAAAATTACATAATAGACTTTGAACTATTCAAGATAAACAGAACAATTACTTGACACATTTTTGCTTTTAAAAACAGTAGTAGTACATTTAATAAGCATAGTAATGGCATGACTAATTGTTTAGAAATCTTTTTCTGTTCAGGTTGCAATGAATACCAAAAATGTTTGTATGTAGGGAGTAGCTTACAGTAATAAAATACTGGCATTTACAAACGGTGCAGATCTAGATCAGAGGGCTGCTAGCAGAGGGCTGCAAGATCACTAGATCAGAGGACTGCTAGGTCAGAGAGCTGCAAGATCACTAGATCAGAGGGCTGCTAGATCACTAGATCAGAGGGCTGCTAGATCAGAGGGCTCTGATCAGGGTCTGCACTGTTTGCTATTTGAAATGTTTGCTATTGGGCTCTGTTGTTAAACATTGATGGAACTTTTCAGCATTCATAAGGATTAACCCTTTCAGTATTGGAAATGGAAACTTATTAATGTTCTTTGTAAACAGTGTAGACCCAGATGAGAGGGCATCTAGCATCTCATCAGTTTGGAAACTGTAGGTGTATTTTAAAGAGAATTGGAAGAAATATACTTTTAAAAAATTAACTGCCACTATTTGCCAGTAACAATTTGTTAAGCATGTAAATTGCCAACTTATCAGGGATAGTATCCTATCAAGTAAACAATGGTTATTGCATTCTTTTAAGTTGGCCTAATTATCAAGTATGCTCTTATCACCATAATTAGGCAGCAATTTAAAAACCAATAAAATGACGTTTTTAGACCATATTTCTAGTAATGTTTGACCTAATTTCATATATAGCATTTGTGTGGGATTGTAACAACATTTTAATTTTACCAACATGTATTTAACCCTTTCCTTCATATAATTGTGTTTTCACACATCTGCCAACAGAGAAGACCCAGATCACATGGCTCATATTGGAGCCATCTGATCTGGGTCTACTCAAAGATCTGTTTCTTTACTATCTAAAATGACTACAATGTTCCACCTTCCATATTTCATTTATAACTATTTTGTCCATGAATATTCAGTACATATTGAAATTTGGAATAAATATAGAACATGGGAAGGGTTTAACATGTACTATTTCTTACTAAGTTAATGATTGAGATACTCAAAATCAAACACTCCTGCCTGCATTCTTCCCAGCTGTCACTCAATTTTCTTTCTGTTTCATAATTGTCTTTGGCAAGAATTGTATTCATTTTTAATCCTAACCACTGGTAGACTTTTTTAATTAATGTATTTCAACTATAACCCTTTAGTCAAGAAATGATGACAACATTAACAGTATTAATTCACAGTACTCATAATAAACAAGGGAATTTTTATCATCACACTACCTGTAAAATCAAATCTATTTTATTTCAAGAGTGAACATAGCAGACCCTTAAAATCTGATTGCTCCTACAGGATCTTGTCTTCCAATGTTTGCAAAGGCACAGAAAGGCATATTTATGGAGTAAAGGGTTAAGAAACAGTATTATGAAAATACATGAACAGAGCTACATTTTCCCATCAAACCCTATGTGGTGACCACTCTTTAGAATTGTTTCAAAGAGACGATTCTAAAGAGTGGTCACATTACATAGGGCTTGGTGGAGAAATAAAGGAGTTCTACTTGAAAATATTTTTAATTGAAGCATCTTATCTGGAGCTCTGCATGAAGCACTGGGGAGATCTATGCAAATTTTGGATTAACCTTTTGCCTAATACATTTCTACACATTTGCAAATAGAGTAGATCCAGATCAGACAGCACCTATCAGCTATGTGATCATGGTCTGCTCGGTTTGCTTATTAAAGTTTCTGCCATAGTAGCATATTCCCTTGTTCGTAATGCCATTATGAATATTCATTAAGTAAAGGGTTGAATAGATTTCCCTTTGGCTTGTTACCCTTTCTCTATTCTATATTTATTCAATACCCACTGAATATTCATGGGCAGAATAGTTATAATGAAATATGGAAGGTGGGTCATTGTATCCATTTTAGAAACTAAAGCATATTTATCAAATTCCATAAGCAAACAGAGCAGACCCTGAACAGACAGCTCCTATAGGAGCTGTCTGCATCATCTGGGTCTACTGTTTGTAAATGCGAGAAAAGGCATTTATATGAAGGAAAGGGTTATGTGATTTTTTTCTCTTTTATAACCCTGTCTGCTTTTCTCCCAGTCACAGATTTCTTTGTCTCTTTCTGTTCTCCATAATCTACCTTTTAATGTTTGTTTTGCCTTGTCTCTTGTCTCTTTACCATTCTGTATTGCTCTCCTCTTCCTCTCTACCTTTCAGTGTTTTTTCCTCCTCTCTTGTACATAGCTTCTAAATACTACCTTAACCATTTACTCTATAAATATTCATGTAAGAAGTAAAAACACCATTAATATCAATTAGATTGTTTGTTATAATAGTACATGGACACTTGAAATTTTGGTCATGGCAGAAACTGTAAAATCAAATCAATATTAAATCATAAGCAAACAGAGCAGACTCTGATCAGATGGCTCCTACAGGAGCCGTCTGATCTGAGTATCCTTGTTTGCAAAGGCGTATTTATGGAGGAAAGGATTATGCATTTGATTCTCTCACTCTTTCAATCTCTCGCTGACCGTAATTGGTACTCTTCAAATTAATCTGCATTGGTTACTGAAAGGATTAACTTTTCAAATTTGGAAAACTTACAAAATTTACAAGTTATGCAAGAACAGCTTTGCGTCCCCTGTTGAAGCCTCTCATGTCCCCTTGTGGCCCCAGTTTGAACAAATATCAATATTGACTGGCATACATATAGATAACATTCTAACTAGATAGAGCTATAGATGGCTTTTGAATGTGACCCAACCGTTGCTCCGCTTTTGTTTGAACTAAAGATTTCTGTTGATAAAAACTATGAAGAAAAGCAAATTTAGCGTAAAATCTGCAAAACTGTTTGTTTTTATTGTTTATTTACTAGATTAACGTGTTGATCTTGCAAGACAGACAAAACGTAACAATTGGAACAGTAGGTGGTAGATAGCAGGAGATAAAATACCAAGTTATACACAGTAAACTCTTTTTTTATAATCATGGCAATCAGCTGTGTCTCATGAAACTAGTACTTTGCCTTGGATTGTACTTTGCCTCGGATTGTGTCCCTTGGTGTAACTATTAGCCATTTTCCATGCTGAATATCCATTTATAATGATATCATGAATATTTATTAGCTGAATTGTTATAACAGCTTATGGACACAAGCATGTTTGGCCATGGCTTAAACTGTAGAATCGTATCTATATTCTATCATAAGCAAACAGAGCAGATCCTGATCAGACGGCTCCTACAGGATCTGTCTAATCTATGTCTTACTCTGTTCTCAAATGTGTGAAACTGCGTTTATATGAAGGAAAGGGTTATGTCTTTCCCAGTTGAATATTAATGTAAAAAATAATGACATCATGAATATTTATTAGCTGATTTTTTGTAATGGCCTATTACAGGATTTTTTTTTCTATTGGTATGAACTATTGCATCAGATCTATTCTAAGGGGTTAACCTCTTCCCTGACATATAGACAACTTTTGCAAACAGATTAGACCCAGATCAGATATATAAAAAGGAGCTGTGTGATCAGGGTCTGCTCTGTTTGCTCATGGAATAATAATAGATCTGAGGCTGAAGTTTCTGTTACAACCAGCATTTTCTTTGTACTGCACAATTATAAAAAATTCATTTAGTGAATATTCATGCAGTAACAAATCCTTATATTCAATTTCATGGAGGAAAAGGTTAATTTGCCTGGGGCAATTAACAGATTATAAATATTAATTAGATTAATTGTTGTAATAGCGCATAGATACAGGAAGTTTTAACCATGTCAGAAACTGAAGAATGATACATGTATATCTATATCATAAGCAACAGAGCAGACCCTGATTAGAGGGCTCCTACTGGTACTGGATCTGTTCTATTTGCAAAGGCATATTTATGGAGTAAAGGGTTAATTATTGGCGCATAATAACCCCCCCCCCCCCCCCCCCCCACACACACACACACACACTCCCACCCCCTTCCTTCAGTGGTGTTCTGGAATCACTCCATCAGTCTGTATCTTCAGTTTTTGTCATAAAATTAGAAACTCAAACAATTTTTTTCCTGATTAGGATCCAGACATACAGCAGAGTGTGTCATGAATTCAACTGTGGTAAAATTGGTCATCACTCGAGCTGTATAGCCATTTTCTCCACTCTGAGCTGTAGCCATTTTCTCCTCGAAACACACCTTGTCTAAACGTTTGCAAACAGGGTATACCCAGATCAAACATCTGATCAGAGTCTGCTGTGTTTGCTTATGATATAATATAGATATGACTCAACAATTTCTGCATGCGATGTGTTATTAGAACAATAAATCTAATTAATATTCATGATGTCATTATTTCCGACATGAATATTCTTACTTTAGTTCATGATTGTAACGGAAATAATTTTGCACAAAATCCTCAGTACCACTGGGTTTATGGTACAATTCTTTGCTTGCTAAGTAATTATGTCTTCTATTAATGCTGTCTGCGACAATTATTAGCTATGTTTTTTCTATTCATCTTCAAAAATTCAGTTATTATAAGTGTCAGATAGTTTGGATCCTGCTGAAACAACAATTTAATTGGCATCTCATCTGGATCTAAACACAACTTTTCTGCTAGCATGCAAAGAGGTAATGTCACTGATTTGTCTATCATTATCATTCCAAAGAACTCCTCAACCACAAGAACAATCTGATGTGTGAGAAATTTCAATATTTGGTATTTCATAACCTATTCCTTCATAAAAAAGTAAAGTACCTAGTTATAGTCTACTTTCAGTCCGAATGACCGCTCATCCGACTGCACCTTTTCCCACCTTTGCAAATGGAGTAGACCCAGATCAGATGGCTCCTATAGAAGCGGTCTGATCTGGGTTTGCTTATGATATAATGTAGATCTGCTAAGCTTTTTGTTTAAGCCAAAATTCTCTAGATTTTTTTTGCATTGTAAAACTTAAGTTAATGAATATTCATGAACTGATCAATTTCTCTAATGTTCATTAGCTTTTTATTAGGGAAATGGATAAAGTAACATAGTTATAAATGATAAAAGACAAATTAATATGAAAGGAAAGACTAAAAGACAGAACTTACCATTTTGACTGATGATCTGAACACATTGAAATGGCACAGGTGTATAGTGTAATTATTATTGGCAATGTGTAGGGATATCGGACAATCCAACCTCATTCAAAAAAGCCCATATTTACTATCGACATGTTGAAGCAAATCATCTCAAAATAGTTAAACCTCTTCTCTTGCTAATCATAAAAGTCAACTAGCATTTACAAACAACTTGGATCCAGATAAGATGTCTAGTAACTTGGCATCTGATCATGATCCAAAACTTTTGTTACTCAGCAATAGTATTTGAGAAAAAAGGGTAAAATTGATACAGTTTAAAAATGAAGCAGAGAAAATTGGAGGTTAGCAAGTTTTTTTTGCAGCAAGACGAAGGTTAAGCCTCCTTAAAATTCAGACTGTCAAATTGGATTTCAGTAGACTAAAGTAAATATCTGTGAATTAACTTTTGAACAAGTTTGCTTTCTTAACTACTGGTCAATTCAAATGCCCTGTCAGATTAACCTTGACAAAGCTGAACCTTAAGTATAATAGACTGTGACATAATATATACCTTACATTGAATATTTATTGATTTATCCCTTTACTCCATGAATATTCAAGTAAGAAATAATGACATCATGAATATTAACTAGAGGTTTGTTTTTGTCACAAAAACAGATGTCTCCCCCTCCCATCCTCTTTCCAATTCACAAGTGTAATGTCTGTAACTCCAAACTTATCAGGGTCTAATTTTTAAGTCATCAGGGGCAATAACTCCAACATTGTCAGGGGGAGACGATTCAAAAGCCCCGGGTACACAAAAACACATGCTAGTCAACATTCTTGTGAAGTTTGGTGACTCTAGTACTAGTGGTTTCAGAAATACACGTGACACAAAGTAAAGTTTCCCTTATTTTAAGTCATAAGGGGCAGTAACTCCAAAGTTATCAGGGGGAGACAATTAAAAAACCCAGATGCACAAAAACTCATGCTGGTGAACATTCCTGTGAAGTTTGGTCACTCTAGCCCTACTGGTTTCAGAGATACGTGCAGCACAAAGTTTCTCTAATTTTAAGTTATCATATCAGGGGCAGTAACTCGAGAATTATCAGGGGGAGACAATTAAAAAAACCCAGGTGCACAACAACTCATGCTGGTGAACATTCCTGTGAAGTTTGGTGACTCTAGCCCTAGTGGTTTTAAAGATATGCATGACACAAAGTTGTCTAATTTAAAGTAATCATATCAGGGGCAATGACTCCAAAGTTATCAAGGGGAGACAATTAAAAATCCCAGGTGCACAACAACTCATGCTGGTCAACATTCCTGTGAAGTTTGGTGACTCTAGCCCCAGTGGTTTCAGAGATATGCACGACACTAAGTAAAGTTTGTCTAATTTTAAGTCATCAGGGGCAGTAACTCCAAAGTTAACAGGGGGAGACAATTCAAAAAACCCAAGAGCAAAACAACTCATGCTAGTGAACAATCCTGTGAAGTTTGGTGACTCTAGCCATACTGGTTTCAGAGATACACATGACACAAAGTTTGTATAAATTTAAGTATTCATATCAGGGGCAATAACTCAAGAATTATCAGGGGGAGACAACTCAAAAACCATAGGTGCACAACAACTCATGCTGGTGAACATTCCTGTGAAGTTTGGGGACTCTAGTACTAGCGGTTTCGGAGATACGCGTGACACAAAGTTTTTCTAATTTTAAGTCATCAGGGGCAATAACTCCAAAGTTATCAGGGGGAGACAATTCAAAACCCCCAGGTGCACAACAACTCATGCTGGTGAACATTCCTGTGAAGTTTGGTGACTCTAGCCCAACTGGTTTCAGAGATACGCGCGACACAAGTTTGTGACGGACAGACAGACAACTCTGGCAAAAACAATATATCTCCCCATAAATGGGGGAGACATAATTAGTTTATTAATTTTTATAATGCCACATGGACTCAGGAATTTTTTACCACAGTAGGAACTGTAGAATCATATCTATATTATTTCATAAGCAAACAGAACAGTCCCTGATCGGACTAGGAGCTGTCTGATCCTGGACTTACATAGCTCCTGTAGGAGCCATCTGATCAAGGTCAGCTCTGTTTACTACTGAACTTTAAGTTATAACAGATCTGACTCCACAGTTTCTACCAATACCAAAAGATCCTTTGAACATAATTATGCCATTATAAAAAATCAGCTACCTAATTAATATTCATGATGCCATGAATATACAACAGGGAAAGGGTAAACCCTTTATTCCATAAATACTTCTTTACAAACAGGGTAGTCCCGGATCAGACGGCCCTTTTAGGAGCTGTTCTTCATAGCATCATTATAAAGATTCAGTTATAAACATTCATGATGTCATTATTTCTCGCCTGAATATTCATGGAGTAATTTAGGTTTAACCAGCATTTGAAAACACTATGTAGACATGGATTAGAGGACTCCTGGTGAAGCAGTCTGAATAGGGTGTGCATGGTTTGTCATTCAAAATCTCTAGCAAATTTGATCCTGTCATACTGAATCATTCAGAATGGAATTAACCCTGTAGTTGATAAAGATGCATATATTGCAAACAAGAGACTCAGATCAGTAGACTCAGATCAGACTGCTCCTATAGGGCCTGCCTTGTTTGCTTTATTGAGTAATATACATGTATATTGGTTTCTATATTTGTAAACACTTTCCATGTTCATTAATGCCCCCATTCCACTAGGCGGCGCTCCACGCGAACTGCGTGCTCGGAAGGAGCGCCATAGATCTCTTCCAGAAGGGGCGATAATGGGGTACTTACAATCTGATTACTATCAGATAACGCTCCAGTTGCGATTCAGTAGCGATCTGTACAATCCGATAGCGACTTTGATAGCATTTGGTCGCCACCCAATTTCCCAAAAATGTTGCGACCCTCAATGATCAGTTTTCGCTCCGTTGGCGATTCAGGGCGAGTAAGAGGCCATCCTATGCGCTCTATTTGCGCTTCGAGGGCGATTCCTGAGATCTATGGTGCTCAAGCTAGATCCGATAGTGATCTCGGCGACCTATGGAGATTCATTATCACTCAATTAGCGCTCCAGGCGATCCGATTAGGACGAGATGCTATGAATACCTGTGGCGTTCTACCACGCTCAACAGTGCAGTTTTACATTTGGCTGCAGAGGAGCGTGAAGGCTTGAGAGAACAGAACAGAACATATTTTATCACATAATCTGCCTCGTGGGAGTGACGTAACAGAGTGTCGTATTTCGCATAAATGCACTAGTGCATTTTTTATACAAATTAGCAATCATTAGCCAATCGTCGCTCTCATTTAAGCGTTAACCAATCGTAGCGCTCCATCCGTTGTATCACTACACTGTTTGTAAGCAATGCCCGAAACAGCCGTCAGCTATAGCCTAGTTTTATTTTCTATGGCATTTAAAGGCTTATGTGATAAAAAGAATCTTACATTCTTGTTCGTTACAAATTGTTTTCATGAAACTCGTTTACTATAATGAATATGACACTCACTAAAGCTCGTGTCATATTATTATACTAAACTCGTTTCATAAAAACAATTTGTTATGAACACTCATGTAAGATCCTCTATTTATTGCATAGTACATCATCATAATACACAACATAAATTACACCTTATAGCATGTTGTATATTCATATAATATATGTAAAGATATAAGACAAACTTTTTTGGAGAACGATGGCGCTCGAAGGCGATCCGATAGCGCCGGCCGGAGCGCCACGGATTTTTGTGCAGGGGAGTAGACCAACGGCGACCTTGGCGATCATGCAGATCTGATAGAGATCCACTAGAGATCAGGTGGCGATCGTGGCGCTCTATTAGGCGATCTGCGGCGCTCTCATAGAGCGCCATAGATCACCGCCTAGTGGAATGGGGGTAGTATTATAAAAATTCCACTAATTATTTTTCATGTGTCATTATTTCTTTGTAACACAAATATTCATTAACCCTTTATCTGGTCAATATTCATATCAGAATCAAGATCAAGTTTGAATTTCGTTACGCTTCATTTATTTTTCACAGAAATACAGTGATTTTACTTAAAAAAATTCCGGAAATTCAGGTTTTCCGGAGTTTTTCCTAAACTAGCAGATATTGTAGTGATTTATTTCTATAACCCCCATCTCTGTGTCAAATATGCTAGTGGGGGTATTCATCACCTTTAGTGGTAGTTCTATTTATTTTCTGGCTCAGTGATTTCCTTAGAGTTATGCCCCTTTGTTTAAATTTTTTTGTGTTGGTTTGTTACGCGCGGTTTCTCAGTAACTACTGACTACAATTCAGTGAAACTTTACATGATGCTTTATCAAAAAGAGGACATGTGCATCCAATTATTAATTTTAATAGCATAAATACGATACCTGTTATGGTATGCTACTCACTTCCCCAATATTACACTATCCTAGAAGTTTTCTGGGGGAGTCCCGCGGTGTAGTCCGCAACATCACGGACCGCACCGGACACCGGCAGGTGCGTGTAGAGTTACTCCCCTTCACTTCTATTGTTGATAAGCTGAGTGGAACTAACTGTCCGACTCTTTTTATTAATTGTAACTAACCCAATACACTAATCTTTACATTATCCTGTACATATTGTGGTGTTTGTAATGTTTGTTTTTCTTGAACTGTGTCTTACAACTTTTTTGTTTATTATCAGTTCATTTTTGTGTTATAGCGGTTTTTTGCTGACGGTGTGTTTATCGCCATGCCGCTTGCAAGCAAAAGTCAGTCTAACGGGACTTGCGGCCACATCAAGGCAAATTGGGATTCCCATCCCAATTGCCTTTCGTGTTGTAAATGTTCTCAGTCCTCTCCTTGTGTTATTTCAAAGGAGTGGACCGAGGATATTTTGACGACGGCTGAGTCCCAGAGGACTTACTCACAGAGGTGGAGCCGTACTCGAGCTGGGTCTACAATAGACTCAGCTGGGAATCGCTCCCCCTGTGAAGTTTCTGCACCTAGCGCTCCTATTATTATTGAGCCTACGGTGTCCCAAGCCTTCGGGCTCTGGTCCTCTCAAGGATCTATTCTCGTTTTCTAGTTTGAGTTCTACTTCGTGTAGTTCTCATTCTGGATCTGAGAATGGGCGTGGCAGGCAACGACTTAGTCGTTCACCGCATGTTCCCCCTAAGGCTCGACGTCGGCGCTTGAGATCGGGGAGTTACCGTTCTCGCTCACAGAGACATTCGTTGTCTCAGACCACAAGCCCACGTGACCACCGGGCAGCGGTCACCAGTCTCTGGTCATCGGACTTCCGGTCACCAATCTTTGGTCAATTCTGACCTCCGGTACCTATCTTCCCTTGAATTCTACCCAGGGATAGATACGGACCGTGTGACCGGTCACCGGGATCCCGGTAACAGCTTACACTCTGATTCCCACCCGCGTCATCGACACAGGGGTTACTCCAGAGATCGCTCTCGGTCGCCTGTCGACCTACGTTACAGATCTTTAGATCATGGTCTACACAGGCGCCTAAATTGGTTGCAAAAATCCGAGGGGGGGGGGGTCCGCGTGCTGTCTGGTCCGGGAATTAGCCTCGATGATCTCGCCGCGGATTTACCCTGTGCCATTTCAGCTTCATTTTACCTATACTACGCGGAATCCGATTGGCCAAATATTCATGCCTACACCAATCAAATCGCTGTTATCGTTTTATGAGTTAAAATCCTTTTCCTCCCTAATTGAGCGAACTTTCACAACAAACGTAAACAAATGTGACAACATCTCAACATATTGCTGTATTTGAATAAAATGGACTTAAAATGGCAATAATATTATATCGGACAGCTGATTCAGCAGAAATTATGCGTATTGACACTAGCAGTAGGAATAAGTTAAAGAAACTGAAAAATGACAGCGTGTCCTCGTGCAAGTTAGTAAATTACCGTCCTCCCTAACTGGGGGAAAAACCAAAGATGACAGAAACTATGGTATTCACGGTTCACCCAATTTTCAAAAACGTACCAAAGCCAAAGGAATGTGAAACACCGGTTCCTGTAGTATTACTTGAAGACAGAACAGCAAATGCACAGGTAGGAGCAAAAAAGTGTTTAAAATATGTACGATTGATTTTCAATGAATAAGTAACCTGCAGCTGGTTCCTGAAGAAGGTGCATGTCAACTATTAGTAAAATATTTCAATGACGGTGATGACAGGAAATAAATTACAATGAGAAAAATAAATAACAAGAAATATCTTTTAAAAAAGATATTCAGCGGCATTCAAATATTGACATAATGTACAAAAACATTTTTTTTATATTTTCAAGTAACTTTTATAGGAAATCACTATTAAAACGTACGTGAAATGCAAAACAACCACAACAGCACTGCAAAGATGTCTTTGGATGACCGCCGGAAATGTCTGAAGCAGGTTCGGAGTACTATGAATAAATTATTGCGCGTAAGAATTAATTCATATTTATGTATATTTATACTAATATGAAGATAACAAATTGAATGCACTTTAAGCATATAGAATTTTATATTTGTTTGTGCAGAGCCTGTAATGACTTACAGAACGGTATTTATCTAGCCTAGATCAACACATTAATCGATTTGTGTGCATAATCATTAGTGACATCATTAACGGAATCTATTTATAAAACAATATAAACTTAGCAACCTCAACCTACTTCCACGATCCAAAGTCCCAGGTGATAGAGCCATAGCAATCACCTTAGTAAGTAGATTTATATCAAAGAGAGCAAACGACCCCGAGCCTCGGTGCTGTGCTCGGGGATAGTTATTAATACCAGTAAAGGCAGTAATGCCACAAATTTAATATATTAAATTTAAACAACCTTTCTTCTTTATTTCCTATGATTATTGCCAGTGGATTATGGTGGTTTCGTCAAACTACCCGTTCGTCAAACTAGATTTTATGATCAAATGTATTAAAATTGATAGCAAATAGATAATAAAAGTTTTAAAGTTTGGTAGTGGTTTCGTCAAACTGGTTATAATGCTGACCAATTATAACCATGGGGTGATAAGAAAGATAATTGGTTATGAATTGGTATAAACTGTGTCACCAGTTTGTTGGTATTTTAATAATTATTACTTATTTATTAATAATACATGCATGTAATTATAACATTATTTATTTAGGAGAATTTATCATACGTATATTTAATGGTTTTTGATACTATTATTAAAAAGATTTTATTTATACCTTTTTCATTCAATTCTTAAATGATGAAGCAAAGACCTATGATAACATGCTATAGGTTAATAGGATGAAGATGATGAAGATATTATCATTATTGTTGTTATTTGAAATGATGATGCCTAAAACCTGAACTATTGGAAAGGCTATTTAACCCTTTAAAATCTAGTAACGCTTATATATACGTGAATTAAAATAAGTATGTATACCTATATAGAGTACACTATTGAGTACACTGGTCCTATGCATGTATGCTATGTAGACCAAGATCTATTTTGGCTGATCAAACCGACCACATTTCATGAAACGGTCCCATAAAAAGGTAGATTTTCCTAAAGAAAGTGTATTGAAACTTTTAAATACGGTCAGGTAGTAGCGTATATGTTGAACGAATCGTGTCAACGGTAATACAGTAAAACTCCTCTAAGTATGACCTCTGCTTTAAGCAAAGTGAAAGCATTTAACAATCAACTGATATCTTTTCGAGTGTATGAATATATTGTTCAAGAGTCCATAAACTAGAACACGACTGTTTGGGAGATATTTTCTATTTTTAGATTGTTGGATTTGCCATGATACTCGTCTGTATCAACTTAATAAGAATATTTGATAATCTGTTAGAACTATTCTCAATCCAGTATATGATTTAGTAGTGACTTCAAATTCATGAATCTGTTTACATTTGCAATAAACAAATATTTACTACATCTGAATCAGGCAAATAAATTTATATACTGATCCTGTTGTTTATATTTTGTCTACATATTGTTTCTTACTACATTATACTCATGTATTTCATACTGTTGACGTTTATTATGTCTCCCCCATTTATGGGGAGATATATTGTTTTTGCCAGAGTTGTCTGTCTGTCCGTCCGTCCATCCGTCCGTCCGTCCGTCTGTCTGTCCGTCTGTCCGTCACAAACTTGTGTCGCGCGTATCTCTGAAACCAGTTGGGCTAGAGTCACCAAACTTCACAGGAATGTTCACCAGCATGAGTTGTTGTGCACCTATGGTTTTTGAATTGTCTCCCCTTGATAATTTTGGAGTTATTGCCCCTGATGACTTAAAATTAGAAAAACTTTGTGTCGTGCGTATCTCTTAAACCGCTGGTACTAGAGTCATCAAACTTCACAGGAATGTTCACCAGCATGAGTTGTTGTGCACCTATGGTTTTTGAATTGTCTCCCCCTGATAATTCTTGAGTTATTGCCCCTGATACGAATACTTAAATTTATACAAACTTTGTGTCGCGCGTATCTCTGAAACCAGTATGGCTAGAGTCACCAAACTTCACAGGATTGTTCACAAGCATGAGTTGTTTTGCTCTTAGGTTTTTTTTAATTATCTCCCCTGTTAACTTTGGAGTTACTGCCCCTGATGACTTAAAATTAGACAAACTTTACTTAGTGTTGTGCATATCTCTGAAACCACTAGGGCTAGAGTCACCAAACATCACAGGAATGTCGACCAGCATGGGTTGTTGTACAACTTGGGTTTTTGAATTGTCTTCCCTTGATAACTTTGGAGTTATTGCCCCTGATATGATTACATTAAATTAGAGAAAAAATTTGTCATGCATATCTTTAAAACCACTTGGGCTAGAGTCACCAAACTTCACAGGAATGTTCACCAGCATGAGTTGTTGTGCACCTGGGTTTTTAATTGTCTCCCCCTTATAATTCTTGAGTTACTGCCCCTGATATGTTAACTTAAAATTAGAGAAACTTTGTGCTGCACGTATCTCTGAAACCAGTAGGGCTAGAGTCACCAAACTTCACAGGAATGTTCACCAGCATGAGTTGTTGTGCATCTGGGTTTTTTAATTGTCTCCCCTGATAACTTTAGAGTTACTGCCCCTTATGACTTAAATAAGAGAAACTTTACTTTGTGTCACATGTATCTGAAACCACTAGTACTAGAGTCACCAAACTTCACAAGAATGTTGACTAGCATGTGTTATTGTGTATCTGGGGCTTTTGAATTGTCTCCCTCTGACAATGTTGGAGTTATTGCCCCTGATGACTTAAACATTAGACCCTGATAAGTTTGAAGTTACAGACATTACACTTGTGTATTGGAAAGAGGTTGGGAGGGGGAGACATCTGTTTTTGTGACAAAAACAAACCTCTAGTTACTTCTAGTTATATATATCACCAGTTATCATTAACAATAATTGTTAAATTTTCACTACCATGACAATTTCGTTTGTCTAATTCTTTAAATCCAAATTTAATACAATGTTCACTTTGAAATCACCATCAGTACATTAGTACTTTGATTTATTACAAATAATAAATATAGACAATATTAGTCAATCAAAGGTTTTTCTAATAAAAAATAATGCTTTTGTGGCCGATTTTAGGCTGCGAATCTCATATCCGCAGATGAGAGTCATATCCGGTGTTTAGTCATACCGGTAGATAATGACTTTCTGTATTATATGGCTTTCTGACTGAACTCGGAGAAGTTTATAGAAAATGTCTGTATAACAGAATGTATACATTTTGTGTGTTAAGTTAATATGGATCGATTGGATTGATTTCAATTAGCTAATTATCATAAATATGGTGTTTTGAAATAACTACTAGATCGTAAGAATGACCCCAGGTATTTCGACACATTAGCAGACTGTATATCTGGATTGTAAATAGTTTGGCCATGTGTTAGAGGCATTATAAAAAGGCTGTATGCCAGTCAATGTATTAACTAATGAAAATACAGTTTACTACAATATACTAGTAGGTCATTTGCAAATTACAATATAACATAGTTTTTGATTGGTGGTAAACTAGAACAAAAGTGAAAATAGACAGCTAGCCGCTGAAAAAAAGCAATAACAGTAGAAGATTCAATTTCTGCACTTGAAACATGGCACTTTTCCAGACTTTAAATCATACTGGGCCAGAGTATTCCATGGGCCATATTTTCTCGATTTTCTCTACATTTATGCAACATTTTGCCATACTTAAGATCTATCTGTTTATGATTGCATGTGCACGGAAATTCATTTGTTATTTTATGCTGGAATTTCTGGTTACTTCAAAAAGACTGGAGAATATTGCAAGGGCATTATTTTGTACTTAAACCATTTTTTATGAATATTCATATCAGAAATAAAGATGTCATGAAGTATAATTAGATTAATTTATATTAGGCCACATGAATACAATAATTTTTGGCAATGGCAGATACTTAAGAATTATTTTTTATGCCCCCCCCCCCCCCCCCCCGATCAGATCTGGGGGGCATATTGTTTTTGCCCTGTCTGTTTGTCTGTCTGTCTGTCTGTTTGTCCGTTTGTTTGTTTGTTAGCAACTTTAACATTGGTCATAACTTTTGAGCCAGTACAGATAGAGACTTGATATTTGGCATGCATATGTATCACATAAAGTTGCACATTTTGAGGGGTGACATGTCAAGGTCAAGGTCATCCTTCAAGGTCAGAGGTCAAATATATGAGTCAAATCACCGACTTTAACATTGGCCATAACTTCTAGACCAGTAGAGATAGAGACTTGATATTTGGCATGCTTGTGTATCTCATAAAGCTGCACATTTTGAGGGGTGACATGTCAAGGTCAAGGTCATCCTTCAGGGTCAAAGGTCAAATTGTCTGCTTCTTTGTCTGTAACTTTAACACAACTTTAACATTGGTCATAACTTTTGAGCCAGTACAGATAGAGACTTGATATTTGGCATGCATATGTATCTCATAAAGCTGCACATTTTGAGGGGTAACATGTCAAGGTCAAGGTCATCCTTAAAGGTCAGAGGTCAAATATATGGGTCAAATCACTGACGTTAACATTGGCCATAACTTTTTTAACATTGGCCATAACCTTTGGACCAGTAGAGATAGAGACTTGATATTCGGCATGCTTGTGTATCTCATAAAGCTGCACATTTTGAGGGGTGACATGTCAAGGTCAAGGTCATTCTTTAGGGTCAAGGGTCAAATTGTCTGTTTGTCTGTAAGCATAACATTGGTCATAACTTTTGAGCCAGTACAGATAGAGTCTTGATATTTTGCATGCATATGTATCTCATAAAGCCGCATATTTTGAGGGGCGACATTTCGAGGTCAAGGTCATCCTTGAAGGTCAGAGGTCAAATATATGGGTCAAATCACCGACTTTAACATTGGCCATAACTTTTGAACCAGTACAGATAGAGACTTGATATGTGGCATTCTTGTGTATCTCATGAAGCTGCACAGTTTGAGGGGTGACATGTCAAAGTCATCCTTCAGGGTCAAAGGTCACTAAATTCAAATTGGTCATAACTTTTGAACCAATAGTGATAGAGTCTTGATATTTGGTATGCATGTGTATCTAATGAAGCTGCACATTTTGAGGGGCAACATGTCAAGGTAAAGGTCATCTTTTAGGGTCAAAGGTCACCGACTTTAACATTGGCCATAACCTTTGAACCTGTAGATACAGACTTGAAATTTGGTAAGCATGTGTATCTCATGAAGCTGCAGTTTTGTGGTGACATATCAAGGTCAAGGTCATCTTTCAGGGTCAAAGGTCACCGACTTTAACATTGGCCACAACTTTTGAACCAGTAGAGATACAGACTTGATAGTTGGTATACATGTGTTTCTGATTTGGCTGCACAGTTTGAGGAGTGACATGTCAAGGTCAAGGTCATCTTTGAAGGTCAAAGGTTACCAGCATTAACATTGGCCATAACGTTTGAACCTGTAGATTTACAGCCTTGATACCGGTATGCATGTGTATCTCATGAAGCCGCACAGTTTGAGGGTTGACATGTCAAGGTCAAGGTCATCCTTCATGGTCAAAGGTCACCAACTTTAACATTGGCCATAACTTTTGAACCAGTAGAGATACGGACTTGATATTTGGTATGCATGTGTGCCCCATGAAGCTGCACAGTTTGAGGGGTGACATGTCAAGATCAAGGTCATCCTTCAGGGTCAAATATCATATCGAGGGGGCATAGTGTTTCACAAATACATCTTGTTGTATATGATTTTATTTATAAGCAAATAGAGCAGATCCAAATCAGACTGCTCCTACAGGCCTTCTCAGTTTGCAAAGGAGTATTTATAGAATGAATGGTTAAAAACTAGTTCATGAGCAGAAGTTGAAACATCAAACTGAGGTTTGTCTTGTAAAAACAGTTACATATTAGTAATTCCTTTCACTCTTCTTTTTTTCAGGCAATGGTTCTTGGTGTCATTGCTGAGAGGAATCTACCTCTGTCCATGGTACAGGTCCTGATTGACTTAGCCAAAGAACTTGCGAAGGACATCAAGGCTTTACAGAGCCTGAGTATGGTTTGCACTTCAGTCTAATAGACTTGGTGAAACTATGACTAGGAAAGCAGTAGAGAAACTGAAGAAAACACCAGTTTTGCTAAACCTTGATGAAGCAACAAGCAACAAAAACAAATACTTGTACGACAGACCTCCAGCAAAGCTATTGAAAAAGTGTCCTGATAACGGTTGTAAGTGGACACTTTTGTACGCACGTGATTCTTGTGGTTAAAACCTATCTACCTAGGATTTGAATTGGGTGAACCAAGGGGAAAACATTTTGTACTCATTTGTGAAATATTCATTTTTAATCAAAATTAAAAGTCTACAACGTACTGTCGTACAACGTACTGTCATACAACGTACCTCGGACACGTCTTCGGTCATGCGAACAAACTATCCTGATAACGGTTGTAAGAAGACACTTTGGTAGTAATACTCGTACTGTATCTATTACATACATTTTGTACCAACAGTTATTTGTAATTACTAAAAGTTGTGCTAGACCAGTTGGCCTCAATAGAAGTTGTGAAAGTGGATTAACATTATGAAATTATGTTTTTGTCTTCAACACCAGTTCTAGTAATAAAATGGTATTTAGTACAGTGCAGTTGGTGTGTTTTTTTAAGTTTTAAATTTTGAACCAGGATAGCTCAGGGAGAGCTTTCCAATTGACCTTTAAAGCCCTATTTTTCATTTTTGGCAGGGGGCTTTGCCCCCTGTGACCCCCACCAGGGTTTTGCACCTGGACCCCATTGGGGCCTACAATGGCCCCCAAACCCCTCACCGAAATATTTCCTCCCCTCAGCTCTTAGGTCAAACACACCCCTGCCTTACGCTTTTGGTCAATTTCCGGGGGAATTTGCAGCGGATTTTGCGTGAACGTTCTGGTACCAGTGGCAAGCCTCGTACCTTTGCTACTGTCTCTAGAGCAGACCTGTCTCCGGTTAGGGACAGCTCTCCATCTCCCTCTCATGCCCGAGAGACTGTGCGGGATAACTCTACACGAGTTCTCCTCACCCCTCCTTCACCGCAGAGGTCTGATGAAGGCTTGTTTTGTCTTTGTTTGAAGTCTTTGTTTGCGCCTTCGGATGACCCACTCACTTGAGTGGACAAGGATCAGATACATCACTCTGTTTCTGATACAGAGGTGAAGGACGAGGAAGTTTACATTGTTCTCTCAATCAGATATTTGATTCTATTTTTATGGCGTTCGGAACGCCATATACTAGTCGGTCTCTTTATGGCAACGAGTTCACTTGTCTAGTGAACATGCGCAAGACAAAATAGTTTTCTTCAAGTCTGCACTAGTTTGGTTGTAAAATGTTCATGTATTTGTTTACTCTTCATGTATTTAATAATAATTCGCTGTGTGAGATAATTACTACTAATCTACACAAAGATAAACTTTTTAAAAGTCTTGAATTTTAATAAACTCCAAGTACATCGATGCTCCAGAGTGGGCCCTGTACTTTAATCGGAAGAAGAAGAAGACGCGAACGAATATTTTTACCGTAGTTTTCGCAACACCTTGGCGTTCTAAAGCAGAAGGAATATAGCTGAGGTTTCCGATTGCATTTTTATACACATTCGTAACTGATTAGCATATAGACCTACATCTTCAGCCAATCAAACTGCCTTTTGCATCGTATTCGGTCATTTCCGTTTGACCCGTACTCAAAATTAGAAATAGGAAGTTTCATAAAGGACAAGGTCAAAGAAATCTTAAATAATCAACCAATGAAATTCGGAATTCCCATATACACATTTATCACGCATCGAACAGCGTGTTTTGACTATGGCACCCAACCTCAACACAAGTCTAAGTCTTACAAGAAGTAAAACCGTAAAAACACGGGGTTCTATCGGCTTATCAAAATAAGTATTATCCATAGAAGGTTTTCAACACATATTCAATCAAATTATATTCCAGTGTCAATAACAACAGTTACTGTGAAAATAAGAGTCTCTTCTATGTATCGTGTAACCGCCGAGTCGCCGACAGTAAAAAGTGTCGTTTGCTCAAGACGTTTGTGTCGTGTAAAAGCGAAAGTAGGTAGCAATTTGTTGAAATGTCTTTCCCAGCTTACAACTCTACTGCTGACTGTAGGTCTGAATTTGAGTTTCATCAGGTTCCAAACAACTACCGTAATTGTATGTACATGTATGGATCTACTTAGTAATTAAATATGAAAACAGTCTACCTTCAAATTTGTAAGCAGACTACATTTATTCAAAATAAACGAGTGCTGAACATGGAAAAATAAATGTTATGTGTAAGAATTAGTTGAACAAAAAATGTAGGATTATAGGTAGCCTTTGTATCATTTTGATGTAGTGCTTCAGTTTTTGCATCAGCTTTGGACATGAAAGCATTAATTGACTTTACTTCATGAATATTCATATAAGAAATAATGACATCATGAATATAATTAAGATATTCTTTTGCCATAGTAGAAACTAGAAGCATGTCTATATATAAACAGCAGATCATGAGATGGCTCCTTTTGTTTCAGTGTCATATTTTTATGCCCCCCCAATCAAGGGGGGGGGGGGGGGGGGGGGGCTGACTTTGTTGGTTTGTTGGCTTGGCTCAAACTTTAATGTTGGCAATAACTTTGTAGCCATTGCACATACATACTTCAAACCTGGCATGTCTATGCAACTTACAGAGGCGAACATTTTTATTTATTTATTTATTTTTATTTTTTTTGGGGGGGGGGGGGGGGGGGGGGCTTATTAAAATCAAGGTTATATTACAGTTAAATGTCACATTACGGGTCAAATTTATATATCACAATCAGGGGCATAGTGTTTCACAAAAATGTGTTGTTATTAATACTGTTATCAATTCCAAGACGTTATTGTTATTAACGTGTACATCAATTTCCCCCCTTACACATAACATCCATATCAAACCCGAACGCCATTATGGCCATTCAGGCATTTGATTCAAAATCTGGGAGAGGATATGTGTCTGCGACCCTCACCGTCTCAGGTGAAGGGTCCACACACAGTGACCTGAGGCTTTAGTCCGGAAGCTTTTTCCAGACAAAGCCCCCTCTAGGGCACCCACTTTACAGTTGCCCATTTCTCAGTCAGTCAAGTCATGTTTTGAGCAAATGGAACTACATAACCAGACCAGTCTCTCTACTCCTTGGTCTGTGCCTGCTCATGTCATTAAGGCCTCGGAACATTCCAGTGCTTTAGACATCCTGTTCCCGAAACGAAGTCAGGGCTCGATCTCAGTCAGATTCCACCTTTGGATGCTGACTGTGATCAGGTTAAGCTATTAAAGCCTTCCCCTCGTCTCCTCTAGCAATCCACTTTGGTTTGTTGGAGTCGTGGGAACTGCGAGAGAGGAAGTCACTAGGTATTGCGTCGCAGCTCGACTTCCTCTCTGCCACTTTGTTACAGCTCTTGACTGATAACAAACAGTGCTCTGATGAGATAAAGCATATCTTAGTGCTTTGTCTTGCTGGTTCAACCAGGAGCCTTGCATCCAACACGTCTGATAATGTTGCAGAAATGTTGCATCATAGGAGGAGTGAAGTTTTGTCTATTTCTCCTTCGGGTTTTTTGTTAGCCCCTGCACAGAATTGTCTTCTGACAGCTCTGCTGTCGGCGGGTACACTCTTTGGTGGTCGTGTGTCTGATGCTCTGTCATCCCACAAGGACGACCAGCTTAGAGCACTGGTGACTTCGAGGTCTTCGGGTAGTGGACAAACCTTCAAACGTCCGCACACTACCCCGTCTGTGCAAGCACCTGCTGTTAAGAAGAAGAGGAATTCTCTTCCTTCTGCTTTTAAACAGCCGAGGTCTGGTTCTACGTCCAAATCTAAAAACTGGATCTAGACCACCAGTCAAGCCTACCCGACGCAGGACGCAGTCCCTAAGGCCCAGCCCTAGGGACTCGCCCTTTCTACTGCCCTCGCCCCCGTGTCCCGAAATTCCAGTGGGAGCCAGACTTCTGCACTTTGCAGAGGCCAGGGAATAGATCACCCAAGATCCATGGGTGCTTCCCACTGTGAGAGAAGGCTATGTGATACCTTTCCATCACAAGCCTCCTCTTTCACCAACTCCCATTCCTTTCACTTCGGGGCACCCTTCTCTTCCAGACGCTATTGCGAATTTGGTAGAGAAAAGAGCGGTAGAAAGGGTCCACAGCGTTCATTCTCCGGGTTTTTACAGCCGTATCTTTCTTGTTCCCAAGAAAAACGGCTAGTTACGTCCGGTTTTCGATCTGTCTATCCTGAACATGTTCGTACATATCGAACCGTTCAAGATGGAAACTACAGCTTCCATCCGGGCTTCTGTCCAACCTTTGCACTGGGGTGTGTCTCTAGACCTGTCGGACGCGTATTTTCACATCCCCAGTTCACGGAAATCATCTCCGTTTCGCTTACAACGGTCAGGTTTTCCAATTCAGGGCCCTTCCGTTTGGAATTTCTACGGCTCCGAGAGTTTTTACAAAACTCATGGCAGTCGTAGGGGCTTACTTCGTCTTCGAGGTTCTTTTCTCCTTCAGTACTTCGACGTTTGGCTTCTTCATCAAACCAAGCGCTTTTTGCGGGACCTCGAGGCAGGTTGGCAGGAAATTCTTTCTCTAGGCCTTCTGTTAAACCCGGAGAAATCTGATCTCGTTCCGTCTCAAGATTTTACGTTCGTGGGAGTGAACTTTCTGACGGCGATAGACAGGGTGCATGTTCCACCACCTCGAGCCCAGAGCCTTGTAACGTTAGTTTCAAGAGTCAGTGCTCAGTCACACATCACAGCTCGGGCGTTCCTCTCCCTTCTTGGAATGTTGAACGCAGCAGCAGCAGATTTGGTGGTCCTAGGTCTTCTTCACCTTCGTCCAATCCAATTTTATCTGCTGTCTCTCTGGAGGCCCCAGCACAACACTGTTACAGTCTGTCCGAGTTGATTCCAATTCGGACAGACCTAGTAGACCACCTTTGTTGGTGGCTCGATCTGGGACGTCTCCTGGCCGGAGTTTTGCTTTCTTCACCAGAGGCATCACTGCAGTTAGTGACAGACACCAGTCTATCAGGCTGGGGTGCTCACCTCAAGCCCCTGGGCCTGATGGCGTCAGGAAGTTGGTCTCCTTCCGAGACTCAACTCCATGTCAAAAACCTCGAGATGCGAGCTGTCAGACTAGCCGTCTCATTTCAGACAGCATGTGTCGAACCAGTGTGTACTGCTATCGACCTACAACACAACTGTCATGTCTTATGTCAAGAAACAGGGAGGCACTCACTACCTGTCTCTTTTCAAAGAGACCCAGCTTCTGTTTGCTCTGTGCCTAGAGATACAAGTATCTCTTTTGGCCAAGCACATACCCGGCAGACTCATTGTTCGGGCAGACGGTCTGTCCCCTCGTCAGCAGATTCTACCGTCAGAATGGTCTCTACATCAAGAGGTGACGAATCTCATTTTTCTGAGATTTGGTCAGCCGATGGTCGAATTGTTTGCAACAAGGCTCAACCGTTGTCTTCCTCTCTATGTCAGTCCAGTTCTGGACCTAGCTGCCTGGGCCCTGGACGCTCTGACTCTGGATTGGAACAGACTGGTGCGGTACGCGTTTCCCCCATTCAATCTGATTCCGCAAATTTTTAGAAAAATTCGGTCGATGCCAGATTCTCCTAGTGGCACAATGGTGGCCACATTCTGGAATTACTCGGGGATTATCCCAGAGCACTTCCTCTGTGCCCAGACCTACTGTCCCAAAGCGGCGTGTTCCACACCACTCCGGACATGTTTCGTCTTCACGTCTGGCCATTATCAGGTTGCTTATGTATCAGAAATTTCAGGTTTCTGCATTGAAAAATATACATTTTGAAGAATATGAGCACGAGATCAAAAGCTGTATCTAAAGCATTTGTGTATCCAAATAACATAGTTTCTAAACTTAATTCTCTGAAATGGTGTTGATCAAACATATTTTGTATTAGGTTCCAATTCGGACAGAGTAATTGGGCAGTGCCAAAACAAATGTTCAATCGTTTCTTGATTTCTTTCACAAAAGGTACAAAGTGGATCGTCCGTGTATTTCATTTTAATGAGGTATGAATTTACTCCTAAAAGTCTATGAATGACTCTTGCCTGAAACCACTATTTGTGTATCGGTAGTAATTTTGAATGGCAGCAAAAATATGATTTTTCGTTTTTTGTCCGAGATATGTGCTGTTAGTTTGTTATTCCAAGTGTAAATGCATTTTGGCTCAATTTCATTTCTATTCAAAGCTTTGTAAAATCGTTTGGCACCTTTGCTGTCTTTAATAATAAGATCAATATAAGGCGGTATATAGGGTTTGTGCAAAGGTTCAGCTTCTTTCAAAATTATATCCAATTTTCTTGCTGTTACTTGCAATGCACATATAACACCATTATAAGTTAACAAGTTAGTTTTAAGTTTGTATTTTACTTTCAACTCACCAATACAGTGTATTCCTGCACGAAACCACGATTTCAGGAAAACACTTTGTGACCTAATTAAGAGCATATGGTTATAGAAAAGGGGTAAGTTGACTGTTTTCTTTTCCCATACATTGAGTACACATTAACTTTGAAAATGCTTCAAAAACATGTGCCCAGAATTTATTACTGCATTTAAATGATAATAATTCGGGATAATGTTTACCACAATTGATTAATCTTTCTACGTCTACATATTTCTTGGTAATTGGTGACCATCTGCTTTCACAATGTACTAATCTTCTTTTCCATGAGATCTTTAAAGACTCTATAAATGCCTTGGTATTCACCTTCCTAAGACCACCTTCTGTGTTATCTTTGACTATTATTTCTTTCTTAGAAAGTAGATCCTGATCAAATTACCATCTAAGTCTAACCAAGAAACCTCTGATCTAAATCTCCACTCCATATACAGTAAAACCCCTCTAAACCAGAATTCTAGTAGAGAAGAATTTACATACTTTTAGCAGATGGCCGCTTAATACAGGGTGAAAGTATTTCACCCTGCATTAAGCTGTCTCCAAGACTGATATTTATACCAAATTTAATGACCAGTTGAGAGGGGTTCTGCTGTATAAATTGAAGTTCGTATTGACAGTGGCAAAGGGTAGACAACCTGTGATTGTTGCATAATTTTGGCTGAGATGGCTAATCTGATTTTTTTTATAGAGCCAAAGAAGTATAAGATACATACCGTTCATGAAACCTTTTCAAAAAAATAAACAATGGACAGATTATCTCACAGACCCTGAATATATGTACAGATTATCAGATAGATGTGAAGGGGATTAAAGAAATGACCCCTTTTTAACAAAACAATGAATCCTGCTCCAGTTACACTTGTCTCCCCTACTCAAAGATTTCATGTTTGAAAATTAGAATTAATCTTCTATCATTGTTAAATGACATTCTATTAATTTTTTCAAATATTTTGAATTTTAGCAAGATTTTATATCCGTACTAGATAAGCTGAGGCTGTTTTCTAAGCTTTCTAATGTCCACCATGACTGTTTACAGGTTAAGGACATTGATCTGATGGTAAGAAAGAAAATCCTTAGGGATTATGAAAACAATTAAACCATTCCCTGCTCTATGCTTTTCCATATTTCAATACCTACTGAATATTCATGGACAAAATGGTTGTAAAAGAAATAATTATAGAAGATGGAACATTGTAGCCATTTTAGAAAGTTAAGAAACGGATCTTTCAATTTCAATTAGCAAACAGAGCAGACCCATGATCAGACGGCTCCTCTAGGAGCCGTCTGATCTGAGTCTACTCTGTTTGCAAATGTGTGAAGAGGTGTTTATATGAAGGAAAGGGTTAAACCATTCTAAACACTAATTTTAACCCTTTCAGAGCTGAATTATCAGAGTGGAATGGTCCTACAGTCTTTAACTATAGAGTCCACTGGGTATGAAAGGCTTAAACCTGCTGGAGCATTTTGAATTACGAACAGGGCAGACCCAGATCAGAAAGCTCCTCTAGGAGCCCTCTGATGTAGGTGTACACTGTTTGCAAATGACAATACATGCATATCCTGCATTCAAAGTGTTAAACCTTTTAATGGGGGATACAGTTCAGCTGCTATTTGCAAATTGTGTAGATATATTATTGGATCAGTGTCTGCCCTGCCACAGTCTTGGTTATTTGGAATCTTCAAGCAAAATTAATTCTTTCATACTGCATGGACTTAACCCTGAGTATTTTTGTATTCTAAAGACCAGGGTCACAATAACCAACTGCACTATGGTCAATATAAGCGGTGAATGTCACTTTAGCCCTTTAACTGATAGAGACGTCATTGCAAACAGAGTAGACCAAGATTAGATGGCTCCTGTTGGAACAATCAGACAAAGATCTACTCTGATTAATTATATAGAATTATATTGACCTGATTCTACAATTTCTGCCCTGGCCAAAAAATCCTGTTCAATAAAACCCCTCTAAACTGGAATTCTAGTAGAGAAGAATTTCAATACCAATTTTTAGACAGGTGGCTGCTTATTATGCGGCAGAAAGCTCCTAGAGAAACTTTCTGCATGACTTTCACCCTGCATGTCATCTTTGTCCAAGACTGATATTTATACTTAATTTAACGTCTGATTTTGAGGGGTTTACTGTATTCATATACCATCATAAAAATCCAGTTAATGAATATTTTTGCATCAATTTATTTCTCTATACAACTGGGTCAGGTAAAAGGACCCATTCCCAATTTAAAAACATGTGAAGTCCTGATGTCCTAACATTACACTGTTAGTATGTAACTTTGCCAAACTATTGTTTATGTATCGGATGAATATTGAATGGTATCTAAAGAGATTCATGAACTGTGTTTTGCGACTTTATTTTTATCACATAACTGCTTGTCTCCCGGTTCATATAACCATCACATTTTTTTTTTTATATCTAACATAATTATGTAATACAAGATGTGACGTCACATGATTACTTAGCGTCCTAACACACATGCAGACTGGTACACATTCTATTTTTCCAGCATCTGGGTGTACTTTACTAATCCCTATTGGCATAGACTTGTTTGTTGCAAATATATATATATAGTAGCCAGCATCTCAAAGATGAAGGGAATATCCAACTACATGTATTTGTAGATATAGAAGTTGAAACAATCGGTTATGTGATAAAAAAAAATCTCAAATTAATTTGAGATAAACTTTTCTTTCAATACACCCAAAGGCTGTGTTAATATTTTTTATCTTGACTCGTTTCAGAAAAGCTGATCTCAAATGACAACTTGTGACAGATCATATATATCTCTAATAAATACTCGTTGGGCTGTTTGCATTTTGTACACAGGTGGTTACTTAATGCAGACTGAAAGCAATGCAGAATGCTGTTTGGCAGCTAAAATTCTGCATTAAGCTATCACCTGTATTATGAAAACCCTATATTTCTGTTTTTAATTGTTATATTTTAGTTTTTATTGTTGATTTTTATTTCCCACCAAAATTAGGTGTGTGTTTATTAGGGAAAATACAGTGCATCTATGTTAACATTTAATAATGATCTCCCTTTGTAGTATTACAATGGATGTGTAAAGGAGTATTGCTTTAGTTACCTCCCTTGGCATTGTTCAAGAAAAGTTCAGTACATGCAAAATGAAAATTTAATGGACTCTTTTATTATACCCCCACAACGAAGTGTAGGGGGGTATACTGGAATCACTCCGTCCGTCCGTCTGTCCGTTTGCCCATCTGTAGACGGAATTATGTCTCCCACAACATAGTGGTGTGGGAGACATATTGATTTACTCCTTTCTGTCTGTCCATCTGTCCATCCGTCTGTCTGTCACAAAATCTTGTCCGCTCTCTAATTTTAAAAGTTCTCATCCAATCTTCACCAAATCTTATAAAAAATGTTTATAGCTATAATATCTAGGCCAAGTTTGATATTCAGCAAGATTGTTTCAGGCACTTCAGAGTTATGGCCCTTGATTTATCCAAATTTGGCCTTTTTAGCCTTGTCCGCTCTCTAAGTCAAAAACGTCTCATCCAATCTTCACCAAATCTTATAAAAATGTTTATGGCTATAATATCTAGGCCAAGACCAATATCCAGCAAGATTGTTAGAGGAACTATATGGCCCTCGATTTATCCCAAATTTGGCCTTTTTAGCCTTGTCCACTCCCTAAGTCAAAAACGTCTCGTCCAAACTTCACCAAACCTTATAAAATGTTTATGGCTATAATATCAAGGCCAAGTTCAATATCCAACAAGATTGTTTCAGGAACTTCAGAGTTATGGCCCTTGATTTATCAAATGATTGTTTCAGGAACTTCAGAGTTATGGCCCTTGAATTATCAAAACTTGGCCTTATTAGCCTTGTCCGTTCTCTAAGTTAAAAATGTCTGATCCAATCTTCACCAAACCTTATAAAAATGTTTATGGCTATAATATCTAGGCCAAGTTGAATAACCAGCAAGATTGATCTAGGCACTTTGGAGTTAAAGCACTTTAGCCCTTGAATAATACAAATTTGGCCCTTTTAGCCTTGTCCACTCTCTAACTCATCTTATGAAAATGTTTATGGTTATAATATCTAGGCCAAGTTGAATAACTGGCAATTTTGGAACAGGTACTTCAGAGTTACAGCCTGTGAATTGTTGAAAACTGAGCTTTTTTTTTTTTTTTTAGCTTTTTCTGCTCTCTGAATAAGAAGTCCTCATCCAGTCTCCAACAAACTTCATAAAAATGCAACCAATTATTTTTGAGACAGGAGCAGGTAGGAGACCTATGTTTTTCTTAAAAACAAGCTCTAGTTTTGTCCGGAGCTTTACTCTGCCATCCTTCAACGGAACATTTTTATTATACCCCCCTTTTGAAAAAATGGGGGTATATTGCTTTGCACATGTCGGTCGGTCGGTCGGTAGATCGATGGTTTCCGAATGATAACTAATAAACAACTTGGCCTAGAATCTTCAAACTTGCTGTGGTGGTTGGTCATGACAAGTAGATGACCCCTATTGTTTTTGAGGTCACTAGGTCAAAGGTCAAGGTCACCATGACCTAAAATGGTGAAATAGTTTCCGATCAATAACTGCTCAAGGGTTTGGCTTGGGATCTTCAAACTTGCTGTGGTGGTTGGTCATGACCACTAGATGACCCCTATTGATTTTGAGGTCACTAGGTCAAAGGTCAAGGTCACCATGACCTTAAATCACCATGACCTTAAATGGTTAAATGGTTTCCGATCAATAACTGCTCAAGGGTTTAGCTTAGAATCTTCAAACTTGCTGTGGTAGTTTGTCATGACCACTGGATGACCCCTATTGATTTTGAGGTCACTAGGTCAAAGGTCAAGGTCACCATGACCTTAACTGGTAAAATGGTTTCTGATCAATAACTGCTCAAGGGTTTGGCTTAGGATCTTCAAATTTGCTTAGGTGGTTGGTCATGACAACTAGATGAGTCCTATTGTTTTTTAGGTCACTAGGTCAAAGGTCAAGGTCACCATGACCTTAAAGGGTGAAATGGTTCGCGATCAATAACTGCTCAAGGGTTTGGCCTAGGATCTTAAAATTTGCTGTGGTGGTTGGTAATGACCACTAGATGACCCCTATTGTTTTTTAGGTCACTAGGTCAAAGGTCAAGGTCACCATGCTCTTAACTGGTCAAATGGTTTCAGATCAATAACTGCTCAAGGGTTTGACTTAGAATTTTCAAACTTGCTGCGGTAGTTGGTCATGACAACTGGATGATCCCTATTGTATTTGAGGTCACTAGGTCAAAGGTCAAGGTCACCATGACATTAACTTGTAAAATGGTTTCTGATCAAGAACTGCTCAAGGGTTTGGCTTAGGATCTTCAAATTTGCTTAGGTGGTTGGTCATGACAACTAGATGAGCCCTATTGTTTTTTAGGTCACTAGGTTAAAGGTCAAGGTCACCATGACCTTAACTGGTGAAATGGTTTGCGATCAATAACTGCTCAAGGGTTTGGCTGAGGATCTTCAAACTTGCTGTGGTGGTTGGTCATGACCAGTAGATAATCCCTATTATTTTTGAGGTCACTAGGTCAAAGATCAAGGTCACCATGACCTTAACTGGTGAAATGGTTTGCAATCAATAACTGCTCAAGGGTTTGGCTTAGGATCTTCAAACTTGCTGTGGTGGTTGGTCATGACAACTAGATGACCCCTATTGATTTTGAGGTCACTAGGTCAAAGATCAAGGTCATCATGACCTTAACTGATGAAATGGTTTCCAATTAATAACTGCTCAATGGTTTGGTTCGGGATCTTCAAACTTGCTGTGGTAGTTGGTCGTGACCACTAGATGACCCCTATAGTTGTTGAGGTCACTAGGTCAAAGGTCAAGGTCACCATGACCTTAATATGTGAAATGTTTTCAAATCAATAAATGATCAGTGGTTTGGCTTAGGATCTTCAAAGTTGCTGTGGTGATTAGTCATGACCGCTAGATGACCTCTATAGTTGAGGTCACTAGATCAGAGGTCAGGGGGTCTGGGGGTATACATGTTTTACAAACATCTCTTGTTAAATTATGCAGTATTGTTGATCACAATCTGAAGTTGTGCACCTGTGATTGCAGTTTTGATTTGTCATTTCGTTACTGATTTATCTCCCTTTTCGTAATTTTAATAGAGGGAATTTGTCCAGAGCTTTACTTTGCCATCCTTCAACGGAACTTTTTAGCTCGTCTGTTTCGAAGAAAAGTCGAGCTATTGTGATCACTGGGTCGTAGTCGTCGTTGTCATCGTCGGCGTGCAAAAACTTTAATGTAGCTCATTACTCGAAAAGTATAAGAGGTATCAACATAAAACTTCATACTTTAGTAGATTTCATTGAGGGGAAGGCCACTACATAAAAACCATAACTCTTGATTTCAAAATGTTTGAGTTATGGCCCTTTGTCATTTTCATTTTTTTTTAACTTAGCTGGACAAGTACCAAATCAGACGAGTGTTGGCGTCGCACGCGGCTCTTGTTAAATTATGCAGTGTTGTTGGTCACCATCTTAAGTTGTGCACCTGCAATTGCAGTTATGGTTCGTCATTTCGTTATTGAATTATCTCCCTTTTCATAATTTTAATATATGAAATTTAGTCCACAGCTTTATTCTGCCATGCCTAAACAGATTTTTTTTAATTAAGTAGTATTGTTAAACATCATCTGAAATTGTACACCAGCAATTGCGGTTTTGATTTGATTCTTCATTCATGAATTATCTCCCTTTTTGTGTCACCTGCGGAGAGGCAGTGTGTCACTTAGGGATCACTTTTCCATCTGTCTGTCTGTCTGTCTTGTCTGTCTGTCCATCACACTTTCTTGTTTTGGCTGTCATTTCTAAACTAATCATTATAGAGCTTTCAAATTTCACACATGCAACATGCATGATGAGAGGAAGTGTCATGCACAAGGGCCACAACTCTAGCATCAATATTTTTTGAGTTATTCCCCTTTTTCATATTAACAATAAGTTTTTGTGTCGGCTGCAAGCAGATGACACACGTGTTCCTCTGAACACTCTTGTTTAATTTTTATAAATGAAATTGTCCGGAGCTTTCCTCTGTCATACCTCAACAGAACTTTTTTTTAATTTTTCACTATTGTTGAAGATAATCTAAAGTTGTGCAACTCCTATAAAGGATTTGATTTGTTTTCCATTTGTACATGAATGAATTATCTCCCTTTTCATAATTTAACAAATGAAAATTTAGCGGTCCGGAGCTTTACTCTGTCATACCTCAACAGAACCTTTTTGAATTTTTAAGTATTATTGAACACCATCTGTAGTTGTGCACCTGCGATAAGGGTTTTGATTCATCTCTTCTTTTCACTAATTATCTCCCTTTTCGTAAGTTAACAAATGAAAATGAAACACATACACACACACTTCAATGGAACTTTTTTTTTAAAAATTTGCTGTATTGTTAAAAACCATCTGAAATTGTACTCCTCTGATTTTTGGTTTTACTTCTTCACATCATTATTGAATAATCTCCCCTTATATTAAGTTACAGTTTAGACCCTGAGATAGGTATAATAATAATATCCTAGTTGCTGGGTAGTACTATGGACTGAAGTTGTCCTGCATTAACCCCATCTCTGTGTCAAATGTGCTAGTGTTGGAGGGGGGTATAAATCACCATTAGTGATAGTTCTAGTTTCCATTATATTCAGTGATTCTTTTATTTCCATTATGTTTAGTGATTCTTCAAATAAAAGTGACTATTTGAGAAAAAAAATACAGTAATTTTTCTAAAGACAATTTTTGGCTCTGATCAGGTAGATCTATTTCAACAGTAAAAACTTATTTATTCATGATGCAATTAAACTAATTAGTATTTATACAGTCAATATTTCTTACATGAATATTCACCAACAGGGGAACAGTTAAAATTATTTTTTTGATGATTAATGAATATTAAAAACGATATAGATTTTAGTGCTGTTCAGGTTTATCATATCAGTCTGGACAGCTTCTTTTTAGAGTGTACCTACAATAGAACCTCTCTTCAGCAACCATCAAAAACATGACTAATTATGGATCTGTAAGGCAAATGGTAGCTTAATGCAGGTCAAAAGTAATGCAGAAAGCTCTAATAGGAGCTTTCTGCAATAGCTACACCCAGTATTAAGCAACCACTTGCTGTTTAAGACTTATGCTAAATAAATGAATGGGCACTTAGGACAGGTACTACTGTAATTGTATAGCAGAGCCTTAGGGTGTTATGCATGGCGGCCTTGACAGGTTTCACTGTAGGGTCTGGTGGGTCTACCATTGTCCTCGAAAGTTCAAAAGTTAGTCCATGCTTTTGATAACTGTCCACTGACAATTGTGCTTAATTTTAATGCACAGATAATAATTACCAACTATTTTTCTTCTGAAGTGCCCACAAAATGGGCCAGTTAATTGTTTGATGGTCTTACAATCAAAGTTTTATTATGTGAGAATAGTGTCAGCCATTCCTTGGGGAGAAGATATTGCTGAACAATTTGATAGGCAATAAATGACTGATTGTGTTGATCTTAAAGTACAATGTGTAAAATAAACATTAATTTTATAAAGCAAATGTCTTTGATCTACAGATGACTGTATTCAAAAAAAGCTCCACTTGAAAAATGTGTAGTCATCTTTAGAAGGGTGAAATCACTCTGTTGTTATCTTAACCCTATATATCGTATAAATGCTTTTTCATGCCTTTGCAAATAGAGTAGACCCAGATCAGAGAGTCCCTATAGGAGCCATCTGATCTGGGTCTGCTCTTTTTGTTTAAGAAATGAGATAGATCTGATTCCACTGAGTTTTTGCAAAGCAAAACCTTCCATTGAAAATGTTACATTATAATAATTAGGTAATAAATATTCACGATGTCATTATTTCTCCCATGAATATTGAACAGGTAACGGGTTTAACTGTAAAATGACAGTCAATAAGGAATCACGAGGTCTTTCATATTACACAAATACCGGTAGATGTGATAGGAACCTTATCATGGTATGACATCTACCCTCTGGTAACACAATACCTTATTATACCCCACACAATGAAGTTGCACAGGGTATATTGTTTTTGACCTGTCTGTCTGTCAGTCCGTCTGTATCATAATACATTGCTGCTCATCTAGCACATTCATTTCTTGCTCATCTGGCACTTTCATTTCTTCACCAGTCCTTTTTTCAGTGCCATTATAAAAAATCAGTTAATATTCATGATGTCATTATTTTGGCATGAATAATCATCATGGAATGAAAGGTTAATATCTTCTGTTCATTACCTGCTTTTTTTGTCCCCCTTGAATAAGGAGACAATTAGATTTTGCCTTAATACCCATCTTGTCCATCTGGTCTTCAGTCAGTCACAATAAAGGTCACATAGACCCTCTCCCTGTTCTATGTTTAATCCAAATTTCCAAAATACCTACTGGAGATTCATGGACAAAATAGTTATAATTATTGAAATACTGATGGTGGATAATTGTAGCAATTTTAGAAAGTATAGAAACAGATTTTTCAAATTCCATTAGCAAACAGAGCAGACCCTGATCAGACGGCTCATATTATAGGAGCCGTCTGATCTGGGTCTACTCTGTTTGCAGATGCGTGAAAACGTGTTTATGTGGCGGCAAGGGATAAAGTCATAATATTTAGAAGATGATTACATACTGGTTAGTATGAGAATATGTGCACAGGATTTATGATTATGGTCTGTAGTCAGTAACACTAGAGTTATGTCCCTTGGCATAGGTTATATGCACACATTTCTTGTACTTACAGAAATATATTGCATAAACTGTGCCTTCTATTTGCCCATTTGGGAAGGATACCAAAGTTTTTATACTGTCACTAAATCAACCACTTGAATTTTTTCCCCCAGCAATAAAGACGGTAGTCTTAACACATTTCTTTACAAAAATAGTCAAGATACATATAATGAGCCCTCTGATCTTGGTCTACATTGTTCACTCGTTTCCCACAATTCAAAGGGTTAAATCAGCATATAGTACCTCTATTGATTGCAGAACTTTGTATTATGTTGGCCAATGAGGAAGTGTTAATCCTTTGAATACTGAAGTTTCAGGTATCTGTTTCAAAATGCTAGGATAAAATTGATTTATTCAACATTTCGGTCTTGATATCGTTTTTATGCCTTTGGCGGCATATAGTAATCGCGCCGTGCATGGATGGGTGGGTGAATGTGTTTGTGGGTGTGTGTGTCCCTTTTGTCTGGAGTATACTCCTTTGTCACATCAGCTACAGACACCATATTCAGGGATAATAGCGACTCCTACTTTTCCTCCTTTTTTCTACTTTTTCAAAGTGCTCCTACTTTTTCATACTTTTCCAAAAAAGCTCCTACTATTCCTACTTTTTCACTTGAACTGGAGCAAAAAAAAATAATAATAAAGAAAATACAACAACCCTGAAATTTATTTGTCAATTCCTGTCATTTATGAGTGTGTATCAATGATAGGTACCATTAACATTTACTGATTATGCATTAACTATTATGAATCATCTGGTCAACAAACCTGTACTCTAGGGTAAGAGTTAATGGTTCTTCTACTCCGAGGAATATTATTATTTTTCTTTACTTAGGAATTTTAGAGACACTGTAGACTCTATTCTCCTTCATAGGCAAGTACATTCTAGGGCGTGATTGAAGAAAACCGTTTCTATATTGCCTCCTTTGAATTAAAATGCAAAATACTAACCATGATAACCTCATTTTTAGCTCACCTGAACAAAGCTCAGGGTGAGCTTTTGGGAGACTTGAATGTCCGGAGTGTGTCTTCCGTCGTCAACAATTTGCTTGTGAACACTCTAGTGTAGTGGTCACAATTTTAGTCCAATCTTCATGAAACTTGGTCAGAATGATCATCATTGTCTTGATAAAATCTTGGATGAGTTTGAAAGTAGGTCACATGGGGTTAAAAACTAGGTCACTAGGTCAAATAGTGGGAAAACCTTGTGAACAGTCTAGAAGTCACAGTTTTAGCCCAATCTTCATGAAACTTGGTCAGAACAATTATTATTGTCCTAATAAAATCTCGGACGAGTTTGAAAGTGGGTCATGTGCGGTCAAAAACTAGGTCACTAGGTCAAATAGAAAAACCTTGTGAACACTCTAGAGGTCACAGTTTTTGTCCAATCTTCACGTTTTGATAAAATCTCGGACAAGTTCCAAAGTGGGTTACGTGGGGTTAAAAACTAGGTCACTAGGTCAAATAGTAGGAAAACCTTGTGAACACTCTAGAGGTCACATTTTTAGCCTAATCTTCATGAAACTTGGTCAGAATAATTGTCCTAATAAAATATCGGACGAATTTGAAAGTGGGGTCACATGGAGTCAAAAATGAGGTCACTAGGTCAAACAGTAGAAAAACCTTGTGAACACTCTAGTGGTCACAATTTTTGTCCAATCTTCATGAAACTTAGAATAATTGTCTTGATAAATTCTCGGATAAGATCGAAAATTGGGCATGCTTGGTTATAAACTAGGTCAAATAGTAGGAAAACCTTATGAACACTCCAGCGGCCACCTTTTTATACGCCCGAAGGGACGTATTATGGTATGGCGCATGTCGTCCATCCGTCTGTCCATCTGTCCGTCTGTCCGTCCGTCCGTTAGCAATTTCTTGTGCAACTAACTCCTCCTTTATTTTTCAACATAATTTCTTCAAACTTTCAGGAATGATAGATACTGATGTGTAGTTGTGCATATCAGTGAGATAACTCTCATATCATTTTTCATTCTGGAGTTATTGCCCTTTGATAGTTTCGGGTAGCAATTTCTTGTGCAACTAACTCCTCCTTTATTTTTCAACATAATTTCTTCAAACTTTCAGGAATGATAGATACTGATGTGTAGTTGTGCATATCAGTGAGATAACTCTCATATCATTTTTATACCCCCCTTTTGAAAAAATGGGGGTATATTGCTTTGCACATGTCGGTCGGTCGGTCTGTCGGTCGGTCGGTAGATCGATGGTTTCCGAATGATAACTAATAAACGACTTGGCATAGAAACTTCAAACTTGCTGTGGTGGTTGGTCATGACAAGTAGATGACCCCTATTATTTTTGAGTTCACTAGGTCAAAGGTCAAGGTCACCATGACCTAAAATGTTGAAATAGTTTCCGATCAATAACTGCTCAAGGGTTAAACTTGGGATCTTCAAACTTGCTGTGGTGGTTGGTCATGACCATTAGATGACCCCTATTGTTTTTTAGGTCAATAGGTGAAAGGTCAAGGTCACCATGACCTTAACTGGTTAAATGGTTTCCGATCAATAACTGCTCAAGGGTTTAGCTAAGAATCTTCAAACTTGCTGTGATAGTTGCTCATGACCACTGGATGACCCCTATTGTTTTTTAGGTCACTAGGTCAAAGGTCAAGGTCGCCATGACTTTATTGATAAAATGGGTTCTGATCAATAACTGCTCAAGGGTTTGGCAACTTGCTGTGATAGTTGCTCATGACCACTGGATGACCCCTATTGTTTTTTAGGTCACTAGGTCAAAGGTCAAGGTCGCCATGACTTTATTGATAAAATGGGTTCTGATCAATAACTGCTCAAGGGTTTGGCTTAGGATCTTCAAATTTGCTTAGGTGGTTGGTCATGACAACTAGATGAGCCCTGTTAATGTTTAGGTCACTAGGTCAAAGGTCAAGGTCACCATGACCTTAACTGGTGAAATGGTTTACGATCAATAACTGCTCAAGGATTTGGCTTAGGATCTTCAAATTTGCTGTGGTGGTTAGTCATGACTACTAGATGACCCCTATTGTTTTTTAGGTCACTAGGTCAAAGGTCAAGGTCACCATGACCTTAACTGGTTAAATGGTTTCCGATCAATAACTGGTCAAGGGTTTGGCTTAGATTCTTCAAACTTGCTGCGGTAGTTGGTCGTGACAACTTGATGACCCCTATTGGTTTTGAGGTCACTAGCTCAAAGGTCAATGTCACCATGACCTTAACTGGTGAAATGGTTTCCAATCAATAACTGCTCAAGGGTTTGGCTTAGGACCTTCAAACTTGCTGTGGTGGTTGGTCATGACAACTAGATGACCCCTATCGATTTTGAGGTCACTAGGTCAAAGGTCAAGGTCATCATGACCTTAACTGATGAAATGGTTTCCAATTAATAACTGTTCAATAGTTTGGTTCGGGACCTTCAAACTCGCTGTGGTAGTTGGTCGTGACCACTAGATGACCCCTGTAGTTGTTGAGGTCACTAGGTCAAAGGTCAAGGTCACATGACCTTAACTTGTGAAATGTTTTCAGATCAATAAATGATCAGTGGTTTGGCTTAGGATCATCCAAGTTGCTGTGGTGATTAGTCATGACCGCTAGATGACCTCTGTAGTTGAGGTCACTAGATCAAAGGTCAGGGGGTCTGGGGGGTATACATGTTTTACAAACATCTCTTGTTCATTCTGGAGTTATTGCCCTTTGATAGTTTCAGGTAGCAATTTCTTGTGCAACTAACTCCTCCTTTATTTTTCAACATAATTTCTTCAAACTTTCAGGAATGATAGATACTGATGTGTAGTTGTGCATATCAGTGAGATAACTCTCATATCATTTTTCATTCTGGAGTTATTGCCCTTTGATAGTTTCGGGTAGCAATTTCTTGTGCAACTAACTCCTTCTTTATTTTTCAACATAATTTCTTCAAACTTTCAGGAATGATAGATATTGATGTGTAGTTGTGCATATCAGTGAGATAACTCATATCATTTTTCATTCTGGAGTTATTGCCCTTTGATAGTTTCGGGTAGCAATTTCTATGCTCCTTTTTCAGCTTTCAGTAGGCCCAAAGACAAATAAAAGATTACTATTACAATAAGCAGTTTTACTCTCCTTGCTATTGCCTTAGCCCTAATAGACCTCATATGCGCAACTTCTGAAGGTTCACACATTGTGTAAATAGAACAGCCTTCGGGCGTATATTGCCCCGTCTCGCGGTGCTCTTGTTAGCCAAATCTTCCTCAAACTTGCTCAGAATGTTTTTCACGGTGATATCAGGGTTGAGTTTGATCATGGGTGGGGTGGGATCAAAAAGTAGGTCACTAGGTCAAATCTAAAAATTCTAGAAGGCACATTTTTAGCCCAATCTTCATTGATCAGAATGATTGTCTCGATAAACTCAACATTCTAAATCTTTGAAAATCTTGTTCTCCAGAATCACTGCTCATGATCCACTATCAACATTGTTCAAATATTGTCCCTTATGTCAATATTGGTCCCACCCAGGGGCTACCTGACTATAATCTTAAATCTATGGTAATCAGGTGAGCGATTAAGGGCCATCTTGGCCCTCTTGTTTTCAAAATTTTCGCCGCAGCACTTGGAAGGAGGGGAAACCCCTCCCGCACCCACCCCTTAGTTGAGTTGACAGGCTCTTTGATTGTACAGTGCTGTGATGCTGACTAAGAACAGTCTTTCCCCTGCTTTTTTGTGAGGGCGGTATGTGACTCGTGTGTGTCCTCAAAGTACTACAGAAGCAAAGAGCCTTCCAATTCAGTGTGCTGTAAACTGAATCATAGGATTTCAGGTAAAGATTTGTGTTTCGAAGTTCCTACTTTATCGGTTGAATTCCTACTTTTTATGCCCCCAAAGCTAGGCTTTGGCGGCATATAGTGATCGCACCGTGGGTGGGTGGGTGGGTGGGTGTGTGGGTGGGTGGGTGTGTGGGTGTGTGGGTGTGTGTGTGTGTGGGTGTGTGTACCTTTTGTCCGGAGTATATTTCCTTTGTCACATCAGCTACGGATACCAAATTTGGTGTGTGAGTTCATCTTGGGATGGCGGAGTGTCACGTACCATTTTCAGGTCACTGTGACCTTGACCTTGACCTTTGACCTTGATTTTACAAAAAGCTTGTCCGGAGTATATCTCCTATACCTTACCAGCTAAGGATTCCAAATTTGGTGTGTTAGTTCATCTTGGGATGGAGGAGTGTCGCGTACCATTTTCATGTCACTGTGACCTTGACCTTGACCTTTGACCTTGATTTTACAAAAAGCTTGTCCGGAGCATATCTCCTTTACCTTACCAGCTACAGATTCCAAATTTGGTGTGTGAGTTCATCTTAGGATGGCGGAGTGTCGCGTACCATTTCCAGGTCACTGTGACCTTGACCTTGACCTTTGACCTCGATTTTAAAAAAAGCTTATGCCTTACCAGCTACAAAAAGCTTGTCCGGAGTATATCTCCTATACCTTACCAGCTAAGGATTCCAAATTTGGTGTGTTAGTTCATCTTGGGATGGAGGAGTGTCGCGTACCATTTTCAGATCACTGTGACCTTGACCATGACCTTTGACCGATTTTACAAAAAGCTTGTCCGGAGCATATCTCCTTTACCTTGCCAGCTACAGATTCCAAATTTGGTGTGTGAGTTCATCTTGGGATGGCGGAGTGTCGCGTACCATTTCCAGGTCACTGTGACCTTGACCTTGACCTTTGACCTCGATTTTAAAAAACGCTTATACCTTACCAGCTACAAAAAGCTTGTCCGGAGTATATCTCCTATTCCTTACCAGCTAAGGATTCCAAATTTGGTGTGTGAGTTCATCTTTGGATGGAGGAGTGTCGCATACCATTTTCAGATCACTGTGACCTTGACCATGACCTTTGACCGATTTTACAAAAAGCTTGTCCGGAGCATATCTCCTTTACCTTACCAGCTACAGATTCCAAATTTGGTGTGTGAGTTCATCTTGGGATGGCGGAATGTCATGTACCATTTCCAGGTCACTATGACCTTAACCTTGACCTTGACCGATTTTACAAAAAGCTTGTCTGGAGCATATCTCCTATACCTTACCAGATACGGATTCCAAATTTGGTTTGTGAGATCACCTTCATATGGCGGAGTGTCGCGTACCATTTTCAGGTCACTGTGACCTTGACCTTGACCTTCGACCTCGATTTTACAAAAAAGGTTGTCCAGAGAATATCTCTTATACCTTACCAGCTACGGATTCCAAATTTAATGTGTGAGTTTATCTTGGGATGGCGGAGTGTCGCGTACCATTTTCAGGTCACTGTGACCTTGACCTTTGACCTAGATTTTACACAAAGCTTGTCTGGAGCATTTCTCCTATACCTTACCAGCTACGGAATCCAAATTTGGTTTGTGAGTTCATCTTGGGATGGGGGAGAGTCATGTACCATTTTCAGATCACTGACCTTGACCTTGACCTTTGACCTCAATTTTACAGTCCGGAGCATATCTCCTATATCTTACCAGATACAAAAAGCTTGTCCAGAGCATATCTCCTATACCTTAAACGTTGACAATCAACCCAGGGTCCTTTTTAACGTTGAGAATGACTTAGGGTCCTTTTTAACTAAGTTTTGACGCTTGGCTCTTTTCTTAGCTATCATAATCGTCAAAGGTTCTGTTTCTAATGTTAAGAACTGACTCCTGTGTCATTTTTAACAGCATCAAAATTTCATGTTACACCTGCATTACATTGTATTGTTTTTCCACCAAAATGCATTTCGGTGTCAAACACTTTGGGGGCATTTGTCACCCGTGACGACCCTCTTGTTTCCTACTTTTCTCCTACTTTTTTGGTTCGACTTTCTACTTTTCTCCTATTTTTTTGCGACATGCCATTTATGAGGCCTGCATATGTGACTTCATCTTGGGATGGCCGAGTGTCGCGTACCATTTTCAGGTCACCTTGACCTTTGACCTCAATTTTACAAAAAGCTTGTCCGGAGCATATCTCCTATATACCTTACCAGCTACGGATTCCAAATTTGGTGTGTGAGTTCATCTTGGGATGGCGGAGTGTCGTGTACCATTTTCAGGTCACTGACCGTGACCTTGACCTTTGACCTCGATTTTACAAATAGCTTGTCCGGAGCATATCTCCTATACCTTACCAGCAACGGATTCCAAATTTGGTGTGTGAGTTCATCTTAGGATGATGGAGTGTCGCGTACCATTTACAGGTCACTGCGACCTTGACCTTTGACCTCGATTTTATAAAAAGCTTGTCCGGAGCATATCTCTTATATCTTACCAGCTACGGATTCCAAATTTGGTGTGTGAGTTCATCTTGGGATGGCGGAGTGTCGGGTACTATTTACAGGTCAATTTGGTGTGTGAGTACACCTCAGAAAAGTGTTTTCATTGATCAATTACCTCTCAGCCGATAGGGTGGGAGAGGGCAATTATTATATCGACACCGTGTACGGGATAAAACTCGAACCGCATTTCTATATATATTCGTCTTAACCTAGAGATCCGAGTAATCCATATAGCATTTAGCATGAATCGCAGTGTCTGTACTTTCGCTTTCATACCTGCAGTACCGCAACAATTTCTTTTCTATTAGCGTAATTATGCCCCCGTTGACGATAGTCAGGGGCATTATGTTTTGCACATGTCCGTCCGTCTGTCTGTCTGTCTGTCTGTCCGTGTGTCATGCTTTTAGTTGCAGTTGGATGTCACAGTTTTTCAAGTGTTATAAGTCAGTATTTTCTACACTTATACACATGAAACTTCACATACACATCAATTACCATCTGTGCTATCATTTGGCACCCCACCAATGTTGCCGGCAAGCCCAAGGTCGAGGTCAAATGACTTGGAAATTTTACGTGCAGTTGGTTGTCACATTTATGTGCAGTTTTTTGTCACAGTTTTTTCATTGTCTTATATCTCCTTAACCACTGTAGCTATTGCCATGGAATTGCATATACACATTAAACACCATCCATACTTTCATTGCACACCCAGCCCATGCTGCCCGCAAGCCCAAGGTCAAGGTCAAATGACTTAGGAATTTTACGTGCAGTTGGTTGTCACAGTTTTTTCATAGTCTTATATCTCCCTAACCACTGTAGCTATTTGCATGGAATTGCATATACATATTAAATAACATCCATACTTTCATTACGCACCCGATCCATGCTGCCCGCAAGCCCAAGGTCAAGGTCAAATGACTTAGGAATTTTAAGTGCAGTTGGTTGTCACAGTTTTTTCATAGTCTTATATCTCACTAACCGCTATAGCTATTGGCATGGAATTGCATATACACATTCAACACCATCCATACTTTCATTACGCACCCAGTCCATGGTGCCCACAAGCCCAAGGTCAAGGTCAAATGACTAAGGACTTTTAAGTGCAGTTGTTGTCACAGTTTTTTCATCATCTTGTATCTCATTAGCCGCTAAAGCTATTGGCATGGAATTGCATGTATACACATTCAACACCATCCATACTTTCATTATGCACCAGGCCCATGCTGCCCGCAAGCCCGAGGTCAAGGTCAAATGACTTAGGAATTTTACGCACAGCTAGGCAAGCACCCACACGGGGCATCACTGTGTCTTACAGACACAATTTTCTAGTTTTACTGATGAAACATGATAGAAATGCCAACTTCTCTTGCAGTGTTAACATGCTAGTATGCGTATTACTCTCAACAATGGATTGAATTAGTTTTTCCACAACCCGAGATAGAACTTGCCATTCATGCCATTGTCATCGCAAAAATGCGAGACATACATGTAGGCCTCTTCATTTACAAAAAAATGCCGATGATGTCTTTATCTACCAAAATTCCGATCATATTTGTCTCGGTTAATGGAATAGTTGAGATTTACTGTGATTTCTGATTTATAATGGGTTTTTAGCTCAACTATTCAAAGAATAGTGGAGCTATCCTACTCGCCCCGGCGTCCGCGTCCGCGTCACACTTTGGTTAAGGTTTTTGTTAAAGTCCACTTTTTGCCTCTAACCATTGGAATAAAGCTTTGAAACTTGGAACACTTGTTCACCATCACAAACTTCATCTGTAGGTAAGAGTACATAACTCTGTCAAGCATTTTGACAGAATTATGGCTTCTTGCATTTTGTACACGGTAGTTGCTAAAGACTCCGCTTTGTTTGCCTCATAGGAACAACTGCTCTATTTATCACAATACACCTTTCTAAAGTTTTCCCTTTTTCTAGTAAATTATGCTCCTTTTTAGTTGATTTATTCAAAGAGGTAAGGTCTAAAAATAGCCTATGAGGGAATGGGTTAATTAACTCAAGATTGTGACTTTCATTGATACATAAAATCAGTGATGAAGTCTCTCCAGAAACCAAATCATGTAGGGAACATAAACTGCAGAATCAGATCCATATCATGTAAAATGCACACAGAGCAGACCCTGATCAGACGGCTCCTATATGAGCTGTCTGATCTGGGTCTACTCTGTTTCCAAATGCATGAAAAGGCGTTTATATGAAGGAAAGGGTTAAATCAGTGACACAGTATCTCAAGAAACCAAATCATGTATGGAAAAACCTACTAGAGCCCCTGATGGAACATGGTGTTAACTTACCTGCATGCAGGATTAAATCCCCTTGACCCCATTCTGTGAAGAGGCAGTGACTTTGGCAATGGTGGACGGAAGATAGGGGTTGGTGAATTGGCAGGAGCGGCAGGGATGGCTGGTGATGCGTCTTCACGCTGAGACGGCATTTGTGGACGGAGTGTTGTCTTTGAGACAGTGTTACGATACGATAGTGATAGGAGTTAGTAATGGCTTCTAATGATGATGGTGTGGATTGAATACCACAGTATTCTCATGTGCTCTAAATTCTGAAAAAAGAGATTAGTATTTATTGGATGTGCAGTAGAAAATAAGTCAATAACTATCATTCATAAACTGTTTTTAAACTGTTTTAACTCTTTGTAAAATTTTGTCTGCAACAATTGACGTCTGCTTTAATTCTTAAAATAAACTTTCTCTCATTTTTTTATGTCTCCCCCCCTTTAGGGGAGGGAGACATATTGATGTTGTGGTTTCTGTCCGTCTGTCTGTCTGTTAAAATTCTTGTACAGCTAACTCCTCCTACACCATTAGAGGGATTTCCTTCAAACTTTAACATATGAATCAGCTATAATTATGTGAGGATGGTCATGTGGTTTGGAATTTTGGCTGCAACAATTTTGACAGAAGTTATGGCCCTTTGTAGTTTTTCCTTGTATAGAACATATAGCGAAAAAATCTTGTGCAGCTAACTCCTCCTACACTATTTGAAGGATTTACTGCAAACTTTTACATATGAACCAGCTATATGTGAGGATGGTCATGTGGTTTGGAATTTTGGCTCAGCAACAATTTTGACAGAAGTTATGGCCCTTTGTAGTTTTTCCTTATAGCGAAAAAATCTTGTGCAGCTAACTCCTCCAACACTATTTTCCTTATATAGAATATATAGCGAAACAATCTTGTGCAGCTAACTCCTACACTATTTGAGGGATTTACTTCAAACTTTTACATATGAACCATCTATATGTGTATTTGAGGGATTTACTTCAAACTTTTACATATGAACCAGCTATATGTGAAGATGTTCATGTGGTTTGGAATTTTGGCTGCAACAATTTTGACAGAAGTTATGACCCTTTGGAGTTTTTCCTTATATAGAGTAATAGCGAAAAAGTCTTGTGCAGCTAACTCCTCCTCCTGTAAGAGTTTTCATTCAAACTTTTACATATGAACCAGCTATATGTGAGGATGGTCATGTGGATTGGAATATGGGCTGCAACAATTTTGACAGAAGTTTGGATTTTTTTCAAATATGAAATTTATAGGGAAAACTAGTGTTTATAGATGTCTACAAAAGTTTACAGATAACCAATCTGTATGTGATGCACAACCAATCTATATGTATCTATAAGTGACGCACAACCAATCTATATCTATATGTGAAATCTATATGTGAAGGTGGTCATGTGATTTTGAAATAAGCTTGATTATCATAATAGTTGTTAAAACGCAACTCTTGGTTACAACGTTCATTCCTCTTATGGGGGCGGGGTACCGGGGGGGAGACATGTGTTTTTCTCAAAAACAAACTCTAGTTTTGTGCAAAAATATGGTCAAGATGACAAACAGTTTGAATCCTGATGAGATGCCGCATTATGCGGCGTCTCATCTGGATCCAAACTGTTTGCATAGGTAATCCAGATCAGATGGCTCCTATAGGAGCCGTCTGATCAGAGTCTGCTCTATTTGCTTGCTTATGAAATTATATAGATCGGAATTTACATTTTCTGTCAATACCAGAAACATCATATGTTCATAATTATCTCATTACAAAAATTCAGATGATAAATATTCATGGTTTCATTATTTATTACTTGAATATTAAACAGGGAAAGGGTTAATTACATTTATAGAGAAGTCAACATGTCGATCTGTCTGTTGACATCTTTTTTTTCTGCACTATTTCTCCACTACTGACTGGATTTCAATGAAACTTTATGGCATGCTTCATTATAATCATGAGGAGATGGGCATATAATGTTATAACAATCCGTTCAGATGATATTTAAAGATGTATTCTAACACACCTCATGCACACATCGACATAAACAAAGAAGGGACGTATCTATGTTTGAATTCTCCATAAAACACCGCACACGCTGTAACGGCTTAACGTGGCGTAATATGGCTTCGAAAATTCGTACGTCAAGAAAAGTAGTGCTGTTGTGGCGGTGTAAATTATAGTTAAATTGAAGTGTTAGAATCGAAATAATAAATTTATACCAGTGTTTTATCGTGCAATCGAACACGGGTAGTCGTGATGCTTATAATTAAATTTAATTACTACGCATCTCAACTCCTACCAGTGTTCGATCGCACGATAAAACACTGGTATGAATTTATTATTTCTTAATTAAATGCATTTTTCGTATTAATCAACACAAGAAGCTGTAAACGTATACATACAATGAATATAATCCTTACAACCCATTTTCCGACCGGATATGTTTGTTCACCTAAATATTATCGCTATCCGAATACTGCTAAATTCTTTAAAATGAGCCTCCTTTTTAGAAATGGGGAATTTGTACTGAAATCGGTGGACATCTTCGGCCAAATTCTGAATGACTCCGATTCTATTTAGGAACAAGGCTTTGAATATTAATTAGGTTGTTATCACATGTGCAATGGCTGACACTGGTTATTGACCTACATATACATCAAATGATTATTTCCGGTATGTAAATTTGAATCTTACGACAGATTCCGACCAATGATGAACGTTGTTCCGTATGTTTCCGTAGCAATCCATTTTTCCAATTTTTTCGACACAAACAACCATTTACTGACCGTGCTGTTTAGTGTTAAATAAGTATTACGGTACATAGATTCCGATTCTGAAGTCAGTTTGAAACACGAAGTTTGCGGAAATTTGCGCAGCATACATCTTGGAGTTGTGTCCCCTTAATTATTCAAAATATCACATACTGTGACAAATGCTTGTGTGGTCAGGTATTAGTCACATTCAGTGATAATTCTAGTTTCCATTTGTAACCAAGAGATCATATAATTATATTAATGTGTTGAGTCTAAATTTTAGAAAAAGGCTTAGACTGCAAATTTAACGCTTTATCTGTTGAATATTCATGTAAGAAATAATAATATCATGTATATTTATATGCTGAATTTGGCATAAATATGTACACAGGAATATTTGATATTGGTGGAAACTTGAGTCAGATCTATCTTCATGTACATGTATATTAATTAACTGTAAGAGCCATCTGATCAGGCTCTGCTCTGTTTGCTTATAAAATTATATGATAGATCTGACTCAACAGTTTCTTCTGATAGTAAAAATATTCTGTGTTCATAAGACATGAACATTATTGATGATGTCATTTTTTCTTATACATGTATAAATATTCAATAGGGAAAGGATTAAAGTTACCGTAAGTGTTCTCATAACCTTTCTCCTATCTTCATCAGTTTGACCAAACAGGGGTCCAGATTTATAAGATGCATAATTGTTTCAACATTTTCAAGAACAGCTGCTTTATTTCTCCACCAAACCCTATAATGTAACCACTCTATAGAATTGTCCTAAAGTGTGGTCACAGTATAGGGTTTGGTGGAGGAGTGAAGATTTTAGTAGTTGAATTGGTGTGCACCTTTATCTGTAGCTCTGTTTTTAAAACTGAATAATTCAAACTGACACCATTTTGATAACTTTAATTTCTTTAAACCATTTTAGTGCGAGAAATGAGTCACTACTATCCTTTGCAAACAATGTAGACCCAGATGAGAGGGCTCCTACAGGGGAGCCCTCTCATCAAGGTCTGTGCTGTTTGTCATATTACACTTTTCTTAAAAAAAACAAATCCCTGAATATTCACAGTAAGCTTGACCAGTTTGAATTTTGGAATAGTTCATTTGAAAATTCAGCTTTGAAATGGTTAAACTAGACTGACATTAGTGAAGATCCTGACTTAATGGCTCCCTCAAGAGCAGGATGATCTGGGTGTGCATTATGTGCATGAATTCTTGTGGTAATTAGGGTAGACTTTGTGTTGCAGCAGTAGAGTCCAATCTCTAAGTTTAGCTTCTTAGAATTAACCGTATCACTGCTAAATCTTCAAGTGAAAACGTCTGTCATTGTTTAAAGAAAGTTTAGAGTCAACAGAGTATGAAAGGGCTGAATTTGCTAAAGGATTTAAAATGAAAAATAATATTGAACCTGATCAGAAGGCTTTTCTAGCACACATATTTGGGTCTACACTGTTAGTAAATACCTGTTTACTGTTATCCAGCTACTTTAAAGGTGTAAAGATTGTATGTGATAAACAATGTGTGAGCTACTGATACCCATTTGGGTCAACTGTGATAATTGTTCAGTTAACACCGAGAGCAATGACTTTGCTCTAATTATGAACAGATACAGAAAAACTTCTTTAACCCTTTACCTGTTCCATATCCATGTAAGAAATAATGACATCATGAATATTTATTTATTGAATTCTTATAATAGTATACAAACTAAAGATTTTTCAGCTTCATCACCGAGCCCGATTTTGCTGCTGCTCATTAGAATAGCCCAGAGCTACAGATAAAGGTCACAGGTGCAGTACCCAAATGTTAAAATCATCATTTCTGCACCAAACCATAGGGTTGGGTTCAGAAATAAAGAAGCTATTTTTGAAAATGTTTAAATTTCGGCATCTTATCCTGACCTCTGAGACTAGCCTTACTGAGGCAATTCTCATGAGTAGCAGTAAGATGGGGTTAGGCTGATTTATATGCAATTTTCACTAGTGCAGTGTATAGTAGAATCTCTGTTCATTGGTCATCAAGAAGAGGTCTAACTATGGGTCTGCAAGGCAGGTGGTAAAGTAATGCAGGAAGTTCCTGTAGGATAGTTTTGCCCTCCAGTGAGCTTCCAAAAATCTATATAAACTATGATTAAGACGTCTATAATCAGTAAGTGAATGTCCGCTTAGGACAGGCTATTGTACATTTTATCATGTGTGCTGTACATGGCTTACTTGCTGCAGTCAGTATCACGCTCCTTTATTTTTTAGTTGGTAGTTGCTTAACCCTTTACTTGTTTAGTGTTTATGCAAGAAATAAAGACAACATGAATATTTATTGGCTCAACTTTTCAAGGGAAATTTTTTCTTTGTCAAAATCTGTAGTATCAGATCTATATTACGTCAAAAGTGAACAGAGCAGACACTGATCAGATGGATCACTGTTTGCAAATGTGTGAAAAAGCGTTTATACGAGGGAAAGGGTTAACCCATTCCCTCATATTCATGTTTTTTGGTGCCTCTGTACATGTCAATTTATGAAACAATTGTTATAAATAGAGCATTTATTCAAAGAAGTACTGGTCTAAAAATAGCCTATATGAGGGAATGGGTTAATTAACCCTTGGTCTAATCACAGTAGAACTTGATCAGACATCCCAGGATGTAGGAGCCATCTGATCAGGGTCTGCTTTGTTTGCTCATGAAATCATAGAGATCTGATCCTACAGTTTTTGTCTAAGCCAACAATTTCCTTTCAAAGTTTTACCTTTTAGATTTAGGTTAATGAATATTAATTCCTGCACAAATGTTCATTAGCGAAAGGGCAAGGATAGGTTTAACCCTCTACCCCATCAAAATTTATTATGAAATGAATATATGGATATTAATTATTATTATTATACCACATTTATATAGCGCTCTATTCACATGTAGGATATGTGCGTTCAAAAGCGCTTAAATTAATTAACTGTACCTTTATAATAGCATTATGAACAAAGGGATTTTTGACCATTGCAGAAACTGTAAAATCAGATCTATATTATAAACAAACTGAGCAGACCCTGATCAGATGATTCCTACAGGATCCATCTGATTTTGGTCTACTCTGTCTGTTTTACTGAGTAAAGGGTTAACTGTAAATTTTGAAATGTTAATAGACAAGATCAAAGCCTAACAAGGGAAATGGTACGGCTGGAATGTAGTGCAAATAAAGTCTTGAACAAAAGCTGCTGCCCTCTGTCTGAGGTATCCAATTAGCCCATAGTTGGCAGAAACAGACATTGCAGTATAACCTGTCTTAAGCAGCCATCAAAATGAGGTCTACTTATGGTTCTGTAAGGCAGGTGATGTCTTATGCAGGTCAAAAGTAATGAAAAAAGCTCCTTTTGCATTAAGCAATCACTTGCTTCTTAAGACTTCTGTTCAATAAATGACTGGCCGCTTATGACAGGGTTTCTTCTGTAATCAACACAAACAAAACATAAGTTGATTGAAGAGTGTAGTTAACTGTTATTATAAATAGAAGGGACATAACTCTAGTGTGACAAAAAGTTATGGCTGATTGCCAATATTTGACTGGGGGAGGAGTCTTGAGACATGCTTGTATGCACAGCACTTCCACAGATTTGTATATCATTATAAACAAGGACTAAAATCCATTGTTTCAACCAAGTAAATAAAGAAAACATCATTGTAATCAAATTACATGACTTCCTGTATATTTAATTTACAGAATGATTTGTCCATGAAGTTTTAGAATCATAATGATCTAAAATTGGTAATTGGTGAAAATTATCCTCCTTATGTCTGTGTAATAAATACCAATTTATACCTGTCAACCCTTCTCAAGGAGAATGGCTATAAAACGCCATGCAGAGGTAAAATCCCTGCACTTAAGGCATTTTCAGCCACTTAAAAAGCACAATATTGTCAATGTGTTGATTTTATCAAGTTTAACACTTTGAATGTGGCAAATGGGTGTATAATGAATTTGTCAACCTCGGTCGGAGGGCTCCTAGAGGAGCCCCCTGATCAGGGTCTGCACTGTTCATCTTTCCAAATCCTCTTGCAGAGTATATATCCTTACATAATGAATGGGCTCTGTTGTTTAACAATGATGGACCATTCCACTTTGACAATTCATCATTCAAGGGTTAATGGTTTGATTTAACACTCCATGTTTGCAAAAAGACATAATCAGCATTGACCTCCATCAGATTGTCTAGGATAGCACCTGTTAAAGATATCTTACAGAAATGCCATTTCACACGTTTGCTACAGAGTACACATAGACACAGATCAGAGTCTGTTCTATTTTCGTATGGTTTATACAGTTTCGGCAGAAACTAAATACTATCCTCACGTACCATTATAAAAATCCAGTTAAAAAATTATTTATGGTGTCATTATATCTTATATAATATTCATAATTAAGCACAGCTAGAACAGGTGTATTTTTAATGACTGTGTAGAGGTTCATTTTCCATTTTATGACCAAGAATCTTCTGACAATTGTCACATTTGCTCAATATAGAGTTATGTAAAATGATAGATTCCATTCTTCTAGAATTCTATTGCCCTAAGGATTATGAGATCCAATCTCTCCCCTCCAGGGGGTTGTAAAGCTGAAAAGGTCAATTTAGCAACATTTTGTTAAGTCTAGACAAGACCTAAACCTTTACTCCATAAATACGCCTATGCAAACAGAGTAGACCAAGATCAGACAATTCCCCTAATAGGAGTTGTCTGATCAGGGTCTGCACTGTTTGCTTATGAAATAAAATGGATATAATTCAGCAGCTTCTGCCATTGCCAAAATGTCTTTCGTTCATATGCGATTATAACAAATTATCTGATATTCATGATGTCATTATTTCTTAATGAATATTCATGGAGTAAAGGGTTAACCCTTTCCCTGTTCTATGTTTATTCCAAATTTCAATACCTAGACAAATTAGTTATAATGAAATATGGAACGTGGAACATTGTAGCCATTTTAGAAAGTAAAGAAACAGGTCTATGAAATTTCATTAGCAAACAGAGCAGACCCTGATCAGATAGCTCCTAGAGGAGCCATCTGATCTAGGTCTACTCTGTTTGCAAATATGTGGAAATGCATTTATATGAGGAAAAGGGTTAAAGAGTCTCAAGACTGATGTAGTAGCAACTATGGAAGACATAAATATGTCCAAATACTTTATGATTAACTCATTGAATGTGAGAAAAAAGTGTACTGGCAAGCAGTGTAGGCTCAGAACAGAGGGTTTCTAAACTTTCTTCTTAACGTATTAAAATTTTTCATTAATTGTCAATTTAGTGTCGGACAGCTTAGTTCCTGATCAGATGCCAAGTATCTTGACATCTCAGATGTGGATCCATACCACAGGGGTAAAACACGCTTGAGTCAGTATGCATATATAGATCCAAATTACCCACTGAGGCCTCTACTTTAAACCCTACGCACTGCAAGAAATGCACCGATTTCGATCCGATAAATAGCTATTCCGTAAGCAGAGACATTGTTTTATTCGAATATGAAAAGATTTTCCCGGTCAAATAAAGGATAAACTTAACACAGCACCAGAAACATGAGAAAATGGCCAAAATTCTTTAGTCGGACACAACCTCGTCCCTGAGTGCGAACCGTTGGCAGCCTTGAAACAATGACTTATACGTCAAACACAGTAAAATTTGGCGTTCATATCAGCAACATATTCAATGAAAAGAACTTTCCTACAGCTATCTTACACAAAGCATGGTTTTATCGTCCTTGCGATTTTCAACGTTTGCAGCTGACATCGTTTTCAAGAAGTCAAACTTTGATATATAACAAATTGACTATACAACAGCTGCATTATTTTCATTGGACGGGTGGAAAATGGCGATGGTTTTCCGATGGATCACGAACAAGGTTGAATAGTTCGCTTTCATCAACGGCCAATCAAAATGTGCATAACAAGAAGTCATGTGACATGACTTCGGCGACTTGAAAATGAAAGTAAAAGTTGCTGACATGGGAGGAACATGTAAAAACACAGAAAGGACAGTAAAACCTCGTTTTCGTGTAAGATTGCAGTAAGAAAGTTTTTATTGAATATAATGCTGATATGAAGGCCAAATTTTATTGTGTTTGACGTATTAGTAATCGTTTCAAGGCTGTCAGCGGTTTGCACTCTGGGACACGGTCGTGTCCAACTAACTGTCGTGTAACTTGAATGTTGCAAATATGGATATCTTAACTATTTCACACCTTATAATATGATTAGACAATTTTTAGACCCAACTTCTTTGAATAAATCTACCGAACAGGAACATTTACTACAGAAAAGGATTTTTTTTAGAATTGTATAGTTTTTATACGCCCACCTAATAAAGGTGGTCATATATTGTCGTGGCCCTGTCCGTCCGTCCGTTCGTTCGTTCGTTCGTCCGTCAACATTTTGTTTGTCCGCTGTTTTCTGGAAAACTATTTGACAGATATTAATGAAACTTCACACAAATGTTTAATGCATCAAGATCTGAAGCTGAGTCGATTCTGAGGTTCATTTGATTTGTCGTTTCGGAGTTGTGGCCCTTTTACTTAAAAAATAATGCAAATACATGCAAATAGTTTGCCCGCTGTTTTCTGGGAAAACTATTTGAGAGATATTAATGAAACTTCACACAAATGTTTAATGCATCAAGATCTGAATCTGAGTTGATTCTGAGGTTCATTTGATTTTTCGTTTCAGAGTTATGGCCCTTGTCCTTAAAAAATAATGCAAATACATGCAAATAATTTGTCCGCTGTTTTCTGGGAAAACTATTTGAGAGATATTAATGAAACACAAATGTTAAATGCATCAAGATCTGAAGCTGAGTTGATTCTGAGGATCATTTGATTTTTCGTTTTAGAGTTATGGTCCTTGTCCTTAAAAAATAACGCAAATACATACAAATAGTTTGTCCGCTGTTTTCTGGGAAAACTGTTTGAGGGATATTAATTTAATGAAACTTCACACAAATGTTTAATGCATCAAGATCTGAAGCTGAGTCGATTCTGAGGTTCATTTGATTTGTCGTTTCGAAGTTATGCCCCCTTTTATTAAAAAATAATGCAAATATATATGCATATAGTTTGTCACCTGTTTTCTGGGAAAACTGATCAACAATTATTAATGAAACTTTACATACATGTTTAATGCATCAAGACTTGGAGCTAAGTTGATTCTGAGGTTCATTTGATTTGTCATTTCGGAGTTATGGCCCTTGCACTTAAAAAAATAATGCAAATCTATGCAAATATAAGGATGGCCATAACTTTTTCATTTGAAATTATATTTACTTCTTTATATGGTTAAACCTTAATATGAATTTTCACATATATTGCGTGGGTTTTGATGTCATTTTATTCTATAGTTATGGTCCTTGAACTTTGTGTGTTCGTTGCTTTGTTTGTCGGTCAACTTTTAGTTTGTCTGTTGTTTTCTGGGAAAACTATTAAAATGATATAAATGAGACTTAACACAAATATTTTAAGCAGCAAAATCTGAAACTGAGTTTATTTTGAGGTTCATTCAGTTTGTCTTTACAGAGTTATGGCAGTTGCACTTTACAAAAATCTGCAAATATGAGGATTAGCTGTAACTTTTTTATATAATAAGATATTCACTTCAATTTTTAGCTCACCAGAGCACAAAGTGCTCAGGGTGAGCTTTTGTGATTGCCTGATGTCCGTCGGTGTGCGTCGTGCGTCGTCAGTCGTCAACAATTTGAACCTTTAAAAATCTTCTCCTCTGAATCTACAGGGTTCTCAGCTTTCACCTTTGGCACATAGTATCATCTTTAGGTCCTCTACAAAAGTTATATAAATTATGGCACTGGGGTCAAAATTGGCCCCGCCCCAGGGATGCCTTGTTTTCACTAGAAACATATAGTAAAACTTTGAAAATCTTCTCTTCTGAAACTGGAAGGCTCTCAGCTTTTATATTTGGAACAGAGCACCATGTTCAGGTCCTCTACAAAAGTTATATAAATTATGGCCCTTGGGTTAAAATTGGCCCCGCCCCAGGGGTGGGCAGTTTTCAATAGAAACAAATAGTGAAATCTTTGAAAATCTTCTCCTATGAGACTGGAAGGCTCTCAGCTTTCATATTTGGCACAGAGCATCATGTTCAGGTCCTCTACAAAATTTGTATAAATTATGGCCCTGGGGTCAAAATTAACCCCGCCCCAGGGGTGGGCAGTTTTCAATAGAAACAAATAGTGAAATCTTTGAAAATCTTCTCCTCTGAAACTGGAAGGCTGTCGGCTTTCATATTTGGCATATAGCATCATTTTCAGGTCCTCTACAAAAGTTATATAAATTATGGCCCAGGGGTCAAAATTGGCCACGCCCCAGGGGTGTGCAGTTTTCAATAGTAACAAATAGTGAAATCTTTGAAAATCTTCTTCTCTGAAACTGGAAGGCTCTCAGCTTTCATATTTGGCACAGAGCATTATGTTCAGGTCCGCTACAAAAGTTGTATAAATTATGTCCCTGGGGTCAAAATTGGCCCCGCCCTAGGGTAGCCAGTTTTCAACAGAAACAAATAGTGAAAACTTTGAAAATCTTCTCCTCTGATTGTCTGGTGAGCGCTTCAGGGCCATTCTGGCCCTCTTGTTTTAAAAATAGTATCACCTTAATATGGAAATCAAGATCTGAAGCACAGATTAGAAAATGTCAACACTTATAAGGCATGTTGAATCAGAGAAAGTTTGCAAGTGGGCGTATTATGTACCGTATGCGGTACTCTTGTTTTTTAATCTGGTGGGGGACTCATGTTTTGCATAGCAATACAACTTTAACTTGTTTTTACTAGAGTTCTTGGACTTTATACTGAAAAGTGTTTGATTTAGAGACAATATCGCTGTGGGGGGGGGGGGGGGGGATCTGTGTTTTCTAGGGGTACTCATCCATCACATAGTCAATCAGTTGTCCTTGTACATCACCTACTCAAACAATTTGGGTGTTGATGAGGGGCAATGTTGCTCTGCATTTCATTTAGATCCAAATTGTTTGCATTGAATATCGCAACTTAGTTGCTAGCAAGAGCTCTATAATTATTAGTTTAAAAATGAAAGTGTGACAAAAATCAGAACAAAGGGGAATAACTCAAAAAATATTGCATGCAGAGTGATGGACCTTAGTTACATCAATGGTCCTCAATGAGAGGAAGACATGTGTGAAATATGAAAACTCTATAACGATCAGTTTTGAAATGACAGCCAAAAAAAGAAAGTGTGACGGACAGACAGACAGACGACGGAAAAGTGATCCCTAAGTGACACACTGCCTCTCGGCAGGTGACACAAAAAGGAGCCATCTCTGTTTGCAAAAGCATGATAAGGTGTCTCTATCAGGTAGACCTGGGTTATACATCATCACTTTTAATCCAGGATTTTCATGTACCCAATTTGTTTAACCCATTCCCTCATAGGCTATTTTTAGACCCACCCTCTTAGAATAAATCTACCAAAAAAGAGCATTTACTAGAGAAAAATCAAATTGTAGAATTTTCCATTGTGGTCACAAGTAGAGCATTTGCTCCATCATAAGGAGCAACATGCTCTACTTATGATGGAGCAAATGCTCTATTTACCACAATGATTTCAAGAAGTGACTTTGTAATTACAGAGCCGTAGAAAGGCATATTCATGGAGGAAAGAGTTAAAGAATTATTTTCATTGTAAAAACTGCATAGTTTTCTGGGCAACCAATTGGAAAACTGTTTGACTCTAAATTACTTATGAATATTAATTATTTTTGCAATAAATACAGTCGGAATATTAATTAGCTTGCAAGAAGTAATGTATGAATATTCATGAGCTTAATCTTTAAAATGGTGTGTTAACAAGCAAAGTTTGTTTAAAAAAAACCCGATCTATATTATGCATTAAGCAAACAAGCAGACCCTGATCAGACAGCTCGTCTAGGACACATCTGATCTGGGTCTACTCTGCAAGGGTGTGGAAAGGCATATCTATGGAGGGAAGGGTTACGTATTTCTTTTCAGAAATGATCTTCCAGGTTTCAATGTCATTTGACAAAAATGGCAATTGCAATCTGTAAACCCAATGATCAGAGAGCTCGTTTAGAAGGCCTTTCATCACTGTTTTCCATTGAGAATCCTACAGCAAATGCATGCCTTTCATACAAAATGGACTCTGCTCTAACACAATGGAAGACCAGTTCTCTTTATTTAGAATTCAAAGGGTCTCCGATGTTCAGATAAGATGCGTGAATCAAAACATTTTCAAGAATAACTTCCTTATTTCTCCACCAAACCTATGTTGTGACCACTTTAGAATCATCTCGCAGAGACAATTCTAAAGAGTGGTCACAACATAGAGTTTGGTGGAGAAATTATGATTTTAGTATTTGAGTATGCACCTTTATCTGTTGCTCTCTGCCTACTCTGTTTGCTAAGGGGTTAAAAGGGATCTATGGATAAAGGAATAAAGTGTTTTGTTTATATTTTTTAAAACATATAAACATATTTTTTTTTATAAAGTATTTAATGAATATAGATTCTTATGTAACATTTCAAAATATGATTATACTTAAAATATGGCTGTACTACATTCAGAAAATGATATTACCGTTAATTTTAAAAATACAAAACAATTCAAAAGGTGTACAGGTAATGTATGGTACCGGTAGGTTTTTTTCCATGAAACTGGATCTTTCTTATGCTAATTCAACCCGGTTGGAAGCTTTGTTGAGACGATCCCTTTTGAAAAAGAGTTAATCAAGTTTTTGACCTATCGGTTAACCTGTGATAATAATTGTAAGCAATTTAACTCTTTCCCTAATGAACATTTATGCATGAATTGATCACATCATAGATATTCATTAACTTAATTTTCATAATGTAATATTTTCAAGTGAATTTTTGTCTTTCAGAATTCATACACAGTAGAACCTGTCTTAAGAGACCATTAAATAGAGGTCTAATTATGGATCTCATCTGTAAGGCTGGTGGTAGCTTAATGCAAGTCAAAAGTAATGCAGAAAGCTCCTGCATTAAGCAACCATCTGATTGTAAGATTCCTCTGTCCAATCAAGATAAGGTCGCTTAAGACAGGTTCTACTGTACTTCACTGCTCATGTGGCAGCCATTAAAAGTCACACCATACTTCATTCTCAGTGTTATATTTTCTGGTTCTTCAGGATCATCAATTTTAATGCTTTTAGTTATAAAATTGAATACGGTGCTAATATATGGGGCATGAGTAGTGTTGCACTTTTAACTCTTTACTCCATAAATACGCCTTTCTACGCCTTTGCAAACAGAGTAGACCCAGATCAGAAGGCTCCTATAGGAGCCGTCTGATCAGGGTCTGCTCTGTTTGCTTATGATATATTATAATATAGATATGATCATGCTGTTTCTGTCGAGGCCAAATATCCCTGTGGCCATGTGATTATCTAGTTAATATTCATGACATTATTATTTCTTACATGAATATTCATGGAAGAAAGGGTTACGAACTGCTCATGAATAGACTCCAATAAAACCTTACTGCCATTTTCTCTTTTCTCATTGCTGCTTTTGCTTTTGAAGGATCTACTTTCAGAATTTATACAAAAAACTAGGATAAGATCTAGGAGCTTTCTGATCTGGGTCTACAGTTTCCAACTTGTCTCCCACAGAGGGCGGACGAAATATATTAAACCCCCATTGTACAAACCTTGAATTGACTGGCATTTGCAAACAGCTTAGATCCAGATGAGAGGTTGCGTAACTCAGGATCTCATCAGGATCCAAGCTGTTTGACACTCGGTCTGTTGTTCCTCAAAAATTAGTTTGAATCAGAAGTAGTCAAATTTGCACAGATCCAAATTTGAGCAGGCACTATTTTTAGGAGCAGATTAACCCTTCACTCCATAAATACGTACCTCTACACCTTTGTAAACAGAGTAGACCCAGATCAGATTGCTCCTATAGGAGCGATCTGATCAGGGTCTGCTCTGTTTGCTTAGTGAAATAATTATAATATAGATCTGATTCATTGCTTTGTGCCTTGGCTAAATATTCCTGTGTTTTCATGTACATGTATTCCTAATTTGTTATAAGAATTGATATGCCACTCTGATGTCATTACTAAGTCTTATATGAATATTCATGAAGTAAAGGGTTAGGGATCCAGATGAGATTCTGAGTAACTCGGTCGGTGTCACATTGAGTTTCTCAAAAGCTTGTTCGAATTGGAAGTAGCATTTTAAATTTGCACCAAGATCTAAATTTTAGCACACATGCTTTTTTCACTGTTGGGGTAAGTGGTAATTTCGTAAGATATTTAATCATGGGAACCAATTCAGTATATAGACTATTTAGCTTTTTAACTCTTTGCATGCTAAGTAAGTTTTCGTCTCCAACAATGTTGTCATCTGCTTCAATTCTTAATATAAAGTTAATAATATGAACAAAGTGTCAAACTTGTTTTATTCTGATAAGACGCTGCATTATGCAGGTTCTCATCTGGATCCAAACTGTTTGCAAGGGTTATCAGGGCTTTGCCGCTAGTGTGCAAAGAGTTAACCCGTTCCTTCATATAAAGGCCTTTTCACGCATAAAATACAGAGTAGACCCAAATTAGACGGCTCCTATGGGAGCCATCTGATCAGGGTCTGCTCTGTTTGCTAATGGAATTTGAAAGATCAGTTTCTTTACTTTCTAAAATGACTACAATGTTCCACCTTCGTTATAACTATTTTGTCCATGAATATTCAGTAGGTATTGAAATTTGGAATAAACATAGAACGTGGAAAGGGTTTAATGGATTGCATCATGCAAATTTGGTATAGCTTTGAAACCATTAAAGATAATGTAGTTTCATGAGAAGAAATGTCATTATTACATATCATATTTTGTTAATATTTCATTAATAATTTCAAAGCATATTGATTGTTGAATGTTCAATCATTGTTACATGGTAGCAAATTACGTTTGAAAGGATTTAATTTGCAAGAGGATTTCGAATAACTAACGGCCTAAACTCTAATAAGAAAGCTTAGGTGACTGTTACAGACCTGATCTGAGTCTACACTGTTTGTAATACCAGTTAAGTCATTCCCCACATTCTAAGTTTTGTATCTAAATTCCTAACAATATGAATAAGAAGAAAAATTTTAAAGTATCTTTACTCTTTAGTACAATACTGGTATTGTATGAGAGTGGCTTTATTACAATACTGGTAACTTTATTAAAATGTCTTTATAACAATACATGTACTGGTATTTTATATGACATGTCTTTTTACAATACTGGTATTTTATGTGACCGTGGAGTGTCTTTATTACAATACTAGTATTTTCTTAGAATATCTTTATTACGTACTGGTATTTTATGAGAATGTCTTTATTGCTTTCATGTACCTTTGTTGTCTTTCAATATTCATGTCAGAAATAATGGATCAAAAGTGGGGTTCAAACTTGGCATGCATATACTTATGGAGGCGACCATTTTTAGGGGTGACTTATTAAGGTAAAATTACAGGTCAAATTTATATTGACGGGATCAGCCATAGCATTTCACAAACACATCTTGTTTTTATAATTGTACATGAAGACAGGATGATGTTTATCTAAGCAGAATTTGTATCATCATTTCATAAGCAAACAGCAGACACTGATCAGAAGGTTCCTACCCCATCTGATCTTGGTCAACTGTATTTACAAAGGCATGAAAAAGCATTTATATCAGGTTAAATGTTATCTCTTTACATTCGAAGAAATGGTCTGCAACTTTGTCATCTAATGTATTAATTTTTGTACCCCCAAAGTTTGCTTTGGTAGCATAATTATAATACTAAAAATGTCTGTATATATCTGTGTATTCGTGTGTCCATGAACAGCTTGTCCAGAGCATTTCTCCTCTATTACTTGAGGAAGGAATGTCAAATTTGGTGTAAAAGTACATCATGAGATGGCGGAGTGTTGCATACCATTTTCAGGTCTCTTTGACCTGAATCTCTGACCTCAGTTTATATAAAAAACCTTGTCCAGAGCATAACCTATATTATTACTTGAGGTAGAAATACCAAATCTGGTGTGTGAATACATCTTGAGATGGCAAAATGTTGCATACAATTTTCAGGTCTCTGTTACCTTGACCTTTACTTTGTGTATCTTTGTGTCCCTGTACAGCTTGTCTGAAGCATATCGCCTATATATCCTGAGGTAGGAATGCCAAATTTGGTGTGTGAATACATCTTGGGATGGCATGGTGTCATGTACCCATTACAGGTCTCTTTGACCTTGACCTCTGACATCAGTTGCTGAAAAAACCTTATCCAGAGCGTATCGCCTATATTATTTGAGGTAGGATAGCCAAACTTAGTGTGTGTGTACATCCTGAAATAGCAGTGTCGTGAACCATTTTCATTTCTCTCTGACGTTTACCTTAACCTCTGACATCAGTTATAGAAAATCTTGTTCGGAGCGTATCTCCAATATATCTTGGAAATTGCCAAACTTGGTGTGTGAGTACATATTGGGACAGCAGAGTGCCATGTACCATTTTTAGGTCTCTGGGACTTTGAACTTGTTCTGAGACTATTTCCTATATTACTTTAGGTAGGAAATCCAAATTTTGTGTGTGAGTACATCTTGGGATGGACTGGCGGACGTGGTCATGTGGCTAACACACTCGACTACAATACCGTCAATCCCCCACTGGACCAAGACCTTCGAACAAGACTATTAATCAAAGTCTGATGTATCAGTGCTTCTCATTGAGCATCTAAAAGAACCAGAGAAACTCTGTTGATAATAAGAGTAAGGTATCACACATGGGTTTCTCAGTATGCTCTCCCCTTTCTCTTCGGTGTCCAATTAGCCCATAGTGGGCAGAAACGGACACTAATCAACACAATCAATCAATTCACATCTTGGGATGGTGGAGTGTCGTGTACAGTTTTCAGGTCCCCTTGACCATAACTGCTAACATCAGATATAGAAAAAACGTTAAGAGAATATCTCCTATATTACTTGAGATAGGAATGCCAAATTTGATATTTGAGTATACATCTTGGAAAGTCTGAGTGTCACATACCCTTTTCAGGTCTTCTTGACCTTGACTGCTGGACTGAGCTATAGAAAAACACCTTGTCCAGCGTGTATCTCCTATATTACTTGAGGTATGATTACCAAATTTGGTGTGTGAATACATCTTGGGATGGCGGAGTGTTCCTTACAGTTTTCAGGTCTCTGTGATCTTGACCTTGAACGCTCACCTTTGGTATAGAAAAGCCTTGTTATAAGCATTTCATCTGTATTACTTGAGGTAGAAATGCCAAATTTGGTGTGTGAGTACATCTTGGGACAGCAGAGTGCTGCATACCATTTTAGGTCTCTGGGACCTTGACCTTGACTGCTGACCTGAGCTAAAGAGAAACCTTGTTATGAGCCTATTTCCTATATTATTTTAGGTAGGAATGCCAAATTTGGTTTGTTAGTACATCTTGGGATGGTGTAGTGTCATGTACAGTTTGCAGGTCTCCTAGACCATGACCGTTGACCTCGGGTATAGAAAATCTTTGTTTACAGCATCTGTTATATTACGTTGAGATAGGAATACCAAATTTGGTAAGTACATCTTGGGAAGGCGGAGTATTGCATACCATTTTCAGGTCTCTGTGCCTTGATCTTGACAGTTGACCTAAATTACTGAAATTCCTTGTCTGGAGTGTGTCTCCTATACTACTTTAGGTAGGAATGCCAAGTTTGGCATGTGAATTAATTAATACATCTTGGGATGATGGAGTGTCACATACAGTTTTCAGGTCTCTGGTCTCATGACCTTGACCTTGACAGCTGACCTCAGGTGTAGAAAAAACCTTGTCTGAAGCGTATCCTGTATTACTTGAGGTAGGAATATCACATATGGTGTTTGAGTACATTTTGGAAATTCAGCTCACACTGCAACACACATTTCAAAGTCATTGCTTTGCTTTGGGGGCATTTGTCACGTATTGTAACGCATTTCTTGTTTCATTTATTACCGATAAAAAACCAGTCAACGTGTCAAGTAAATCCAGATTAGGTCCCAAGTAACGATACTTGGCTATGCATCTTAATCCATACTGTTTTCATAGATAATCACAAATTTGCGAGTACACAAAGTGTATGAAGACTTGCCCCCTTTCCTTCGTAGTTACAGAGTAGGCTCATTGTCATCTTTGCTTATGGCAGAATATAGATCTATTCTACATTTTCTGCCCAAGCCAAAATGTCCTGTGTTCATATGCCATTATGAAAAATATTTTAATTAATAGTACTAATAGTAATAGTACTAATATTTTAATAATTAATAGTAATAGTACTAATATTTTAATCAACAGGAAAAAAGTTAACATAATACTTATCAGATATATCATTATAGTTTCCACCTTTTGAACACTTAACAAGAAATGTCTGAACCTACATTTTATTTCCACATCTTTTAACCCTTTCCCTGTTCTGTGTTTATTCCAAACTTCAATACCTACTGTACATGTATATTCATGGACAAAATAGTTAAAATGAAATATGGAAGGTGGAACATCAAGTAAATAAACATATGTATCAATTCCATTAGCAAACAGAGCAGACCCTGATCAGATGGCTCCTATAGGAGCCATCTGATATTGGTCTACTCTGTTTGCAAATGCATAAAAACATGTTTATTATATATGAAGGAAAGGGTTAAAGTGATTCATATGTCACAGTTTGGCTTCTGATGAGTTGGCATCTCTTCTTACCCCAAACTGTTCAGCTTCTAAGGGGAAAGACTTAACCCTATGATTATGGGAACCAAGTGTACTTGAATTTGCAAGTAGACCCAGATAAGAAGGCTCTTAGAAAAGTCCTGATCAGGTTCTTAATTGTTTGTCATTCAAAATCCTTTAGCAAATTTAAGCCAGTCATACACTGATTGACCATTTCACTTGGAAAATTTAACCTCTACTCCATGGAGTCGTCTTTTTTGACACCTTTGCAAACAGAGTAGACCCAGATCAGGGGGCTCCAGTGTAGAAGCTGTCTGATGCAGGTCTGCTCCGTTTGCTTATAAACTATCTTATATTTGATTCTATACTGGTTGGCATAGTTATGTATTCACTTGTTTAACACTTTACTCCATAAATACACCTTTCTACACCTTTGTAAACAGTAGACCCAGATCAGATGGCTGCTATACTATGAAGCCATCTGATCAGGGCCTGCTCTGTTTGCTTATGGTATAATATCTATATGATTCTACAGTTTCTGCCAAGACCAAACAATCCTGTCTCCTTGTGCTATTATAACAATTTAATTATTAATATTCATTGTCATTCATGATGTCATTATTTCCTACATGAATATTCATGGAGTAAAGGGTTAACAATATAATAATTTGTTAATTAACCCTTTGAATGTGGGAAATGAGAACAGTGTAGACTAGTACACAATTACTAGCACACCTAGAGGAGACCAGTACACGGTTACTTGCACACAGTATACACCCAGATGAGAGAGCTCCTAGAGGAGACCATAACACAGTTACTAGCACACCTAGAGGAGACCAGTACAGAGTTACTTGCACACAGTATACACATAGTATACACCCAGATGAGAGAGCTCCTAGAGGAGACCAGTACACAGTTACTAGCACACCTAGAGGAAACCAGTACACAGTTACTTGCACACAGTATACACCCAGATGAGAGAGCTCCTAGAGGTGACCAGTACACAGTTACTAGCACACCTAGAGGAAACCAGTACACAGTTACTAGCACACAGTATACACCCAGATCAGAGAGCTCCTAGAGGAGACCAGTACACAGATACTTGCACACCTAGAGGAGACCAGTGCACAGTTACTAGCACACAGTATACACATAGTATACACCCAGATCAAAGAGCTCCTAGAGGAGACCAGTACACAGTTACTAGCACACAGTATACACCTAGAGGAGACCAGTACACAGTTACTAGCACACCTAGAGGAGACCAGTACACAGTTACTAGCACACAGTGTACACCCAGATGAGAGAGCTCCTAGAGGAGACCAATACACAGTTACTAGCACACCTAGAGGAAACCAGTACACAGTTACTAGCACACAGTATACATCCAGATGAGAGAGCTCCTAGAGGAGACCAGTACACAGTTACTAGCACACCTAGAGGAAACCAGTACACAGTTACTAGCACACAGTATACACCCAGATCAGAGAGCTCCTAGAGGAGACCAGTACACAGTTACTAGCACACCTAGAGGAAACCAGTACACAGTTACTAGCACAAAGTATACACCCAGATCAGAGAGCTCCTAGAGGAGACCAGTACACAGATACTTGCACACCTAGAGGAGACCAGTACACAGTTACTAGCACACCTAGAGGAAACCAGTACACAGTTACTAGCACGCAGTATACACCCAGATCAAAGAGCTCCTAGAGGAGACCAGTACACAGTTACTAGCACACAGTATACACACAGATCAGAGAGCACCTAGAGGAGACCAGTACAGTTACTAGCACACAGTATACACCCAGATCAGAGAGCTAGAGGAGACCAGTACACAGTTACTAGCACACAGTATACACACAGATCAGAGAGCTAGAGGAGACTAGTACACAGTTACTAGCACACAGTATACACACAGATCAGAGAGCTCCTAGAGGAGACCAGTACACAGTTACTAGCACACAGTATACACACAGATCGGAGCTCCTAGAGGAGACCAGTACACAGTTACTAGCACACAGTATACACACAGATCAGAGAGCTCCTAGAGGAGACCAGTACACAGTTACTAGCACACAGTGTATACACAGATCAGAGAGCTAGAGGAGACCAGTACACAGTTACTAGCACGCAGTAGAGGAGACCAGTACATTTACTAGCACACAGTATACACCCAGATCAGAGAGCTAGAGGAGACCAGTACACAGTCACTAGCACACAGTATACACACAGATCAGAGAGCTCCAAGAGGAGACCAGTACACAGTTACTAGCACACAGTATACACACAGACCAGCGCTCCTAGAGGAGACCAGTACACAGTTACTAGCACACAGTATACACACAGATCAGAGAGCTCCTAGAGGAGACCAGTACACAGTTACTAGCAAACAGTGTATACACAGATCAGAGAGCTAGAGGAGACCAGTACACAGTTACTAGCACACAGTATATACCCAGATCAGAGAGCTAGAGGAGACCAGTACGCAGTTACTAGCACACAGTGTATACACAGATCAGAGAGCTCCTAGAGGAGACCAGTACACAGTTACTAGCACACAGTGTACACCCAGATCAGAGAGCTCCTAGAGGAGACCAGTACACAGTTACTAGCACACAGTATCACAGTATACACACAGATCAGAGAGCTAGAGGAGACCAGTACACAGTTACTAGCACATAGTATACACACAGATCAGAGAGCTCCTAGAGGAGACCAGTACACAGTTACTAGCACACAGTGTACACCCAGATCAGAGAGCTCCTAGAGGAAACCAGTACACAGTTACCAGCACACAGTGTATACCCAGATCAGAGAGCTCCTAGAGGAGACCAGTACACAGTTACTAGCACACAGTATACACACAGATCAGAGAGCTCCTAGAGGAGACCAGTACACAGTTACTAGCACATAGTATACACACAGATCAAAGAGCTCCTAGAGGAGACCTGATCAGGGTATGCACTGCTTGTCATTCAAAATTCTCTTGCAAATTTTACCCTTTTATACTGCATGGACTATTCCAGTAATCAACAATGGACTATTCCACTCTCAAAATTCAGCATTGAAAGTCAGTTACTGTTCGTAAATGGTGGACTGTGCTTTGAATTTTAATTAACTCTTTGCATGTTAAGAAACTTTTCGTCTGCATCAAATAAACAAAATCTCCATCACTTCTTTACAAAACTATGGTCAAAGAGTCAAACAGTTTGGATCCTGATGAGATGCCGCATTAAGCAGCATCTCATCTGGATCCAAACTGATTGTATAGGTATTCATGGTTTCACCACTTGTGTGCAAAGAGTTAATGGAGTACAGTAAAACCCCTCTACACTGGATGTTAAATTTAGTATTAATATTGGTCTTGGAGACAGGGTAGCTTAATGCAGGGTGAAAGTGATGCAGAAAGTTCCTCACTAGGAGCTTTCTGCATGACTTTCACCCTGCATTAAGCAGCCACCTGCCTAAATTCTTCTCTACTAGAATTCCAGTTTAGAGGGGTTTTACTGTAGAGAGTTAACAGTCTGTGTAATACTGATACATTGATACAACATGGGCATAGTTTTATGTTAATGTCACTTTCATGCTACCATGCAAAACAAACCTTGAAGAAAATTTATAAGGGCAATAAATAAACACATTGAATTTCTGAAAAATGCCATCAGATGTAAATGTTTCATCCTCATTTCACTAGTACCTCTAAATATTGATAAGATTGCTCTTAAAACCTTTGCATATTGATATAATTATTATTCTTTATACTATAATGTATGAATTAATCAGTTTTGATCCAGGGTTTTTGCCAAGATGCTCTCAGATTCAGCTCATGCTGCAAACCTAAAGATTGTGTGTGCCATAGTTTAGTCTGGATCAGAAGCCAAACTACTTGCAGCATATAAATTTGAAACTTTTTTTTGTTCAAAACCTAGGTAAAGACAAACAAAGAAGCCTTAGATACTTACCAAGGCCTTCCAGCGTAAATGTTATCCAATCAAATTTTTCACATCGACTGAAATTTGAATTTTCATTTTCCCCGTTATACCCAGTGAAGCATCATAATATATGTATAATAGGCCAGTAATTTGATGTCCTACATTGTGCCTAATTGAAATGTATACTCTGAATTTGATAGGTAAAATAATGGTTAGACGCTGCAGTCATTTTAAGATGTTAACAAGATTGGCAGTAAAGGGTTTTATAACTGAATCGGTTGATTTTATTTCCAGTTAATAGCCCAGGAGCTGTATGCAAATTTTGGGTTTAACACTTTGAATACAGGGCACCTGTGCACTGTCATTTGCAAACAGTGTAGACCCAGATCAGAGGGCTCCTCTAGGAACCTTCTGATCAGGGTCTGCACTGTTTGTCATTCAAATCTTCTGATCAGTCTTAAGCCTTTCATATTGAGTGGTCTCTATAGTTAAACACTGATGGGCTATTCCACTCTGAAAATTCATCTTTGAAAGTGTTAAGATGAAATTAGCCATTGCGGTAGTTGTTGTTGACTATGAAGTTTGGCCTTGACTTATGTATATGGAATATACAAGATTTGGCCCTTCTCTTTCTAATCATAACGCTATACCGTTTTCTCCTTAACCCTTTAATCCATGATATTCTTGTGAGAATTTGAAATAATGTCATGAATATTTATTAGATTAATCTGTTATACAAGCAAACAGAGAAGACCCTGATCAGACAGTTCCTACCGGTCTATTATGTTTTCCAAGGCTAGAAAGAAGTATTCACTGAGTAAAGGGTTAATAAATGCCCCCACTCTAATAAATGAATGCTTACTTGGGGGGGGGGGGGGGAGAACTAGTTTTTTAGCTCGTTCAAAATACAGGTGGTAGCTTAATCCATACAGAAAGAGAGCTTTCTGCATTGTTTCCATTCTGCGTTAAGTAACCCCCTATGTACAAAATGCAAGAAGCTCCTTTTCAAAACGAACGGTATGTGGTATTCTAATTACCGTAAGTATTCAGACAGTAGTATTCTAATTACCCTAAGTATTGGACACCCAATCTCATCTCTACATGGGTTTATAAAACTGAATAAGTCAATTTGGTATGCTAACTTTAAATTAGACTGACAAAACACTTAGTGTAGACACTGATCAAGCTGCTCAGGAGCCAACAGACGGAGCAAAAACGATATTGGGGTGTGTGATTGTGTGTGTGTGTGGTGGGGGGGGGGGGGGGGGGATTGTTTCTTGTCTACAATTTTAAACGTTAATCTGATTGATTTGGTGCTTTTTAAGTTCTCTCATATAAATGCCTTTCAACACCTTTGCAAACAGAGTAGACCCAGATCAGACGGCTCCTATACTAGGAGCCATCTGATCAGGGTCAGGTCTTCTCAGTTTGCTTATAATATACAGTTTCTACCAAACAAAACATACGTAGTTACCGTATGCCATTATGAAAATTCAACTAATAAATGTTCATGATGAGATATAGAGGATCTTGCATGAGCGTTCATTACAGAGTGTTTTTATGAAACGAGTTTACTATAATAATATGACACAAGCTTTAGCGAGTGTCATATTCATTATAATAAACAAGTTTCATGAAAACACTTTGTAATGAACACTCATTTAAGATTCTTTTTATCACATAAACCTTAAAAATGCCATTGAAAATAAATCAGGCTATACCTAACGGCTATTTCCGCCATTGCTTACAAACACCGTAGTAATACAACGGACGGCACACATGGAGCGTTACGATTGACTAACGCTTAAATGAGCGCTACGATTGGCTGACAATTGCTCATTTGCATAAAAAGTGCACTAGTGCATTTCTGCGAAAAACGGCACTCCCACAATGCAGATTATGTGATAATATTTCTTACATAAATATTCATGAGGGAAAGTGTTAAGTATAGACAACAAAGAGTATCAAAGTGACTTTCCTTCTGGAAAGTAAGATTTTCTTCCAGTGTTTAACCCTTTCCTTCATATAAACACCTTATAATGCCTTTGCAAACAGAGTAGACCCAGATCTGATGGCTCCTATAGGAACCATCTGATCAGGGTCTGCTCTGTTGCTACATGAAAGTATAAAATATCTTATTCTACAGTTTTTTACGGATACCAAAAGATCCTGTGTACAAGTGCCATTATAGAAGTTCAACTAATAATTATTCATAATGTCATTCTTTCTTTCAAGAATATGCAACAGCCTTACAGGGTAAGGGTTAAATTTTATTCCTGTGGAAGGAGCGAATGACCAACACTAAACATCATCATTATCCTTAGTATTTGATCATCCAACCTCCTGGTTTGTGATAGCACTAATCCTTTGATCATCCAACCTCCTGGTTTGTCATAGCACTAATCCTTTGATCATCCAACCACCTGGTTTGTGATAGCACTAATCCTTTGATCATCCAACCTCCTGGTTAGCTCACCTGAGCCGAAGGCTCAGGATGAACTATTGTGACCGCTATTTGTCCGTCGTCCGGCGTCCGGCGTCCATCCGGCGTCCGTCGTCCGGCCACATTTTCAAACGACATCTCCTCTGAAACTGCTGACCCGATTTTAACCAAATTTTGTCAGAAGCATCAGTGGCTAGGGGGAACAAAAACGTTGTTCACATTATGACCCCCGGGCCAAAAATGGCCCCGCCCAAGGGCTTATCAGATTTTCATAGGAAAATCTATAAAAATCTTCTTCTCTAAAACTGTAAGGCCTAGACCTTTGATATTTGGCATGTAGCATGATCTAATGGTCCTCTACAAAAATTGTTCAAATTATGACCCCCGGGCCAAAAATGGCCCCGCCCAAGGGCTTATCAGTTTTTCATAGGAAAATCTTTAAAAATCTTCTTCTCTGAAACAGTAAGGCCTAGACCTTTGATATTTGGCATGTAGCATGATCTAATGGTCCTCTACAAAAATTGTTCAAATTATGACCCCCGGGCCAAAAATGGCCCCGCCCAAGGGCTTATCAGTTTTTCATAGGAAAATCTTTAAAAATCTTCTTCTCTGAAACTGTAAGGCCTAGATCTTTGATATTTGGCATGGAGCATGATCTTATGGTTCTCTACAAAGATTGTTCAAATTATGACCCCCGGGCCAAAAATGGCCCCGCCCAATGGCTTATCAGTTTTTCGTAGGAAAATCTATAAAAATCTTCTTCTCTTAAACTGTATGGCCTAGACCTTTGATATTTGGCATGTAGCATGATCTAATGGTCCTCTACAAAGATTGTTCAAATTATGACCCTCGGGCCAAAAATGGCCCCGCCCAAGGGCTAATCAGTTTTTCATAGGAAAATCTTTAAAAATCTTCTTCTCTGAAACTGTAAGGCCTAGACCTTTGATATTTGGCATGTGGCATTATCCGGTGGTCCTCTACAAAGACTGTTCAAATTATGACCCCGGGCCAAAAATGGCCCCGCCCAAGGGCTTATCAGTTTTTCATAGGAACATCTTAAAAAATCTTCCTCTCTGAAACTGTAAGGCCTAGACCTTTGATATTTGGCATGTAGCATGATCTAATTGTCCTCTACAAATATTGTTCAAATTATGACCCCCGGGCCAAAAATGGCCCCGCCCAAGGGCTTATCAGTTTTTCATAGGAAACTTTTTAACATTCTTCTTCTCTGAAACTGTAAGGCCTAGACCTTTGATAGTTGGTATGTAGCATGATCTAATGGTCCTCTACAAAGATTGTTCATATGACCACGGGCCAAAAATGGCCCCGCCCAAGGGCTTATCAGTTTTTCATAGGAAAATCTTTAAAAATCTTCTTCTCTGAAACTGTAAGGCCTAGACCTTTGATATTTGGCATGTAGCTTTGGCTTGTGGTCCTCTGCCAAGATTGTTCAACTTGCGACCATGACCTCTGGGCGAAACTTCGCCCTGGCTTTTCACTTTTCATGGGAAAACTATCTCATTTTTCTCTTAAACCATAAGGCTTAGACCTTTAATTAATGGCATACTGCTTTGCCTTGTGGTTCTCTACCAAGGTTGTACAAATGATGGCCCGTCCCTGGGGTATCTCAGGTGAGCGCTTCAGGGCCTCATGGCCCTCTTGTTTGTGATAGCACTAATCCTTTGATCATCCAGCCTCCTGGTTTGTGATAGCACTAATCCTTTTATCATCCAACCTCCTGGTTTGTGATAGCACTAATCCTTTGATCATCCAGCCTCCTGGTTTGTGATAGCACTAATCCTTTGATCATCCAACCTCCTGGTTTGTGATAGCACTAATCCTTTGATCATCCAGCCTCCTGGTTTGTGATAGCACTAATCCTTTGATCATCCAACCTCCTGGTTTGTGATAGCACTAATCCTTTGATCATCCAACCTCCTGGTTTGTGATAGCACTAATCCCTTTGATCATCCAACCTCCTGGTTTGTGATAGCACTAATCCTTTGATCATCCAACCTCCTGGTTTGTGATAGCACTAATCCCTTTGCCTTAGCAATGTTCATGTATGAAACAATGCTATCATTAACATTACTTACTTCAATTTTTATATTGGCATAATTATGTACACAGGAATTTTGGGCCATGGTAGAGACTATAGAATCCGACCTATATTATTCCATAAAAGCAAATACAACGGACCCAGATCAGACGGCTCCTATAGGATCTACTCAATTTGCGAAGGCATATAATTATGGAGTAACAGAATAATCACAATTTATGCTGATACTATCTCTTACAGTATGGTGTTTTCCTCTACTCTGTGGATGGGGCAATGCTTGGGCAGTACAGTGCCTATGACAATGCTTTGAGCATAAAGTCTGTTTGTTGGACGTCAACGTCCCAGTTCCTTGCTGTTGGCAGCTATGACCAAAAGGTAACCTGTACATCCCAATATTAACCCATTACTTTGATGGTAATGTAAGAAACAATGACATCATGAACATTTATCTGCTGAATTTTTACAATGGTATAATAAGTATGAAATCGGGATTCAGTTTTGTCATGGCAGAAAGTGTAGTCGGACCTATACAATTCCATAAGCAAACGGAGCAAACCCTGATCAGACATCTCCTATAGAAGCAGGAAAAAGAAATCTAAAAAAATTGATATGTTTTCAAGGTCAGGAAATTTTGAGAACTTGAGGGAAATTTGAAAAATATAGGCAAATGTCAGGATATTTTGAAAAACTGAGATTCAGTGCCATATATTTTAAACTTCCTCAAAAGTATAGCATAAATTATGCCAGAAAGACCAAATTAATGTAAAGTGTCACAGTAATTTGAAATTGTCAGGAAATTTTGTTTCTTCTGGCTTGTAGCAACCCTGAGGAGCCATCTGATTTCTGTCTACTCTGTTTGCAAACTTGCGAAAAGACATTTAAAAGAAGGAAACAGTTTAACTAGGGGACCATGTAACTTAGTTAGGTCAGCTGTTGTTTTTAGCTCACCTGGCACAAAGTGCTAAGGTGTCAGCTATTGGGATGATCCTGTGTCCGTCGTCATGCGGGCGTCAACAATTTACTTAAATATCTTCTCTGAAACCACAAAGCCTAGAGCTTTTATATTTGGTATGTAGCATGATCTAATGGCCCTCTACAAAGATTTTCAAATTATGATCCACAGGCCAAAAATGGCCCCGCCCGGGGCTTATCAGCTTTTCATAGGAAAATCTTTAAAAATCTTTTTCTCTTAAACTGTAAGGCATAGACCTTTGATATTGGGTATGTAGTATCATCTAATGGCCCTCTACCAAGATTGTTCAAATTATGACCCCTTGGTCAAAAATGGCCCCACCCTGGGGCTTATCAGTTTTTCATAGGAAAATCTTTAAAAATCTTCTCCGAAAATGTAAGGCCGAGACCTTTGATATTTGGTATGTAGCATTATCTAATGGTTGTCTACCAAGATTGTTCAAATTATGACCCCCGATCCAAAAGTGGCCCCGCCCTGGCGATTATCAGTTTTTCATATGAAAATCTTTAAAAATCTTCCATTATGAAACTATAACGTCTAGTCCTTTGATACATGGTATGTAGCATTATTTGATGGTCCTCTACAAAGATTGTTCTAATTAATACCCCTATCTTGAAAATGGCCCTGCCCTGGGGCATATCATTTTTTCATAGGAAAGTCTTTGAAAATCTTCTTCTCTTAAAACTGTAAGGCCTAGACCTATGATTTTTTGTATGTAGTATGATCTATTGGTCCTCTACCAAGATTGTTCAAGTTATAACACCCCCCCCACCCCCACCCCTCACCCCGGACCCAAAATGACCTCGCCTCGGGCATATCGGTTTTTCATAGGAAAATCTTTAAAAATCTTCTTCTATGAAACTGTAAGGCCTAGACCTTTGATATTTGTTATGTAGCATCCTTTAATACCAAATTCCGTGTGTAAGTTCATCTTGGGATGGCGGAGTAACGAGTACCATTTTCAGGTCACTGTGACCTTGACCTTGACCTTTGACCTCGATTTTACAAAAAAAACTTGTCCTGAGTATATCTCCTATACATGTACCTTACCAGCTAAGGATTCCAAATGTGGTTTGTGAGTTCATCTTGGGATGGTGAAGTGTCACGTACCATTTTCAGGTCACTGACCTTGACCTTTGACCTCGATTTTACAAAAAGCTTGTCCGGAGCATATCTTCTGTACCTTATCAGCTACGGATTCCAAATTCAGTGTGTGAGTTCATCTTGGGATGGCAGAGTGTTGCGTACCATTTTCAGGTCAATGTGACCTTGACCTTTGACCTCGATTTTACAAAAAGCTTGTCCAGAGCATATCTCCTATACCTTATCAGCTACGGATTCCAAACTTGGTGTGTTAGTACATCTCATGATTTCTGAGTGACGCATACCATTTTCAGGTCACTGTGACCTTGACCTTTGACCTCGATTTTACAAAAAGCTTGTCCGAACATATCTCCTATACCTTACCAGCTACAGATTCCAAATTTGGTGTGTGAGTTCATCTTGGGATAGCGGATTGTCGCGTACCATTTTCAGGTCACTGTGACCTTGACCTCGATTTGACAAAAAGCTTGTCCGGAGCATATCTCCTATACCTTACCAGCTACGGATTCCAAAATTGGTGTGTGAGTACATCTCAGGATTGCGGAGTGACACGTATCATTTTAAGGTCACTGTGACATTGAGCTGGAAGTTTGAAATTTAAAGCTTGTCCGTAAACCAAGTACATTGGCAATCACACATTCTTTGTTTGGAATATGAGTGACTGTAGCTCAATGTTGAAGAAAACACCTGTGGGTTTAAAGGTAAAAATAAAATGGATGAAATACAGTGCTCGGACCACTGCTCAGTCTGGATGTTGTGAGCCGTGCTAATGACACTTGTCACATTGCGGAGAAAAATCAGCAAGATGGAAATATGAAAACTCTTCATAAATAATAAAGGTAATATTCGCTGAATATTTCTATTTGTCATGATTTTTTTTATCTGAATAGATTTCAAAATAACCTGGCACAAATGTTCACCACAGAAAGATGATGTGTCTCATTCAACTCCCTGGTCCATGGGTCAAAGGTCAAGGTCACAGGGATATCCTTTGGGGGCATTTGTCACGTTACTGTTACAGCTTTTATTCACAGAGTTAAGACCCTTTATCATTCAAAATTTCACATTCTGATAAGTATATGTATACTATTAATCCTTTACTCTTTATATACACCTTTGAATGCCTTTGCAAACAGAGTAGACCCAGATCAGACAGCTCCAGTAGAAGCCATCTGATCAGGGTCTACTCTGTTTCTTTATTGAATAATATAGATTGTTATTCTACAGTTTCTACCAAAGTAAAAACATCTTGAGTTCAGAGTGCCAAAACAAAAAATGATCCAGTTGTTATATATGATATTATTTTTTACATGTATCTTCATTGAGTAAGTGGTTTACCCTTACTGTGTGGGACACAAGTCACCAACATGGAGCCCTCTCCTCAGGGTCTGCACTGTTTGTCATTTTACACTTTTCATTAGAAGAATCCCTAAATTTTCACCATAAGCTTCACCTGTTTGAATTTTGGAATAGTCCATTTGAAAAGTCAGAGTTGTTAAGGGTTTACTGCATTTAGTAATAATTCTCTATTTTGCTAGTAAATGGTGTCCGGAATTACCTGGGTGTCATGTCACTGTGCCATTTTGTAATTACCTGGGTGTCATGTCACTAGTGTGCCATTTTGTAATTACCTGGGTGTCATGTCACTAGTGTGCCATTTTGTAATTACCTGGGTGTCATGTCACTGTGCCATTTTGTAATTACCTGGGTGTCATGTCACTAGTGTGCCATTTTGTAATTACCTGGGTGTCGTGTCACTAGTGTGCCATTTTGTAATTTGTTGTTATACTGGGAGTTGACTTTTACATTGTCCATAACTCTTAACTGTATAAACCCTTTCCCTTATATAACAAGCTATTATCATGCCTTTGTAAACAGAGAACCATTTGATCTGGTTCTGCATGTATGCATAAAATTTGTCTAGGGATACTTCGGGTAATCAATAAGGGTATTGCAAATGGTGCACTCTCTAATCAGACTTTAATTGTGGTTGATCAGGATCTATACTATTAGCAGTTTTCAAGAGCTTGCCACAGTGTGACAAACATATTGCATGAAATGTTTGTTTCTTATGCATTACACATGCACTGAATCTGTTATAGCTGCAAAAACTTAACACAAGTCAATGAAAGTGATTGTACAATGAATAAATTACCTGTGCACCTTTGTTATTGGTGGTATAGATTTGAAACCCAAATAATACTTAAGTATTCAGACGGACAAACTTTAGCAGATATTGCAGATCCAGATCAAATAAATGGAAAAGGGAGATCAAGTGTCCGAATACTTAAGGTAATTAGGCTGTTTGCTCCAACATTTAAGGTTTTGGAGCTGAGAAGAAAGTTAAATCACTTTGGCAAAGATTTAACTGCTTGCCGTCTGAGATTGTTTTCCACCAGTTTCACTATTTAGCGCATGATTGGCTTAGCTGTAATCAGTGAAAATTTAAAAGTTCAACATTTAAAGAGTTAAAATGAGCTCAAAGTTTTCCTCCATACAGGGGTTATCTGCATGTCACTGTGACATTTTTATGCCCTTGCACACTACAGGAAATGGGGATTGTCCTTCTCTCCATGTTTTTTTACTTGGCTTAAGTCTTAGTAGCTGAATAATGATCAGCTGGAGTCAGTTTTGGGGTTCTATATATATATATACATGTATATATATTTCTTTTTCAAGAGCACTCTCAGAGTATGTGTTAAACTTGTGATCCGTTCGTGTTGTGGATTTGCGTGACCTTTCTTCTAGATCCAAACTGTTTGCAAATGTTATCATGGATTTACTCAAAGCATGCAAAGAGTAAATCAGCTCATCCTATGCAGGGTCATGGTAACGTTTCGGACCTGGTTTCACCACTTATTTAAGCCCCATTCTAAACTAGCTACCATTGTTCAAATACAGTAAAACCTCACTATAGTAATTAGTAGGAAATAAGTCTAATTGTTGTTGCTTTGCCCTTTCTATCATATAAACACATTTTCACGCATTTGCAAACAGAGTAGACCCAGATCAGATGGCTCCTATAGGAGCCATCTGATCAGGGTCTGCTCTGTCTGCTAATGGAATTTGAAAGATGTGTTTCTTTACTTTCTAAAATGGCTACAAATTTCCACGTTCCATATTTCATTATAACTAGTTTATCCATGAATATTCAGTATAGATATTGAAATTTGGAATAAACATATAATAGGTAACCCTTTCCCTGTTGAATATTCATGATATCATGAATACTAATTAGCTGAATATTTACAATGGCATGTGTGCACATGAATATTTGAAATTAGTAGAAACTAGAGTCAGATCTATTATGATTTTATATAAAAAAAAACACCCTGATTAGACGTCTGATCTAGGTCCCATGAAAAGTCATTTGTATGAAGGAAAGGGTTAATGCAGGATTGAAGTAATGCAGCAAGCTACCATAGTATCTTTTTACAACCAACTGGGATTAAAGTAATGTAGCAAGCTCCCAAAGTAGCTTTTTACAACCAACTGGGATTAAAGTAATGTAGCAAGCTCCCAAAGTAGCCTTTTACATAACTTTAATTCTGCACTTAATAACAACCAGCCAGGATTAAAGTAATTATAATGTAGCAAGCTCCCAGAGGAGTGAATTTTGTCCATGGCTGTGGTACGAATATTTTTCACAAGTACTAAATGATATGAGACACATATGGTGCCAAAAATAGTTGTACAGTAGTGGAAGTAATAGTAGGTGAAGGTATAGTTGGAATTGAAGTAATTATAGTAAAAGGTGTAGTAGTAATAATAGAAACTACAGTAGTATAAGAAAGTAGTAGTGGAAGCTAAAGTAGCAGTAGTAGTAGTAGAAGCTAAGAGTTGCAGTAATAGTAGTAGAAGCTAAGAGTAGCAGTAGTAGTAGTAGTAGAAGCTAAGAGTAGCAGTAATAGTAGTAGAAGCTAAGAGTAGCAGTAGTAGTAGAAGCTAAGAGTAGCAGTAATAGAAGAAACTAGACTAGTGTAGTAGTACAAACTACAGTAGTAGAAACTACAGTAGTAGGAATAGTTCTATTAGAAGCTAGAGCAGTAAGGAGAGTTAGTAGCAGATTGTGTAATAGTAGTAATAGAAGCTAGAGTTGGAGCAGTAGTATAAGCTATAGTAGTAGTAGAAGATAGAATAGTAGTAGAAGCTAGAGTAGTAGTAATAATACAAATTAGGCCTGGGTAGTAGTAGAAGTTAGGGTAGTAGTAGAAGCTAGAGTAGTAGTGGAAGCAATTATAGCTGGAGTAGTAGTAGAAGTTAGGAGTAGTGGTAGAAGCTAGAATAGTAGTAGTAGTAGTAGTAGAAGAAGCTAGAATTGGAGTAGTAGTAGAAGCTAGAGTAATAATAGTAGCAGTAGAAATTAGAGCAGTAGTAGTAGTAGCTTGACTAGTAGAAGATAAAGTAGTAGAAGCTTGAGTAGTAAGATAGAGTATTAGTATTATTAGAAATTAGAGTAGTAGTAGTGTTAGAAAAAAGAGTAGTAGTAGAAGATAGAGTAGTAATATGATATGGAGTAGTAGTTGAAGATAGAGTTAAAAGTAATAGAAGCTTTAGCTGGAGTAGTAGAAGTTAGAGTAGTAGTAATATATAGAGTAGCAGTTGTAGTAGTAGAAGCTAGAGCAGTGGTAGTAGAAGCTAGAGCTGGAGTAGTAGTTGTACTAGATGCTAGAGTTGGGAGTAGTAGTAGAAGCTATAGTAGTAGTAGTAGTAGTAGAAGAAGATAGAATAGTAGTAGAAGCTAGAGTAATAGTACAAATTAGGCCTGGGTAGTAGTATAAATTAGGGTAGTAGTAGAAGCTAGAGTTGAAGTAGTAGTAGAAGCTGGAAAAGTCATTATAAGTAGCAGTAGAAATTCGTAAGATAGATTAGTAGTAGTAGTAGAAACTAGTGTAGTAGTAGTATTAGAGGATAGAGTAGTAGTAGAAGAAGCTATAGAAGTAGTGGTAGTCAAGGCTGGAGTAGTAGTAGCAGTAGTAGAAGTTAGAACAGTAGTAGAAGCTAGGGCTAGTAGTGGTAGTAAAAAAAAAGAGTAGTAGGCTTAACAGAAGCTAGTGTAGTAGTAGTAGAAGCTACAGTAGTAGGGATAGTAATAGAAGGTGGGGGTAGTAGTAGTATGAGCTAGAGTAGAAGCAGTTGGAGTGGCATTAATTGTAAAAAACGCATTTGTAGTAAGAGGAGGAGCAGCACGAGTAGTACTTTCCCTTGTATAAATGCCTTTTCACACATTTGTAAACAGAGTAGACCCAGATCAGATGGCTCCTATTGGATTCATCTGACTAGGGTCTGCTCTGTAAATTGCTTTTGACATGATATAGATCTGATTCTTCAGTTTTTGTCAAAGCAAAAAACAACCCTTGAAAATTTTAAATTATAAAAACTCAACTAACAGATATTAATGATGTTGATCATAATTTTTTATATGAATATTGAACAGGTGAAGGGTTTATGTTGAGAACTTTACATCATTTATGACCGACAGTTACCATAACAATCAGTCTCTGTTCAAAATTGATTACACTCAATAAATTTTATTGCAGAATAAACATTGAAGGACTTGGTCAGAGATATGTTATATATGGCTACCGAAAGTCACGCCAAGTATATTTATTTCAGAAGAGTAAACAATTTCAGACAATGTTAATCAGTATTTATATTACTTACAATCAAGCATGATAGGAAGTTAACCCTTTCCCTCATATAAATGCCTTTCCACACATTTGCAAACGGAGAAGACCAGACGGTTACAATAGGAGTCAGTTTATCAATAGGAGTCTGTTTTCTTTTGACTTGATATAGATCTGATTCTACAGTTTATGTCAAAGCAAAACAAATTCCCTTGAAAAGCTAAAATTATAAATTAAAAATTGAGCTAATAAATATTCATGTGGTCATTATTTCTTACATGAATACTGAACAGGGAAAGGGTTATGCGCGTTTTTTAAACTGTCCATAAAAGTTTAACTGCCTTAATTACCATTAGAAGTATTCGGACAGACAAACTTAGAGAAATAGTGCAGACCAAGATCAAACTGCTCGTTCAGAAACGGTTTGATCAGAATCTGCCCAATTGCTACTTTATCTTGTCTACTCCATTTCATGCAAGAAATGATGTATGCATGATTCTAGCTTAATGTTTGTAGTGGCATCTTTAACATGGCAACTGGTAGAAATTGTGCAATCAGATTAAGCTAGCTGAGCAGACCATGGTCAGATGACTCCTACAGGAGCTGTCAGATCTGGTGGTCAGATGACTCCTACAAGAGCTGTCAGATCTGGCTCTACTCTCTTTGCAATGGCATTAAAAGATGTGTATATCTATAGAGTAATGGGTTAAAAACTGGTCGAGAAGGGAGAATGGGTGTCCAAATATTTAGGACAAATAGGACCATAGCCCTTAACTCCATAAATACGCCTTTGCAAGCAGAGTAGACCCAGATCAGACGGCTCCTATAGGAGCGTCTGGTCAGGGTCTGCTCTGTTTGTGTATGACATAATATAGATAAGATTCTATAGTTTCTGCAATGCCAACAATTCCTGTGTCCATGTGCCATTATATTATTGATGAGATTGTTTCTTACATGAATATTTATGGAGGAAATGGTTAGAGTCATTCTACACTGAGAGAAACGGAAGATTTCTGAGGAACATCAGCGGACTGCATATGAGAATTTACCTGTCCTCTTCAAAGAATAGGGATCATATTCTAATGACACCTTTGCATACAGAGTAGACCCAGAACTGACAACTACTGTAGGAGTCATCTGATCAGAGTCTGCTCTGTTTGCTTATATAATATCTTGGATCTGATTCTTAAATATTTGGCATAGCTGTTTATTCACTTGTTTTATATATAGAATGAAATAATTAGTTAACTAATGGGTGAGGTCTGCCATGAATATATATTATACCCCCACAATGAAGTGACCCTTTTTCAATTTAGGTCAGATAACTATGTCCAAGGAACTCATTCTGTTGTAGGTATTGATTTCTTATTCTCCATATATCAATAAATACAAAAAAATAATACCTAAAAAATTCCTGCCATGAATGGCTAATGAATTTATGTATTGTTGTGCAATTAATTGTGCATGTCTGACATATTGCATTGCAGCTGTATAGAGTTTCTGCTCTGCCAGTCCCAACTTTTTGACAAAGCCACCCACTCAGATATAGTAGACATTAATCCTTTGAATGCTGGGTGGGCATGCAATGTCACTTACAAACAGTGTAGACCCAGATCAGTCCTGATCAGGGTCTGCACTGTTTGTCACTCAAAATCCTCTTGAAAGTTTGCACCTTTCTTACTTAGTGGACTTCATAGTTCAACACTGATGGGTTGTTCCATTCTTAAAGTCAGTGTTAAAATGGTTAACTCTTGAAACACTAAGCAACTTTCTTGAATGAAAATTGTGATGGGCTTCAATTTTCGAAGTAATTTATTCCTTCCATTTTCTTTTCGAAAAACAAGAAAATTTCATTTTTTAATCGAAGATGAGAGCCGAAGTTATATGGTATCTGATCTGTATCAATACTGTTAGCAAAGTAATATCAAATTGGATCATGGGGTTTGAAGTGCAGCTCAATTAATCCTTTCCTTCATATAAACATGTTTTCACGCATCTGCAAATAGAGTAGACGCAGGTCTACTCTTTTTATTTCCCACAGATCAGATCTGGGCGGCATATTATTTTTGCCCTGTCTTTCTGTTTGTCTGTTTATCTGTTTGTTTGTCAGCAACTTTAACATTGGTCATAACTTTTGAGCCAGTACAGATAGAGATTTGATATTTGGCATGCACATGTATCTCATTAAGCAACACATTTTAAGGGGTGAAATGTCAAGGTCATCCTTCAAGGTCAAAGGTCAAATATATAGGTCAGATCACCGACTTTAGCATTGGTCATAACTTTTGAACCAGCAGAGATAGAGACTTAATATTTTGTATGCATGTTATCTCATGCAGCTGCAGTTTGAGGGATTACATGTCAAGGCCAAGGTCATCCTTCAGGGTCAAAGGTCACCAACTTTAATATTGGCCATAACTTTTGAACCAGTAGAGATACAGACCTGATACTTAGCATGCATGTGTATCTCATGAAGCTGCACAGTTGTAGGGGTGACATGTCAAGGTCAAGTTCATCCTTCAGGGTCAAAGGTCACAGACTTTAACATTGGCCATCACTTTTGAACCATTACAGATACAGACTTGATATTTGGTATGCATGTGTATCTCATAAAGCAGCAGAGTTTGAGGGGTGACATGTCAAGGTCAAGGTCATCTTTCAGGGTCAAAGGTCATATCAGGGGGGCATAGTGTTTCACAAACACATCTTGTTGCTAATGGAATTTGATATATCTGTTTCTTTTCTTTCTAAAATGGCTACAATGGTCCACCTTCTACATTTCATTGGAACTATTTTGTCCATGAATATTCAGAAGGTATTGAAATTTGGAATAAATATAGAATTTAAAGAGTTAAATGTGAAACTAAATCACAATAGACCAACCTTCCTATTGCTGGTTTTATGCCAGAAACTGTTGGCATGCAAGTTAACGCTTTCTACCCAGGCCATGCATGCACTGTCATTTGCAAACAGTGTAAACCCAGATCAGAAGGCTCATAAAGGAGCCCTCTAATCAGGGTCTGCACTGTTTGTCATTAGCAGGTTGAAAGGGTTAAAGAGGCTGTTAATTGTTTGTATGCTCAGTTATCAAACTGTTTAATTGTTTACCCATTCCAACACCAAATCTCCCCCACTCCACCAGTTTGTAAAGCTGAATAAGTCAATTTGGCACCATTTAGAGAACTAAATTAGACTGACATAGTAGCAAATAGTGTAGACCTTGATCAAACTGCTCTTTCAGAAGCCATGAGATCTGGGTCTGCACTATTTGCCAGAGTTTTTGTCTTTGCAAATACTTAGTTTAATTAGGGTCACAACATTTTATCTCAAGGATTTGCTTTTTAATGACTGCAGAGTAGAAACAGATCAGAACACTCTGGAATCTGATCAGGATCTGCTCTGTTTGCTTATAAAATAGTATAGATATGATTCCACAGTTCTGTGCTCAAAATTTCCTTGTTATATGCTTTTATCATACTTCAGCAAAGTAAAGTAATCATATAATCATTGCTTGTTCCATTAATATTCAATATGTAAATGGTTAACCCTTTGCGCAGTGAATATTCATGTAAGAAATAATGACATCATGATTATTAATTAACATAATTTCTATAGTGATGTAATGAATCAGGAAAATCTTCATTCTGATGAAAACTGTAAAATCAGAATTATCTTATAATATTATCATAAGCAAACAGAGCAGACCCTGATCAGACAACTCCTACAGGAGCCATCTGATGTGGGTCTACACTGTTTGCAAGGGTGTAGAAAGACGTATTTATGGAGTAACGGGTTAACAATGTTCTAGAGCATCATGTCTTTGTTATGATGTGAATATTTAACCCTTTCGAAGTGGAATGACCCATCAGTAAGAAAAGGCTTAAATTTGCTAGAGGATTTTAACGACAAACAGTGTAGACCCTGATCAGAGGGCTCCTCTAAGAGTCACTCTGATATGGGTCTGCACTGTTTGCAAATGTCAGTACACGTGTTTCCCACATTCAGAGGTTATAAGTATCGTGGATGGACCCGAGTTTCGGTGCACTTAGCAATCAAACTGATGGCGGTGATCACAAATCTTAAAATTGTATGAAAAAACTAATATTACCTTTGTAATAGGTCTTCTAAGTTAAATCAGTGTAAATTAATTCCCAAAATATTCCATATTTATCGCAGTTGAAACCTTTTTAATGACGTAGCCATTTTGTGCTATTTTGTGTTTATCTGCCCTATTTCGCTGCGGCTTATGTTTTATCCAAATACAGTGTTCAACAAAAGCATATGACTACATTTGTAAATTAAAAGTAGCAGGTCTATAACTTAACTGTTAAAACAAAATGAAATGTATATAAAACAAATTATGCATGCTGTAACGAGTTTAAAAGTATTTTTTATAACAAGAACCATTTATTGTCAATGTCCTTACCTTGTTTAAACTCATTTTTTTTCTCTGGAATTTGTGTATTTTGGCTAAAACAACTCTAGTAAGGCGTTTTCTCCATTTGATTAAAATCTAGTAGGTATCTCACCGGCATGAATAAGATTAGGTCTATATCCTGTATGAATGAACTAAAGTAGGTCTCCGCTCTGTAAGGTCTCTCTCCTATGTGAAAAATATAGTGAAGGACATACTAGCCTGTACTTGAAAACAATGAGCAGAGACATCGAAGTCATGTGACTTTGCTGCAGCATATGACAACAAATGTACATCTCTACAAAATTGAGAGAAACATTTTCAGGACAGTATTTTTTGGAACAAAAATTATCCAAGTGAAAACAGACATAAGGAAAATGGCTGAAATTGCTATGCTTTATCAAATATAGTAAGTAACTTAACTATTTGCTGCACATTTTAGATTTTTTTGACAGCGATGACAGGTATTTGTTTATTTAGTGGATTGCAAAAAGTGATGACGTAATTCAGCTCTTCTTAAAGAAGATATCGTTTCCCAAGTAAAGTGCACCAAAATAGGGCATGCACTGAAACAGGGCCATCGACGATAGATATATGATTAAAAATCATTTTTAATAAAAAATGAAACGAGGATAATGTCTAATTGTAAGGAGGACTATTGTTTTACTGCCTTTAAATCCTTTCCCTCATATAAACACTTTTTCATGCATTTGCAAACAGTAGACCCAGATCAGACAGCTCCTATAAGAGCAGTCTGTTCAGGGTCTGCTGTTAATTTGCTAATGGACGTTGATAGTTCTTTATCTTTTCTCTCTAAAATGGCTACAATGTTCTACCTTCCATATTAACAATTTGTTCATGAATATTAATTAGGTATTGAAATTTGGAATAAACGTGGAACAGGGAAAGAGTTAAAGATTCCAAGATACAAAATGGTTGCCAAAAAGTTTACAAAACCATGTGTATAATTCCTTTTTCATAATTATTTGCCTTAGAAATTGATATGGCCATACTTAGACATGTTTTTAACCTTTCAAACTGTCTTGATCCGGAAGAGGCTCACAGGAAAATATGTTTGTTTTCTCATCTGGATCCAGATATAGTAAAGCCTCGTAATTTGAATTTTTATTAATTAAGAACATTTTAGGCAGGTGGCTACTTAATGAGTGAAAGTCAAGTAGAACGCTCCTCATTGGAGTTTTCTGTATGACTTTCATCCTGTAATATTACACCTCAATTTCATTTACAATGTTAATTTCCCATAGGTCACCATGACATAGAAATACTGTCAGGTCCAGCGTCATACTGTCATGGACACGGAACATCTAGATCAGTGAGCACTTATTAAATTGTGTGTGTGACATCATCCGATGACGTCATCGACTGATGTCGTCCGACGCTTGCAATTTGATCAACAAACGTCATTATGGCAATTGATTTGTTTTTGTTTACATACTGTATTTGAGAAATGTCGTGTTATGAGACTATTTCGGAGGAGGCTCTGTCAAGTTTGGACAGTGAAAAGGGCTCCGCCAGTACTAATAACGTGTAATGAATAGAAATGTGAAGCTGTTCCACGATTTTTAAGCACCGAGTGGTTCTAGATTCTATAACTTTTGTTTAAAACTGTTTATTGTTGTCATTGAATAAATAATTTTGCTGACCAAATTGATTGTACTGTTCAGTATAATAAAATAAATATCACATCCAATGGAGAGCGAAAGCACGTATTGTCAACCCTCGGTATGGTAATGTCCACCTCGGCTAACACCTATACTTTTTTTTACCAACCTCAGGTTGACGGTACTTGCTGTCTCTCTCCATAGGATGTGACCTATTTATATATTAAGCTGCTACCTGGTTTAACCCAGGTTACCTGATATAGATGGCTTTTAAACACCCTTGCAAACAGAGTAGATCCAGATCAGATGGCTAATGCTGGAGCTAATCTAATCAGAGTCTGTTCTGTTTGTTTATGGTATATAGATCTGATTCTGCAGTCTTTGCAAAGGTAAATGATCCTGTGTTCATACACCATAGAATGCTGCTAATAAAATTAGTATTCATGATGTCATTATTTTTCTTACATGAATATTCATGCGATAAAGGGTTAAAGATCGAGAATGATAGTCATTTGAGTGTTTGAATATAACTGATTACTGTAGGTTTATATTCTGACTGTTTTGAAAAGATAAGAAAAAATTACCTTAGAAATCAGAAGCAGACAATGATTTTTCAGACAGCATATAAGTTATGTGTTTTTTCTAATACTTTACCTTCCACACTGCATATTGGATGACAAAAGTACAGTCGGACTTAAATCCTGCTTGAAACACATGGTTCACTGAAGTATTAAATCCATGGCTAGCAATGAAAGCTAAAACTTAATTTTTGGAAAATGAGAGCTGATACACGCACTGATTGTAAAATTATCCCCGAGATAAAGCCTCTTGTGACCACAATGTGTGTTGATTTGAATGCACAGGGATTAAAATTGATGCTCACGGTTAGCGCTCGATTTACTCCGTTTTGATAAGGAGCTGGCTAGGGTGTCACTGTATCTACCAAGTACATATCTTAACTCTTTCAATGCTGTATTTTTAAATGGACTGTTCCAAAATTTAAACAGGTCGAACTTAACCATCAATATACAGGGTTGTTTTAAAAGAAAATTGTAACATGACAAACAGTGCAGACCCTGATGAGCAGGCTCCTCTAGTATCCTTCTCATATGGGTCTACACTGTTTACAAAGGACATAGTGTCTTGTTTCCTGCACTGAAAGGGTTAAACACTACTTGAGTTTGATTGTTAATACACAACTCCAGGAAAATATTGTAGTATGGTGATAATTTTATCCAATTTGATCTCTGCAAACTAGTGACAATTTTGTGATTATACCAATGCAAATAATTTTGAATAGAGATGAGTCACACAGTCTTGACATCTCTTGAGGATCCAGATGAGTCACACAGACTTGACATCTCTTGAGGATCCAGATGAGTCACACAGTCTTGACATCTCTTGAGGATCCAGATGAGTCACACAGTCTTGACATCTCTTGAGGATCCATATGAGTCACACTGTCTTGACATCTCTTGGGGATCCATATGAGTCACACAGTCTTGACATCTCTTGAGGATCCAAACTATGGTCACTCTGGATGTGTTTCTCAAGAAGAATTTTAGACCACAATTACACAGTATGCAAAGAGTTAAGCCTTTCCTTCACATAAACACCTATTAACACATCTGAAAACAGAGTAGACCCAGATCAGAGGGCTCCTACTGGAGCTGTCTAATCAGGGTCTACTCTGTTAAAACTTTGCTAATGGACTTTGATAGGACTGTTTTTTATACCCCCCTTTTGAAAAAATGGGGGTATATTGCTTTGCACATGTCGGTCGGTCGGTCGGTAGATCGATGGTTTCCGAATGATAACTAATAAACGCCTTGGCCTAGAATCTTCAAACTTGCTGTGGTGGTTGGTCATGACAAGTAGACGACCCCTATTGTTTTTGAGGTCACTAGGTCAAAGGTCAAGGTCACCATGACCTAAAATGGTGAAATAGTTTCCGATCAATAACTGCTCAAGGGTTTGGCTTGGGATCTTCAAACTTGCTCTGGTGGTTGGTCATGACCACTAGATGACCCCTATTGATTTTGAGGTCACTGGGTCAAAGGTCAAGGTCACCATGACCTTAACTGGTTAAATGGTTTCCGATCAATAACTGCTCAAGGGTTAAGCTTAGAATCTTCAAACTTGCTGTGGTAGTCGGTCATGACCACTGGATGACCCCTATTGATTTTGAGGTCACTAGGTCAAAGGTCAAGGTCACCATGACCTTAACTGGTTAAATGGTTTCCGATCAATAACTGCTCAAGGGTTTAGCTTAGAATCTTCAAACTTGCTGTGGTAGTTGGTCATGACCATTGGATGACCCCTATCGATTTTGAGGTCACTAGGTCAAAGGTCAAGGTCACCATGACATTAACTGGTTAAATGGTTTCTGATCAATAACTGTTCAAGGGTTTAGCTTAGAATCTTCAAACTTACTGTGGTAGTTGGTCATGAGCACTGGATGACCCCTATTGAGTTTGAGGTCACTAGGTCAAAGGTCAAGGTAACCATGACCTTAACTGGTAAAATGGTTTCTGATCAATAACTGCTCAAGGGTTTGGCTTAGGATCTTCAAATTTGCTTAGATGGTTGGTCATGACAACTAGATGAGTCTAATTGTTTTTTAGGGTCAAAGGTCAAGGTCACCATGACCTTAAATGGTGAAATGATTAGCAATCAATAACTGCTCTATGGTTTGGCTTAGGATCTTCAAATTTGCTGTGGTGGTTAGTAATGTCCACTAGATGACCCCTATTGATTTTGAGGTCACTAGGTCAAAGGTCAAGGTCAGCATGCTCTTAACTGGTTAAATGGTTTCCGATCAATAACTGCTCAATGGTTTGGCTTAGAATCTTCAAACTTGCTCCGGTAGTTGGTCATGACCACTGGATGACCCCTATCGTTTTTGAGGTCACTAGGTCAAAGGTAAAGGTCACCATGACCTAAACTTGTAAAATGGTTTCTGATCAATAACTGCTCATGGGTTTGGCTTAGGATCTTCAAATTTGCTTAGGTGGTTGGTCATGACAACTAGATTGTCCCTGTTGTTTTTTAGGTCACTAGGTCAAAGGTCAAGGTCACCATGACCTTAAATGGTTTCCAATCAATAACTGCTCAAGGGTTTGGCTTAGGATCTTGCTGTTGTGGTTGGTCATGACAACTAGATGACCCCTATTTATTTTGAGGTCACTAGGTCAAAGGTCAAGGTCATCATGACTGTAACTGATGAAATGGTTTCCAATTAATAACTGCTCAATGGTTTGGTTCGGGATCTTTAAACTTGCTGTGGTAGTTGGTCCTGACCACTAGATGACCCCTATAGTTTTTGAGGTCACTAGGTCAAAAGTCAAGATCACCATGACCTTAACTTGTGAAATGTTTTCAGATCAATAAATGATCAGTGGTTTGGCTTAGGATCTTCAAAGTTGCTGTGGTGATTAGTCGTGACCACTGGATGACCTCTATAGTTGAGGTCACTAGATCAAAGGTCTTGGGGTCTTGGGGGGTATACATGTTTTACAAACATCTCTTGTTGAGTTTCTAAAATGGCTAAAATGTTCCACCTTCCATATTTCATTATAACAGTTTTGTCTATGAATATTGGGCAGTATTGAAATTTGGACTAAATATAAAAAACAGGGAAAGGGTTAATCTTTCTCATGCTGAATATTCAAATGTGAATCTGTCCACTATGAATATTAATTAGCTGAATCATTCTAAAGTTGGAGCAATTGTAGCCAGTATTGGCAAGTAGTGCAGACCAATTAGTGTCAAATAACAGAGACATATACATACATGTACATGTATTATAATAATAGTGTCTAATTCTAATAATGGCAAATAGACCCATAATGATTTTTTTTTCATATCGGTCTACACTATTTGCAAATCAGTTAAATAAATGTATGATGATAGCATGAGAAGGGTGAAGATAGGGTGTGCTTTACTTGACTCAGTTAACCCATTCCCTCATATCTATTGCTTATCATTCATTGACTGGATGAACGATCATGCGGTTCCTTCCGGTTTATGATTTCATATATATATATTGTATATCTTTTGTATATCCTTCACTGACCGGATGGACGATCATGCATTCCTTCCGGCTAGTGATTTTATATTTATTGTATATCTATTGTAAATCTTTCATTGTCTGGATAAATAATCATGCGGTTCGTTCCGATTATTGATTTCATCCATGTGCAGCACTTTTGAACGCACATATCCTGTGTGAAAAGAGCGCTATGTAAATGTGGTATAATAATAATAATAATATTGACGCCTCTGTAAAAGTCACTTTTTGAAACCATTGTGGTAAACACAAAGAGCAAATGCTCTATTAGTCAAAATGGTTTCAATACTACTTAATTCTAAAACTTTCCTTTTCTCTAGTAAATGCTCCTTTTGGGTAGATTTAATCAAATTAAGAGGTGCTCAGGGTTCCCACGGACAGGGAAAAAGGATTTTTTTTCAAGGTCAGGGAAAAGTCAGGGATTTTTTTAAATGGTCAGGGAAATTTGAAATTTGGCAAAAGTCAGGGAAATTTGGAACCAGAGGATGAGGGCTGAGGAAATATGTCAAAAAGGAGAAAGAATGAAAATAAAAGGCTAAGGCAGTTTCTTCAATTTTGACTAAACCAAGCATCTTTATACATCTTTGATTAGCTTTGTATATTTCACATCCGAATTTTAAAGCATATATTTTGACCCCATTTTGATAGCATGCTATATATCAGTGTCTTACACACTGTATGTACTATTTTAAAATTCAGCTTACGCAGAAAAATTGAAAGATTAACCCTTTCCACCATAGATACACATTTTATCACCTTTGCAAACAGAATAGACCCATATCAGGCAGCTCCTGTAGGAGCTGCCTGATCAAGGTCTACTCTGTTTGCTTAGAAAAATATCATAAATCTGAGTTTTTACTTTAGTCTACTGCCAAAATATTTCTTAACTTTGCTTAAAAATAAAATTTTACTTAATTATATATTCATAGTAGATGGAGTCTCTAATAAAAATTCATGGAGGAAAGGGTTAAGAGAGGTAGAACAGATTCAAGAGACTTTATACTTAGGGTGCATATTAGGACATTTTTGGCATGATGCATGTTACATTCAATATTGAGCAATTAAAAATGAAAAATTCAAAAACATTTATAATAATAATTTCTTTATTTAAAATGATCAAAACACTACTGCTGTATATATAGTTGTCATAAAGAGAGAGGTGGTAAGGATTGGGTGATGGGGAGGACGGAGGCCAACATTTATTGATCATGCTCATAGATGTCCAATTAAGCTTCTGTTAACCAAAGGTGCCCGACCCATGCTTGGACTCATCCATGGACACCCCCCCCCACCCCACCCCCCCCCCCCCACCCCCCCCCCCAAAAAAATAAAATAAAAATAAATGTGATCGAAGTATGTTCAACTGGCCTAAAACTATCTATTTGAACCTTAAACCACTCCGAAAAACGAGAAAAACCCGACCCGGAAAAAATTTCCTGTCGGGTCTATATATGTATTGAAAGGTATCTAACTACGACAGATCAGCGGCGGAAAATACACCAGTCATGTTTTTCAAAGTCTTACAGCAAAGCCAATTCAACACCGATTTCAATCAGTTTGATCTTGATCCTTTCCAAATTCCATATGCTAAGCGGCACAATTAGTGCTTTCCTTAAATATTGCTCCGTCTTGTCGCTGCAATACCGGGAATTTGAAAAAACGCTAGAGCGAAACGATGTGACTCCCGCCAGGATGCATAGACGTATATAGGGGGATTTGTAATCGTTAATCTTTTCAACAAAAACGCGAATTATGGTTAAACACTATCTAAAAACATTAAACTCGCCGCAATTAAAACAGTGCTTACTATTTCCAGTCAGCTACGAGACGCCAGTTTTCTTTCTCCAACTTTCCTTTTGAACGGATGCGACCATTTTGCTGTGACCCGGCTCATAAACTATTCGATATGCATATTGACTACTACTTCGGACCACAGCGATTTGGCCACGTCCGTTCAAAACGAAAGTAGGAAAAAGAAAACTGGCGTCTCATAGCAGACTACAAATAGCCAGCACCGTTTTAACTGCGGTAAGTTGAATGTTTTTCGAATGTGTTTCAGCATAATTCGCGTTTTTGCTGAAAAGTTTAACGAATACAGATCCCCCTATATACTTCTATGCATCCTGGCGGGAGTCACATCGTTTCGCTCTAGCGTATTTTCAAATTCGCGGTCTTGCAGCGACAAGACGGGGCAATATTTAAGGAAAGCACTAACTGTGCCTCCTAGCATATGGAATTTGGAACGGATCAAGACCAAAATGATTAAAATCTGTGTTGAATTGGCTTTGCTGTAAGACTTTGAAAAACATGACTGTTGTATTTTCCGCAGCTGATCTGTCGTAGTTAGATACCTTTCAATACATAATTTTTTTATATAGACCCGATAGGAAATTTTTTCCGGGTCGTGTTTTTCTTGTTTTTCGGAGTGGTTTAAGGTTCAAATACATGTAGATAGTTTTAGGCTAGTTTAACATACTTCGATCACAATATTTTAAATTTTTTTTTATTTTTTTTTTTTTGGGGGTGGTGGGGGGGGGGGGGGGGGGTGGGGGGGTTTCCATGGGTGAGTCCAAGCATGCGTCGAGCACCTTTGCTGTTAACATGGGGTCAGGGAAAATTGAAATTCGGTCAGGGAAAAGTCAGGGAATTTTATTTTTTCTGTTTTGTGGGAACCCTGGTGCTATCTAAAATCAGCTTATGAGGGAATGGGTTAATAAGCAATGCAAGTAGTAGAGACTCAGATAGAACTGGAACTGTAGAACAGGCTATTTACACTGTGTGTGTCATTGAAATATTGAGATCAGTGATTCAGGAACTATATTGTGTAGTTCGATCAGCATTGAAAGTGATGTGTACCTTAGTTAAACAAATCTCATATTTGAGGTATATGCAAAAAATGATGACTACATTTCAGTCTTTAACTCTTTGAATGGCTCATCCATGATTTAAGATAAGTGTGTTCTGTGTGAAAGATAAAGGATTTTGAATGACAAATGGTGTACAACAACTTAATTATGCCCGCGCCTTTAGGCAATGGGGGCATTAAGTTTTACCCTAGTCTGTCCGTATGTCCGAAATTTTCTTCAAGGTTTTCTTGGCTTGTGTAAGGTGGTTTGATATTTGGTCTGAAGCATTATCATAGTCAGTTGTAATGTGTCTCCCCTTTTCAGGTCTGTCGTCCATCTACTTCCTGTTTGCCAACACTTTGATTGAATTTTTGTGATTGTTTAATGATAAAAAAATTTCGTCAAAGATTTCTTCGCTTGTGTATAGGCTGCAATGATTTGATATTTGGTCTGAAGCATAACCATAGTGAGTTGTACCATGTCTCCCCTTTTCAGGTCTGTCGTTCATCTACTTTCTGTTTGCCTGCAGGGGCATCCATGTCCCATGGACATATTTTCTTTTCTCTTAGTTATGTCTCTATAAATATAGAGTACTTTCCCCTTTCATTAACCCCTTACTACAAAGGTGTTGAGGGGATATAGTATCACCACAGTGTATCTGTCAGTTGACACCCAAAGAATGCTATATAGAAGGAAATGCACCACACAGAATTTACCATGCTAAAATACATCTGTAAGAGAGTCTGACATCAAACTCTACAGATTTTCAAGGTGAAGGTTACAGGAGGCTGATCTTGAAAATATCTCGTGAAAACCACACTGACCAAACCACGGAACACAGAATCATCAAACTTTGCATGCTTGTTCCACCTGAAAAGGCATTTAGCCCTGTTGATCCTTAAGTCCATAAGTCAAAAGTCAAAAGTCCCAGGAGCTATAGTTTGAAAATATCTTATCAAGATAAGAACAAACCATGGAACTAAGAATCGTCAAATTTTGCCTTATTGTTCCCCATTATAGACATTGCACCCTATTCATTTTCAAGGTCAAAGGTAAAGGTCACAGGAGATGGATTCTGAAAGTAACCTGTGAACACAACAGAAAACAAACCATGGGAAACAAATTCATCAAATCTTGTGTACTTATTATACCCCCCTTTTGAAAAAATGGGGGTATATTGCTTTGCACATGTCGGTCGGTCGGTAGATCGATGGTTTCCGAATGATAACTAATAAACGACTTGGCATAGAATCTTCAAACTTGCTGTGGTGGTTGGTCATGACAAGTAGATGACCCCTATTGTTTTTGAGGTCACTAGGTCAAAGGTCAAGGTCACCATGACCTAAAATGGTGAAATAGTTTCCGATCAATAACTGCTCAAGGGTTTGGCTTGGGATCTTCAAACTTGCTGTGGTGGTTGGTCATGACCACTAGATGACCCCTATTGTTTTTGAGGTCACTAGGTCAAAGGTCAATGTCACCATGACCTTAACTGGTTAAATGGTTTCAGATCAATAACTGCTCAAAGGTTTAGCTTAGAATCTTCAAACTTGCTGTGGTAGTTGGTCATGACCACTGGATGACCCCTATTGTTTTTGAGGTCACTGGGTCAAAGGTCAAGGTCACCATGACATTAACTGGTTATATGGTTTCCGATCAATAACTGCTCAAGGGTTTAGCTTAGAATCTTAAAACTTGCTGTGGTAGTTGGTCATGACCACTGGATGACCCCTATTGTTTTTGAGGTCACAAGGTCAAAGGTCAAGGTCACCATGACCATAAGTGGTGAAATGGTTTGCGATCAATAACTGCTGAAGGGTTTGGCTTAGGATCTTCAAACTTGCTGTGGTAGTTGGTCGTGACCACTTGATGACCCCTATAGTTGTTGAGGTCACTAGGTCAAAGGTCAAGGTCACCATTACCTTAACTTGTGAAATGTTTTCAGATCAATAAATGATCAGTGGTTTGGCTTAGGATCTTCAAAGTTGCTGTGGTGATTAGTCATGACCGCTAGATGACCTCTATAGTTGAGGTCACTAGATCAAAGGTCGGGGGGTCTGGGGGGGTATACATGTTTTACAAACATCTCTTGTTTCACATAATCTTACCTTCATATTGACTTTTGTGTCACCTGCCGAGAGGCAGTGTGTCACTTGGGGATCACTTATCCGTCGTCTGTCTGTCTGTCCGTCCGTGTGTCTGTCCGTCACACTTTCTTTTTTTGACTGTCATTTCTAAACTAATCATTATAGAGCTTTCAAATTTCACATGTGTCTTCCTCTCATTGAGGACCATTGATGTAACTAAGGGCCACACTCTGCATGCAATACTTTTTGAGTTATTCCCCTTTTTATACGCCCGTTTGAAAAAACGTATTGTGGAATGGCGCTGTCTCTCCGTCCGTCTATAACATCTCTAACTCAAGTTCTGCTTGGTGGATCCTTCTCAGATTTAATCACAATGTTTATCCAGACATGCTACAGTAGCCTGCCAAGTCCCGGTTCGTATATCCAAGGTCAAGGTCACACAATTGGACTTAGAATTTGCGTTTAGCAAAATGATAACCTACCTGTCTGTCTGTAACATCTCTAACTCAAGTTCCACTTGGTGGATTCTTCCCAAATTTAACCACAATGTTTATCTAGACATGTTACAGTAGCCTGCCAAGTCCAGGTTCGTTTATCCAAGGTCAAGGTTGCACAATTGGACTTAGAATTTGCGTTTAGCAAAAATGTTAACCTACCTGTCTGTCTGTAACATCTTTAACTCAAGTTCCACTTGGTGGATCCTTCCCAAATTTAACCACAATGTTTATCTAGACATGCTACAGTAGCCTGCCAAGTCCTGGTTTGTATATCCAAGGTCAAGGTCACACAATTGGACTTAGAATTTGCGTTAAGCAAAAATGTTAACCTCAATTTATGTGGAACACATTTTTGTAAGTCCACTTATTTACATAACCCTTTGCGAAAAAAGCTTTGAAACTTGGAACACTTGCTCACCGTCACAACCTTCACCAGTAGGCATAAGTACATAACTCTGTCAAGCATTTTGACCGAATTATGCTCCTTTTTAACTTAGAATTTTTTGTTAAGGTTTTTGTTAGAGTCTATTTATTTACTTAACCCTTTCAGATAAAGCTTTTAATCTTGGAACACTTGTTCACCATCACAAGCTTTGCCTGTAGACAAGAGTACATAACTCTGTAAAGCATTTTGACAGAATTATGCCCCTTTTTAACTTAGAATTTTTGGTTAAGGTTTTGGTTAAAGTCCACTTATTTACATAACCCTTTAAGATAAAGCTTTTAAACTTGGAACACTTGTTCATCCATCACAAGCTTCATCTGTAGGCAAGAGTACATAACTCTGTCCAACATTTTGACCGAATTATGCCCCCTTTTAACTTAGAAATTTTGGTTAAGGTTTTGGTTAAAGTCCCTTATTTACATAACCCTTTCAGATTATCTTAGAACACTTGTTCACCACCACAAGCTTCACCTGTAGGCAAGAGTACATAACTCTGTCCAACATTTTGACATAATTATGACCCTTTTTAATTTTGAATTTTTAGTTAAGGTTTTTGTTAAAGTCCATTTATTTATATAACCCTTTGAGATAAAGCTTTGAAACATTGAACACTTGTTCACCATCACAACCTTCACCTATAGGCAAAAGTACATAACTGTGTCAAGCATTTTGACAGAATTATAGCCCTTTATAACTTAGAATTTTTGGTTAAGGTTTTTGTTAAAGTCCATTTATTTACATAACCCTTTGAGATAAAGCTTTTAAACTTGAAACATTTGTTCACCATCAGAAGCTGCGTCTGTAGGCAAGAGTAAATACAATGTAACTCTGTCAAGCATTTAGACACAATTATGGCCCTTTTTAATTTAGAATGTTGGGTTAAGGTTTTTGTTAAAATATGCCAATTTACAACCTTGAAACTTGGTCGCAAAATTGGACTTAGAATTTGAGTTTAGCAAATACGTTAACCCAGTTTATGTTGAACAAGACCGCGACGGGCGTATATTGTGCCCACAGGCACTCTTGTTCTGATTTTCGCACTCCAGCATATTAACACTTTTTGTGTCAGTTGCGAGCAGGTGACACATTTGTTCCTCCGAACACTCTTGTTTTAATCCTGTAAAGGGTTAACAAATGGTAAGCTAATTTTTTCCTGCATACAAATGCTTTTTCAGGCCATTGCAAGCAAGATTGACCCAGATCAGAGGACTCCATTAGGAGCAATCTGATTAGGGTATGCTGTTTGCTTATGGATTTATATCTATCTGATATTACAGATTTTATCTATTGAGCCAACAATTTGCTTGAAAAATTTACCAGAGAAATGGATAAAAGTGCTTACTAAAATCGTCATTTCTCCACCAAACCCCAATTTTGTGACCATTCTTCAGTGTCGTCTCAACAAGAAGGTTCACAACGTTTTAACATACAGTTTGGTTATTTTCTACACTCTATGGGAAAATGGGTTATTCATTCATAAGTTCTTTCACTGACTTTTTTTTATTTCTATTTTATTTTGCTTTGACCTTGAACATTGATACTCTGTCTTTATCTGGACAGCAAGGTACACACTGCCACTTGATAAACAATGAAGAAGCAAATCTAATCATTTCACTTGAAATTTTAGGTAAAACAAACATCTTGGGTCTCGTTGTTTCAACCTTTGTAATTCTGTACTGATAACAGTTGGACAAATATCTCAATGGGTAACTTGTTTCTGGAGCTATTTATAGTTACAGATTATCGTTTCAGCTGAGCTGCAGCCTTTACTCAATGAATATTCATGTAAAAAATGACATCATTAATATTAACCCTTCCCTTCATATAAAGTGACTAATAAATGCATTTTCACACATTTGCAAACAGATCTAGAGTAGACCCGGATCAGGAGCCGTCTCTTCAGGTTCTTCTCTGTTTGCTAATGGAATTTTACAGATATGTTTCTTTAGTTTTTAAAATGGCTGTAATGTTCCATGGTCCATATTTCATTATACCTATATTATCCATGAATATTCAGTACTCAGTAGATAAAGAAATTTGGACTAAACATGGAATGGGGATATTAAGGGTTAACTAGATTATTCTATTATAATGACACATTAACACATTCATTTTTAGGCATGGCAGAAATTGTAGAATTAATTTATAAACAAAAGAGCAGACAGTGATCGAACGGCTGCTACAGGAGCCATATGATCTGGGTCTACTCTGTTTGAAAAGGCATAATAATGGAGTAAAGTGTTAAGTTTTATTGGTTTGCATCTTTTGTTATTACCCAGGTAGACATAAAGGTCATTGATAAGGTAAATTGTTATAGCCCCTGTAAAGATTATCAAATATTGTCAAACTTTTCATAGAAATCTATTTCTGCTCTTAAAAGTTTAAATACGTGTGCAAATGTCTCTCAAATACAGAACTGTGTTTGTTAAGTTTTTCACTATTTTAGCAGAAAACAAAGTAACTAAGTAACATGGTCTAGGGAGTAGGGATGTAATTATCTTCTGTAATTCTGATGATTTATCTTTTCTTTTTCTTTTTTCATACCCACAGACTAGATCCCCCAACTAGCATGCACACAGTCTAGATCCCCAACTAGCATGCACACAGTCTAGATCCCCCAACTAGCATGCACACAGTCTATACCCCCCAACTAGCATGCACACAGTCTAGATCCCCAACTAGCATGCACACAGTCTAGATCCCCCAACTAGCATGCACACAGTCTAGATCCCCAACTAGCATGCACACAATCTAGATCCCCAACTAGCATGCACACAGTCTAGACCCCCCAACTAGCATGCACACAGTCTAGACCCCCCAACTAGCATGCACACAGTCTAGATCCCCAACTAGCATGCACACAGTCTAGACCCCCCCAACTAGCATGCACACAGTCTAGACCCCCAACTAGCATGCACACAGTCTAGATCCCCAACTAGCATGCACACAGTCTAGACCCATGCTGCACAGTCTAGGCCCCTAACTAGCATGCACACAGTCTAGACCCCCAAATAGCATGCACACAGTCTAGATCCCTAACTAGCATGCACACAGTCTAGACCCCCCAACTAGCATGCACACAGTCTAGACCCCCAACTAGCATGCACACAGTCTAGACCCCCCAACTAGCATGCACACAGTCTAGATCTCCAACTAGCATGCACACAGTCTAGACCCCCCAACTAGCATGCACACAGTCTAGACCCCCCAACTAGCATGCACACAGTCTAGATCCCCCAACTAGCATGCACACAGTCTAGATCCCCCAACTAGCATGCACACAGTCTAGACCCCCAACTAGCATGCACAGTCTAGATCTCCAACTAGCATGCACACAGTCTAGACCCCCCCCCCAACTAGCATGCACAGTCTAGACCCCCAACTAGCATGCACACAGTCTAGACCCCCCAACTAGCATGCACACAGTCTAGATCTCCAACTAGCATACACACAGTCTAGACCCCCCAACTAGCATGCACACAGTCTAGACCCCCCAACTAGCATGCACACAGTCTAGACCCCCAACTAGCATGCACACAGTCTAGACCCCCCAACTAGCATGCACACAGTCTAGATCTCCAACTAGCATGCACACAGTCTAGACCCCCCAACTAGCATGCACACAGTCTAGACCCCCAACTAGCATGAACACAGTCTAGACCCCCCAACTAGCATGCACACAGTCTAGATCTCCAACTAGCATGCACACAGTCTAGACCCCCCAACTAGCATGCACACAGTCTAGACCCCCCAACTAGCATGCACACAGTCTAGACCCCCAACTAGCATGCACACAGTCTAGACCCCCCAACTAGCATGCACACAGTCTAGATCTCCAACTAGCATGCACACAGTCTAGACCCCCCCAACTAGCATGACTGTGTGTCTAGACCCCCCAACTGGCATGCACACAGTCTAGACCCCCAACTAGCATGCACACAGTCTAGACCCCCCAACTAGCATGCACACAGTCTAGATCTCCAACTAGCATGCACACAGTCTAGACCCCCCAACTAGCATGCACACAGTCTAGACCCCCCAACTAGCATGCACACAGTCTAGATCCCCAACTAGCATGCACACAGTCTAGATCCCTAACTAGCATGCTTACAGTCTAGATCCCCCAACTAGCATTCACATAGTCTAGATCCCCAACTAGCATGCACACAGTCTAGATCCCCAACTAGCATGCACACAGTCTAGATCCCCAACTAGCATGCACACAGTCTAGACCCCCCAACTAGCATGCACACAGTCTAGATCCCCAACTAGCATGCACACAGTCTAGACCCCCCAACTAGCATGCACACAGTCTAGATCTCCAACTAGCATGCACACAGTCTAGACCCCCCAACTAGCATGCACACAGTCTAGACCCCCCAACTAGCATGCACACAGTCTAGATCCCCAACTAGCATGCACACAGTCTAGATCCCTAACTAGCATGCACACAGTCTAGATCCCCCAACTAGCATGCACACAGTCTAGATCCCCAACTAGCATGCACAGTCTAGATCCCCAACTAGCATGCACACAGTCTAGATCCCCAACTAGCATGCACACAGTCTAGATCCCTAACTAGCATGCACACAGTCTAGACCCCCCAACTAGCATGCACACAGTCTAGATCCCCCAACTAGCATGCACACAGTCTAGATCCCCCAACTAGCATGCACACAGTCTAGATCCCCCAACTAGCATGCACACAGTCTAGATCCCCAACTAGCATGCACACAGTCTAGATCCCTAACTAGCATGCACACAGTCTGGACCCCCCAACTAGCATGCACACAGTCTAGATCCCTAACTAGCATGCACAGAGGCTAGATCCCCCAACTAGCATGCACACAGTCTAGACCCCCCAAATAGCATGCACACAGTCTAGATCCCCAACTAGCATGCACACAGTCTAGACCCCCCCCCCAACTAGCATGCACACAGTCTATACCCCCAACTAGCATGCACACAGTCTAGACCCCCCAACTAGCATGCACACAGTCTAGATCCCCAACTAGCATGCACACAGTCTAGATCCCTAACTAGCATGCACACAGTCTAGACCCCCCCCCCCCCCCAACTAGCATGCACACAGTCTATACCCCCAACTAGCATGCAGTCTATACCCCCCAACTAGCATGCACACAGTCTATACCCCCCAACTAGCATGCACACAGTCTATACCCCCCAACTAGCATGCACACAGTCTAGACCCCCAACTAGCATGCACACAGTCTAGATCCCCAACTAGCATGCACACAGTCTAGATCCCCAACTAGCATGCACACAGTCTAGACCCCCAACTAGCATGCACACAGTCTAGACCCCCAACTATCATGCACACAGTCTAGACCCCCAACTAGCATGCACACAGTCTAGATCCCTAACTAGCATGCACACAGTCTAGACCCCTAACTAGCATGCACACAGTCTAGACCCCCAACTAGCATGCACACAGTCTAGATCCCTAACTAGCATGCACACAGTCTAGACCCCCCAACTAGCATGCACACAGTCTAGACCCCCAACTAGCATGCACACAGTCTAAACCCCCCAACTAGCATGCACACAGTCTAGACCCCCCAACTAGCATGCACACAGTCTAGATCCCCAACTAGCATGCACACAGTCTAGACCCCCCAACTAGCATGCACACAGTCTATACCCCCAACTAGCATGCACACAGTCTAGACCCCCCCCAACTAGCATGCACACAGTCTAGACCCCCCAACTAGCATGCACACAGTCTAGACCCCCAACTAGCATGCACACAGTCTATACCCCCCAACTAGCATGCACACAGTCTAGATCCCTAACTAGCATGCACACAGTCTATACCCCCCCCCCCCAACTAGCATGCACACAGTCTAGACCCCCAACTAGCATGCACACAGTCTAGACCCCCCAACTAGCATGCACACAGTCTAGATCCCCAACTAGCATGCACACAGTCTAGATCCCCAACTAGCATGCACACAGTCTAGATCCCCAACTAGCATGCACACAGTCTAGATCCCCAACTAGCATGCACACAGTCTAGACCCCCCAACTAGCATGCACACAGTCTAGACCCCCAACTAGCATGCACACAGTCTAGATCCCCAACTAGCATGCACACAGTCTAGACCCCCCAACTAGCATGCACACAGTCTATACCCCCCCCCCCCCAACTAGCATGCACACAGTCTAGACCCCCCCCCAACTAGCATGCACACAGTCTAGATCCCCAACTAGCATGCACACAGTCTAGACCCCCCAACTAGCATGCACACAGTCTAGATCCCCAACTAGCATGCACACAGTCTAGACCCCCCCAACTAGCATGCACACAGTCTATACCCCCAACTAGCATGCACACAGTCTAGACCCCCCCCAACTAGCATGCACACAGTCTAGACCCCCCAACTAGCATGCACACAGTCTAGATCCCCAACTAGCATGCACACAGTCTAGATCCCCCAACTAGCATGCACACAGTCTAGACCCCCAACTAGCATGCACACAGTCTAGACCCCCCAACTGGCATGCACACAGTCTAGATCCCCAACTAGCATGCACACAGTCTAGATCCCTAACTAGCATGCACACAGTCTAGACCCCCCAACTAGCATGCACACAGTCTAGATCCCCAACTAGCATGCACACAGTCTAGATCCCTAACTAGCATGAACACAGTCTAGACCCTTCTGTAATACTCGAAGTACTTAGGCAAATACTGCAGACCAAGATCAAATAGCTCCTGAAGGAACAGTTTGATCAGGGTCTACACTGTTTGCTACTATATCAGTTATCTAATTTAAAGTTATCAAAATGGTGCGAAATTGATCACTCGACTTTACAGACTGGTGTAGTGAGGATACTGGGTCTCAGAATGTTTAACCCTTTCCCGGTTCTATGTTTATTCCAAATATCGATACTTACTGAATATTCATGGACAAAATAGTTCTAATGAAATATGGAAGATAGAACACTGTAGCCATTCTAGAAAGTAAAGAAACAGATCTTTCAAATTCCATTAGCAAAGAGAGCAGACCCTGATCAGACGAATCCTACAGAAGCCTTCTGATCTGGGTCTACTCTGTTTGCAAATGTGTGAAAACACGTTTATATCAAGAAAAGTGTTAAAGTAACTAGGGCAGTTTTACTTTTAATATGTAACACTTACTATAACTGCTTCTATAGCTACTGTTACAGCAGTATCTCTATAAGGAAATCACTTGCTAAACTAATCATTATAGAGCTTTCAAGTTTCAATCATGGAACAAACCTGATGAGAGGAAGTGTCATGCACAAGGGCCACAACTCTAGCATCAATATTTTTTTAGTCATTCCCCTTTTTATACGCCCACCTAATAAAGGTGGTCGTATATTGTCGTGGCCCTGTCCGTCCGTCCGTCCGTCCGTTCGTTCGTTCGTCCGTCAACATTTTGTTTGTCCGCTGTTTTCTGGGAAAACTATTTGACAGATATTCATGAAACTTCACACAAATGTTTAATGCATCAAGATCTGAAGCTGAGTTGATTCTGAGGTTCATTTGATTTTTCATTTCAGAGTTGTGGCCCTTGTTTTAAAAAATACAAATAGTTTGTCCTCTGTTTTCTGGGAAAACTATTTAAAAGATATTAATGAAACTTCATACAAATGTTTAATGCATCAAGATCTGAAACTGAGTTGATTCTGAGGTTCATTGGATTTTTCATTTCAGAGTTATGGCCCGTGTCCTTAAAAAATATGCAAACAGCTTGTCCGCTGTTTAATGCATCAAGATCTGAAGCTGAGTCGATTCTGAGGTTCATCTGGTTTGTTGTTTCGGAGTTATGGCACTTTTACTTAATAGTGCAAATACATGCAAACAGTTTGTCCGCGGTTTTCTGGGAAAACTATTTGACTGATATTACTGAAACTTCACACAAATGTTTAATGCATTAAGATCTGAAACTGAGTTGATTCTGAGGTTCATTGGATTTTTCATTTCAGAGTTATGGCCCATGTCCTTAAAAAATATGCAAACAGCTTGTCCGCTGTTTTCTGGAAAAACTATTTGAGAGATATTAATGAAACTTCACACAAATGTTTAATGCATCAAGATCTGAAACTGAATTGATTCTGAGGATCATTGGATTTTTCTTTTCAGAGTTATGGCCCTTGTCCTTCAAAAATAATGCAAATACATGCAAATAGTTTGTCTGCTGTTTTCTGGGAAAACTATTTGAGAGATATTAATGAAACTTCACAAAAATGTTTAATGCATCAAGATCTGAAGCTGAGTTGATTCTGAGGTTCATTTGATTTTTCATTTCAGAGTTATATGGCCCTTGTCCTAAAAATATGCAAATAGTTTGTCCTCTGTTTTCTGGGAAAACTATTTGAGAGATATTAATGAAACTTCACTAAAATGTTTAATGCATCAAGATCTGAAGCTGAGTAGATTTTGAGGTTTATTTGATTTGTCGTTTCGGAGTTATGGCCCTGTTACTTAAAAAATAATGCAAATACATGCATATAGTTTGTCCGCTGTTTTCTAAACTGTTTGACAGATATTAATGAAACTTCATACACATGTTTAATGCATCAAGACCTGAAGCTAAGTCGATTCTGAGGATCATTTGATTTGTTGTTTCGGAGTTATGGCCCTTGCACTTAAAAAAATAATGCAAATATGAGGATGGCCATAACTTTTCATTTGAAATGATATTTACTTCAATTTTTTTAAAAAAATAGTATCACCTTAATATGGAAATCAAGATCTGAAGCACAGATTAGAAAATGTCAACACTTATAAGACATGTTGAATCGGAGAACATTTGCAAGTGGGCGTATTATGTACCGTATGCGGTACTCTTGTTCATATTAACAATAAGTTTTTGTGTCAGCTGCGAGCAGGTGGCACATGTGTTCCTCCGAACACTCTTGTGAATGAATGATTTCCCTTTTCGTAATTTAACAAATGAAAATATAGCCACATGAAACTGGTATTGGTAGAAACTAGTCAGATCTACAGACAGTGTAAGCCATGGACAGTATTTATCATGGCATAATTGCCCTTAGTCTTGGTCTTTGCTGTTTACAAAAGTTAATTGTTTCAAGCTTTCATTATTAATCTTTGTCTAAGGTTTTCTTTCATGCCTGTATCTGATATGTTTGTAAAGGTGCCAAATGATGTCTCTATGGAGAAAAGGGTTAACCCTATCCCTCATTTAAGCGCCTTTTCATGCATTTGCAAACAGTAGACCCAGGTCAGACGGCTTCTATAGGAAAGGTCTGTTCTGTTTGCTAATAGAATTTGATAGATCTGTTACTTTACTTCCTAAAATGGCTACAATGTTCCATATTTCATTATAAACTATGTCTATAATGAATATTCAGTACTGGTATTGAAATTTGGAATAAACATAGAATAGGGAAAGGGTTAATAAATGAAATGTTTACATCCCCTATCTTTTACTGTTTGAGTAGGCATTTGGATTTCTTTTGTTTTCAGCAGAAACTTTGTTCAAGTTTATCACACACATTAATCTAGCAATGTGAAAATTTAATGTGCGACCATTTTGATAAAAGGGAAGTAACTACATCCAATATTCTCTTCCTTTTGAGAGTATCAGGCCTAATAAAAATTGGTGAAGCTTGCAATTTTCAGTTAACCCTTTGCCTCTTACAAATGCTTTTTCAAGCCTTTGCAAACAGATTGGACCCAGACCAGATATCTCCTATTGTTTGCGTATGGAATTATATAGATATGACTCTACAGTATCTGCCATGGCCAAGAATGCCAGTATAAAAATTCATCTAATATTAATTTTTATGTCATTATTTCTGACCTGCATATTCATGAGATAAAGGATTACATCGCATTCCCTCATAGGCTATTTTTAGACCAAACGTCTTTGAATAAATCTACTGAAAAGGAGCATTTACTAGAAGAAAGGATAGTTACAGATTTATGTAGTTTGGAAACACTTCTGATAAATAGAACCCTTTACTCCATGAATAGTTATACATGTACAAGAATTCAGGACTAAATGAATTAACTGAATTTTTATAATGTCCACTTAACAAGGGAGTTATTTCGGCCATACAGAAAATAGAATCAGATCTTTATTAGTGCATTATCGAAGAGAGGAGGCCATGTATGAGCTCTCTGATCTGAGTGTACTCTGTTTGCAAAGGCGTTAAAAGGTTAAGTAGGCTATTTGGAGTTACTGCAGAGGAACAGATAGGCTGCGTATTTGCGTAAATACTCAATTGAAAATCACCAAATACTCAATTTCAAATCAGTGCGTGACAAAACTCAATTAAAATTCAGGATACTCAGTTGAATCTATAGCGTCTGCTTAACGAATACTAACTGTGGTCGATACTCAATTAAAATACTATCCTTTGCGTACCGATGACATACCTATACATGTACGTATTCTCCCCGAATCCACCGAGTCTGTTGTTTATTTCATTCATTAAAGTAATTCCGTAGTGAAAACCTGAACAGAATCAGTGCGCACATTTGACAGATACAATGCACTCGGAACAGCTCACTTATTAGTCCCCCACCGGTAGGTTTGGGGACTATAGGTTTGCTCGATTCCGTCAGTCTGTCTGTCCATCCGTCTGTCAATCTTCGTGTCCAGGCCATATCTCCTACAAAGGCCAAATTCATTATAACTTCACACATTGAACAAGCATGCAGAGGGCTATAGTGTCATGCACAAGAAAATCATTGATGCAAAGCATCAAAAGGCTGAATAATAATCAAACCTATTTTATATAATATTTAAATGTGGGGTAAAGTAACAACCAACATTTTTTTTTATTTTACTGCATACATGTTTCGATTTACATCTTCATCAGGACATAACAAAGTGGAAGTGACGTCATATTTTTTTAATATAATATTTAAGTAATGTCAAAAAAATGTCTAAATGTTTTAGACTACTCATGTGGCCTTAGTGACTTAAAAAAAATCATCAGTTGAATCACAAAGGGCCCTTGAATCGGCAGCCATTTCAGTCGAGTGACCCTAGTTATACCCTTTCAGTCTCACACTGGACCCCTTATCCCTTTTCAGGCTAAATATTCATGTAAGAAATAATGACATCATGAATATTTATCATCCCACCTTTAATAATGGCATGAGCAAACAAATATTTAATTTCTAATCTGAACGATTTCTTAAGTTCACAGCTTATTGCAGGTCTAAAGTAATGCTGACAACTCCTGTAGGTTTTTAGACATAATAGTATTCATTTCATACTGTATATTATCCAATTTGAGATAGCAAAGTTCAACTGTATGTCTAAATGAAAAGCCAAGGAGTATCTATATTATTTCATAAGTAAACAGAGAAGATTCAGTAGGAGCCATATATAAATGGCAATTGTGATATGATATATGCAGAAATGACTCCAATAAAAAATAAGGACACATGTTGTTGTTAGATGTTAGCCTTAAGCCTGTTGCTGGCGGATGAATGATTATTTTTGCAAACACTTTGGGTCCAGATGATATGTTGAGTAACTCAGTTTCTTATCAAGATCCAAACTGTTTGGCACCTTGCTTGCATATAGCGGGTGAAAATTTGTGTAAAAAAACTACAACTTTCAACCAAAAATGTGCACCCATAATTAAAATTAATCCGATCATACATGTACATGCCGTTAAATTGAGTGATACATCATCAAAGAAATAACCAATTAAATAATTAGTACAAACTGTCGCGGCTATAAACATCTGATGATACTAGTGCAAACAGGTACCACCATTAACAGTAATTTGCTATTACAACATACATGTAATTCAAACAGCGATTGATTTTGTTTGTTTGATACTTATAAAGGTTATATTTTAATTACAATTAAACCATTATCTACTGTCTATATCGTTGATTCTGTAAAATCTTTGACTAACAGTTTACAAAATCATTAATATAATTACAAATTTAAGCAATTATCAATATTTGCAGCATTTTTAAGCAAACATCAAATACTTTATTCTCGTGGGTTTATTTTCGTCATATAGAGTAGAAACAGATGGGAGACTGTTGAGGAATAACTAAGTGCAATAGTTGACATTTAGGAACTGTCAAATCTGACTGTATTTCTCTTTGCGTTCTTTATTTCTTGTCAAGGGTCCATTTTCCGACAGAGAATATATTTTGCTTAAATAAAATTTTATGTCTGTTACTGATATATTCCACGTATTCCTTGGGCGTTTCAGTCCCAATCGTGGCCGAAACGACAAGGCCGAAACGGATTGCGTCCGAAACGACCCGGGACCATTAAATTTGAGCTTTCAAATTTCACATGTGTCTTCCTCTCATTGAGGACCATTGATGTAACTTAAGTCCATCACCAGGGTTGCCACGCATCGGGGAAAAGTCAGGGAAATTTGAAAACATGAGAATGAAGGTCATATATTTTTAAAAATTCGTAAATTATTACAGAAATTATGACAGAAAGACCAAATTTCACGATGTAGTGTGTCAGGGAAATTTGAAATGATGTCCAGGAAATGTCAAGGACTTGTCAGGGAATTTTGTTTCCTGTGGTTTGTGGCAACTCTGATCAATCTGCATGCGCAACTTTTTTGAGTTATTCCCCTTTGTTCCGATTTAACAGTTTTTGTGTCAGCTGCGAGCAGGTGACACATGCGTTCCTCTGAATACTTTTGTGATGTGACGTGATAACTCATACAGTACTTCACATATTGGTTTCATATTATGGGCATATGTTTAGTATTATCAGAGGAAGACACCTGTAGTTTTTGGGTTGAATCAGATTACTATGTCTAGAGTTATCTGCCCTTGATTCATCAAAAATACTATAAACTTTTATCAACACTTTTGATGTGACGTGATAACAAACAGTACTTCACATAATAATTGGTGCCTATTAACCCTTTCCCTGTTCTATGTTTATTCAGTTTTTTAATACCTATTAAATATTCATGGCAAAATAGTTATAATGAAATTTGGGAGGTAGAACATTGGAGCCATTTTAGAAAGTAAAGAAACAGATCTATCTAAAGTCTATAAGCAAACAGAGCAGACCCTGATCAGACGGCTCCTCTAGGAGCCATCTGATCTGGGTCTGCTCTGTTTGCAAATGCGTGAAAACACGTTTCTATGAGGGAAAAAGTTAAGGGCATATGCTTAGTTATATTATCAGAGGAAGAAGCCTATAGTTTTGGGGTTGAATCAGATCACTATGTCTAGAGTTATCTGCCCTTGATTCATCAAAACTGCCATTACATTTGTCAACACTTGATGTGACACAATAACTCAAACAGTACTTCACATATTGATTTCATATTAAGGACATGTGCTTAGTATCATCAGAGGAAGATGCCTATAGTTTTTGAGTTGAATCAGATCTCTATGTCTAGAGTTATCTGCCCTTGATTTATCAAAATGCCATATTCAACAAAAAATCATCTGCAGGGCCCTCTCTGACTGGGTCAGTTTTCTAGTTAGATGAATATTGAACAGGGAAGGGTTAAAGAAAGTGTATAGTAAGTGTGTACATCTTTTCCATAATGGATCAGACTAATATTACTGGAGTAAATGCCACTTTATGGTGTTTGTACCAGTATAATTATAAGGTTGTGGGAGTTTGTTCATAAGCTTTTTGTCTTACAATTTCAGTCTTTACAATATTATTCTTCTTCTGATTTACAGGTAAGGGTTCTGAACAATGTGACCTGGAAGCCTTCAATGGTGGCAGATCATCAGGAGATTGTGGACGGCCACTCAGTGGTAATAGATACAGCTATATAGATTAATTAGCCCATTACCTTTTGACGCCTTTGCAAACTGAGTAGACCCAGCTATCTATTCAGGGTCTGCTTTGTTTGCTAATATAACTATATGGAACTGAAACTAATATTTCTGGTATGATTGAAAGTTCCCTTATGTACCATCATAAAAATACATTCTGATCAGGTTCTGCTCTATAAATTTTGCTTATCGAATATCTTAGATCTGATTTTGTACTATGAGTGGTGTTCAAAAAGTTCCCGGAAAAGTGTTGTAATTTCTTTACTTTTCAGTATTTTTCCTTAAAATTTCACTTGGCGAAACAGTTCTATAAAATTATAGATTTATTATATAAAAACAATTCTGAGTCTGAACATAAAATACAATGCATAGTAAAATCTACATATTTCAAAATATCTAACATCTATAACACCCACCATAGGGAAACCGGCCCAACGTCATTAAATGTCATCGACATCATGTCTCACTAATCACTTACCAGCTGATAGAATTGTCTCAAATTCAGTCTTTTTCAAAGTATTCACCACCAAACAATATACATTTTTTACACATCTTTATCCAGGAAGTAAATACTCCACTGAAACTGTTCTTCGGAAACAATGAGATTGCCGCACGAACCGTAATGCGCCTGTCCACTTCAAGCAGTCCCTTGATTTCAGTGACGTTGGACAACCGCTTCGTGGCTCGTCAATGACACTGTCTCTGCCATTTTTAAACCGCCCATACCACTCGTACACCTGTGATTTCTTCATTGCAGTTGACCTGTATGCCTTCTCCAACATTTGAATGATATCTTTCCTTGAAACACCATTTAAAACGCAAAATTTGATCACTGATCTTTGCTCCATACTCATTTATGCGCCCCATACAAAACAAAATGACTGTCAGAATGCCAGATGACGTCACATTCATTAGTGACATCACTAACATCACGTCAGTATTTGGCGCAAAATGGACACAAAGTTTGGAGAGAAAAGCTGTGCACACAACAGAGTTACAAGTATTTGTTTAAAGGGTGTACATATAAATTATAAGTATTAATTTTGGGCCAGTTTTGAGATGGTGTGGTTGCTATAGTTACCATAAATTTGGTCTAGTAAATGACTGACATTACGATTCATTTTGTACACTCCAAACGCTTGTCTATACATATATCACAAAGTTCCATTTTGAATCTGTCCTCTCTTCTCTATTTTACAACACTTTTCCGGGTATATTTTGAACACCTCTCTTATTTGGCATCATTGTTTATTTACTTGTTTTGTATAATCAGAGCTACAGGTGCGTACCCAAATACTAAAACCGTCATTTCTCCGACAAACCCTATACTGTGACAACTCTTTAGAATCATCTCTTCGACAACTCTTTAGAATAATATCTTTGATAGGATTTGTTGGAGAAATAAAATTTTGAATATGTGTAAAAAAATTACCGGTAGCTGATATTAGTGTTCATTATAGGCAGAATCTACCATGAATATTTATGGAGTAAAGGGTTGCCCCTTTCCCTGTTCGATAGTCATGTAAGAAATCATGAAGTGATCAATATTTATTTGCTGATTTTTTAAATAGTATATGTATTACAGAGTGTTTTGGTATTGGTAGAAACCAAAGAGTCAGATCTGTTATGATTTCATAAGCAAAAAGAGCAGACCCTGATTAGACGGCTCCTATTGGAACCATCTGTTCTGGGTCTACTCTATTTGCAACTGCTTGAAAAGGTGTTTATAAGAAAGTAGGGTTCACTTATTCTTTTTAGCTCACCAGAGCACAAAATGCTCAGGGTGAGCTTTTGTGATCACATGATGTCCGTCGGCATGCGTCGCTCGTCAGTCGTCAGCAATTTGAACCTTCAAAAATCTTCTCCTCTGAATCAACAGGGTTCTCAGCTTTCATCTTTGGCACATAGCATCATCTGTAGGCCCTCTACAAAAGTTTTATAAATTATGCCCCTGGGGTCAAAATTGGCCCCGCCCCAGGGGTGCCTTGTTTTCTATAGAAACATAATTATAGTGAAAACTTTGAAAATCTTCTCTGAAACTGGGAAGTTCTCAGCTTTGATATTTGGCACATAGCATCATGTTCAGGTCCTCTACAAAAGTTATATAAATTATGCCCCTGGGGTCAAAATTGGCCTCGCCCCAGGGATACCTTGTTTTCTTTAGAAACATATAGTAAAACTTTGAATATCTTCTTCTGAAACTGGAAGGTTCTCAGCTTTCATATTTGGCAAATAGCATCATGTTCAGGTCCTCTACAAAAGTTATATAGATTATGCCCCTGGGGTCAATATTGGCCCCGCCCCAGGGCCGGCCAGTTTTCAATAGAAACATAGTGAAAACTTTGAAAATCTTCTATTTTTTCTTGTGAGCAATATCAGGGCCATTCTGGCCCTCTTGTTACGGTTATATTATTCTTGAATATTTATTGACCATAGCTCTAGATAAGAGGAGTACTTCAGACAAACAATAGTGCCAAAATGTCACAATATACGCCCGTCAAATGTCTGGAAGTTGAAAGGCCATTGCAACATATCACATAAAGGAAGGGGAGATAATTCTGGAGTGTCAAGTGCAATCTTACTATTTATCTAACTTGACTGAGACATTATGGTAATATACATACTGACCAAATTCGAAAAGGATTGGATTACGATTGTTTGAGCTAGAGAGCGGACAACAAAAGTTCACTGAAATTCATAAAGTAAGGGGAGATAATTATTGTGTGTCAGAGACAATCTTGCTGGCTATCGAACTTGACTGAGACATTATGGTAATATTCATGCTGACCAAATTTGAAAAGGATTGGATTACATTTGTTTGAGTTAGAGAGTGGACAAGCTTGACTGAGACATTATGGTAATATACTTGCTGACAAAATTTGAAAAGGATTGGATATATTTGTTTGAGTTAGAGAGCTGACTAGCAAAAATTCACGGAAATTGATAAAGTAAGTGGAGATATTTCTGGAATGCCTGGTGCAATCTTGCTGGTTATCGAACTTGACCAAGACATTATGGTAATATACATGCTGACAAAATTTGAAAAAGATTAGATTACATTTGTTTGAGTTAGAGAGCAGACAAGCAGAAATTCATAAAGTAAGGGAAGAAAATTCTGGAGTGCCTGTTACAATCTTGCTGGTTATCAAACTTGACCGAGACATTATGGTAATGTACATGCTGACAAAATTTGAAAAGGATTGGATTGCATTTCTTTGAGTTAGAGAGTGGACAAGCAAAAGTTCACGGACCGATGGATGGACGGACAGTGCCACGACATAATAATTCCAATCCAGCGACATTTACACAAAATCGCTGAATCTGATTGGTTGAAATCTGACGTTCATTTCTCAATGAATGTAACGAGTTGGTTCTTTGCCGTTGCTCAATGATTTACATGAAGTCGGTAACCAGTAGCCGATACACTATGGAACTACTTCTTTTTACTATACATGAAATACTGGCGCTCTATTTATAGAAAAAAATCCTTGAAAAAATGATGATGTGGAAAAAGTTTGTTTTGGAGATTTGTGGAGCGCGTAATTTGAAAGTTATGGGTAAAGGGTGAGTAAAAGAAAGTGACTGTATATCAAAAGTCAACAGAATCAGGCAGCTCGCATGGTGTAGAGAGAAAAGGAGGAGGTGAGCTTCTGGGAGGTTGGATAAAGTTATTTTTTGGGGGATGAAAGACCAGTGGTTGTCGAAAGTGAAAACAATGTGTTGATTTGGAGAAATGGAGGTGAGGGCTACAGACCAGACTTAGATCTAGTGTCAAAGTGACACCCAACAAGAAAAAAGGCTGAAAGTAATGGTAGATCTTTATGGGGCTGATCGAATTTCATGGAATGGAACTGCAGCTACTAGCTAGCATTGAGGAAAATATTAACGCACAGAAATATGAAACGATATTTGAAGACAATTTATGACCACTCCGCCAGAAATAACAAGACACTTCCCAGTCAAATCAGTTTTTTCAGGATGATGAAGCCCCAGTACACTGTGCTGGTAGGATAGATGTTTAACAGACCAGAAATGCCATTAGATCCAATTCTTGACCTGTCACCAGATTTGAAGATAATTGAGATTGGCTGTATATCAAACGTAAACATTCGTGTAAAGTGCATATTATTGAAAATAAAACGGATTTGTTTTAAGACATTTTGAGGATTTGGACACGTATTCCACTGGTCTATTACCAGACAGAGCTTAAATACAGATCGATTCCAATGAGGAGTATGCACTTATTAGATTAAAAGGAAATCTGACGAAGTCATTAAGGTAGGAAATGTGTTGAAATAGGCTCGTTTATTGCTTTAGTAATTGTTAAATTCGATTCGTTGCAACATAGGTCAAATAGTTGAGAACAGTCTATTTTACGTCATTTATGACATAGGATACAGCACGAAGTGACGTAGTTCCACATTGTTAGAATGTGTATTGATTGAATTCCTACGCACAGTACAGTCAAACTTGCAAGAGCGACCACGTGTATTAAGCGACCAGTTGTCCTAAGCGACCACTTTCAGGTCCTCCCGTGAAGTTTTGCTCTATATTTAACTTGTACTAAGCGACCTTTGTCTAACGCGACCAGCGACCGCCAAATACCTGTCCCTACGATAATTGCTGTTTTGTTAAGCGGCCAATTATATATTGTCGTTGTTGCATCATGACAAGCAATCGCATTCACACCTTTAAACGACTGACTATTCGAGAAACTTACCTGTCACGCCTAAATTTGACATGTTCTCAACACAAAACATGTACGTGTTCCACTCGGTAAACTCCGTTAGTCTCCGTGCTCTTAACATTTCTTAGCGAATAAGGTCGAACAATGTCCGAAGTTAAAGGTTCATTTAGCAAATAATTTCAAACAACCAAGTATATATTTCATAAAACAAGTGTGTTGACAGGATGTAATTGCCTCTGGGCCTGTCAAACCCCTAATCCGATTAAACCTGCTGTGTAAAACAATAAATATGGCTGTCACTGTTTTCAGAAAATGAAAGGTCACATGTGATGTCGCGTGTGATTTATTGGGGTTTTAAATTTCATTTGATTGGTCAAAGAGTGCACACCCTTTTCTGCATTAGCATATAACCTCCAACCCTGCACTGAGTTAGGGGTTTAGATCTCTAATGATGTTTGTTTTTCATAATTAAAGTGCAAACTTCGGTGGCTTTGACAGTGAAAAAATTCAGTGCACGCGCATCTCAATTATACACACAATTAATTTGTAATGAAAGTTATGCAGTTAAGATTTTACTGGTTCCCTTGCTATTAGGGCATCATGCGCATGATACGAGCCGGTAATCAGCTGTGTGTATTACATTCATGGCGGCATAAATACGATTTAATAGTTGTCAGTTTTCACACGTAAGATTTGCATTGCATAAGGGAAAAGGCCATTTGGTTAGAGAGTATAATGAGCTTGGAAAGCATGTTTACAAGCAGCAGGGCAGAGTTTGAAAACAAACAAACCAAAATCAGTGATTTCTTTCAGTAATTTGTATGAAAGAAGTGACTGATTTTTGGTTAATTTGTTTTAATTTCATTCAGAAATAAGACAGGGAAAGTGTTAACCCGTAACATTTAAGGCCTTTATTTGGTTCCCAGCTGGAAGGAGCTGGGAGTCAAATTCAGACATTTAAACTGCTAATTTGGTTAAAGGTAGGGAGATATGCTGTACATATTTTTGATGAATAAACCAAATCAAACAATAAAATGGTATCTCTTTAATCTCAGAAATAACAAACATGAAATATTTGTATGCTTTATTACATACATCTGCAGGCACATATACATGTATATAAATTAACATTGCAAACTGAAAAGAAAACATTTGCATGTTTAAGCATGTTTTCTTTACTACACTTGATGGGTGGGGTTTTGTATTAAGAGACCGTTTTATTAAGAGACCACTTTTTGACCGTCCCTTGGGTGGTCTCTTAATACAAGTTTGACTGTACTTAAAACAGCCAATGTCAATTAAATTTGTATTCCTGTCAATAAGTTTTTTTTAAAAGGACAGATGGATGGAATTATAAAGATTGAATTACATTTGTGTTGCATTCATCGATGTATAAATCCAGACCTGATCACACACGACTTTTTACATGAATTCCTTTGGAATTCATTCAAGTTGTGTGTGATCAGGTCTGGATTTATACATCGATGAACGCAATAAAAATGTAATTCAATCTTTAAATACATCCCGTCTGAAGACAGGCGTATAAAAAGTCCAAATTTCTCAATCAAACACATAGATGTGACCACAAATAAAATAGTTATTCAAGATGACACAACTATGGATTTGATGGAATAACAAAGAAAATAGTGGTGCTGAAATGATTAGGGTCGCCCACCATAGAGCCCTGATTGACATCCCATTCACATTTTTCAGGTGATTTACAAGGAAATTGTTACCAGGACACCAGCAGTTCCACAGGGTTGTGATGAATTGACAGGTTCTCTATTTAGCTGCAATAGTAAATGTATGTGTATTCTGTAAGTTAGTAACTTAGAACATTGACTAACTGCCATTAGTTGATTATGTTGTGCAAGAGCCATAACTCTGACATGCATTCATAAGAGTTATGGTCCTTTTAACTTCATTGTATTAATTTACTTATTAGGCATTTCCCTCGTAAATGCAGTTTCATGCATTTGCAAACAGAGCAGACCCAGATCGGATGGCTCCTAAAGGAGCCATCTGGTCAGGGTCTGCTTTGTTTGCATATGAAATTATAGTAGATCTAACTACCAAAAAAACCAACCCTGTATACATATGCCATTATAGAAATTCAACTAATAAATATTCATGACATCATTATTTCTAACATGTATGCTGAAAAGAGAAAGGATTAAGATTAAGATGTTAGGGTAGCCTAACTGGCATAGTAGGAAACTGTGCAGCAGTGATTGTCATTAGCATAGGTCTATTATTAACACCCCCTCCCCCCACCCCTTACACACACAAATAAAGAGCAAGTGGAGGGTAAAATAGTTCTGAGATGCAAATTTGCCTTTTGGGTTTAACAGTTTAGAATTTGATAAGTCATACCACTTCCTTTAATATGTCTAGTTGTCAGGGTCAATATTTGCATTAATCATAATTGAACATATTTACATTAAAATCTTTTTTTAAAACTTAAATATTTATTGTTCATATAATTTAGGCCTGTGATAATATCAGTGCATCTACATTTTAAGTCGTGCACCTGCTCCTTGTGACAATTATGATGATGGAGGGTATAGATTGTTTTCAGTGATAGCTCTAGCTAGAATTGTCTTTGAGATTTAAAATTCATTCTTGTTATTACCAACAAAATGGAGTTTGTCAGAGAAAACATAATATTTTACCCTAAATCTTTAGCCCTGAATATTCCTTTTTAGCTCGTTTCGAAGAAATCACGAGCTATTGTCATAACCCTGGCTTCGTTGTCGTCGTCGGCTTCCGAAATCTTAACATTGACCATAACTTCTTTAATTTTTAGCTCACCAGAGCACAAAGTGCTCAGGGTGAGCTTTTGTGATCGCCTGATGTCCGTCGGCGTGCGTCGTGCGTCCTGTGTCGTGTGTCGTTCGTCGTCAACAATTTGAACCTTTAAAGTTCTTCTCCTCTGAATCTACAGGGATCTCAGCTTTCATCTTTGGCACATAGCATCATATGTAGGTCCTCTACAAAAGTTATATAAATTATACCCCTGGGGTCAAAATTGGCCCTGCCCCAGGGGTTTTCAGTTTTCAATAGAAACATATAGTGAAAACTTTGAACATCATCTCCTCTAAAACTAGAAGGTCCTCAGCTTTCATATTTGGCACATAGCTTCAACTTCAGGACTTCTACAAAAGTTATATAAATTATGCCCCTAGGGTCAAAATTGGTCCCACCCCAGGGATTTCCAGTTTTTAATAGCTGACTGCGTAAACAGCCTATGGAATCACCAGTTATGCATAGGAAAAACTTTAAAAATATTCTTGTCAGAAACTACATGTCCCAGAGCTTAGATATTTGGTGTATAGATTTGCTTAGCATAACTTTATGAGTTTTATAAGTATCATAGTTCTGGGGTTAAAATTGGCCCTGCCCTGTGTGTATATACTTGTTTACACCAGAAATTACATTCTAAAGGTTTCTCCTTAATATCATTCTTAGCTGAGACCAGTCAGTGGGACTTCTTATATAATCACCCTTAGCCTGATCGGTAGAGTAGAAATTGTGTTTAGACAAATAACACACACTCATTTAAGATTGAGAAAACTGTGGATAATTCTCAAAATGCAGAATACTCTTAAAGCTTTTTTTCATAACTATGCCCTGCATTAAGCTACCAGCTATCAACATAGAGCATATCTGTTGTGAATTTCAGCTTAACTCTTTGCATGCTGGGTAATTTTGTCATCTGCTAAATTGTTGTCTGCAGCATATTCACAAGTTATCCTAACTACACACTTTCTTACTGAGTTTTTCAGAAGTTCAGTCTCATTGACAAACAGTTCGGATATCAGATCAGGCACCACATTATGTTGGCCCTGATCTGGATCCAAACTGTTTGCATAGGTCATTAGTGGTGGGAGAATCCCACTACGCACTTTCTTTCTAAGTTTTTCAGAAGTTCAGTCTCATTGACAATCAGTTTGGATATCAGATCAGGCACCACATTATGTTGGCCCTGATCTGGATCCAAACTGTTTGCATAGGTCATTAGTGGCGGGAGAATCCCACTACACACAGAAGTTCAGTCTCATTTACAAACAATTTGGATATCAGATCAGGCACCACATTATGTGGGGCCTGATCTGGATCCAAACTGTTTGCATAGGTCATTAGTGGTGGGAGAATCCGCCTCTAGCATCCAAAGAATACAAGATCCAGTGGTCTAATGCTCTATCCATTCTTTCACTACATTCTTTTAGCATCATGTTCAGGTCCTCCACAAAAGTTATATAAATTGTGTCCCTGGGGTCAAAATTGGCACCGCCCCTGGGTACCGTTTTACTAACGAAGTTACGCTAGCGTAAGTCTACGATCGAAGGAATTTTGACGTAAGTTACGAAATTAGCGTTTTACTAACATTTGCGTAGCTACGCTCAAGCGCAGGTTCTTGCGTAACTTTACGAACAGAAAAACCTTGCGCAAGTCGTGCGTAAATATGGCAGCCTTTCTGTCGCCTCGTCAGTGTGCTCCGAGAATTTTTGAAGAAAGACCGCAAAAGTGATAGTCAGTAAATAGGCCCACTGCCGACTATCTTCTGAACATATATTTGAACATGTTTACGGGCTTATTGCAGAAGTAGTAGAGCCCAAAACCCATAGAAACCACGCACTTTCATCACTGACCAAGGTTTGTTTATTTGTTTTATTTATTCTTTACTTTGCCGAATTATTATTATATTATCATTGTATTTTTCACGTGTATACGTACATATAGCCAACTGTGCTTAACTTGGTTATTCCCCTTCTCCTACGACCTTGGCCTTTATAAGTTAACATTTGTTTATTAATCAAACGTGTTTGTTAGGCGTGTAAAATCATTTAACTGTACTGTAACCAATGGATTTCGATGTTCAGTAGTAACACATACATCAAGACGATTGGATTTAGATATATGTTTGTCGATCTAGGAATATGGATAAAGGATTTGGAAATGTAGCATGCCTATCTGAATCAACTATCCCACCCATCAAAAACCCACTGATATATTCATTTGTTTGTGACTCTTTGTTATTTATAATTAAGTAGCACTTACAAATTATGTAAAAGTGGTGAATGCAGCTAGTAGTATATTTTCAGCTTTGGAGAAATGAAATAGGATCCACGGTAAGAATAATTAGTTCTGCTGTCATCATTTGTATTGTTTATTTGTAGCTGCTGATCACATTGCAATTCCTTGCAAAATCAGAACTCTATATAGTGAAGGAGGACTTCCGCATGGTGTGTCGAAGAGGGGAATGAAAATGGAATGACAGGTAATATTTTTTTTCTACAATAAATGGCCCCTTGTCATTCGGTTTGTTAAAGGTGGAATGACAATTTAATATACCCTATATGCCCTTTAGGAAATGGCATTATAATGTTGTAAGGTGGAATGACACAGATTATCTATGTGGAATGACATACTTTTTTTGAGACAGTATATACCCTATACACCCTTTAGGAAATAAAATGACACTGTTGTCAGGTGGAATGACACTGCTCATAGGTGGAATGACATATTTTAGAACATATAATCAGGGTTACAGATAAGGGAAGTATTGGGGTATTTACCCAATTAAAATTGTGGAAAAAGCAATTGTTTTTCAAACAAATGAGTAACACAAGGCAAATAAATATAGCAAAAAGCAAAAAAGAATTAGAATACCTAATGAGAATATGAATAATACCCAATTACGAAAAATGCCAATACCCAATAAAAATTGCAAATATCCAATGCTGTAAAAAATCAAGGAGTAAATACCCACAATTTTAAGGTGGAGTGACACTAATTACAGCTGGAATGACATACTTTTGAGACATTACATCCCCTGTATGCCATTTTGGAAATGGAATGGCACTGTTGTAAGGTGGTATGACACTGATTACAGCTGGAATGACATACTTTTCAGACATTGTAGCCCATATGTACAATTTTGGAAATGTAATGACACTGTTGTAAGGTAGAATGACACAGATTATAGGTAGAATGACATACTTTTGAGACAGTGTAGCCCCTATACCCCCTTGGACAATGGAATGACTCTGTTATAAAGTGGAATGACACAGATTATAGGTGGAATGACATACATTTGAGACATTATAGTCCTTATAATTATGCCCTTTGGGAAATGGAATGACTTTTTAAGATGGAATGACATGCTTTTGAGACATTGTAGCCCCTATACCCCCTTGGTCAATGGAATGACTCTGTTATAAAGTGGAATGACACAGATTATAGGTGTAATGGCATACATTTGAGACATTGTAGTCCCTATAATTATGCCCTTTGGGAAATGGAATGACTTAGTAAGGTGGAATGGCATGATTTTGAGACATTGTAGCCCCTATACCCCTTGGACAATGAAATGACTCTGTTATAAGGTGGAATGACACAGGTTATAGGTGGAATGGCATACATTTGAGACATTTTAGTCCCTATAATTATGCCCTTTGGGAAATGGAATGACTTTGTAAGGTGAAATGACATTTGATTATAGATGGAATGACATGCTTTTGAGACATTGTAGCCCCAATACCCCCTATAAGTATGCCCCATTGGGCAATGGAATGACATTTTAAGTTTAAGGTGGAATGACATACTTTTGAGATATTATATACCATATATACACCCTTTAGGAAAGGGAATGCCACTGTTGTCAGGTGGAATGACACTGATAATAGGTGGAATGACATATTTTAGAACACAGAATGTCAATTTTAAGGTGGAATGACACTAATTACAGCTGGAATGACATACCTTTCAGACATTGTAGCCCCTATATGCCATTTGGAAAATAGAATGATCCTGTTGTAAGGTGGACTAACACTGATTTATAGATGGAAGGACATACTTTTGAGACATTGTAATTTTAGCCCATACCTGATGACACCAAATGTAATAAGAATGAACATCAAAACAACACTGAATATACTGTAAAATCCATGTATCAACCCTTTTCTTCATTCAAATGCCTATTCATGTCTTTGCAAACAGAATAGACCCAGATAATATTGCTCATACAGAGGGTTTCCTCTGTTTGCTATAAATGAAATTCTAATAGATCAAAATCTACACTTTTTACTAATTCCCAAACTGCATACATCTGGGTCTACACTGATTGCAAATTACATTGCATGTGTATCTTGTAATTAAAGTGTTACATACTGTCAGCCAAATTTTGCAATATTTGTTGTTCTAGATAACATTAAAAATTAATTTATCATGTCCCTTGAAAATTAATTGACAAATTACATGGGAGTTACTGTTATATACATATTTGGGAAACCAGAAAGTAGGTTTTTCTTCAGAGTTCATTCTTTTCATGATATGGGTCTACACTTATTTATTCATTAGATTTAATGTTATATACATGTTGATGAAACAATAAGTAAGTAGTTCTTCAGAGTTCATCAAAAGTCTTTTCATGTGACTTGATGAACTATGACAGGTAGTACTTACCTGCCCATACAACTTGTCAAGCTCCTTTGAAATACAGTAAAACCTGTCTAAGCGGGATTCTAGTAGAGAATTTAGATACTTTTAAGCAGTTGACTGCTTAATGCAGGGTGAAAGTTATCCAGAAAACTCCTAGAGGAGCTTTCTGTATTACTTTAACACTGCATTAAGCTCCATCCTGTCTCCAAGACTGAGATTCAAACATACTTCATTGGTTTCATTTTCAGATGTTTGCATAACACCAGAGGCTTCCTTCAAGTTACCCCAGAAAAGCAGCAAAATTGTTTGCTGTTTGTGCCAAATTGCACAACCTGTGCATTAGAGATGGGATGACTTTGGAGATAAATGACAATGTGGAGGAAAACAATGACAATGATGAACAGTTTGAAGATTTACATGATGGCGGTGCTGTCATGATTTGTGATACATTAATTGCACAATATTAAGAACTAGAAATGACTAGTGTCCTACTGTCCTTATAGATATTGTCTGATTATTAGTTATTTCATTACTATAAAAGCATTTCAAGGACAGGATATGATTTTGCACCAAAGGTTCATTGATCACTTCTTTCAATGTTTACTGAAAACAAGCTTCCTAAATTTAATTGGTCCGTTTGGATTGACTGTGTTTAAAGATTGCCTCCAATTGATTGTATTGTCTCTTCAACAATGGAAGAACATATTGGCTGTCATCTGAAATAATAGAAATGATTTCATCACAAAACACTATTTACAAGTACAAATCTGGTGTTATAATGCAACACTTAATATTAACCTGTACTATATTTATTCCAATATTAAATACCAACAGAATATTCATGAGCAAAATAGTTATAGTGAAATATGGAAGGTTGAATGCCCATTTTAGAAACTAAAGCAACAGATGATTATGAGATCTATAAAATTCCAGAAGCAAACAGAGCAGACCAATGACCAGGTCATGAGATGTCTCCTACTATGTTTGTAAATGTGTGAAAAGGTGTTTATATGAAGGAAAGGGTTAATCTGTAGTTAGCCGTCACCTGTAAAATAAAATTAAAAGAGAAATATAAATTGACATGATAGGTATGGACTATCCTTAACCTGCTGAATAATTAAAACTGGTCCCCACCTTGATGTATACTAACTAAAGAAAACATTACAAACTCTGACCAGAGGGCTTCCCCAGGAATCATCTGATATGGATATACACTGTTTTGCACATCCTTATATACAGTACTGATTTCCTGCACTTTAAAGATTAACTATTTAACCCTTTTTTTCATATAAACGTGTTTTCACGCATTTGCAAACAGAGTACACCCAGATCAGACGACTCCTCTAGTCTGCTCTGTAACTGTTTGCTAATAGAATTTGATAGATCAGTTTCTATGCCTTCTAAAATGTCTACAATGTTGCACCTTCCATATTTCTTTATAACTATTTTGTTAATGAATATTCAGTAGGTATTGAAATTTGGAATAAACATAGAACAGGGAAAGGGTTAACTGAGAAATTATTATGAAATACCCCACAACACCACAAATTGGTGTATGCTATTTACTGATTTGTTACTTAGGCAGTTTATTTTAACTAAACACATTAGTAAAATGTAAGAGTTTAAATAATTCAAACATATCAGACCTATATTAGACTACCTATGTGTTAACTCTCTGATATGGGTCTAATCTGTTTGTCAAAGTAAGAAAAATAAGTTCAGTGGTTGAGAATATATTTGGGAACTTACCATTGCTGGCCACAACCTCTCAAATCGGCCACTGCTGCCTCACCAATCACCTCTGACATCTACAATGAAGATGTGTTTTATACCTCAGTGTTTATTTACTAGAATGTTACAATGTTGAAAGTTAATAATTATCTGAACAAATGTATAAAGTTCAGCTTACTGCTACTGTTTACAAATAAAAGATATTATATAAATATCAATTTTGAGCAATCGTTGTCTTGATTATTTAATTACAATTCCTTCAATAATGCACACTTCATGAAATTCCAACATTATAAGAACTGTGTGACAGAAAAATATAGCAGTTGGTTTCGGATTGTTTATGAGTGCATGAGACGGTCTTTTTGTAATCAGGGTTTCACATTGCTAAAGTGCAGTCTGCTTTGAACCAGGATTTATTTAAAAAAGAGTCCCCATTGGTCAGATACTCTGATTTTTTAAAGCGGTAAACGTTGTTCGCATTTATCAACGATCGTAAGCAAAAGTAATCTTTTTTTCAAACTTTACCTGCTCGATCGTTGTCTCCAAGCAAGTTGAATCATTCTCCTTTGCTGTTAAACACATTGACAGCCTACCCTCGATATGCTGCACTTAACTCCGCAAACTGCTCAGTCGACCAATATCATTTTCTCGGTTCCTTGCAGTTTTCCATTGTGAACGATATGCATCCAGGATACGATTGTTTACATGTGATACCGATGACAGGTGCTCGCGTCATGAAAATACTACCTCCATTTGAAGAGTTACGCACTATTCTTACGTACGCAAATTTCGCAAGTTACGAAAGTTTAGTAAAACGGGTTTACGAAAATCGTAAATCTGAACGTAAGCGTAAAGTTACGCTGAAAGTTACGCAAATACTTACGAATTGTTAGTAAAACGGTACCCTGGGGTGTTAAGTTTTCAATAGAAACATATAGTGAAAACTTTGAAAATCTTCTCCTCTTATTGTCTGGTGAGCGATGTCAGGGCCATTCTGGCCCTCTTGTTTATTTACAATCTTCATTTTTGGTATGCATGTTCATCTTGACAATGATGACAGATAAGCATTGCACCCGCATGCGGTGCTCTTGTTTATACACCCAGCTAACAAAGGTGGTCATATATTGTCGTGGCCCTTTCCATCTGTCTGTTTGTCTTTTCAATCGTTCCTCCCTTCGTCCATCAACATTTTGTTTGCCCGCCATTTTAACGGAAAACTAGTTGACAGATATTAATGAAACATCACACAGATCTTTAATGCATCAAGATCTGAAGCTGAGTCGATTCAGAGGTTCATTTGATTTGTTGTTATAGAGTTATGGCCCTTGCGCATAAAACAATAATGCAAATGTATGCAAATATGAGGATGGCCATAACGTTTTTATTAGTCTCCCATCGGTTAACGGTTGGGGGACTATAGGTTTGCTCGATTCCGTCTGTCTGTCTGTCAGTCCATCTGTCATGCTTCGTGTCCGGACCATATCTCCTACAATGGTAGGCTAAATTAATTGTAACTTCACACATGGAAGAAGCATGATAGGATGGAGTGTCGTGCACACGGGCCATAACTATAGCATCAATATTTTTGGAGTTATTCACCTTTTTCATATTTTCTTGTCCTGACAATAACTTTTTATCTACTGGTTCAATTGATTTGAAACTTCACATGTGGAACAAGCATGATGAGAGGAAGGGTATGCATAGGGGCCATAACTCTAGCATCAATATTTTTGGAGTTATTCCCCTTTTTATACGTCTGTGTGTCTGTCCGTCTGTAACATCACTAACTCAAGTTCCACTTGGTGGATCCTTCTCAAATTTAAACACAATGTTTATCTAGACATTCTACAGTAGCCTGCCAAGTCCCGGTTTGTTTATCCAAGGTCAAGGTCACACAATTGGACTTAGAATTTGCGTTTAGCATTTGCGTTAAGTAAAAATGTTAACATCAATTTATGTGGAACAAGTCCACTTATTTACATAACACTTTGTGATAAAGCTTTGAAACTTGGAAAACTTGTTCACCGTCACAACCTTCACCTGTAGACAAGAGTAAATAACTCTGTCAAGCATTTTGACCGAATTATGCCCCTTTTTAACTTAGAATTTTTGGTTAAGGCTTTGTTAAAGTCCATTTATTTACATAACCCTTTGTGATAAAGCTTTGAAACTTGGAACACTTGTTCACCGTCACAACCTTCACCTGTAGGCAAGAGAAAATAACTCTGTCAAGCATTTTGACCAAATTATGCCCCTTTTTAACTTAGAACTTTTGGTTAAGACTTTGTTAAAGTCCATTTATTTACATAACCCTTTGAGATAAAGCTTTTAAACTTGGAACACTTGTTTACCTTCACAACTTGCACCTGTAGGCAAGAGTACATTACTCTGTCAAGCATTTTTACAGAATTATGCCCCTTTTTAACTTAGATTTTTTGGTTAAGGTTTTGGTTAAAGTCCACTTATTTACATAACCCTTTCAGATAAAGCTTTTAAACTTGAAACATTTGTTCACCATCAGAAGCTTCATCTGTAGGCAAGAGTAAATACAATGTAACTCTGTCAAGCATTTAGACACAATTATGGCACTTTTTAATTTAGAATTTTTGGTTAAGGTTTTTAGCTCACCAGAGCACAAAGTGCTCAGGGTGAGCTTTTGTGATCGCCTGATGTCCGTCATCGTGCGTCGTCCCGCGTCAACAATTTGAACCTTTAAAAATCTTCTTCTCTGAATCTACAGGGTTCTGAGCTTTCATCTTTGGTACATAGCATCACCTATAGGTCCTCTACAAAAGTTATATAAATAATGCCCCTGGGGTCAAAATTGGCCCCGCCCCAGGGGTTGAAAGTTTTCAATAGAAACATATAGTAAAACTTTGAAAATCTTCTCCTCTGAAACCAGAAGGTTCTCAGCTTTCATATTTGGCTCATAGCATCATGTTCAGGTCCTCTACAAAAGTTATATAAATTATGACCCTGGGGTCAAAATTGGCCCCGCCCCAGGGGTGGGAAGTTTTCAATAGAAACAAATAGTGAAATCTTTGAAAATCTTCTCCTCTGAAACTGAAAGGCTCTCATCTTTCATATTTGGCACAGAGCATCATGTTCAGGTCCTCTACAAAAGTTATATAAATTATGGCCCTGGGGTTCAAATTGGCCCCGCCCCAGGGGTTGGAAGTTTTCAATAGAAACATATAGTGAAATCTTTGAAAATCTTCTCCTCTGAAACTGGAAGGAGCTCAGTTTTCATATTTGGCACAGAGCATCATGTTCAGGTCCTCTACAAAAGTTATATTAATTTTGACCCTGGGGTCAAAATTAGCCCCGCCCCAGGGGTGGGTAGTTTTCAGAATAGAAACAAATAGTGAAATCTTTGAAAATCTTCTCCTCTGAAACTGAAAGGCTCTCATCTTTCATATTTGGCACAGAGCATCATGTTCAGGTCCTCTACAAAAGTTATATAAATTATGTCCCTGGGGTCAAAATTGGCCCCGCCCCAGGGGTGGGCTGTTTTCAATGGAAACAAATAGTGAAATCTTTGAAAATCTTCTCCTCTGAAACTGGAAGGCTCTCAGCTTGCATATTTGGCACATAGCATCATGTTTAGGTCCTCTACAAAAGTTATATAAATTATGGCCCTGGGGTTCAAATTGGCCCCACCCCAGGGGTTGGAAGTTTTCAATAGAAACATATAGTGAAATCTTTGAAAATCTTCTCCTCTGAAACTGGAAGGAGCTCAGCTTTCATATTTGGCACAGAGCATCATGTTCAGGTCCTCTACAAAAGTTATATAAATTATGGCCCTGGGGTCAAAATTGGCCCCGCCCCAGGGGTGGGTAGTTTTCAGTAGAAACATATAGAGAAAACTTTGAAAATCTTCTTCTCTGAAACTGAAAGGTTCTCAGCTTTCATATTTGGCTCATAGCATCATGTTCAAGTCCTCTACAAAAGTTATATAAATTATGTCCCTGGGGTCAAGATTGGCGCACCCCAGGGCCGGCTAGTTTTCTATAAAAGCATATAGTGAAAACTTTGAAAATCTTCTCCTCTGATTGTCTGGTGAGCGCTTCAGGGCCATTCTGGCCCTCTTGTTTGTTAAAGTATGCCTATTTATAATTTACAACCTTGAAACTTGGTCGCAAAATTGGGCTTAGAATTTGAATTCAGCAAATACGTTAACCCCAGTTTATGTTGAACAAGACCCCGACGGGCGTATATTGTGCCCACTGGCACTCTTGTTCATATGTTCTTGTCTGGACAATAACTCTTTATCTACTGGTCTTATTGATTTGAAACTTCACACATGGAACAACCATGATGAGAGGAAGTATCATGCACAAGGGCCATAACTCTAGCATCAATGTTTTTGTAGTTATTCCCCTTTTTCATATTTTCTTGTCTCGACAATAACTCTTTATCTACTGGTCTAATTGATTTGAAACTTCACACATGGAACAATCATGATGAGAGGAAGTGTCATGCATGCACAAGGGCCATAACTCTAGCATCAATATTTTTGTAGTTATTCCCCTTTTTATGCCCCCAAAGCTAGGCTTTGGCGGCATATAGTGATCGCACCGTGCGTGGGTGTGTGTACCTTTTGTCCGGAGTATATTTCCTTTGTCACATCAGCTACGGATACCAAATTTGGTGTGTGAGTTCATCTTGGGATGGCGGAGTGTCACGTACCATTTTCAGGTCACTGTGACCTTGACCTTTGACCTTGATTTTACAAAAAGCTTGTCCGGAGTATATCTCCTATACCTTACCAGCTAAGGATTCCAAATTTGGTATATGAGTTCATCATGGGATGGAGGAGTGTCGCGTACCATTTTCAGATCACTATGACCTTGACCTTGACCTTTGACTGATTTTACAAAAAGCTTGTCCGGAGCATATCTCCTTTACCTTACCAGCTACAGATTCCAAATTTGGTGTGTGAGTTCATCTTGGGATGGTGGAGTGTCGCGTACCATTTCCAGATCACTGTGACCTTGACCTTTGACCTCGATTTTAAAAAAAGCTTATACCTTACCAGCTACAAAAAGCTTGTCCGGAGTATATCTCCTATACCTTACCAGCTAAGGGTTCCAAATTTGGTGTATGAGTTCATATTGGGATGGAGGAGTGTCGAGTACCATTTTCAGATCACTGTGACCTTGACCTTTGACCCATTTTACAAAGAGCTTGTCCAGAGCATATCTCCTTTACCTTACCAGCTACAGATTCCAAATTTGGTGTGTGAGTTCATCTTGGGATGGCGGAGTGTCGCTTACCATTTCCAGGTCACTTTGACCTTGACCTTTGACCTGGATTTTAAAAAAAGCTTATACCTTACCAGCTACAAAAAGCTTGTCCGGAGTATATCTCCTATACCGTTCCAGCTAAGGATTCCAAATTTGGTGTGTGAGTTCATCTTGGGATGGAGGAGTGTCGCGTACCATTTTCAGATCACTGTGACCTTGACCTTTGACCGATTTTACAAAAAGCTTGTCCGGAGCATATCTCCTTTACCTTACCAGCTACAGATTCCAAATTTGGTGTGTGAGTTCATCTTGGGATGGCGGAGTGTCGCGTACCATTTCCAGGTCACTGTGACCTTGACCTTTAACCTTGATTTTAAAAAAAGCTTATACCTTACCAGCTACAAAAAGCTTGTCCGGAGTATATCTCCTATACCTTACCAGCTAAGGATTCCAAATTTGGTGTGTGAGTTCATATTGGGATGGAGGAGTGTCGAGTACCATTTTCAGATCACTGTGACCTTGACCTTGGACCCATTTTACAAAAAGCTTGTCCAGAGCATATCTCCTATACCTTACCAGATACGGATTCCAAATTTGGTGTGTGAGATCACCTTGAGATGGCGGAGTGTCGCGTACCATTTTCAGGTCACTGTGACCTTGACCTTTGACCTCGATTTTACAAAAAGCTTGTCCCGAGCATATCTCCTATACCTTACCAGCTACGGATCCAAAATTTGGTATGTGAGTTCATCTTGGGATGACGGAGTGTCGCGCACATTTTCAGGTCACTGTGACCTTGACCTTTGACCTCGATTTGACAAAAAGCTTATACCTTACCAGCTGCAAAAAGCTTGTCCCGAGTATATCTCCTATACTTTACCAGCTACGGATTCCAAATTTGGTGTGTGAGTTCATCTTGGGATGGAGGAGTGTCGCGTACCATTTTCAGGTCACTGTGACCTTGACCGTGAACCTCGATTTTACAAAAAAAGTTGTCCAGAGAATATCTCCTATACCTTACCAGCTACGGATTCCAAATTTGGTGTGTGAGTTTATCTTGGGATGGCGGAGTGTCGCGTACCATTTTCAGGTCACTGTGACCTTGACCTTTGACCTCGATTTTACACAAAGTTTGTCCGGAGCATTTCTTCTATACCTTACCAGCTACGGATTCCAAATTTGGTTTGTGAGTTCATCTTGGGATGGCGGAGAGTCGTGTACCATTTTCAGATCACTGACCTTGACCTTGACCTTTGACCTCAATTTTACAGTCCGGAGCATATCTCTTATACCTTACCAGATACAAACAGCTTGTCCAGAGCATATCTCCTATACCTTACCAGCTACGGATTCCAAATTTGGTGTGAGTTCATCTTGGGATGGCGGAGTGTCGCATACCATTTTCAGGTCAATGTGCCCTTGACCTTTGACCTTGATTTTACTAAAAGCTTGTCCGGAGCATATCTCCTATACCTTATCAGTTACAGATTCCAAATTTGTAATTTGTAAGTATTGGACAGGTATGCTTAGGCAAACAGTGTAGACCCAAATCAAACTACAGGGTCTACACTGTTTGCTACTACATTAGCATGAATCAGACATTATAAAGAGCTCTAAATACTATTCATACATGGGTAGGCCATGCTGTTCAAATACTTGCAGTGTCAGAACTTTCAGATGAATTACAGCATTATAACAATATAGACCCATATCAGACAGCTCCTGTAGGAGCTACTGGGTCTTCATTGCTTGCTTACAACACTACCTAAATCAGATGCTATACATGCTTATGCAAAGAATGTAGATCCATATTAGGTAACTTCTGTTGCAGCTGTCAAAGAGCCAGTGTTACATGAAACTTTGACCATGCGTTTAGAATTGACTGAGGGTATGTTTTTAACGTTAAGGATCGACATAGGGTCTTTCTTAAACGTTAAGAATCAACTTAACAGTAACAATCAACACAGCATGTTTTTTTAATATTGAAATTTGACCCCGTGTCTTTTCTTTTTAAACGTTAAGAATTTACCCAGGATCTGTTTTTAACGTTGACAATCAACCCAGGGTCCTTTTTAACGTTGAGAATGACCTAGGGTCCTTTTTAACTAAGTTTTGACCCTTGGCTCTTTTCTTAGCTATCATAATCGTCAAAGGTTCTGTTTCTAATGTTAAGAACTGACTCCTGTGTCATTTTTAACAGCATCAAAATTTCATGTTACACCTGCATTACATTGTATTGTTTTTCCGCCAAAATGCATTTCGGTGTCAAACACTTTGGGGGCATTTGTCATCCGTGACGACTCTCTTGTTCATATTTTCTTCTACTGGTTTAATTGATTTGAAACTTCATATATAGAACAAGCATGATGAGAGGAAGTGTCATGCACAAGGACCATATCTCTAGCATCAATATTTTTGTAGTTATTCCTCTTTTTCAAATATTCTTGTCTGGACAACAACTCTTTATCTACTAGTTCAATTGATTTGAAACATCACATATGGAACAAGCATGATTCTAGGAGTTATTCCCCTTTTTGTGTCACCTGCCGAGAGGCAGTATGTCACTTAGGGATCACTTTCCGTCGTCTGTCCGGCCGGCTGTCTGTCTGTCAGTCACACTTTCTTTTCATACCCCAAAGCTAGGCTATGGCGGCATATAGTAATCGCACTGTGCATTTTGTGTGTGTGTACATTTTGTCCTGAGTATATATCCTTTGTCTTATAGCTACAGATACCAAATTTGGTGTGTGAGTTCATCTTGGGATGGCAGAGTGTCGCATACCATTTTCAGGTTACCTTGACCTTGACCTTTGACCACGATTTTACAAAAAGCTTGTCCGGAGCATATCTCCTATACCTTACCAGCTACCTATTCCAAATTTGGTGTGTGAGTTCATCTTGGGATGGCGGAGTGTCGCGTACCATTTTCAGGTCAATGTAACCTTGACCTTTGACCTAGATTTTTACAAAAAGCTTGTCAGGAGCAAATCTCCTATACCTTACCAGCTACGGATTCCAAACTTGGTGTTTGAGTTCATCTTGGGATGGCAGAGTGTTGCGCACCATTTTCAGGTCACCTTGACCTTGACCTTTGACCTCGATTTTACAAAAAGCTCAGCTGCTTGTCAGGAGCATTGAATTTGGTGTGCGAGTTCATCTTGGGATGGCGGAGTGTCACGTACCATTTTCAGGTCACTGACCTTGACCTTTGACCTTGATTTTACAAAAAACTTGTCCGGAGCATATCTCCTATACCTTACCAGCTACGGATTCCAAATTTGATGTGTGAGTTCATCTTGGGATGGAGGAGTGTCATGTACCATTTTCAGGTCACTTTGACCTTTGACCTCGCTTTTACAAAAAGCTTGTCTGGAGCATATCTCCTATACCTCACCAGCTACAGATTCCAAATTTGGTGTGTGAGTTCATCTTGGGATGGCGGAGTCGCGTACCATTTTCAGGTCACTGTGACCTTGACCTTTGACCTCGATTTTACACAAAGTTTGTCCGGAGCATTTCTTCTATACCTTACCAGCTACGGATTCCAAATTTGGTTTGTGAGTTCATCTTGGGATGGCGGAGAGTCGTGTACCATTTTCAGATCACTGACCTTGACCTTGACCTTTGACCTCAATTTTACAGTCCGGAGCATATCTCTTATACCTTACCAGATACAAACAGCTTGTCCAGAGCATATCTCCTATACCTTACCAGCTACGGATTCCAAATTTGGTGTGAGTTCATCTTGGGATGGCGGAGTGTCGCATACCATTTTCAGGTCAATGTGCCCTTGACCTTTGACCTTGATTTTACTAAAAGCTTGTCCGGAGCATATCTCCTATACCTTATCAGTTACAGATTCCAAATTTGTAATTTGTAAGTATTGGACAGGTATGCTTAGGCAAACAGTGTAGACCCAAATCAAACTACAGGGTCTACACTGTTTGCTACTACATTAGCATGAATCAGACATTATAAAGAGCTCTAAATACTATTCATACATGGGTAGGCCATGCTGTTCAAATACTTGCAGTGTCAGAACTTTCAGATGAATTACAGCATTATAACAATATAGACCCATATCAGACAGCTCCTGTAGGAGCTACTGGGTCTTCATTGCTTGCTTACAACACTACCTAAATCAGATGCTATACATGCTTATGCAAAGAATGTAGATCCATATTAGGTAACTTCTGTTGCAGCTGTCAAAGAGCCAGTGTTACATGAAACTTTGACCATGCGTTTAGAATTGACTGAGGGTATGTTTTTAACGTTAAGGATCGACATAGGGTCTTTCTTAAACGTTAAGAATCAACTTAACAGTAACAATCAACACAGCATGTTTTTTTAATATTGAAATTTGACCCCGTGTCTTTTCTTTTTAAACGTTAAGAATTTACCCAGGATCTGTTTTTAACGTTGACAATCAACCCAGGGTCCTTTTTAACGTTGAGAATGACCTAGGGTCCTTTTTAACTAAGTTTTGACCCTTGGCTCTTTTCTTAGCTATCATAATCGTCAAAGGTTCTGTTTCTAATGTTAAGAACTGACTCCTGTGTCATTTTTAACAGCATCAAAATTTCATGTTACACCTGCATTACATTGTATTGTTTTTCCGCCAAAATGCATTTCGGTGTCAAACACTTTGGGGGCATTTGTCATCCGTGACGACTCTCTTGTTCATATTTTCTTCTACTGGTTTAATTGATTTGAAACTTCATATATAGAACAAGCATGATGAGAGGAAGTGTCATGCACAAGGACCATATCTCTAGCATCAATATTTTTGTAGTTATTCCTCTTTTTCAAATATTCTTGTCTGGACAACAACTCTTTATCTACTAGTTCAATTGATTTGAAACATCACATATGGAACAAGCATGATTCTAGGAGTTATTCCCCTTTTTGTGTCACCTGCCGAGAGGCAGTATGTCACTTAGGGATCACTTTCCGTCGTCTGTCCGGCCGGCTGTCTGTCTGTCAGTCACACTTTCTTTTCATACCCCAAAGCTAGGCTATGGCGGCATATAGTAATCGCACTGTGCATTTTGTGTGTGTGTACATTTTGTCCTGAGTATATATCCTTTGTCTTATAGCTACAGATACCAAATTTGGTGTGTGAGTTCATCTTGGGATGGCAGAGTGTCGCATACCATTTTCAGGTTACCTTGACCTTGACCTTTGACCACGATTTTACAAAAAGCTTGTCCGGAGCATATCTCCTATACCTTACCAGCTACCTATTCCAAATTTGGTGTGTGAGTTCATCTTGGGATGGCGGAGTGTCGCGTACCATTTTCAGGTCAATGTAACCTTGACCTTTGACCTAGATTTTTACAAAAAGCTTGTCAGGAGCAAATCTCCTATACCTTACCAGCTACGGATTCCAAACTTGGTGTTTGAGTTCATCTTGGGATGGCAGAGTGTTGCGCACCATTTTCAGGTCACCTTGACCTTGACCTTTGACCTCGATTTTACAAAAAGCTCAGCTGCTTGTCAGGAGCATTGAATTTGGTGTGCGAGTTCATCTTGGGATGGCGGAGTGTCACGTACCATTTTCAGGTCACTGACCTTGACCTTTGACCTTGATTTTACAAAAAACTTGTCCGGAGCATATCTCCTATACCTTACCAGCTACGGATTCCAAATTTGATGTGTGAGTTCATCTTGGGATGGAGGAGTGTCATGTACCATTTTCAGGTCACTTTGACCTTTGACCTCGCTTTTACCAAAAAGCTTGTCTGGAGCATATCTCCTATACCTCACCAGCTACAGATTCCAAATTTGGTGTGTGAGTTCATCTTGGGATGGCGGAGTCGCGTACCATTTTCAGGTCAATGTGACCTTGACCTTTGACCTCGATTTTACAAAAGCTTGTCCGGAGCATATCATCTGTACCTAACCAGCTACGGATTCCAAATTTGGTGTTTGAGTACATCTCAGGATTGACACGTACCATTTTCAGGTAACTGTTGCCTTGACTTTGACCTTTGACCTCGATTTTACAAAAATCTTGTTAGATCCAAAATCTTCGAATAAATCTACTGAAAAGGAGCATTTACTAGAGAAAAGGAAAATTTAGAAATGTATAGTTTTGAATGCTAGTTATATAGTTTTTTATGCCCCCAATGGTGGGCATATAGTAATTGCATTGTCTGTCCTTCCATCTGTCCGTCTGTCCTTACATCCGTCCATCCCAAATTTCGTGTCCCTTCTATAACTTTTTCGTCTGTGAATGGATTTCAAATTAACCTGGCACAAATGTTCACCACACAAAGACGATGTGTTGCGTTCAATTCCCTGGTCCATGGGTCAAAGGTCAAGCTCACAGGGTACAATTAATTTGTGATATCCTTTGGGGGCATTTGTCATTTGACTGTGACAGCTCTTGTTTTGGCTTTCATTTCTAAACTAATCATTATAGAGTTTTCAAATTTCACACATGGGACAAACATGATGAGAGGAAGTGTCATCAGAGATGCTGCCAGGGCGCGGGACGTGCAGGATCCCGCTTATCTTTGCCTCTGTCCCCCTTTTTCTCAAAATGGTGAGGGCATTATCCCACAAAAAGTTTTTATCCCGTGTGTGCAAAATAAATCAAAACAAATGTCTGTATCGGCATCGCAAATAGCACTGAAGTTGGAATACCCAAAATCCTATTTTTAGCGGTCTCGCATTCGATCAATAACTCCCTAGAGGGATACCTATAATTGACAATTGACACTGGTTCCCGCATTTTGAAAAATCGATATTTAAATAACGAATGATGCCGGGAAACGCCTATGTACACCATTTCCAGTTTACTTTCCCAACATTATGTGCATGCTGCAGACGACAGAAAAAATGTCTAAAATAAGTAAGTCCTTTCGCCCTGTGGTGAGTTCATCTACAGAAACATTGGAGATGCAAGCAGAAAATTAAAAAGCCTCCAGCTATTTTGGTTACGGAAAACAAATACGATGATGATCCTAAGAAAACATCCAATCCGAAAAAAATGGAAGGACCACAAAATTAGGGGTGTAACGATGGATCTACTTATTCCGATAGCAGCTGTCTCGATGTCAATGCATGGATCTAGAAATTAGAAACCAATACTATTGCAGATAGTAAAACAAATATTGCTATAGTTACGATAGTTAAACAATGCAATGTTAAAGATAAAAAGCTCCTAAACTGCTCCCAAACGATGTATTAATTTTTCCGTGATTCGTCCCTTTGTGTACAAAACTAACAATATTATATTGGCTGAAGGAAGTGTCGATTTGGGTCGAAATGGTTATGGTCCGAATTACAACAACAACAATGGCTTCCATTTTCATTGGTAGGTTGAGATGTTATAGTAATAAGTGAATTTACTGCCCTTTTTTAGCTCACCTGGCACAAGTGCACAAAGTGCCAGGTGAGGTATTGTGAGGGGGCAGTGTCCGTTGTCGTGCGTATGTGCGTCGTCAACAATTTACTTAAACATCTTCTTCTCTGAAACCACAAAGCCTAGAGCTTTGATATTTGGTATGTAGAATCATCTAATGGTCCTCTACAAAGATTGTTCAAATTATGTCCCCCGGACCAAAAATGGCCCGCCCTGAGGCTTATCAGTTTTTCTTAGGAAAATCTTTAAAAATCTTCTCCTCTGAAACCATAAGGCCTAGACCTTTGATATTTGGTATGTAGCATCATCTAATGGTCCTCTACAAAGATTGTTCAAATTATGACCCCCATACCAAAAATGGCCCCGCCCCAGGGCTTATCAGTTTTTCATAGGAAAATCTTTAAAAATCTTCTTCTCTGAAACCGTAAGGCCTAGACATTTGATATTTGGTATGTAGCATCATCTAATGGTCCTCTACAAAGATTGTTCAAATTATGTCCCCCGGACCAAAAATGTCCCCGCCCCGGGGCTTATCAGTTTTTCTTAGGAAAATCTTTAAAAATCTTCTCCTCTGAAACCGTAAGGCCTAGACCTTTGATATTTGGTATGTAGCATCATCTAATGGTCCTCTACAAAGATTTTCAAATTATGACCCTCGGACCAAAAATGGCCCCGCCCCGGGGCTTATCAGTTTTTCATAGGAAATTTTTTAAAAATCTTCTTCTCTGAAACCGTAAGGCCTAGACCTTTGGTATTTAATATGTAGCATCATCTAATGGTCCTCTACTAAGATTGTTCAAATTATGACCCCAGGACCAAAAAATGCCCCGCCCAGGGGCTTATTCAGTTTTTCATAGGAAAATCTTTAAAAATCTTCTTCTCTGAAACTGTAAGACCTACACCAATGATATTTGGTATGTAGCATCATCTAATGGTCCTCTACAAAGATTGTTCAAATTATGATCCCAAGACCAAATATGGCCCCGCCCCGGGGCTTATCAGTTTTTCATAGGAAAATCTTTAAAAATCTTCTCTGAAACCGTAAGGCCTAAACATTTGATATTTGGTATGTAGCATCATCTATTGGTCCTCTACAAAGATTGTTCAAATTATGTCCCCCGGACCAAAAATGGCCCCGCCCTGGGGCTTATCAGTTTTTCTCAGGAAAATCTTTAAAAATCTTCTCCTCTGAAACTGTAAGGCCTAGACCTTTGATATTTGGTATGTAGCATCATCTAACGGTCCTCTACAAAGATTGTTCAAATTATGACCCCCGGACCAAAAATGGCCCCGCCCTGGGGCTTATCGGTTTCTCATAGGAAAATCTTTAAAAATCTTCTTCTCTGAAACCACAAGGCCTAGACCTTTGGTATTTAGTATGTAGCATCATCTAATGGTCCTCTAAAAAGATTGTTCAAATTATGACCCCCGAACCAAAAATGGCCCCGCCCAGGGGCTTATCAGTTTTTCATAGGAAAATCTTTAAAAATCAGTAAGGCCTAGACATTTGATATTTGGTATGTAGCATGGTCTATTGGTCCTCTACAAAGATTGTTCAAATTATGACCCCTTGACCAAAAATGACCCCGCCCAGGGGCTTATCAGTTTTTCTTAAAAAGCTTCTTCTCTGAAACCGTAAGGCCTAGACCTTTGATATTTGCTATGTAGCATCATCTAATGGTCCTCTACAAAGATTGTTCAAACTATGACCAAAAATGGCCCCGGCCCGGGGCTTATCAGTTTTTCATAGGAAAATCTTTAAAAATCTTCACGTAAACTGTAAGGCCTAGACCTTTGAAATTTAGTATGTATTATCATCTGATGGTTTTCTACCAAGATTGTTCAAATTATGACCCCTGGACCAAAATGGCCCGCCCCTGGCTTATCAGTTTTTCATAGGATTTTTTTTTTAAATCTTCTTCTCTGAAACCGTAAGGCCTAGACTTTTGATATTTGGTATGTAGCATCATCTAATGGCCCTCTACAAAGATTGTTCAAATTATGACCCCCGGACCAAAAATGGCCCCGCCCCAGGGCTTATCAGTTTTTCACAGGAAAATCTTTAAAAATCTTCTGAAACCATAAGGCCTAAATCTTTGATATTTGGTATGTAGCATCATCTAATGGTCCTCTACAAAGATTGTTCAAATTATGACCCCCGAACCAAAAATGGCCCCGCCCCAGGGCTTATCAGTTTTTCATAGGAAAATCTTTAAAAATCTTCTTCTCTGAAACCGTAAGGCCTAGACTTTTGATATTTGGTATGTAGCATCATCTAATGGCCCTCTACAAAGATTGTTCAAATTATGACCCCCGGACCAAAAATGGCCCCGCCCCAGGGCTTATCAGTTTTTCATAGGAAAATCTTTAAATATCTTCTCTCTGAAACCATAAGGCCTAGATCCTTGATATTTGGTATGTAGCATGATCTAATGGCCCTCTACAAATATTGTTCAAATTATGACCCCCGAACCAAAAATGGCCCTGCCCCCAGGGCTTATCAGTTTTTCATAGGAAAATATTTAGAATTCTTCTTCTCTGAAACCATATGACCTAGACCATTGATATTTAATATGTAGCATGATCTAATGGTCCTCTACAAAGATTGTTCAAATTATGACCCCCCGGACTAAAAATGCCCGCCCCGGGGCTTATCAGTTTTTCATAGGAAAATCTTTAAAAATCTTCTCCAAAACTGTAAAGCCTAAACTTTTGATATTTGGTATGTAGCATCATCTAATGATTTTTTACAAAGATTGTTCAAATTATTACCCCCAGGGCCAAAAGTGGTCCCGCCCCATGGCTTATCAGTTTTTTATAGGTAAATCTTTAAAAATCTTCTTTTCCAAAACTGTAAGGCCTAAACCTTTGAAATTTGGTATGTAGTATCATCTAATGGTTTTCTACCAAGATTGTTCAAATTATGACCCCAGGACCAAAATTGCCCCACCTCTAGCATCATCTAAAGTTCTTTTATTAAGATTGTTCAAATTTTAACCTCCAGGCCTCAAATTATGGCCTTTGGTTTCATATTGGCCCCAATCTGAAGCTGACTTATTTCTACATAGAAATACGGTGTATGCATAAGTCTATATAGTAACCAGGTGAGCGATTTAGGGCCATCATGGCCCCCTTGTTTTTCTAAACCTTTACATATATTGAAGTGATATTTGGTATGTCATAATGTGACTTTATTTTAATTAGTTACAGATCAAGTTTGAATTTTGTTACGCTTCATTGACATTTCACGAAAGTACAATGATTTTACTTAGAATTTTTCAGGAAATTCAGGTGTTCCGGACTTTTGTCTAAACCTTTACAGATATTGAAGTGATATTTGGTATGTGGCTTTATTATAATGAGTTACAGATCATGTTTGAATTTCGTTACACTTCATTGATTTTTCACGAAAATACAGTGATTTTACTTAGAAATTTTCCGCAAATTCAGGTTTTCCGGAAAAAAAATTCTAAACGCTTGCATTTATTGATATGATATTTGGTATGTGGCTTTATTATAATGAGTTACAGATCATGTTTGAATTTCGTTACACTTCATTGATTTTTCACGGAAATACAGTGATTTTACTTAGAAATTTTCCGGAAATTCAGGTTTTCCAGAGTTTTGTCTAAACCTTTACAGATATTGAAGTGATATTTTTGGTATGTGGCTTTATTATAATGAGTTACAGATCAAGTTTGAATTTCGTTACGCTTCATTGATTTTTCACGGAATACAGTGATTTTACTTAGAAATTTTCCGGAAATTCAGGTTTTCCAGATTTTTTTTTCTAAACCTTTACAGATATTGAAGTGATGTTTGGTATGTGGCTTTATTTTAATGAGTTACAGATCAAGTTTGAATTTCCTTACACTTCATTGACATTTCACGGAAATACAATGATTTTACTTAGAATTTTTCAGGAAATTCAGGTGTTCCAGAGTTTTGTCTAAACCTTTACAGATATTGAAGTGATATTTTTGGTATGTGGCTTTATTATAATGAGTTACAGATCAAGTTTGAATTTCGTTACGCTTCATTGATTTTTCACGGAATACAGTGATTTTACTTAGAAATTTTCCGGAAATTCAGGTTTTCCAGATTTTTTTTTCTAAACCTTTACAGATATTGAAGTGATGTTTGGTATGTGGCTTTATTTTAATGAGTTACAGATCAAGTTTGAATTTCCTTACACTTCATTGACATTTCACGGAAATACAATGATTTTACTTAGAATTTTTCAGGAAATTCAGGCGTTCCAGAGTTTTGTCTAAACCTTTACAGATATTGAAGTGATATTTTTGGTATGTGGCTTTATTATAATGAGTTACAGATCAAGTTTGAATTTCGTTACGCTTCATTGATTTTTCACGGAATACAGTGATTTTACTTAGATATTTTCCACAAATTCAGGTTTTCCGGAGTTTTTTTCTAAACCTTTACAGATATTGAAGTGATATTTGGTATGTGGCTTTATTATAATGAGTTACAGATCAAGTTTGAATTTCGTTACGCTTCATTGATTTTTCACGAAAATACAATGATTTTACTTAGAGTTTTTCCGGAAATTCAGGTTTTCCGGATTTTTTTTCTAAACCCTTGCATATATTGATGTGATATTTGGTATGTGGCTTTATTAGCTCACCTGGCACAAAGTGCCAGGTGAGGTATTGTGAGGGGCGGAGATTTGCATTTGCGCACATTGGCATATCATTTGCGGATTTATTTTCCTTCGTTTGCGCACAAAAAAAGGTTTCATATGCGCACAAGTTTTTACTATCAAATGCGCACATGTACCTCTTCCGTTAGCCTATAAACACTGTCAAATGTTAACATTGTTTCCCCTTGCTTACCATGGGGAGGTGGAAGTAGGATTTGAAGCTGTCACAGTGTATATATACAGTATAAAACACGTGTCGTAGATAATGCACTTTTCCATTTTATTTGTTTCAGAAATTTTAAAATCCATTTTGAACAATTAAAAAGAATAAAGCCATAAAAATAATTTAAAAAAGTAGTATGTGTGTAAGCCAGTCCCGTACGCTAAGTGATTGGATTTAGATTCAGTTCAGCGTTGTCACACAATACAAGTAAATTACACAATGCAATAAATAGATTTCGTTTGGGCCACGTGAGTGACTACATTTCAGACGTCAAAAATGCCGTGCGCTTTTGACATGCTGAACTGTTATATTTTCGTCCGCAAATGATATGAGGTTTTGGTTCGCTTTTGATATGCAATTATTTTTCGCTTTGTGCGCAAATGCAATTCGCCCGTGAGGGGGCAGTGTCCGGCGTCGTGCGATGTGGGTATGTGCGTCGTGCATCGTCAACAATTTACTTAAACATCTTCTTCTCTGAAACCATAAGGCCTAGATCTTTAATATTTGGTATGTAGCATGAACTAATGGTCCTCTACAAAGATTGTTCAAATTATGACCCCTGGACCAAAAATGGCCCCGCCCCAGGGCTTATCAGTTTTTCATAGGAAAATCTTTAAAAATCTTCTTCTGTGAAACGGTAAGGCCTAGATATTTGATATTTGGTATGTAACTAGTGGTCCTCTACAAAGATTGTTCAAATTATGACCCCCGGATCAAAAATGGCCCCGCCCCGGGGCTTATCAGTTTTTCATAGGATTTTTTTTTAAAATCTTCTTCTCTGAAACCGTAAGGCCTAGACTTTTGATATTTGGTATGTAGCATCATCTAATGGCCCTCTACAAAGATTGTTCAAATTATGACCCCCGGACCAAAAATGGCCCCGCCCCAGGGCTTATCAGTTTTTCACAGGAAAATCTTTAAAAATCTTCTGAAACCATAAGGCCTAAATCTTTGATATTTGGTATGTAGCATCATCTAATGGTCCTCTACAAAGATTGTTCAAATTATGACCCCCGAACCAAAAATGGCCCCGCCCCAGGGCTTATCAGTTTTTCATAGGAAAATCTTTAAAAATCTTCTTCTCTGAAACCGTAAGGCCTAGACTTTTGATATTTGGTATGTAGCATCATCTAATGGCCCTCTACAAAGATTGTTCAAATTATGACCCCCGGACCAAAAATGGCCCCGCCCCAGGGCTTATCAGTTTTTCATAGGAAAATCTTTAAATATCTTCTCTCTGAAACCATAAGGCCTAGATCCTTGATATTTGGTATGTAGCATGATCTAATGGCCCTCTACAAATATTGTTCAAATTATGACCCCCGAACCAAAAATGGCCCTGCCCCCAGGGCTTATCAGTTTTTCATAGGAAAATATTTAGAATTCTTCTTCTCTGAAACCATATGACCTAGACCATTGATATTTAATATGTAGCATGATCTAATGGTCCTCTACAAAGATTGTTCAAATTATGACCCCCCGGACTAAAAATGCCCGCCCCGGGGCTTATCAGTTTTTCATAGGAAAATCTTTAAAAATCTTCTCCAAAACTGTAAAGCCTAAACTTTTGATATTTGGTATGTAGCATCATCTAATGATTTTTTACAAAGATTGTTCAAATTATTACCCCCAGGGCCAAAAGTGGTCCCGCCCCATGGCTTATCAGTTTTTTTATAGGTAAATCTTTAAAAATCTTCTTTTCCAAAACTGTAAGGCCTAAACCTTTGAAATTTGGTATGTAGTATCATCTAATGGTTTTCTACCAAGATTGTTCAAATTATGACCCCAGGACCAAAATTGCCCCACCTCTAGCATCATCTAAAGTTCTTTTATTAAGATTGTTCAAATTTTAACCTCCAGGCCTCAAATTATGGCCTTTGGTTTCATATTGGCCCCAATCTGAAGCTGACTTATTTCTACATAGAAATACGGTGTATGCATAAGTCTATATAGTAACCAGGTGAGCGATTTAGGGCCATCATGGCCCCCTTGTTTTTCTAAACCTTTACATATATTGAAGTGATATTTGGTATGTCATAATGTGACTTTATTTTAATTAGTTACAGATCAAGTTTGAATTTTGTTACGCTTCATTGACATTTCACGAAAGTACAATGATTTTACTTAGAATTTTTCAGGAAATTCAGGTGTTCCGGACTTTTGTCTAAACCTTTACAGATATTGAAGTGATATTTGGTATGTGGCTTTATTATAATGAGTTACAGATCATGTTTGAATTTCATTACACTTCATTGATTTTTCACGAAAATACAGTGATTTTACTTAGAAATTTTCCGCAAATTCAGGTTTTCCGGAAAAAAATGTCTAAACGCTTGCATTTATTGATATGATATTTGGTATGTGGCTTTATTATAATGAGTTACAGATCATGTTTGAATTTCGTTACACTTCATTGATTTTTCACGGAAATACAGTGATTTTACTTAGAAATTTTCCGGAAATTCAGGTTTTCCAGATTTTTTTTTCTAAACCTTTACAGATATTGAAGTGATGTTTGGTATGTGGCTTTATTTTAATGAGGTACAGATCAAGTTTGAATTTCCTTACACTTCATTGACATTTCACGGAAATACAATGATTTTACTTAGAATTTTTCAGGAAATTCAGGCGTTCCAGAGTTTTGTCTAAACCTTTACAGATATTGAAGTGATATTTTTGGTATGTGGCTTTATTATAATGAGTTACAGATCAAGTTTGAATTTCGTTACGCTTCATTGATTTTTCACGGAATACAGTGATTTTACTTAGATATTTTCCACAAATTCAGGTTTTCCGGAGTTTTTTTCTAAACCTTTACAGATATTGAAGTGATATTTGGTATGTGGCTTTATTATAATGAGTTACAGATCAAGTTTGAATTTCGTTACGCTTCATTGATTTTTCACGAAAATACAATGATTTTACTTAGAGTTTTTCCGGAAATTCAGGTTTTCCGGATTTTTTTTCTAAACCCTTGCATATATTGATGTGATATTTGGTATGTGGCTTTATTAGCTCACCTGGCACAAAGTGCCAGGTGAGGTATTGTGAGGGGCGGAGATTTGCATTTGCGCACATTGGCATATCATTTGCGGATTTATTTTCCTTCGTTTGCGCACAAAAAAAGGTTTCATATGCGCACAAGTTTTTACTATCAAATGCGCACATGTACCTCTTCCGTTAGCCTATAAACACTGTCAAATGTTAACATTGTTTCCCCTTGCTTACCATGGGGAGGTGGAAGTAGGATTTGAAGCTGTCACAGTGTATATATACAGTATAAAACACGTGTCGTAGATAATGCACTTTTCCATTTTATTTGTTTCAGAAATTTTAAAATCCATTTTGAACAATTAAAAAGAATAAAGCCATAAAAATAATTTAAAAAAGTAGTATGTGTGTAAGCCAGTCCCGTACGCTAAGTGATTGGATTTAGATTCAGTTCAGCGTTGTCACACAATACAAGTAAATTACACAATGCAATAAATAGATTTCGTTTGGGCCACGTGAGTGACTACATTTCAGACGTCAAAAATGCCGTGCGCTTTTGACATGCTGAACTGTTATATTTTCGTCCGCAAATGATATGAGGTTTTGGTTCGCTTTTGATATGCAATTATTTTTCGCTTTGTGCGCAAATGCAATTCGCCCGTGAGGGGGCAGTGTCCGGCGTCGTGCGATGTGGGTATGTGCGTCGTGCATCGTCAACAATTTACTTAAACATCTTCTTCTCTGAAACCATAAGGCCTAGATCTTTAATATTTGGTATGTAGCATGAACTAATGGTCCTCTACAAAGATTGTTCAAATTATGACCCCTGGACCAAAAATGGCCCCGCCCCAGGGCTTATCAGTTTTTCATAGGAAAATCTTTAAAAATCTTCTTCTGTGAAACGGTAAGGCCTAGATATTTGATATTTGGTATGTAACTAGTGGTCCTCTACAAAGATTGTTCAAATTATGACCCCCGGATCAAAAATGGCCCCGCCCCGGGGCTTATCAGTTTTTCATAGGATTTTTTTTTAAAATCTTCTTCTCTGAAACCGTAAGGCCTAGACTTTTGATATTTGGTATGTAGCATCATCTAATGGCCCTCTACAAAGATTGTTCAAATTATGACCCCCGGACCAAAAATGGCCCCGCCCCAGGGCTTATCAGTTTTTCACAGGAAAATCTTTAAAAATCTTCTGAAACCATAAGGCCTAAATCTTTGATATTTGGTATGTAGCATCATCTAATGGTCCTCTACAAAGATTGTTCAAATTATGACCCCCGAACCAAAAATGGCCCCGCCCCAGGGCTTATCAGTTTTTCATAGGAAAATCTTTAAAAATCTTCTTCTCTGAAACCGTAAGGCCTAGACTTTTGATATTTGGTATGTAGCATCATCTAATGGCCCTCTACAAAGATTGTTCAAATTATGACCCCCGGACCAAAAATGGCCCCGCCCCAGGGCTTATCAGTTTTTCATAGGAAAATCTTTAAATATCTTCTCTCTGAAACCATAAGGCCTAGATCCTTGATATTTGGTATGTAGCATGATCTAATGGCCCTCTACAAATATTGTTCAAATTATGACCCCCGAACCAAAAATGGCCCTGCCCCCAGGGCTTATCAGTTTTTCATAGGAAAATATTTAGAATTCTTCTCTGAAACCATATGACCTAGACCATTGATATTTAATATGTAGCATGATCTAATGGTCCTCTACAAAGATTGTTCAAATTATGACCCCCCGGACTAAAAATGCCCGCCCCGGGGCTTATCAGTTTTTCATAGGAAAATCTTTAAAAATCTTCTCCAAAACTGTAAAGCCTAAACTTTTGATATTTGGTATGTAGCATCATCTAATGATTTTTTACAAAGATTGTTCAAATTATTACCCCCAGGGCCAAAAGTGGTCCCGCCCCATGGCTTATCAGTTTTTTATAGGTAAATCTTTAAAAATCTTCTTTTCCAAAACTGTAAGGCCTAAACCTTTGAAATTTGGTATGTAGTATCATCTAATGGTTTTCTACCAAGATTGTTCAAATTATGACCCCAGGACCAAAATTGCCCCACCTCTAGCATCATCTAAAGTTCTTTTATTAAGATTGTTCAAATTTTAACCTCCAGGCCTCAAATTATGGCCTTTGGTTTCATATTGGCCCCAATCTGAAGCTGACTTATTTCTACATAGAAATACAGTGTATGCATAAGTCTATATAGTAACCAGGTGAGCGATTTAGGGCCATCATGGCCCCCTTGTTTTTCTAAACCTTTACATATATTGAAGTGATATTTGGTATGTCATAATGTGACTTTATTTTAATTAGTTACAGATCAAGTTTGAATTTTGTTACGCTTCATTGACATTTCACGAAAGTACAATGATTTTACTTAGAATTTTTCAGGAAATTCAGGTGTTCCGGACTTTTGTCTAAACCTTTACAGATATTGAAGTGATATTTGGTATGTGGCTTTATTATAATGAGTTACAGATCATGTTTGAATTTCGTTACACTTCATTGATTTTTCACGAAAATACAGTGATTTTACTTAGAAATTTTCCGCAAATTCAGGTTTTCCGGAAAAAAATTTCTAAACGCTTGCATTTATTGATATGATATTTGGTATGTGGCTTTATTATAATGAGTTACAGATCATGTTTGAATTTCGTTACACTTCATTGATTTTTCACGGAAATACAGTGATTTTACTTAGAAATTTTCCGGAAATTCAGGTTTTCCAGATTTTTTTTTCTAAACCTTTACAGATATTGAAGTGATGTTTGGTATGTGGCTTTATTTTAATGAGTTACAGATCAAGTTTGAATTTCCTTACACTTCATTGACATTTCACGGAAATACAATGATTTTACTTAGAATTTTTCAGGAAATTCAGGTGTTCCAGAGTTTTGTCTAAACCTTTACAGATATTGAAGTGATATTTTTGGTATGTGGCTTTATTATAATGAGTTACAGATCAAGTTTGAATTTCGTTACGCTTCATTGATTTTTCACGGAATACAGTGATTTTACTTAGATATTTTCCACAAATTCAGGTTTTCCGGAGTTTTTTTCTAAAAGTACAAAAATGAGTCGTGCAGGAAACACCACATACAGAACAAACACTCGCCCGAACAGCAACACAAGGAAACAGCAAATGTACATAGGTAGAAAAAACAACAAGAGACGCACAAAGACAAAACAAACATACAATAGGAGGAAGATGGAAGTACCGCCTTGGAACGGTCAGTGACAAAAGTCACCGGGGGTTTAAACCGGTTTATGGGCGCCCAACCTCACCCTTATTCCATCCCCATCCTAAAAGACAAACAGTGTAAATAAACGTATCCCCTCTCCGACTAATCTACAACAACCGCGACAGCAAATACAGTGGTAAAGTGCATGTATAACAATAAAACATTTTATTGAAAATACTGTATCCACCTATCGCTATTGTACTCAATGATTGAGCTGCAAACAGAGTAACTGTAGAAAAGTAATAAAGGGTACGACAAAAATGAAATAGTACAGATATCCGACGTTCTCCTTCCATTTCTGGATTTAAGAGGTCACCTTCATAGAGTACTAAACCTTTCTTGTCGGCGTACATGCAAAGAGGCCAGCGTGATTGCCAACTGTAAAAGGGTTCACAACCAAACATGCAGTATGTTGTAGTAATACAGGATCATATCCCTTTTTAATGAATTGTTTTATATATTTGATGAACAAAGTGAGAAAATGGGTACGTCCAATAATTTTACGAAGTTTGTAAATCACATCACCATAAAATTCCGGATGTGAAATACCGTGTCGCAAAAGTACCTTGAGATTACATTTGTACTTGCCAATAAGCGAGAGATTTCGATAGTAAAATTTAGAGAAAGTTTTTCTTAGTTTATGGTATCTATATCCTTGTTTAAGCAGTTTATCAGTTAAAATGAGATTTCGACTGTTAAAATCGTCAATAGATGAACAAGCTCTAGCAAAACGCATAAGTTGAGATATATAAACCCCGTAAGATGGAGCACGGGGAACATCCCCGTCAAGATGAGGAAAATTTACAATATTAAAATCAAAATCATCTCTTTTGTCATATATTTTAGAAGAAATCATTCCATTATTAATTTTAAGGTCTAGGTCAAGAAACGCTGCATAATTGTCGGACGGGTTAGCTTTATTCAATTTGAGTTCTTTAGGATAAATTGTAGGAATCAGAGCATCAAAGAAAGGGTTATCTAAGTTAAAAATATCATCCAAATATCGACAAGTTTCATTGAAGGCTTTTATAACATCTTCTTGTGATTGAGGATTCAAACTTAACATGAAATCTCTCTCATAGCAGTACAAAAACAAATCTGCGACAAGTGGTGCACAATTCGTACCCATGGGAATACCAATTACCTGACGGTATATAGCACTCCCATAACGTACAAATATGTTATCCAAAAGAAAGGTTAGTGCTTTGCAAACTTCTGAGCAAGTCCAATTGGTGTAATATTTCATTTGTTCGTCAGTAAAGAAAGCTTTTTCAGCATTACATGCCAAGAATGATGTTTTTTCTCGGGCAAATACTTTCTGGATCAAGTTAGTAAGCTTATCCTTAATTAAAATATGAGGAAGAGTTGTGTACAGAGTAGAAAAATCGTACGTGCTTACAGTGGATGCAAGATACCTTTTGTTCTTAAGTTTGTTTAAGACTTCTGAAGAGTTCTTAATAGACCAGAAGAGATTTATTCCAGAATTTTCATAAGTCTTATCACAGTAAAATTTTACATGTTCCTTTACCTTCGTTAAACAAGAAGTCAAAAGTATAGACAATTTAGTAGTTGTACATGAACTAGAATTTGCAATGAAACGCGCTTTATATGGTTTTTTATGTAGTTTTGGTAACCAATACATAGTCGGAAGTTTATGTTGTGTAATTTTAATATCGGTTCCAAATTGTTCACACTTTTTGACATGGTCTGAAATGATGGTCTTTTCGTCAGTGGTAACTGAAATGTATGACTTGGTATTAATAATTTCCTGCTTCAAGACATCGATATAATGTAATCGTCAAATAATAATCACATTATTTGATGCCTTATCAGCAGGAACAAAAACGTATTTTGAATGGAAATCCTGTAAACCCTTTTTAAGATGTCTAAATGAAGTTCTAGGTTTAGGTGGAAGAAGGTGTTTATTAGAGCTGTAAAAGGAAATGCGTTTATCAATTATATCAAAAATTAGTTTTTTCCAACAAGAAAGGGCATTAGACTCAACATGTTCTCTTCGACACCATTTAATACTAAAATTTTGTAAAGCCTCCGCAATCTGAACTCGACAAGAGTTAAAATCTATCAAGGATGGTATTCTATATTTGGGACCTTTATTCAAAAGAGATCGTAGACGTTTATCTTTAATTATCTCAAAATTACCAGTAATCACATGACCAGCCGGAGAATAGCAAAATTTTGAGGTGGCGCAATCTCAATTATCAGGAATATTATCATTAATATTAAGGTCGGCCACAATTTTATTATAGTTGAAAATTGTATTTCTGATGGGTTTGTTATATTTGTAGCAAATGATAGGTGGTTCTGTATTTTTAAAGTATTTAGGAATAGTGTCAATTACATTTTTGTCTCTAAAAATACTTTGGAGGTCAATAAAATCAATACCTTTATTAATAAAAGGAATTTTCAAGAAGAATCTTTGGTGTTCAGATAATTTGTCGATGTGCGGTCTGAGAACATGTAGAGTAAAGCTTTGTATCAAACTAGCCGTTCCTATGAGAGGATCTGATCGAAAAATAATTTTATCGGCTTGCTCGTCAATTTCTTTTAATGAACATATAGATAAGGAGGAAAGTCTAGAAAGCATGGCATGTTTACCCGAAGTTATGCGTAAAGTATGTAGATCAAGAAGAGTCAATTTCAAACGAGATTTTCGTTTAACATTACCAGTCTTGCGAATGCCATGCGAACGAGATTTGCGTTTTCTAATAGAAAAAATTGAAAAAATATCTATATCTGGTTCTTTTGAAATATTTCCAGTCTGGTAAATATTATCATTCAGTCCTAAAGGAAAAGGTGTTTGCAATTTTTTTATCCAATTTAATTCAGATATAAATCTAGCTTTCGATTTAAAGCTACTAGTCGCCTCCTTATCATATGTTATATGCTCAACAATTTGTACTAAAACATCTTTAAAAGAATGGCCAGATTTCCGAAAGTGTTGGTATAAAAAATTGTTTAGTTTACGATTTCGACACTGATATGCATGCTCACGAAATCGAGTTTTCAAAGCACGTCCTGTTTGTCCTACGTACTGTATACCGCAACTAGGCGCGTTTCAAGTTAAAACATAAATAACGTTAGTAGTAGTACAATCAACGTCTGAGTTTATCTTGACATTAAATGTTCTACCATTAACTGTAGATTTTATAGTGGAATTACAAGAAATGTTACTACAACATATGCACCTCTTAGCAAAGCACTTTTGGATAATTGGATACACTCTGTGTCGTCTGCATAAGGACCGTTTACGAATAGAAGAAACATTTTGGATAACAGATTTTAAAGGTGAAAGTACAACTCTTGGTCCATTGAAAAAACATTTATTGATAGAAAGAGATGGTATGTGAAAAGATGAAGCCGACTGAAGATTAAGTTGTTTTAAACGAACAAAAGGTTGAAGGGAAGAGAAATTAGAAATATTTCTGGGTACTTGTACAGACGACACAGATTGCATATTTAAAGCTTTTAGTTCTATTCGAGGTATTTTAACTTTATTCATATTGGAAAGTGATAGAGGGGCACCTGTATTGTGTTCATCAACACGTCAATTACTTAGTGTAGCTACCAAGTACATCAAATTGTTGGTGAACACAACACCTACCACGAGGTGCATGACATACTTATGATGATGTAAGAGGCGAATGAGAGTTGTGTATGTTACTTGCATATCCTGCAAGAGAATGATAAACTTTACAGATATTGAAGTGATATTTGGTATGTGGCTTTATTATAATGAGTTACAGATCAAGTTTGAATTTCGTTACGCTTCATTGATTTTTCACGAAAATACAATGATTTTACTTAGAGTTTTTCCGGAAATTCAGGTTTTCCGGATTTTTTTTCTAAACCCTTGCATATATTGATGTGATATTTGGTATGTGGCTTTATTAGCTCACCTGGCACAAAGTGCCAGGTGAGGGGCGGAGATTTGCATTTGCGCACATTGGCATATCATTTGCGGATTTATTTTCCTTCGTTTGCGCACAAAAAAAGGTTTCATATGCGCACAAGTTTTTACTATCAAATGCGCACATGTACCTCTTCCGTTAGCCTATAAACACTGTCAAATGTTAACATTGTTTCCCCTTGCTTACCATGGGGAGGTGGAAGTAGGATTTGAAGCTGTCACAGTGTATATATACAGTATAAAACACGTGTCGTAGATAATGCACTTTTCCATTTTATTTGTTTCAGAAATTTTAAAATCCATTTTGAACAATTAAAAAGAATAAAGCCATAAAAATAATTTAAAAAAGTAGTATGTGTGTAAGCCAGTCCCGTACGCTAAGTGATTGGATTTAGATTCAGTTCAGCGTTGTCACACAATACAAGTAAATTACACAATGCAATAAATAGATTTCGTTTGGGCCACGTGAGTGACTACATTTCAGACGTCAAAAATGCCGTGCGCTTTTGACATGCTGAACTGTTATATTTTCGTCCGCAAATGATATGAGGTTTTGGTTCGCTTTTGATATGCAATTATTTTTCGCTTTGTGCGCAAATGCAATTCGCCCGTGAGGGGGCAGTGTCCGGCGTCGTGCGATGTGGGTATGTGCGTCGTGCATCGTCAACAATTTACTTAAACATCTTCTTCTCTGAAACCATAAGGCCTAGATCTTTAATATTTGGTATGTAGCATGAACTAATGGTCCTCTACAAAGATTGTTCAAATTATGACCCCTGGACCAAAAATGGCCCCGCCCCAGGGCTTATCAGTTTTTCATAGGAAAATCTTTAAAAATCTTCTTCTGTGAAACGGTAAGGCCTAGATATTTGATATTTGGTATGTAACTAGTGGTCCTCTACAAAGATTGTTCAAATTATGACCCCCGGATCAAAAATGGCCCCGCCCCGGGGCTTATCAGTTTTTCATAGGATTTTTTTTTAAAATCTTCTTCTCTGAAACCGTAAGGCCTAGACTTTTGATATTTGGTATGTAGCATCATCTAATGGCCCTCTACAAAGATTGTTCAAATTATGACCCCCGGGCCAAAAATGGCCCCGCCCCAGGGCTTATCAGTTTTTCTTAGGAAAATCTTTAAAAATCTTCTTCTCTGAAACCATAAGGCCTAGATCTTTGATATTTGGTATGTAGCATGATCTAATGGTCCTCTACAAAGATTGTTCAAATTATGACCCCAGACCAAAAATGGCCCCGCCCCAAGGCTTATCAGTTTTTCATAGGAAAATCTTTAAAAATCTTCTTCTCTGAAACCGTAAGGCCTAGACTTTTGATATTTGGTATGTAGCATCATCTAATGGCCCTCTACAAAGATTGTTCAAATTATGACCCTGGACCAAAAATGGCCCCGCCCTGGGGCTTATCAGTTTTTCATAGGAAAATATTTAGAATTCTTCTTCTCTGAAACCATTTGTCCTAGACCATTGATATTTAATATGTAGCATCATCTAATGGTCCTCTACAAAGATTGTTCAAATTATGAACCCTCCCCCCGGGACCAAAAATGCCCGCCCCGGGGCTTATCAGTTTTTCAAAGGAAAATCTTTAAAAATCTTCTTCTCCAAAACTGTAAAGCCTAAACTTTTGATATTTGGTATATAGCATCATCTAATGATTTTTTACAAAGATTGTTCAAATTGGTACCCCCAGGTCTAAAAGTGGTCCCGCCCCATGGCTTATCAGTTTTTTATAGGTAAATCTTTTTTTTCAAAACTGTAATACCTAGACCTTTGAAATTTGGTATGTAGTATCATCTAATGGTTTTCTACCAAGATTGTTCAAATTATGACCCCAGGACCAAAATTGCCCTGCCCCTAGCATCATCTAAAGTTCTTTTATTAAGATTGTTCAAATTTTAACCTCCAGGCCTAAAAGTATTACCTTTGGTTTCATATTGGCCCCAATCTGAAGCTGACTTATTTTTACATAGAAATAAAGTGTATGCATAAGTCTATAGTAACCAGGTGAGCGATTTAGGGCCATCATGGCCCTCTTGTTATAATGAGTCACAGATCAAGTTTAAATTTCGTTACGCTTCATTGATTTTTCACGGAAAAACTGATTTTACATAGAAGTTTTCCGCAAATTCAGGTTTTACGGAGTGTTTTTCTAAACCCTTGCAGATATTGATGTGATATTTGGTATGTAGCTTTATAATAATGAGTTACAGATCAATTTCGAATTTTGTTACACTACATTGATTTTTAGCTCGCCTGTTCGTAGAACAGTAGAGCTTATGCTATACCCCCGGCGTGAGCGTGGGCGTGAGCGTGGCCAAGGTTAAAGTTTTTTGGACGGGTTGTTTTAAAGCTTAATATTTGTACTAGGATGCTAAAATTTTGTATGGAAGTTCATTTGAGGTTAAATATTGCTGTTATGAAGTTAAACGTTAAAAATATTTTTCAATTTTATCAATTTTTGACATGTTTTGGACTTAGTCCTTTTGGCCACAAATCACCAGGTTAAAGTTTTTTGGACGGGTTGTTTTAAAGCTTGATATTTGTACTAGGATGCTGAAATTTTGTATGGAAGTTCATTTGAGGTCAAATATTGCTGTTATGAAGTTAAACATTAAAAATATTTTTCGATTTTATCAATTTTTGACATGTTTTGGACGTAGTCCTTTTGGCCACGAATCACCTGGTTAAAGTTTTTTGGAAAGGTTGTTTTAAAGCTTAATATTTGTATAGGCTGCTGAAATTTTGTATGGAAGTTCATTTGAGGTCAAATATTGCTGCTATGAAGTTAAAATTAAAAATATTTTTCGATTTTATCAATTTTTGACATGTTTTGGACTTAGTTTTTTGTGGGGCCAAAAATCACCAGGTTTAAGTTTTTTGGACTGGTTGGTATAAAGCTTAATATTTGTGCTATGATTGGCCAACATTTTTGCCCTTCTGACCTTGACCTTGACCTTTGACCTACTTCTGCAAAAATCTTTAAATACCTATATTATTGGAGCCATTTGGCCTAGGGCTTCCATACTTGGTATGACCATGCCAATATTTTTGCCCTTCTGACCTTGACCTTGACCTTTGACCTACTTTTTCAAAAATCTTTAAATGCCTATAGTATTTGAACCAATAGACCTAGGGCTTCCATACTTGGTATGCAACTTTCTTGTGTTAAGACTTTTCCAACAATATTATTGTTTGCCCTTCTGACCTTGACCTTGACCTTCGACCTACTTTTGAAAAAATCTTTAAATGCCTATTTTATTGGAACCAATAGGCTTAGGACTTCAATACTTGGTATGATCATGCCCACTTTTTCGTCCTCCTGACCTTGACCTTTGACCTACTTTTGCAAAAATCTTTAAATGCCTATAGTATTTGAACCAATAGACATAGGGCTTCCATATTTGGTATGATCATGTCAACTTTTTTGCCCTCCTGACCTTGACATTTGACCTACTTTTGCAAAAATCTTTAAATGCCTATAACACCCAACAATATTATTGTTTGCCCTTCTGACCTTGACCTTCAACCTACTTTTGAAAAAATCTTTAAATGCCTATATTATTGGAACCAATAGGCCTAGGACTTCCATATTTGGTATGATCATGCCAGCCTTTTTGCCCTCCTGACGTTGACCTTGACCTTTGACCTACTTTTGAAAAAATATTTAAATGCCTATAACATTTGAACCAATGGGCCAAAGGCTTACATACTTAGTATGCAACTTTCTTGTGTTAAGACCTTTTCCAACAATATTGTTTTTGCCATGTTACTTTGACCTTTGACCTACTTTTGCAAACTTCTTTAAATGCCTATAAAATTTGAACTGGTATGCCCAGGGCTTCCATACTTGGTATGCAACTTTTTTGTCTTAAGACTTTTCCAACCATACCATTGTTTTATCCATGTGACCTTAACCTTTGACTTATGTTTGCAAAAGTCTTTAAATGCCTATAGCATTGCAACAAATTATCCGAGGGCTTCCATACCTGGTATGACCATGCCAACATTTTTGCCTTTCTGACCTTGACCTTTGACCTACTTTTGCAAATGTTTTTAAATGCATATACTTCCATACTTGATTTGTATCTTTTCTGTCTGAAGACTTTTTCAAACACACCAATGTTTTTTACCATATGACCTTGACATTTCACCTATTTTTGCAAAAATCTGTAAGTGCCTATAACTTGGAACCAATATACCTAGGACTTCCATACTTGGTATGACGATGCAAACATATTTGCCCTTCTGACATTGACCTTAACATTTGACCTACTTTTGCAAAATTCTTTAAATGCATATAACATTGGAACCAATAGACCTAGGGCTTCCATACTTTGGATGTATATTTCCTGTCTTAAGACTTTCAAACCATACCAATGTTTTTTACCATGTGACCTTGACTTTGACCTTCTTTTGCAAAAATCTTTAAATGCCTATGCTATTGGATGCGATGGACATAGGACTTACATACTTGGTATGACCATGCCAACAATTTTACCCTTCTGACCTTCACCTTTGACCTACTTTTGCAAAAATCTTTAACTGCCTATTACATTGGAACCTGAATAGACCTAGGGCTTCCATATTTGGTATGTATCTTTTTTGTTTAATAATCTTTTTAAATTTATGAAAAATGGTATTTGGTTGCCTTTGGTTGTGATATTGATGCAGTTAAGTTTAAATTGAAAATTGATTTTTTTTTTGTATTCAATATGACACGTTTTAGACTTAACTTTTAAACAGGCGAGCATCAGGTGGCTTTGACACCATTTCTGGTTAATGGAATTACAGCATTTTGACTTAGACATTTTCAGGAAATTTCTGGTTTTCTGGAGTTTTTTTTCTAAACTGTAGCAGATATTGTAGTGATTTATTTCTATAACCTCCATCTCTGTGTCAAATGTGCTAGTGGGGGTATTCATCACCTTTAGTGGTAGTTCTAGTTTAGATTGGTGATACTTTTGTCATCATTCAACATACATCATTCAAACTTTGCAAACAAAAATGAAGAAAAATAAAAATGGAAAATTGTAGCAGACGACAAAATTTGGCAGCGAAAGAGTTTTTGAAATGTGTGTCTGTTGAGTAAAGAATTGTTACCTTGCTTTGTGTGAATTCAGTGGGTTTGTGCTGTTTTTTTCAACCAGCTTGGTTACACCAGAAAAAATCATCTCATTAATATTCATGATGTCATTTCTCTTAAATGAATACTCATTGAGTAAAGGGTTAAGAATAATTATGGAGTAATAATTTGGTTTCAAGTATTATCTTCTCTGCTTGATATTGAATATTACAGATGAAGTCATCACAGAACAAGTAGAAATACCAGAGCAAAGAGCAGACATGAGTAAGGCCAACCTAAAGGTCGGAGTGAGTCACATAAGCTTCAGTCCAGACTGTGCCTATATGTGTACAAGGAACGGTAATCTATTGAACAGGTTTACTTGGCCTAAATTTCCATGAACCCATTCCCTCATAGGCTATTTTTAGACCTTAAAAATAAAAAAGTATAGTACCTAGTTATAGTCTACTTTCAGCCCGAAGGACCGCTCAGTCGACTGGTCATTGAGTCATTCACCTACAATATTGATCACTGCTAACATATGGCACAATCATGCAGCCACAGTACCGCCGGTGTAACAGTCCTATCTTTCCCCCTGGCCAGTTTTTCCCCCGTGGAAAAAAAAGGCCCAGGCCTATTTTCCCCGGGGAAGAAAGGCCCAGGCCTATTTTTCCCCTGGGGAAAAAAAGGCCTAGTCAGTTTCTTCCCCCCCCCCCCCCCAGTCCACTTCCCCCCCCCCCCCCCTCCCCAGCCTGGGGGGAAGAATGGGCCTGGGCCTTTTTTCTCCCCTGTGAATTGATTTTATCTTTTCAGATAGGGGGCAAGAAATGGCGTAGGTCTATTTTTCTCTCCCCTTTGAAATGATATTATCTTTTCGGATAGTGGAGAAGAAATAGCCTAGTAAGCCAGTTTTTCTCCCCTGTAAATATGTTTATATTTTTTAAAGAGTCAGTTTTTCTCCCCTGTAAAATGATATTATCTTTTAAAGGTGAGCTAGGGAAGAAATGGCGTAGGTCTTTTTTCTCCCCTTTGAATTGATTTTATCTTTTCAGATAGGGGGGAAAGAAATGGCCTCTCCTCCCCCCCCCCCCCCCCCCCACATGGTTGTCAGGAATGGGGATTTTTTCTTTTTCGATGGCTATAAAAAAAAAAAAAAAGTACATGCAGTGCAAACAGAGTATACCAAGGAGCCATCTGATCAGGGTCTGCTTTGTTTGCTAATGTAATTTGATAGATTTGTTTCTTTAGTTTCTAAAATGGCTACAATGTTTCTCGTTCCATATTTCATTATACCCCCGCAAACTTGTTTGAGGGGGTATACTGGAATTACCCAGTTGGGCGGTCGGTCAGTTTTAAAGTTACTGAACTTATATTTGGTATACATAGAACACAATTTTCATGTGTTTACTACTGACCATTGCAGAATTATCTCCCCCTGAACTTTTGAGGGTTTTTTTGTTATACAGCCGGGGGACGTATTATGTGAAACCCTGCAACGGGCGTCTCGATTCATTTCCGGACGATAACTTTAGTTCTGTATGAATCTTCACATGTGCATTGATATCAATTAGGGCAGGAACCCTTTTGAATATGGGCTTTACCAGACCAACGTATTTTGTAAAACCCTGCGTCGGGCTGCCGTGCGTCTCGATTCGTTTCCGGATGTCCGATCTTCATGAAACTTCAAATGTGAGGGCAGGAACCCTATTGAATATGGGCTTTTCCCGACCAAGGTCAAGGTCATTATTTTCTGAAAATATATTGTTTTTCTGTAGAAATTTCCTGTTTCCGGACGATTACTTTAGTTCTGTATGTCCGATCTTCCTGAAACTTCACATGTGCATTGATATCAATGAGGGCAGGAACCCTATTGAATGTGGGCTTTACCAGACCAATGTTAAGGTCTATTTTCCTAAAATAGATTGTTTTTCAATAGTATTGTACCATTTCCGGATGATAACTTTAGTTCTGTATTCCCAATCTTCATGAAACTCAACATGTGCATTGATATCAGTTAGGGCAGGAACCCTATTGAATATTGACTTTGTCTGACCAAGGTCAAGGTAAAAAAAAAATCTAAAAATATACTGTTTTTCTGTAGAATTTTCCCATTTTCAGCAATAACTTTAGTTTTGTATGTCCGATATTCATGAAGCTTCAAATATGCATTGATATCAATGAGGGCAGGAACCCTATTGAATATGGGCTTTGCCTGAACAAGGTCAAGGTCATTTTTCCTAAAAATAGATTGTATTTCAGTAGAATTTTTCCATTTCTGGACAATTACTTTAGTTCTGTATATCCAATCTTCACGACACTTTACATGTGCATTGATATCGATAAGGGCAGGAACCTTATTTAATATGGTCTTTTTCCAACCACTGTTCACTTTTCCTGAAAATAGATCGTTTTTCCGTAACATTTTTTATACGCCCACCTAATAAAGGTGGTCGTATATTGGCGTGGCCCTGTTCGTTCGTTCGTTCGTGCGTTCGTTCGTTCGTCCGTCAACATTTTGTTTGTCCGCAGTTTTCTTGGAAAACTGTTTGACAGATATTAATAAAACTTCACACAAATGTTTAATGTATCAAGATCTGAAGCTGAGGTGATTCTGAGGTTCATTTGATTTTTCGTTTCAGAGTTATGGCCCTTGTCCTTAAAAAATGCAAATAGTTTGTCAGCTGTTTTCTGGGAAAAGTATATGAGAGATATTAATGAAACTGCATACAAATGTTTAATGCATCAAGATCTGAAGCTGAGTCGATTCTGAGGTTCATTTGATTTGTCGTTCTGGAGTTATGGCCCTTGTCCTTAAAAAATAATGCAAATACATGCTAATAGTTTGTCCGCTGTTTTCTGGGAAAACTATTTGAGAGATATTAATGAAACTTCACACAAATGTTTAATGCATCATGATCTGAAGCTGAGTCGATTCTGAGATTCATTTGATGTTTCGTTTCAGAGTTATGGCCCTTTTACTTAAAAAATAATGCAAATATATGCATATAGTTTGTCCGCTGTTTTCTGGGAAAACTGTTTGACAGATATTAATGAAACTTCATACACATGTTTAATGCATCAAGACCTGAAGCTAAGTCAATTCTGAGGTTCATTTGATTTGCCGTTTCGGAGTTATGGCCCTTGCACTTAAAAGAAATAATGCAAATCTATGCAAATACATATGAGGATGGCCATAACTTTTTCATTTGAAATGATATTTACTTCAATTTTTTTTTATATGGTTAAACCTTAATATGAATTTTCACATATATTGCGGGGTTTTTTGTTAGTCATTTTATTCTAAAGTTATAGTCCTTGAACTTTGTGTGTTCGTTGCTTTGTTTGTCGGTCAGCTTTTAGTTTGTCTCTTGTTTTCTGGGAAAACTATTAAAATGATATAAATGAAACTTAACACAAATGTTTTAAGCAACAAAATCTGAAGCTGAGTTTATTTTGAGGTTCATTCAGTTTGTCTTTACAGAGTTATGGCCGTTGCACTTTTCAAAAATCTGCAAATATGAGGATATTTTTTATTTAACTTTTTTATTAGCTCACCAGAGCACAAAGTGCTCAAGGTGAGCTTTTGTGATCACCTGATGTCCGTCGGCGTCCGTCGTGCGGTGTGCGTCGTCAGTCGTCAACAATTTGAACCTTTAAAAATCTTCTCCTCTGTATCTACAGGGTTCTCAGCTTTCATCTTTGGCACATAGCATCATCTGTAGGTTCTCTACAAAAGTTATATAAATTATGTCCCTGGGGTCAAAATTGGCCTCGCCCCAGGGGTGCATTGTTTTCTATAGAAACATATAGTGAAAACTTTGAAAATCTTCTCCTCTGAAACTGGAGGGTTCTCAGCTTTCATATTTGGCACATAGCATCATGATCAGGTTCTGTGCAAATGTTATATATATTATGCCCTTGGCGTCAAAATTGACCCCGTCCCAAGGGTATGTCCCTGGGGTCAAAATTGGCCTCGCCCCAGGGGTGCATTGTTTTCTATAGAAACATATAGTGAAAACTTTGAAAATCTTCTCCTCTGAAACTGGAGGGTTCTCAGCTTTCATATTTGGCACATAGCATCATGATCAGGTTCTGTGCAAATGTTATATATATTATGCCCTTGGCGTCAAAATTGACCCCGTCCCAAGGGTGACCATTTTTGTATAGCTGACTGCAGATTAGAACAATCGGATCCTTTACTGGTCACTGATAATTAGGTCAAGCAGTATACTGCAGACAGGTGCACCCACTGTGTATTAGCTTGGAGTGCTGTGGCTTACAATTATGTGGGGTAGAGTTAGTCTTTTCTTAACCCTTTAGACCATGAATGAATATTCATGTAGGAGATAATGACATCATGAATATTAATTAACATAATTTCTATTGTGGATGAATTAGCAAAACCTTTGACCTGATAAATACTAGAATCAGAACTATATCATGTCAAAAGCAAACGGAGCAGACCCTGATCAGCCGTCTGATCTTGGTCTACTCTGTTTGCTAAGGGGTTGAAAGGCCTATTTATGGAGGAAAGGGTGTTAACAACACCATTATTCCCCCTATAGAAACATGTAGTGAAAACTTTGAAAATTTTCTCCTGAAACTGGAAGATATTCAGCTTTCATATGTGGCACACAGCATCATGTTCAGGTCCTCTACCAAAGTTATAAAAATTATGCCCCTGGGTTCAAAATTGACCCCGCCCCAGGGCTGGCTAATTTTCTATAGAAACATATAGTGAAAACTTTGAAAATCTTCTTCTCTGATTGTCTGGTGAGCGATATCAGGGCCTTTCAGACCCTCTTGTTATACGCCCACCTAATAAAGGTGGTCGTATATTGTCGTGGCCCTGTCCGTCCGTCCGTTCGTTCGTTCGTCCGTCAACATTTTGCTTGTCCGCTGTTTTCTGGGAAAACTATTAGACAGATATTAATGAAACTTCACACAAATGTTTAATGCATCAAGATCTGAAGCTGAGTTGATTCTGAGGTTCATTTGATTTTTCATTTCAGAGTTATGGCCCTTGTCCTTAAAAAATATGTAAATAGTTTGTCCGCTGTTTTCTTGGAAAACTATTTGAGAGATATTAATGAACCTTCACACAAATGTTTAATGCATCAAGATCTGATGCTGAGTCGATTCTGAGGTTCATTTGATTTGTCGTTTCGGAGTTATGGCCCTTTTACTTAAAAAATAATGCAAATACATGCAAATAGTTTGTCCGCTGTTTTCTGGGAAAACTATTTGACTGATATTAATGAAACTTCACACAAATGTTTAATGCATTAAGATCTGAAGCTGAGTCGATTCTGAGATTCATTTGATTTGTCGTTTCGGAGTTATGGCCCTTTTACTTAAAAAATAATGCAAATACATGCAAATAGTTTGTCCACTGTTTTCTGGGAAAACTATTTGACTGATATTAATGGAACTACACACAAATGTTAAATGCATCAAGATCTGAAGCTGAGCTGATTCTGAGGTTCATTTGATTTTTCATTTCAGAGTTATGGCCCATGTCCTTAAAAAATATGCAAATAGTTTGTCGGCCGTTTTCTGGGAAAACTGTTTGACAGATATTAATGAAACTTCACAAAAATGTTTAATGCATCAAGATCTGATGCTGAGTCGATTCTGAGGTTCATTTGATTTGTCGTTTTGGAGTTATGGTCCTTTTACTTCAAAAAAATGCAAATATATGGAAATAGTTTGTCCGCTGTTTTCTGGCAAAACTGTTTGACAGAAATTAATGAAACTTCATACACAAGTTTAATGCATCAAGACCTGAAGCTAAGTTGATTCTGGGGATCATTTGATTTGTTGTTTCGGAGTTATGGCCCTTGCACTTAAAAAATAATGCAAATTTATGCAAATATGAGGATGTCCATAACTTCTTCATTTGAAATGATATTTACTTCAATTTTTTTATATGGTTAAACCTTAATGTGATTTTTCACAGATATATTGGGGGGTTTGATGTGTCATTTTATTCTAAAGTTATGGTCCTTGAACTTAGTGTGTTCGTTGCTTTGTTAGTCGGTCAACTTTTAGTTTGTGTTTTGTTTTCTGGGAAAACTATTAAAATGATATAAATGAAACTTAACACAAATGCTTTAAGCAACAAAATTTGAAGCTGAGTATATTTTGAGATTCATTCAATTTGTCTTTACAGAGTTATGGCCGTTGCACTTTACAAAAATCTGCAAAAATGAGGATTAGCTGTAACTTTTTTATTTAATAAGATATTCACTTCATTTTTTAAAAAAATAGTATCACCTTAATATGGAAATCTAATTCTGAAGCACAGATTAGAAAATGTCAACACTTATAAGGCATGTTGAATCAGAGAAATTTGCAAGTGGGCGTATTATGTACCGTATGCGGTACTCTTGTTTAATAAGATATTCACTTCATTTTTTTTAAAAATAGTATCACCTTAATATGGAAATCAAGTTCTGAAGCACAGATTAGAAAATGTCAACACTTATAAGGCATGTTGAATCAGAGAAAGTTTGCAAGTGGGCGTATTATGTACCGTATGCGGTACTCTTGTTTCGTTTAGGGACTTATAAAGTTTAAAGGTAAAAAAAAATATGTATTTCCGTGAACTATTGCTACCTGATATGGAGTAATGGCGTTTCAACTAAAGACATTTGACGGGCGTATTTTGTGACATTTTGGCTTTCTTGTTATTTTTGCATGACACATGGGTAGTTGGTGTCGCAAACTCCTCCTTCAATCTGAAAGTTATTATAGCCCCTCAAAGTAAGTTTGGGGGGGGGGGGGGGTATACTGGTCACCATGTCCATTTGTCTGTCCGGCTTGTCCGGATCATAACTTCCAAAGTATAAAAGCTATTTACTTCAAACTTCATATACAAATAGATCACATTCACAGCAAGTGCAGTGCACAAGGTTTGTAACTCTGTCTTCAGTATTTCAGTATTTTTGGAGTTATTGCCTTTTGTTATTTTTCTCAAAATCTGGCTTGTCCGGATCATAACTTTCAAAGTATAAAAATTAAAGTCTTCAAACTTCATATACAGATAGAACACATTGACCACACAAGTGCAGTGCACAAGGTCCATAACTCTTTTATTTTAAGTATTTTTTTGGAGTTGTTACCCTTTGTTATTTTTGTCAAAATCTGGTTTGTGCGGATGATAACTTCAAACCTATAAAAGCTATCTATGACTTCAAACTTCATAGATAGATAGATAATTTTGGCCAAAAGTGCAGTGCACAAGGTTCGTAACTCTTGTCTTCAGTATTTTTTAGCTCACCTGGCACAAAGTGCCAAGGTGAGCTATTGGGATGATCCTATGTCCGGCGTCGTGCGTATGTGCGTTGTGCGTCGTGCGTACGTGCGGGCGTCAACAATTTACTTAAACATCTTCTTCTCTGGAACTACAAAGCCAAGAGCTTTGATATTTGGTATGTAGTATGATGTAATGGTCCTCTACAAAGATTGTTCAAATTATGTCCCCCGGGCCAAAAATGGCCCCGCCTCAGGGCTTATCAGTTTTTCATAGGAAAATCTTTAAAAATCTTCTTCTCTGAAACTGTAAGGCATGGACCTTTGATAAATGGTATGTAGCATGATCTAATGGTCCTCTACTAAGATTGTTCAAATTATGACCCCTGGGCCAAAAATGGCCCCGCCCCAGGGCTTATCAGTTTTTCATAGGAAAATCTTTAAAAATCTTCTTCTCTGAAACTGTCAGGCATAGACCTTTGGTATTTGGTATGTAGCATCATCTAATGGTCCTCTACTAAGATTGTTCAAATTATGACCCCTGGGCCAAAAATGGCCCCGCCCCAGGGCTTATCAGTTTTTCATAGGAAAATCATTAAAAATCATCTTCTCTGAAACTGTAAGGCATAGACCTTTGATATTTTGTATGTAGCATGATCTAATGGTCCTCTACTAAGATTGTTCAAATTATGACCCCTGGGCCAAAAATGGCCCCGCCCCGGGGCTTATCAGTTTTTCATAGGAAAATCTTTAAAAATCTTCTTCTCTGAAAATGTAAGGCATATACCTTCGGTATTTGGTATGTAGCATCATCTAATGGTCCTCTACTAAGATTGTTCAAATTATGACCCCTGGGCCAAAAATGGCCCCGCCCCAGGGCTTATCAGTTTTTCATAGGAAAATCTTTAAAAATCTTCTTCTCTGAAACTGTAAGGCATAGACCTTTGATATTTTGTATGTAGCATCATCTAATGGTCCTCTACTAAGATTGTTCAAATTATGACCCCTGGGCCAAAAATGGCCCCACCCCGGGGCTTATCAGTTTTTCATAGGAAAATCTTTAAAAATCTTCTTCTCTGAAAATGTAAGGAATAGACCTTTGGTATTTGGTATGTAGCATCATCTAATGGTCCTCTACTAAGATTGTTCAAATTATGACCCCCAGGACAAAAATGGCCCCGCCCCAGGGCTTATCAGTTTTTCATAGGAAAATCTTGAAGAAATCATCTTCTCTGAAACTGTAAGGCATAGACCTTTGATATTTGGTATGTAGCATGATCTAATGGTCCTCTACTAAGATTGTTCAAATTATGACCCCTGGGCCAAATATGGCCCCGCCCCGGGGCTTATCAGTTTTTCATAGGAAAATCTTTAAATATATTCTTCTCTAAAATTATAAGGTATAGACCTTTGATATTTGGTATGTAGCATTATTTAATCGTCCTCTACTAAGATTAATCAAAATATGACCCCCGGACCAAAAATGGCCCCGCCCAAGGGCTTATCAGTTTTTCATAGGAAAATCGTTAAAAATCTTCTCCTCCAGAACTGTAAGGTCTAGGCCCTTGATATTTGGTATGTAGCATCATCTAATGGTTTTCTACCAAGATTATTCAAATTATTACCCCTGGGTCAAAAATGGCCCCGCCCTGGGGCTTATCAGTTTTTCATATGAAAAGCTTTAAGAATCTTCTTCTCCAAAACTGTAAGGCAGAGACCTTTAATATTTGGTATGTAGCGCTATCTAATAGTTTTCTACCAAGATTGTTCAAATTATGTCCCCTGGGTTGAAAACTTCCCCGCCCAGGGGCATATCAGTTTTTTATAGGAAAGTTTTTAAAAATCTTCTCTTAAAAATCTTTAAAAGTCTTCTCTGAACTTGTAAGGCATAGACCTTAGATATTTGGTATTTTGCATTATCTAATAGTCCTCTACCAAGATTTTCAAATTATGAACCCCGGATCAAAATTGACCCCGCCCTGGGGCTTAACAGTTTTTCATAGGAAAATCTTTAAAATATCTCCTCCTCCAAATCTGTAAGGTCTAGACTCTTTATATTTAGTATGTAGCATCATCTGATGGTTTTCTACCAAGATTTTTCAAATTATGCAATCTGTCATTGAAATCGTTAATCTGTTACGAACAGGTGAGCGATTAAGGGCCATCATAGCCCTCTTGTTGAGTAATTGCCCTTTGTTAGTTTTCTCAAAATCCGGCTTGTCCGGATCATAACTTTCAAAGTATAAAAGCTATTGTCTTCATATACAGATAGACCACATTGACCACAAGTGCAGTGCACATGGTCCATAACTCTTGTCTTCAGTGTTTTTTGAGTTATTGCCCTTTGTTATTTTTGTCCAATACTGGCTTGTTTTAATAAATAAAAAAAAATTTCAGAGCTTTTCTCTGTCATACCTCAACAATTTTTGTTTAACCCTTTCCTCCATAAATACACCTTTCTACACCTCTGTAATAGTCACTTCTTGAAACCATTGTGATAAAAAGAGCATTCGCACCTATGGAGCAAATGCTCTATTTATCACAACGGTTTCAATACTACATAATTCTAACATTTTCCTTTTCACTATTAAATGCTCCTTTTTGGTAGATTATTCAGAGAGGTTGGGGCTAAAAACAACCTATGAGGGAATGGGTTAAATTTTGCAGTAATGTTGAACACCATCTGAAGTTCTGCATCTGCGATAAAGGTTTTGATTTGTCCCTTTGTGCATGAATGGTTGATCTCCTTTTTCGTAATTTAACAAATGAAAATTTAGCGGTCGGGAGTTTTATTTCTATAATCCCATATCTGTGTCAAATATGCTAGTGGGGGTATTTATCACCTTAACCCCTTCGCTGCCATGGGGTAGTTAACACCCTATGTGCCGGGATCTACTTCAGCGTGTACTCGGCAGACCTACCAGGCTACATAAAATTTCTCATTACTCCACTAATAATCACTCAATCTACACGATTTTTTCGCCTGCTGCTTTAAAACACTTATTTCAATACTTCCTGAAAGTTTCATTGATATATTACTACTTCTTCCATGCAAAACCAGTGTAGACGTTCCACAACGGCTAACCATTAGATTCAATAGGAATTAGAAGGAATCTGTGTTAACTTTTTTATAAAACACGTATTTTCTACCCATTACACATATTACATATAAGGGAAACCATTCAAAATGATTTTCACTTCAATTGTAAGAGATGAGTTGCTTCCCTTACACCATAACATAAATTTACTGCAATTTAACATAGATCGTAATAACCCCGAGTCTAGCTCGGGTTATAGCACATAGGAAACACTTCTCGCCCGAGTGAGGCTCGGGGTAAGGCAGCGAAGGGGTTAAGTGATAGTTCTAGTTCAATTTATGTTTGGTATACATAATAACCATGAATGGTAAATGTGCACGACTCAATTTTTACATGTTTAGCACAGGTTATTGCAGAACTTTGAGCCCCGAACTTTGAACCATGTATATTTAGTCATTTTGGCATGAAACATGGGGACTTTGTGTCGCAAACTCCTCCTTCAGTTTTAAAGTTATTGAATTTATATATATTTGGTACATGTATATATAATAACCACGAATGGTAGATGTGCAAGACGCCATTTTCATGTGTTTAAGGCTGGCCATTGCAGAATTATTTCCCCCTGAACTTTGAATATTTTTTGCATGAAACAGGAGTTAGCGTCGTGAACTCTTTCAGTTTTCATGTTATTATTTATATGGGGAAGACATTGTTTTCATGAGAGTTGTCCATCAACTTCATTGTGCCTGATGCCAGTTGGTTGAAACTTCATATATGGAAAGAGCATAATGAGAGGAAGTGTCATGCACAGGGTCCATAACTCTGGCTTCACTAATATTGGAGTTATTGCCCCTTGTAAAAAATCACGCTTTTTTGTCCGGACGATAACTCCTATATTGCTCATGCCATTGGATTGAAACTTCATACATGGAAAGATCATGTTAAGAGGAAGTGCCATGCATAAGGTCCATAACTCTGGCTTCACTAATATTTGAGTTATTGCCCCTTGTAATTTTTTTCACATTTTTTTGTCAGGATAATAACTCCTATATGGCTCATGCCATTGGATTGAAACTTCATACATGGAAAGATTATGATGAGAGGAAGTGTCATGCCCAAGGTCCACAACTCTGGCTTCACTAATATTGGAGTTATTTCCCCATGTAAAAAAAATTCACACTTTTTGTCCAGACAATAACTCCTATGTTGCTCATGCCATTTGATTGAAACTTCATACATGGAAAGGTCATGATAAAAGGAAGTGTCATGCCCAAAGTCCATAACTATGGCTTCACTAATAATGGAATTATTGCCCCTTGTAAGAACATTTCACACTTTTTTACGGACAATAACTCCTATATGGCTATACATTTGGAGTTATTGCCCTTTGTTACATTTTTTTGTATGGTCAATAACTCCTGTTTTACTAATGCTATTGAAATAATATTTCATTTATGGAAAGAGCATGATGAAAGGAAGTGTCCTGCACAAGGGCCATAACTCTGGTTTCAATATTTTTAGGGTTATTAGCTGTTAATCAGTTTTTTCTTTAAAAATGTAGTGTGGAAAGCCCATAATGAGGTGAAGTATCATTCACCAAGTCCATTACTATGGTAGCAACATTTTGAGTTATTTCCCTTTGCATATTGTTTTTGTTGGAATTGTTTGTCTGTCTGTCTGTCACACATCTTATCCAGTCAAGTTATAATGTACAGAAATGTGACAATATGTTGCAGTGTGTATGTGTTGGTGCGAGGGATGGGGAGTGGGAGACATCCGTTTTTGTGACAAAAACCTCTTGTTGAATATATATTTGGTATACATAATAACCATGATAGGTAGATGTGCAAGACACAATTTTCATGTGGGAGTTGGTGTCGCAATCTCCTCCTTCAATTTAAAACGTATTGAATTGATACTTGCTTAGTATGTATACTAAACACAAATAGTACATGTGCAAGACACAATTTTCCAGTATTTTTGCCAATTACATTGGTAATTGGTGTAAAAAACTTACATTTGCAATCCAGACTGCCGTGAAGGGGTATTCATCACCTTTAGTGAATGTTCTAGTTATAACGGGTTTGTCCATGAATAGTCTGTAGGTATTATTTTAGACATTTGGAATAAACATAGTACAGGGCAAGGTTTAGACAGGCTTTACTGACTGTAGTTCAAACCCTGGCAAGAGGGCACTTCTAGCAGTGCTGATTTGATCTATACTGACTGTAGTTCAAACCCTGGCAAGAGGGCACTTCTAGGAGTGCTGATTTGATCTATACTGTTTGCATATGCAGTCAAATATTAATACTGTTATGTAAACATTAGATTAAAGCTTTAGATAATTGTTTTGAAAACACAAAAAAGGTCAAATTTTAATTAATGTAAATTATGTTTCACATTTTTAACCTTTCCCTGTTGAATATTTACGTAAGATCTATATTCTATCATAGGCAAACAGAACCTCTTCAGATGGCTCCTACATGTTCATGCATGAAAAGGCATTTATATATAAAGGAAAGAGTTAAACATTAGAGTAGATCCAGATTAAATGGCAAGAAGTCTTAAGTTGAACAATAATTTGCTGAGCATATTAGTCCTTTCCTTCATGTAAATGTGTTTTCACGCATTTGCAAACAGAGTAGACCTAGATCAGATGGCTCCTATAGGAGCCGTCTGATCAGAGTCTGTTCTGTTTGCTAAAAGAATTTGAAAGATCTGTTTCTTTACTTAAAATGGCTGCAGTATTCCATCTTCCATATTTCATTATTACTATTTTGTCAATGAATATTCAGTAGGTATTGAAATTTGGGATAAACATAGAACAGGGAAAGGGTTAAATG